>CM053583.1:399399982-399473221 GCA_028627135.1 Pseudochirops cupreus | reverse complement strand
CCCCCCCCCCCGTGTGTGTGTGTGTGTGTGTGTGTGTGTGTGTGTGTGTGTGTGTTACTGCTTAAACCTATTATTTCATTGGCCTAGAGATCTCCTGGATGAGCTGCCCAGAGTGCTTCCAGCTTAGTGACTTGTCCAGGGTCACACAGTCAGTATTTATCAGAAGTAGGCCTTGAACCCAGATCTTCCTGGCTTTGAGGTCAGCTCTCTATCCACTATACAATGCTGCTTCTCACATGTTATATATATGTATGCACACAGAGATTACTTTTAGAATAGAAAGAAAAATAAAAGAATGGGCATGCCTCCAAGGAGAACTGAAAAATAGAAAATGCTGTCAGTTACCTGATCTTCAGCACTTTTTTTTGAAATCCAAAGAATTTAGCTTTCAGAAAACATATGGGCTCTGAGCCCGGCACTTTATGACTACGAGAATAACCTAAAGGGATGATTCACTAGCCGTGCAGCTGCAAAGTTCTCTTTTAATTAGAAAGGAAGCACCTGTGTTTTATTACTCCATCAGTTCCCCCCTTCCCATTCTCAGCCTTTTGCAAGAGGGAAAAACACTGCCCCCCCCCTCCCCCCAGCTTTGGGGTTTTAATTTTCTGCCGAAATGTTGTGTTGAATCTCTGTAAAAGAAAAGTGTATAAATCACGTGTTCCGCATATGTGTGAGAGAAGGAACAGAGAAGGGCGAGAATTGCAGAGAGACAGATGATTGAGCACACTGCAAGGTATTTGGCAGGAGGGGGCTATTAGAATTCCCAGTGAGTGTTGGAATTTGGGCATCTGAATTGTCTGTTTTAAAAATATTGAACAGAAATGAATGTTCAACTTTGGCAAAGCTGTTTTGAGCTTTTGATGCTGATGAAAAGAATGAATCTACCCCAACTTTAATCCAACATGAAAACATTTCCAGGTGTCTGGTTTCATAATCACTGTGCCCTCTCATGACCTTTGGAGGTCATAAATGATCCATTGATGAAGATGGAAGTCATGTGACCCTCCACCCCCTCTCCATTCCATTTAGCTAATATTTGCTAATCAAGGTGAAAGTGAAGTCTAAACTTTGCTTTGCACAGTGCCTAGCGTATAATATGAGCTTGATAAATGCAGGCAAACTAGATGGCCTTTGAGATTTATGATTCTGTGATACATAGTTTGTTACTGATGATTCAGTCAAGAGATGAGGACCAGAAAGGACCTTCTGTGACATCCAGCCCACCCCTATCACACATAAGGAAACTAAGGTCTTGAAAGGTGCAGTTTCTTGTTCACAGTCACTCTGGTGGTTTGGTGGTTGGAGCTCAGATTGGAATCTGTATTTGCCAACTCCAAATCGGCTACATTTTCTACTCCCAGCCCCTCAGACACTTGTGGGTTTTGGCCTACTGGTTTGTTTATTTAAATGTATCAGAAAATATTCCTTGTGCATATAAAGTGTCTTTAAGCTTGAAACATTAATCTTGGAGACAAAAGGGTAAATCTCGACACAATTAGCTAATTTTAGCAGAGTTGAAGAACAAGATCCTAATGAAGACTGTGGCCATCAGTCAAGATAAACCACTAAGCAGCCAGGAATAATTTGTAGAACTAGACGATTCACACGTCTGGACAGGCTCGATTTTGCTTTCACTTAAGTCTTCTATGCTGCACAGCCTGCTCGAGAGAGAAACTAGTGATATCAGGCTAGAAGAGCACAGGGTTATGCAGTCAGAGATTCCAAGCTGGAAAGGATGCAGAAGTCACTTGATACAACTCCTCACTCACTCAAGGTCACATAGGTCATAAGGAACAAGGCAGGATCTGAACACAGGTCCTCTCGACTGAAATCCAATACCCTTTCCTCTATATATACTTGCTGCTCCTGGTTTTGAACATAGTCTCTTTGACAAATTGAAATGTTCTTACTTGCACTTTTCTTTCCTTCTAGTCCCTGCTCAGGGATTGTCTCATACCCTGATTTATTAAATTTTGAAAGTAGATTTCTACTTTGAATATCTTATGGAAGTCAAAGCCAAAAAGAAGTTTCCGTGTGGTCAGTCAGCAAACATTTATGAAACACACTATATGCAAGTCCCTGGGCTTTACAAATGTTATCTCATTTGATCCTGTGAGATAAGTATTATAATTAACCTCATTTTGTTGTTGAGGAAACTGAGGCAGAGGTTAAGTGATTTTCCTAGCATCACATGCCTAGTAAATGTTCAAAGTCATATTTGATCTTGGGTCTTCCTGATGCTTTCTCCACTGCACCATCTAGCTGAGGGAGATAATATATAAATAACTAGGTAGGTGACTGTGGATAGAGTGCTGGACTGGAGTCAGAAAGACCTGAGTTCAAGTTGTACCTCAGATACTTATTAGCTGTGTGATCCTGGGCAAATCACTTCACTCTGCCTCAGTCTTCTCCTCAGTAAAATGAGCTGTAGAAGGACATGGCAAACCACTCCAGCATCTCTGCCAAGAAATCCCAATCAGGGTCATGATGGAAAACAACTAAACAACAACATATGAGATATATACATAGAGTAGGAGAAGGCACTAGCAGTTGGGAGATCCAAGAAGATCCTCCTGAAGAAGGCAAGACTAAAACCAAGTCTTTAAAATATTTCCCTTTGGTAGTAGCAAAGAATAGGAAACAAAGTAGATAACTAACTATCAGGGAATGATTAAACAAACTGTTACAGGAATATAATGGAATTCTGAATGAATGGATGAATATAGAGTGGCTGGGGAAGACTTGTGAAGGGATACAAAGTGAAATAAACAGACTTAGGGGAAACAACAGAATCAATGACTGCACCAGTGTCACTGGAAAGAAGAGTAACAAGAAAGGGAGGCAGCCAGATAGTAACAAGCAAGGCTGGCCTGAGAATGCTGCCTTCCCTTTGTCCTGGAGGCGGGGGTACTTTGGGTCCCTACAAGATTGGACGGGTTGTTAGTTTTAATCTTTTTCTCTGTCACTTTTATTGTTTGTTAAAGCTTGAGTATCTCTTAGGAGGAAACTTGATGTTATAAAAAATGATAATTATCAAGAACTCATTTTAAAAACGTGGACTGCTCATGTCCTGCATAGCGTGGGAATGAGAGACCGAGTAGCAAATGTGAGGTATGTGTTACAAGAGAGCTCTGTTATTCTTGGTTTGTGTCTTTTTACTTATCCCTGGAAAGATAAGAAACCATCATATCTTACGAGGTAGTTTTTTGTAGCATGGGGCTTTTGGAAGCTTTTGTTTTTTTAACCTTTTTGTAACTTGGACTTTTGTTCTCCCCTGTCCTCAGCCATCCACATAAATCAATGCTTAGCTAAGGTGGCCATCTCTCCTAATCGTGGTGGGGATTGGGGAGGCAACTAAGCCTTTGTTCACACTCCAAAGGCCCTGCCAGGATGAAGTGGGTGCTTGCTACTTCCGTAAGACAGGGGAGGGTGAATACCTTGATTTGCCTGGGGAATTGGTGATAGCAGAATTTACGTGAGTCTGCTGCCTCTGAGTCTAGGCCCTGCTAACGTCAAGGGTACAAATGCTAACTGTAGCCAAATAACCGGGAAATTGGAGCTGCTTTGGTGCGGTACTCATGCCAGCAGTGAATAGGAGGAAGAAAGAACTCTACTTCTACCCAAGAGAGGCCGAGATAGAGCTGAACTGCCAGTGTTCTGTGTGTGGCCTTGCTGTGCCTTGAAGTAAAGTGTACTTTCATGGAAATTTAATTAGACTCAGACATAATAAAAAAAATGCCTGTAATTTGTTCAGTGCCAGCTCAATATGCTGTTGAGCATAGATGCCTGGCATTTATATAGTAGCTACTTAATAAATGTTTGTTTATTAATTGATTAAAAACTCAGGGCCATAGGATCTAAAGCTGAAGGACTGAGATAGTAGGAAGTAGTGCTGGATTTGGAGTTAGTGGGTCTTGTGTTTGAATCTTGTTTGTGGCAATTATTACTTGGATGACTTCAGTCACGTAAGACAGGTAACTGCTCAGGGTCTGAGTTTCCTCAGCTGTAAAATGAAGGGTTCAGAGCAGATTACCTCTGAAATCCCTTCTATCTATAAATGCATGGGTCATCTAGTGAATGTCTTCATTTTACAGATGGGGAAACCAAGGCACAGAGCTGTGATTTCCCCTGAGTTGGATTGTTAACTGTCAATAAGTGATTGTGGAATACTTGAGTACTTACTATATGTCAGGGATGCATATACAAAAGTGAGATAATCTCTGCTCTCAGGAAGTTTACATTCTATTAAGCAGATATAACACATAACTGGGGGCTGGTCCAGAGAAGGGAGCTTAGGTTTAGACAGTCACTGGTACCTAAAGTAGAAACATAGGTTAGGGGATTGTCAATAAGACCATATTACTGCCCATTTTTTGTAGCCATGAAAATAGAGGTTTGATTATAGTTTCCCAAGCAAGAGGAAAAAAGTGGAGTTGGGGAGGGGAGGGGTTATATGGTAAGCTGCCCTTCCTGACTAGGCCCTAGTGTATTTGTTGGATATTATGAAACAGTGTCTAGGATCTGGGGCCATGTTGGCACTTTCCATCCCAGGGAGTCCCCATACTGAGTGTGATTAAAACTCAGTTCCTCTGTTTCCAAATTGTCTTCCTAGGTCACCATGATTCCTTGGAGTGCTTTGTAGGTAGATTCTCTTACTATTCCTGTGAAGTGGCTATTCAGAAATTCCTGTTGTTCCATTTCTGAGATAAGGGACTGGCTTGATGTTACTGAGAAAGTTAGTGGCAGAACTTGTGGTAGAGTCTAGATTTACTAATTCACAGGAACTTAGTATCAGAGGTTTAGAACAGGAAGTGACTTTTAGAGGCCAGTGAGACCAGCCCTATCGTTTTACAGACAAGGAAACTGAGGGTCAAAGAACTTGAATCTGGATCAAGTTTGCAGATGAGTGAATGACTATATTTCTCTGCACTATTTAAAATGCTTTGGGATAGGGATTTCTCTTAGAATCCTGGGATATTAGATTTGGAACAAAATGGGAGATTGAAGATCTAGTCCAGCCCTGTCAGTTTATAGATGGGAAATCTTGGTCCCAGAGAGATGAAATGATTTGTCAAAGGTCCCACAGGCATTAAGTGGCAGAGCCAAGATTTAGATACTTCCTACCTGTGTGACTCTGGGCAAGTCATTTTACCCTGTTTTCCTCAGTTTCTTCATCTGTAAAATGAGCCGGAGAAGGAAATGACAGACCACTCCAGTATTTCTGCCAAGAAAACCCCAAATGGAGTCACAGAGAGTCAGACATGACTGAACAACCTTATGTGACTGTACTAAGTAAGCATTTTACATAAATGATCTCTTCTGAGCCTCCCCTCAACTCTTTGAGGTAGGGGCTATCATGGTACAGACAGCTGGGTAGCATGCTAGACTTGTGAGTGGAGAAGATTCATATTTAGTCTCATATATTCATTAGTTATATGACCTTGCATAAGTCACTTAACCTCTGATTAATTCAGTTTCTGCATCCATAAAAAGGGAATAATAATAATAGCACCTACCTCCTGGGGCTGTGGTAAGGATCAAATTCATTCATTCAGTAAACATTTATAAGCACCTATATATGTCAGGCACTGTGCTAAACACTGAAGATACAAAAAGAGAGAAAAAGACAGTCCCTGCCCTCAGGGAGCTTACCATCTAATGAGATAATATTTGTACAGCACTCCATAAGTGATAGCCATGATGATGGTGATGATGGTGATGCTGATGCTGATTTTAGAACTGAGGACTTGCCCAGGGTCAGATAGCTAGACAGTGTGTGAGGCATGTTTGCAGCTCCTTGTCCTCCTGACTCCAGGTCCTGGCCTCTCTCTGCTGTACCACTTGGCAAAGAAATCACAAGTTCGGTCCTTAATTCCCTTTCTCCCCCACTGCTTTAGGAAAAGTTAAGTAAGTGTCTATTGGCTGCTTTTCTTTTAAATTCTATGTAAACTTTGTGAACTTGTTTTTTGGAAAGTCATTGACTTTAATCAGATCTCTTCTCATCTAGGACCGCTGCATTTAGATTAATGCAGGTAGACTTGTCTAAGCCTGGTTTAGCAGCTCTTGTATTGCCCGCCAAAGGTGGGCCTAGCACTGCCCTGGATGTCCCCTGGCCCTGCTCCCCTCCTGGCGCACGCTGCAAAGGAGAGTCAGCAGAGGAATGAGAGCAGGCAGAAAATACTGGTCATTTCATTGTTAACTTATGCTGCTCTCTCAGCTACTGTCGGCTCCAGGTCCCCTCATGCTTTGGAGCAAATACTCTCCGCTCTCCTATTACCTCCTTATCTGTAGGTAGCAAACCAGCAATTAGGGGATTCTTCCTCTCTGGGTGCCTTTGCTGTTGCTCACTGGGCCATCAGACCTCCTGCTCCTCTCCCACTGAATGGAAGGTAATTGAATTGTAAAATGCTTTTGGCCAGATCTCAGCAGAAGGCCTTCATTTAGCTAGTAGCCAGAAGAACATTTACCAGCATTAGGTGATCCTCCACCCCCCACCTACCAGTAGCAGGAATGAGGAGCCTTCCAAATGTTACTTATACCCCACAGATATGTTGGGGGTGCAGTGGGATTATGGAAATGACATATCCAGCCCTGGAGTTCCTGGGTCCCCAAGAGTAGAATAAGTGTGTGTGTGTGTGTGTGTGTGTGTGTGTGTGTGTGTGTGTGTGTCTGTGTCTGTGTCTGTGTGTCTGTGTGTGTGTGTGTGCGTGCACACGCGCCATCCTTGGCAATGTTTTTGTTTGTGTGTATGAGTCCAATTAGGTTTTTCCACAGTGACTTTGGCCCCTTCAAAATGAGAGCTTGTGGCTGCTTTCTTTGTCTGAAAATTGTTCTCCATTTTTCTTTGGGAAATTTGATTATGTTTTGTATAAAAAGGAAGCACATGTTTTCTGAGGAGAAAAAGTCCAATTGTGTGTGTGTGTGTGTGTGTGTGTGTGTGTGTGTGTGTGTGTGTGTGTGTGCTTCCTTTAATCTTATTAAAGAAGGAATGGACTTCGTGGTTTGGATGTTGATTCATTGATTCAATTTGATAAAAGTGTTGGTCACTTTCCAAGATTTCTCATGATGTCTGTCCAACAGTGATATTGGGAGCATGGCCCTTCTTCCTTTCCTGTTCTCCCCAGGACTGTCTCCTTGATACTGTCAATTGTGGCTTGGTAGTGAAGGCAACACTGTTTGGGGGAGTCAGAAGATTTAAGTTTGAATTCCAGTTTTTTGTGATTCAGTGGCTAGAGTGTTAGGCTTGGAGTTTGGCAGGGCTTGAATTCTAATCCTACTTTTGATATTAATTGTGGGACTGAGGGTCAGTCCTCTCACCCCTCAGATGTTTCTGTGAGGGTTGAATGAGATCATGTATGGAAAACGAATGTCAAATTGTAGTGTGATATATATACACTAACACATGTGTTTGCATGCATATATATGTAAGTGTAAATGTATGTATGGGTGTATGTTTGTTCCTATTAATTTAAGCCCCTTGAATGTGGCGAGTGTTTAATTTTTTCCTTGTATCCACAGTGCTTAGGAAAAAAAAAGTTCTTGGTACAGGATAAACACTTGATAAATGCCTGTTGAGCTAGCATTTGCTTGCCTCTGTGATCTTGGGCAAATCACAGAATTTCCTTGGGCCTCTCTTTCCTCACCTATAAAATGAGAGGGTTATGAGACTAAATGGCCTTGGAGGCCCCTTCCAGCTCTAGGCCTATGATTTCTGTTGGTCTTTCCTAGATCCTAGACATGTATTTTCTCTTGTTCCTACAGGTTTCCTAGTTAAAATAACACGTTCTAATTGTATATACTTTAAATATTTTTTTTCCAAAGTCTTTTTCACATAATAGTCTGTTTGAGCCTCATAATAAACCTGTGAGATACATGTGAAGGTGTTATTATCATTTTCTTTTCCAGATTAGGCCCCAAAGTTCAGAGAATTAATGATTCAAAATGGTGCTGTGAGTTAGAGAGAGAGGGAATCCTCATATTAGTACAAGACCTCCTCCTGGAGCTGTTTCCCAGTTCCCACTCTCCTTGGTGGACTGTGGCCATAAAAAGCAGTCAGATTACTCTCCACAGATCTTAGGGGTAACCCTGAGGGATTCCAGGTATTTCTACAGTACAATTTCACAAACCCTGAACTGGTGTGGTCCTCATTGATTATCAATTAACCAACCAGAGTTAATTAGCTTGTAGAAAGGGGTATTTGCCAAGCAGATATAAAAAGGACAGTTGTTACAGAAATAATCTCCTCTCCTCCAACTCAGGCTAAAGCCTGAAATATATTCTGTCATTGCATACCAAAGGTCCCAGGGAAAGAGTGAGCTCAAGCTCAGAGAACCCATATGGCCAAAGGGTAAGTCACAGCTTCTGGCCCTTGGAAGCCTTTTTCTCCCTTCTTGGGGGTGGGGGGTGGGGGGTGGGGGGAGAATCCTTTTCAGGATTCCCTTTGGTATTACTCTCTTCTGGGTTCAGAGGGTTGATTCCCTGGCAGAGTCCTGAGATTACCTGTTTTTTTGGGCCTGGTTTCTTTTGGGCATGTCTCAGCTCCTGTTACAGATGTTATCACTGGCTCCTGTTGTCTTGGAGACCCAGAAACCTACAGGTACTGATGGAAAGTCCAAGTCTTCCAACTTTTTGAGGTTCACAAGGTTTTCTTCTAGTGAAGGGGACAGAGATTCTATCTTTTCTTCCCCCTTCATGGGGGATTCCTTCTCAGGGCCCTGGTTGGATCTGGGCCTCCCTATGCTGGCCTGCTCTTGGAATACTGGCTTGCAAGATGCAGAGGTCCTGACTCCTTAACCAACCACAAGACATTTCCTGTGTCCTGTGTCCACAAGACATCTCTGTATTGTCATCCACCTTCATTCAATGACAGGAATGCTTAGCTTCCCTCAAGTGGGGAGGATTTGTATGTACCCACTTTTATATCTTTAAATTGATAAAGGAATAGGGGAATCTGGGCTTTGTTCATTTATACCTTTAATTTTCTAATTGATCAGCAAGGTGCACTCACCTGAGAAATCTCTCAGGGTATGGAGAATCTTGTTAGTTACATGAATTGAGATTGCAGCCTGTGGGATGCCCCTCTTATATTAGGAATTTGAATCCATGATTTCCAGTTCAGTGCACTTCTCAGCCTTGCCCATCCGGCTTCTCTGGCATCTCCCAAACCCTTCTCTCTTCCCCACTAAAACAGTCACTACTCCAGTTCAGGCCCTTTCAAGTAGTTCTCAGAGAAAAACCCCTTTCTTCTGTCGTTTCTTGTCTTCTCCATCTTTTGTACTGTCTCCCCTATAGGAATAGCCAATATTTGTATAGTACTTATAGTTTTCCATATGTCTTTCTGAGCACCATCTCATTGGATCCTCAAAAGAATCAAGTGAGAGTGGGTGCTATCAAGTGCTCCATTTTACAGATGGGGAAATAGAGGCTCATAGAAGATGAGTGACTTGAGTGACAGGCAGACTTTTTGACCTCAAGTCAGGGCACTATCTTTTATGGTACTCTGGCTTTCACTATACCAGGTTTAATATATAATGGCTTGTCATTTTCCAGAAAGTATAGCAATTGATTACCTTATCTTGACTCTGTCCTTAATGGCAGTTTTCCGCAAGAATGAGCCTATCCAAAGGTTGGGGACCTTTGCAGGTTATTCTATATCTTATGGGCAATGCTGTCTGTTGATCTGAAGGTTTCACCTCAGAAAAGCACGCGTGTTCGTGCGTGCGTGCGTGTGTGTGTGTGTGTGTGTGTGTGTGTGTGTGTGTGTGTGCGTGTGTGTGATGTTTCTGGAAGCTATTGCCAACTCTTGATGAGACAAATGGATCATCCAATTTGTGGATTATGTGTGGCAAATTTGTAATCTCAGTGTGGTTTCTTTACACTTGCTTCTGAGTTGCCTACCTTGGCAGTTGGTTACTGTGGGTAAAGCAGCACTTTCAGACATTGAACACTTTTTCCTGACAATTCAGGCAGGGAAGATTTGTTTATTCTTCTAGTTCTGAGTCATAGATATTCACCAAATTGTTTTGGTATTTGGGCTGGCCTATCTGTAAATCAGTAGATTTCCTTTTGTAGGTAGTATATATATATAATATAAATGTATTTTATATTTTATATTTTATATATATAATGTAATTATATTATAATTATATAACATGTTATAATTATATTATAATAGGTTTTTATTATATAAATATAAATATATATTATATAAATATATAATAAAATATAATTATATATAATTATTTATTTGAGGTAGAATATATATAATTTTATATATATAATTCAAAATTCTTTCAACAATGAAAAAAATTTCTTAAATTTCCTTTATTTTCTGATACCCTTTCCCCTTCCTCTCAGAGAGCCATCCCTTATTACTAAGAAGAAAAAAGAAAGAATGGAAAAAAAAACCCAACAGCTTAGCCAAACTCTTCAACATATCACTCAAAATATGTGTTGTTTGCCACTCCCATACGCCACCACCTCTTCAAAGAAGGGACAGAAGTGCATTCTCATTTCTCTTTTCTTAGACCAAACTTGGTCGTTTTAATTACCCAGCATTCACTTTTGATTTTTTTCCCCTGTTGTCAACAATCATTTATGAAGGGCCTCCAATGTGCAGCAAGCTATGCCTTCAGGGGAAGTATATTCTTCTAGGTTGAAATAAAAACAAAAACAAAAAATCACGAAGTATTTGGAGAAAGTACTTAGCATGTCAGAAAATTGAGAAAGATCTCATGTCTCATCATAGGATTTTAGATTTTAAACTCTGAGGCAACATAAAGGTCATCCAACCCTTTTATTTTACCGATGAGGAAATGGAAGGTCAGTGAGTTTTAATTGACTTATACAAAGTCACACAAATGGTAAGAAGCAGAGTCAGGATTTGAATCCATATCTTTTGACTGTAAAGCCAGTGCTATTCTCACTCGACCTGCTGCCTCAGGTCAATGTGGCATTTGTTCTAAGTGTTAAAAGAAACTGGGCATTCTAAGAGGATCAGGAGATGACAAAATGGGTGCAAGACTTTGGACATTGTCAAGTTGTAGAGATGGGAGATGAGACGTAATATAGGGAGAAGACCAAGCAGACTAAGGGCTGTATTTTATCCTGGAGGGCTTAAGAGAGACAATGAAGCACCTTGAGCAAAGGAGTGACATGGCTAGATCTGTGCTGAGGGGTATCGATTTGGCAGTTGTGTGGAGGGTAGATTGGAGACAGCAGAGATTAGAAATAAAGGGACCAATCAGGAAGGTATTTCAGTAGTCCAGTTGAGGGATAATAGACTATGGTGTTGGATGTGTTAGAAGAGTGAAAAAGATAGGCATGAGAGATAATATTTGCAAGGCTTGGAAATGAATTGAATATGTGTTATGGCTCCCGGCCTTTGAACTTGGGTATCTTGAAAGGTAGCAATGCCCTCAAAAGAAATAAAGAATTTAAGAAGGAGAATCAATTTGGGAGGAAAAATAGCAAGTTGTTTTCAATATTGACTTCATGATGAGTTCAGCATTTCCCAAACTGTTTGCTTAGAGTCTTGGTCTTTGACTTGTTATAAAGAAGGATTCTGGGAGAAAATGTTAATGTTATCAGTGCTTTCCACT
Organism: Pseudochirops cupreus; assembly: GCA_028627135.1. Taxonomy (NCBI): domain Eukaryota; kingdom Metazoa; phylum Chordata; class Mammalia; order Diprotodontia; family Pseudocheiridae; genus Pseudochirops; species Pseudochirops cupreus. The sequence continues at coordinate 399,461,621 of CM053583.1, read as the reverse complement.
TGAAAATATTCAATATGAAATTTTGTATGTCTCAAAAATACCATTTATAGAATTTTTTTTCTATATAACAGTAGACTAATGTCCTTTTTAGAAGAGAGTTGTATCAATGGAAGTTGATTGCTTTGTGGTTTTTTTTTTTAAAACCAAGGGTTTTGGTAAAATATGGTTAAGGACAGTAGAACTAATTTGCTTTTTTTTTTTATTATGGTTAGAATAAGTTACAGTTGTCATCATGAATTTTTATCTTTAGTCAGTTTCTTCTTTTAATAGAGAAAGAAGAGAGTTAATGCTATTGCCTTCCTTCTTAGATTATTTCCAGTTTATCCTGTGTGTATCCTGTTTGTAGGTAATGGAATATCTGTATGTTGTTTCCCTTTTTAGATTGTGAACTCCTTGAGGGCTAGTGTAGCTTTTACTGTTCTTTGTGTCCTGACTTCTTAGCACAGTGTATAATAATAAATGCTTTCTTACTTGACCTGACTTGAAGTGGGGTTCTGTGTTTGAGTCTAGAAACACATAACAACATCCTTTTCTCTGGGCTTATTTCATCACTATTTTCAGATGCAAGACAGACAGACAGACACACACACACACACCACAGTAGGAATCTAGTCCAACCCATACCTGAGGGAGTCCCTTCACATAGCATATACAACAGGTGACAAAGATTTCATCTTTGTTTTGAAGAATTTGGGGGATGGGAAACACCAGTGCTCCTGAAATAGTCTGTTCCCCTTTGGGACAGGTGTCGTTGTTAGAGTACAGTTTTCCTGACATGAAGCTTAAATATATCTTTCTGAAACCTCTACCTGTTTCTCCTAGTTCTCTCGAGGCCAAATGGAACAAGTCTAATCCCTCTTCAGTAACACAGCTTTTCAAATACTTTCAAAGATAGCAGTCATTCCCCCTCTGAATTTTCCCAGACTCCTTCTCTCCACCCCACTCCCAACTCTAGGTTTTTCTTTTCTTGTTCAGACATAAATAAGATGAAGGGGGTTGGCCTTGATGATCTTTATGTTTCCGTGGACCTTGAAATCCATGTGGTGATCCTGGGGTCCTCTTTTTTTGTCTTAAGAATCACCCTGACTGGGTGGGTGGAAGGGATAGTTTTTGTTCTTATATCCTCCAGACCAGCATTTTGGGCTTCTGTCCAGAGTAATTTGTGGCCCTGTGATTATCAGGAAGGTCAATTTAGTTTTGCCATGTTGGGGGCAGCTTGGTAGTGGAACTGTTAAATTGTTGAGTCATGGAAACACCTGAGTCCAAATTCTGCCTTCCTTAGGCACTTAAAAGGTGTGTGACCCTGGACAGGACACTTAAACTTTTTGGGTCTCACTTTTGTCCTGTGTAGTATCAAGGGACTCAGTGGCTTCTGAGGTCCTTTCAGACTCAAAATTTGAATTCTTTGCAACTCATTTCTGCTCTGGGCCTCAGTTTTCTTCTTTGTAAAACGAGGGGGCTTTAGATCAATGACCCTATGATCCAACATCTCATTTGCATTCTCTTTTTACCTTGATTTTGTACAATTAGCTACTTCTACCTGTCAAAGACTATGAAAGACAAAATTATCGTGTTGACAGAGTTCACTTTCATTATTTTCTATTGAATAGATTTCTATTTTGAATACCATATATTTCATCTGGGCAAAAGTACTTGGAGAGCTGGATATATTCAATATGGAACACTTAATTTGTTTCTGTTTTGAAAAGTCAAGGTTTTTTTTTTAAGAACCTCCATGTCCATCAAGCTTGACTCCATTCATCATTAACCATCCCCTCCAGTAGAGTCTCTTGTACTTACCCTTTCCCCCAAAGTCATTTACAAACATTTATTTTACTGTCAGCCATTCCATCTAGTTCATTAGGAACATCAACATGTGGCCATTCCCTAATATTGTACCCACTACATAACCTGGGGCTGCTCAACCCCTCAGTTCTGAAGTCAGAACACGGTGTTGGGGGAGGGAGAAGTGGCAGCCATTTGCAGTGGACTCTGTTGACCCCATTCTGGCTCCTTTAAGATCGCTCTGGATGGAGAAAATCCTTTTGATAATTGGCAACTGGCTCATGGTTGTTGGTACCCTGGGAGAGGAATTTCATACACATGAATACAATTTGATAAAAGTCTGCTGAGAAGGAATTCCAAGCAAAAAAACTTAGCAATATGAATTCACATACCGTCCTTGGAAATGCTGATAGACTCCAACTTGACTTCATGCTATATACTGAGTCGGCATCTTACCAGACTCTTTCTGCATAGGAAATAGGTAATTGTATCATGCTGAGGAGTTGGCTTGCTGATTTTTTAACCAAAAGCTTCCTTTTCATTAAAAAAAATGCAGTTTGTACCAGTGTAGCCTCACCTTCCCATCCCATTCATTTTTTGGTTCAATATTTCCTAAATGCCTACTGTATGCAGAGTTTTAGAAATGAGGAAACTGAGACCCAGAGACCTAAGTGACCTCCTAAAGGTCACAAAGGTAGCCCCTATCTGACAAGAGATTTAAACTTTGATCCCGAGGGCTCTGTAGCTGTTTGGTGTCTTTTCTACTGTGGCTGACTTCCCCTTGGGACCTGGTGTTGTATACATGTTGTATCCCTCTGCTTCCAGAAATCCCCCAGCCCCAGTATAATATAAGTCCTTGAGAGCAGGGACACTTCTAACATAGAACAAGGGGCTAAGAAATGCTCCATGAATAGTATTGAGTAGACTTACCCATGATCCCACAGTGAGCGAGAGAGCCTTTGAATCTCAGCCCTCCGACTCCATGTCTGTGCTCTGCCTGTGAATAGATCATTTCTTGATTGATCCCATGGAAGATTATTTTAGGATGTCTTGGGCTTCATCTTTTTGACCCTATATCTGTGTGAGGAACAGTTGGAAAAGGGAAGGTCTGGGAGGCAGCTAGGTGGTGCCTTAGAGTCAGGAAGACCTGAATTCACATTTGGGCCAGGACACTTTGAAGCTAGGTGACCCTGGTCAAGTCCTTTACTCTCTGCTTCAGTTTGCTCATATGTAAAATGGAAATAATAATAGTACTTACTTCCCTTTGTTGTTGTTGTTCAGTCTTTTCAGTTGTGTCTGACTCCTCATGATCCCATTTAGCAAAGAAACCAGAGTGGTTTGCCATTTCCTCATGTTACAGATGAGGAAACTGAGGCAAACAGGATGAAGTGACTTGCCCAGGGTCAAACAGCTAGGAAGTGTCCAAGCTGAACTGAGGAAGATGAGTCTTCCTGACTGTAGACAAGCAAGTCCATGAGAAGGCAAACACGGAAAAGATTCATAAGGAGCTTATCAAAGACAAGGAAGTCTATGTACTACACCACCTTGCACCTACCTCTTGGGGTTATTCAAATGAGATAATAATTGTAAAACACTTAGATTGGTTCCTGGCACGTAGTAAGTGATACATAGGTTTGTTAGCTGCTATCATTGTTGTCATCATTGTTTTATTATTACTACTACTACTACTACTACCATTACTACACCACTACTACTACCACTACTACTACCACTACTACCATCACTCCTCCTCCTCCTCCTCCTCCTCCTCCTCCTCCTCCTCCTCCTCCTACTACTACTACTGCTACCACTACTGCTACCACTACTGCTACTACCACTACTACTGCCACTACTACTACTACTAGTGTTATGGGAAATTGATTGGAAGTCATAAAGTGGAGAGGAGAAGCAGTGTAGACACTGGGATCTAGAAGGGCTCTGGACTTGGAACTTGGTATTCAAATTCTAGCATTGAGATTTACTAGCCACATTACTTTGCAGGAGTCATTCATACCTTCTTGAGTCTCAGTGAAATCATAAACAAAATAGGGATACTTACAACTGCATCACTTCCCTCATAGGGTTGTTGTTAGGAAAATGATTTGTGAATTTTCAAGCTCTATATCAGCTTGAGTTGTTGTTATATGAGCATTGATTAGACTTTTCTAAGGGAGTCTAGCATCACCTTGTGGATGAGAAGGGCAGATGTGGACTCAGGAAGATCTGGGTTCTAGTCTTATATTTGGCAATACTGGTGCTTCTGATGGTTAGCAGGTCCTGTCTCCTGTGGATGTCCTAGGGGTTGTTCTCTCTGTCTCTGTCTCTGTCTTTGTCTCTCTCTCTCTCTCTCTCTCTCTCCCTCCAGTTAAGTTTAAGTGACTTACCCAGGGTCACACAGCAAGTAAGTGTCAAGTGTCTGAAGCAGGCTTTGAACTCAGGTTCTCCTGACTCCAGGGTTGTGGATTTATCCACTGTGCCACCTAGCTGCCCTAGTTCTCTAAGTCTTTAAATCCAGTTCACTTGCATGTCATGGCATCACCATCCGTCTTCGAGAATGAAGGACAAACGAGTTACGGAACAGTTGCTCACCTGCATTGGTGAAGAGAATTTCCCACACTATAAGTTCTCCTACACTGATAAATTACCAGGTGTGGGCTGAAAAAAAAATATTTGTATTTTAATGGAAAAAAGTAATAACTACAGATTCACTTAAGGCAAAGGATTCAAGACTAGGGGAATACAGTTGATGCCTTGAGTGGAAGAAGAGTTAGGAAAGCAGCATTGGTGTGGGTTCCAGGCCAGGAAATGTTAGGCAAAGAGCTCTTAGAAACCTCTTCCCATAGTTTTAGAGCTGCTTGGGGCTCCTGTCTATAGGAAGCTAGAAATAAGCTGAGAAAGCCCAGGAAGTTGGTAGCAAGATGGAAGCTGCCAGGAAGGATCAGAATCAAAGAGATCGAATCATGGAAGCCATCCTGTCCAATGGGCACAAATGTTTTGGAGCCCAACTTCAAAAATTAAAAAAGAAAATCAGTCTAGAATTTCCTGAGCATAGTATTAGAAACGAATGTGTGCCTTTGTTTTAAATTCCTCTCCTTTGTTTTTCAAGTCTCTTATTTTCGAGTAGTTTATGTAGACTGACTGAGTCGAGAGCTTCACCCAGGATTTTGGCAGTTGACCCACCCAACCCCAAAGTCTTCCCTCATCCCAATCACGTCCAGCTCTTTATTGTCGTAGGTGGCTAGTCCCTTTGGCAGACCCACCCTGAAGTTCTCCACTTTCGCTATGGGACAGCCAGTCAGTTTTGACTGGATAGACTAGTTAATTTAGTTAAGGTCAGTGCAACATTGTTTCCCTTCCATACTACTGGGCCACATTGAGATCACAGGCTTACTGTATACAATGTATATAATTGATTATCCATGAAAGCTCCATACCAGAGAAACCAGCACTTTCTCCTCATCAGGTAAAAGGAGAAAAAAAAGGATCATTCATGTTAATTTTGTGTGAGTTTGGCCTGCAGAGCTGGTTACTATTTGCTGTTTGTTTCGTGATGGACAAAATCTATCAAAGACACATGTTGGTATTTTATGAGCATTTTGCTTTGAGAGAAATTTCTGAACAGATTTTCCCAAACTAAACACAACTCTCTGTAGTAGCTTAAAAAAAAATACAGGCTTATGAAACACTGTGGTCAGTGGTGTCACCAACAAGATTGGTCCCTATTCTGTGAACTACTGTGTCTTCGATGGGAATCTCAACACTCTGGTTGTTAAGAAGATAGATGTTGAGGCCATCTTCTTGAAGTGTGTTACAATCATGGGCTTCTCTTTTCATAAGGATTTTGCCTTTGTGTTCAGTAGGTGAATTAGCGAAATGCCCATGCAGCTGTGTCAGGAGAGGAGGGCAGAATGGTTACTGGCCAGGTACTAGATATTAATCTGGCCACAGACCCGAAAAGTGAATTGAGGAAAAGCAGGTGTGAAGCATTCTCCAGTGGAGATGTATGACTCTTTCTTTGACCCAGATGATGATTTTCAAAGAGATTATTATGACAGGATGTACAGCTACCCAGCACATGTACCATCTCCTTCCATTGCTCATGCAGCAGTGCCCTCAAAATGCCCACCATGTGTCAGAAAACACTTCCAACAAAATATTCCAAGAATGGGCAGTGGGGCTCTTCATCCAAATCTGGCAAATCTGGCAAAGGTGATGATCTTCAGACAATTAAGAAGGAGTTGACCCAGATAAAACAGAAAATGGATTCTTTATTGGAGAGCCTAGAAAAAATTAAAAGAACAAAGCAAACAGCTGGAGTTGATCAAAGATTATGAAAAAGAAGCTGAAGAAGGAGAGAATGACAGAGACAGAGCCAATGGCAGGGACGATTCTTCAGCACATGTAGGGGTTTTAGAACTCTTGTCCCATTATTTTTTCACCTTGGTGCTCGTCTTTGATCAAACTTTTCAGCAGATCCTCTCCCTTAGTATCTTCCACACATGTTCAATGTTGTACCCAACTCATGTTCATTAATTCTGCCCTGCACCTAGTCCCTTCCCCAATTCCTTCAATTCTCCTAAGTACTTACAATAATTCTCCTGTAATTTTGCTCTTTTAATTTTGATACCTCTTTATGACTTGACAATAAAGAGGATGTGTCTTTTTTAATACAGGCTTAAAAATGCACACTAAAAACATGATAGGGTTTTTTTGTGTTTCACCTAATAAGCAATAGAATGATGAAGATTCAGTCTACAGGATATTATCAGAAGAATGTACCACCAAAAAAAAAAAGACAGGCTCTGTCAGTATCAAGAATAAAGGATAGATTGATTGACATTCTGTGTATATCTGTTGGTATCCATGGAATGTCAAGAGAATGCAAGCCTGCTGGATGGACCCCCTCTGGTGAGATTTTCCCTGCCTTGGTTATCTCCACTTTATCCTATTATCTTATGCATACTTAGCTCTTTAACAAGTTGTCTTCTTTGAGAGCCACTAGGCCTGGCACACGGTAAACAATAAATGTTTGTTGATTCATTATTCAAAGGTTTTTCTTCCCTTGAGTTGTCCAGTCGTACCTAATTATCACTAGTATTTTGAAATCTGAAAGGGAGAGGGAGGATGAGTTCTTCTGAAACATATTAGAATTTGGTGGAAAAAATGGGTGGGGGAATGGAAAGTTGGAATGGGCTGCTTCAGGAAGTAGTGAGTTGCCCAACATTGAAGATTTCCAAGCGTAGGCTGGAAGAACACTTCTCAGGCAAGTTGTAGAGGGTCTGCATTCTTGGGTCTCTCCATTTCTGACATTGTTCTGTGAAGTCCAGGAGAGCCTAGTAGCGGGACTCCACATCTGATTCCATACTCTGGGTCTCCTTTGTGAGAATCATCAGACACTAACAAGTGAGATAATTATTCCAAAAAAAAAATAATTAAGAACCGTGCAAAGAAAGGCAGTCTGGATTTGGAGTCAAAGAAGCAGTATTCTTGTCTTGGCCTGCTATGTCAGTAAGCATTTAGTGGGCCATTCTCATGTGCCGTGCATTGTGCGAGACATTAGGAAACCTCTCAAGGAGCTTACATAGAAAACAGTCCAGAGAAATGTAGAAAAATAAAGGCAATGTGTGGAGGCGTGTGACATGGAGTTATCAGGAACAAATAACCTTCAGAAAAGTGTGGCAGGTGGAAACTGGAATGGGATGTCTGAGGAGCAGTAAGTTGGCCAGTTTGACTGTCTGTAATACAGAGCGTGGGAGAGAGAGCTGCATGCAGCTCATGTGGGAAGACAGGCCCTAAATGCTCACCGCTGAAGTTATGTAAGCAGGGCAGTGAACCACTCAGGCCTGTGCTTTATGACTATCCCTTCCTCAGCTTTGAGGAGGATACATTGGCGAAGGGAGAGCCCTGGGACCAATTCAGAGGCAATTGCAGTAGTCCAGGTGATGGGATGAGGGTCTGGACTAAGGTGGGAGTTTGGGAGGAGAAAGAAGGGGGTGGGTATGAGCGCTGCTGACTTGGCCACTAAGAAGCAGCATCTTGTAATGGTTAGGGTCTCCTACTTGGAGTCAATTAAATTCAGTTCAGAACATTTATTCGGTGCCTACTATGTGCTAGGAATTGTGCTCAGTCAGGAAGATGCAGGTTCAAATCTCATTGCACCCAAGGCCACTGTGTTCCCTTAGGCAAATCATTGAACTCTCTGGTGCCTTAGTTTCCTCATCTGTGAAATGGGTGAGTTGGACTTGATAGCCTTTCCATCTCTCTATTGGTCCTGTGATTCTGTGATTGGACCAAATACTTGGCATAATCTGGGACAAGTCAGCCCAGTTTTCTCACCTGAAAAATGTCTGGGTTGGATTAAATGATTTCAAAGGTGCGTTCCTGTTTGACACACAATCACCATGTGTGATTGTGCGATCCTTCTAGCTCACAAAGTGGAATTTAATCCCTGTTTGCTTGTTTGCCTGTGTTTAAAAATTAGCAAGACCCCCACCCCACTCCCACCCCCCAAAAAAAGAAAAGAAAAAAAGCGAGCAAAACCCATTCTCTTCCTTCCAGAAGCTTCTTCTTGGGTTAACCTGGCAGTGGAGAGGGAGGCGCCATTTTTCTCTGCAGGTGTGGGGTAGCAAGCAAATTCCTTTCCTGCTGGGAGAATTTGGAGAGCAACCATGGACTTGGGTATAGACCAGATTGAAACTTTTCTGTCCTTTGACATTTTACTTTAGAGCTTTGTGACAGTATTAACCTTTGTTTTTATGATGGGAGCCAGGAAGGCCCCAGCCTGGAGAGGGGCTCATGTAGGCCACTAGAGCATCAACACTTGGGGGAGGGAGAGGGCATTAGTAAAACCTCATTCCCCTCCCCGTCATCCCCCAGGGGGAAAGCCTGTTTCTCACTGGCCCATGAACATACCAAGCCTAGATTGACCTCTACACCTTGGCTCATGATCCTTTTCCATCTGTAATAACCCCCTTCTGTCTGTCCACACCCTCTCCATTCTTCATGTCTCAGCCCGTCTGGTCTAAGCAGGCCTTCTTTTACCATTGTCATCCCACAGTGATCTCTTTCTTTAGGAGTTCTTGTCTAAACCACCCATTTTTATTTCATTCTCTCGCAGGTCTGTAATCTCCAACTTGCTCACTCGCTGTTTAATGGCTGGGATCTTGTCTTAGACTTTTCTTATGTCTCCCTTCCCCCCAGGTGCCCAGTAAAGGCCCGATCATATTGTAGGTGATGAATCAATTCTTACTGAGTGGAATTGAATGAAAATGACACAGGAAAGTTAATTTGCTTGAGAGGGCAAGGGGATGACAGCATGGAGTTTTCTTCACTTCCTTCACTCATATAATATTCCATACTTAATGGGAAGCCAGGTTGGTGGAATTTGGTATGGTTGGAAAAAAAAATTAGAACAATAGTCAGGGGAATCCAGTCTATAAGTCAATGTCTGCCACAAACCCACCCTCTAACCTCAGGCAAGGGCCTTCATCGGAGCTTGGATTCATCTTCTCTTGTCTGTATCATGGATGTATGTCTGGTTCTTTACATGCGGTCTCCCCCCTCTAGAATGTAAGCTCCTTGAAGGCAGGGGCTGTTCCCCACCTCCCACCCCTTTTATTTCTGTCTCTGATGCTTGCTTAACAAAGTGGCTTGCACACACATAAGCTTTGTGAAGCTTAATGCTCTATATACATGCCAGCTATTTTGATGATGATATAGAAGAAATTCTTGTCAAAGTAAGGGTTGAAATCTGGGATCCTCTTTTGGTTCACTTAATTCTTAACTTGATTCAGTTGCTTAGGTACTCAATTTCTGGCTGCTTTTGCTTTTCCTTTGAGGTTAATAGTAATGTAATCAGACTAATATATTCATCTGGTCTGTAGTTTCATTCACAAAAGGAGAATGTGGGTGTGGACAATCTTCTCAGCCTCATAACAATGTCTGGAGCATGCTCAGTGTCTTGTCTTCAGGTATGAGAGAGAAACTTCTCTGGTCACGCCCCATTCTCATACTTGGAAAGCTTGCCCCGACTGAGGATCCCAATTTGGAATAAGGGGGAGGGAGACCCAGGTACAGGTAAGAAAGCACAGAATCTGCATGTTTAAATCATACAGGATTCCTAAAAACAAAGCTTTTTCTGTCCCTCTTTCAGGGAAGGGAATGGGGGTGGGGGTTGAAGAATTGGGGGTGCTGCCTTTGTCTTACCTGTCCCACCCTTCTTAAATCTGCGTCTGCCTGCCTTGGCTCAGCCTGCTTGTTGATTTCATTGTTAGGGAACCATCTTGGGCATCTTGTTTTTATTGTCTACCTTGGAGTGGTGTTCTTCCTTTTCAGCCTTGTGGCAGATAGTGAACTCACCACCATTCAGTTGGAAAGACCATTCAGGACAAGTTGAGTGCCCTGGAGCAAATGGCCTCCTGCACCTGCCTGGGCAACCTGAGAAGGCAAGATTTAGAGAGAGAGAAGTGAGGCACTTTTCCTTCTGCCAAAAAATGTCTTTTTCTCGGGTTTGAATAGCAGTAAAACTCCAAATGCATGTTTTTCATCTTATGGTGTAAGAACTAAGCAAAGCTAGGGATCCTGGATATCCTGACTTTGGAGATGGAGGGTCTGGAGTCCAACTGTGTTACTGTGGCTTGGTACATGGGTGACCTTGGGAAGGTCATTTAACTTTTCTGATTCTCAGTTTCCTTGTAAAATGTGAGAATAGAGAGATACAGCCCCCTGGGATCCCTCCTGATTATAAATCTGTGCTTCTCTGGTCCCATTTTGACCATATTTGGAAAATGTCCCAAAGTAATTAATCAAAGAACTAACTTAATCACATTCTCAAGTCTCCTCTAGAAGCCAGGGAGACATTCTGTCTCGAGAGGGAAAACCTGAAAATTTTCTTTACATGTTGAAGAGTTTTCTCCTGCCATGGAGTGTTGGACCAGAAGAACATATATGTGTAATGAGATGATGGTTATAACAGAGGGGGGAAGTATGGCAGAGTGGATTGAGATTTGGGGTCCAAAGATCTGGGTTCAAATTCCATTCTTCATTACTTATGTGACCTGGGACAAATCACTTAATATCTCTGGACCTTGATTCCTCTTCTGTAAAATAGGGCAGGGTGGCCTCTGAGACCCCCATGCAACTATGCTCTTAAAATCCAGAAATTGATTTTTAGAGGTCCGTGGGTAATGAAATGACTCACCAAGGATACATGGGTAGTTAGTGCTGAAGGTGGCATTCAGACCTTTAACTTCAGAGTCAATGTTTTATTTATGGCACCATGCTGCCTCCATGTCAGTCAGATATAGTTTAGAAAGAGCTTCACAAACTTTTTAGCTCTATATAAAGATCAGTAATAGTTTAAAAAAAAATCTCTGCCCCTGGTTGGGGCACCAAGCTCTGTTATGTGCAATTAGAGATATATTTAATCTCAGGACAGATGCTGTTGATTAGAATATTGGTGTGGTTTGGCAGATGTGGGGATATTATGTTATAACTCAGACTTTCCTCGAAGATAGGGAGAATGCTATCGGTTGACATCATCATTTCAGTTGGAAGGAGTGGTTTTGTCCTTTAGGAAATGAGGGTTACCTGAGCGATCCATGGAAAACAGGACCATTTTATAATAACCTGGAAGAAGCCAACCTTCCCAAGATCAGGCTGGAGCAGGGATTCTTCACCTTGTTTTATGTCATGGACCCGTTTGGCAGTCTGGGGAAATCTATGGACCTTTTCTCAGGAGAATGCTTTTAAATTCATAACATAAAATTACTGGAGTTACAAAGAAAGCCAATTCTATTGAGATATAGTTATCAGAATATTAAAAAGATAAGTTTGTGGTTCCCAGGTAGAAGAGAAGGCAGTACTTTATATCTCCTGGCACAGCTGGAAGAGAAGATTGTTCTGGGTGCCATGATCACTCTTTCCCAGATTAATTTGATCAAAAAACACACTGGAGCTGGTGGGGCATTGGAGGAGCCCAAAAACACAGATTAGGACTGGAATGTCTTTTTCTGTGACTTGTGTATTGTCATTGGGAGGGGAGTGGATGTAAGTTTGTTTTGGGAGAGGGTGTTTTGTTTGACCCCCTGTGATGGGTGGAAGGAGGTGAGCACCATTTTCCTGAGATTGGTCCTTTCTCTCTAGGTTTGCCTTCTGCAGAGTAGGGGCTATTGTCTGATCTGAGACTGGAGAGGGATGACCGCTGGAGCACTATGGGTATTTTCCCCCAATTATTCTCTGTCACTGGGAACATCAATGTTCCTTGAAACATAGTTTGGAGAAGATAGAAATTGACAGGAATATAGACTAAAATGGGAGAAAATTTGATAGTGAATTATGTATATGTATGTGTGCATGTCCCATTTGAGGTTTTCTTGGCAAAGATAGTGGAATGATTTCTTTCTCTCCCTCTCTTGCTCTCTCCCTCTCTTTCTCTCTCTCTCTCCCACACACACACACACACACACACACCCACACATACCCCTAACTTCAATCAGGAATAATCCAAGAAAACAAATCTGAGAAATTAAGTGGTTTTTGTGTAACTTATCACATCTCTTAGAGGTTAGGGACTGCATATTATGCTTTGCATAATATAATAATATTAACTAACATTTATAAAACTGGAAAGGTGACAAAACCCTTTAGACAAAGTACCATCTCATTTGATCCTCACAATCAGTCTGCTAAGTAGATGCTATTATTACCCCCACTTTACAGATGAGGAAACTGAGGCTGAGAGAGGTTATGAGACCCACCCAGGGTCACACAGTCAGTTGTGTGTTGGGTGGGATTTGACCTCATCGACTCCAAGACCCGTGCTGTATCTGAGGAGCCACCTGGCAGTTTTGTATCACAGGAAGATACAGTATGAATAGGGGTATGCACTAGACCTATGATATCATTGGTAGAAGAGCATTGGCACCCTGTCTGAACCCTGTAGCCTTAGGGATTGCCTAGAGTACAGATTTGTTCAGGGTCACACAGCCCATAGGTGTCAGAGGTGGGGCTTTCTGGCTTTGAGGTCATATCCCTATCCAACATCCCACAACAACACCAGAACAATAATTTCCTAGGACTGTTAAAAAAAAGAAAACAAAGAAAAAACCCCAACAAAAAGTATGATGTTAACACAAGTGCCTTTTGGTTTCTGTGGAATTTTATCTACTTAATTACTCTGTTTAATTCTTCAAGTGTGACTGACTGTAAATGCACACATCTAACCGTAACACTCCCACTCCCCTAGATGCAGGATTACGGTCCAAGCATATTTTAACTGCTTTACTTTGGAATACTACATTCACAAATAATATATCATGTGATATGGAAAATTAATGCCTTGTGGAAAGTTGATTTTAATTTCCATTTTCTAATCCAATTCTAACCCTGATCTAATCCTGCAGGTTGAATTCCAAATGCAGGTGGATGTGAAAGTGTGTTAGATGCCATATTGAGAGTCTTGGGGGTTCTTTGGCTATGTGTAGCAAATTACCAGGGAGGCCCAGATCCTTGCTATAAATGAGTTTTACTACCTAAAGGAATTAATATACTTTCCTCTTGCAGTTGTGTGCCTACCTCTCCTCAGTGTCCTGTGTTAGTGGGACCGTGGCCTGCCTTGTACTAGCCTGGTGGTGCCAAAAAAGGCTGGTATTCACTTGTGTAATGTTTCCACATCTCTGCTGATTTATGAAAGGATCTCGTGTTTTCTCTGAAAGTTCACCTGCCTCCTCTGACTTCCTGTGATCTGTTTTCTCTTCATGCCCAACCTGATTTCAGCAGATGAATAATCACAATGGACAGATGTGCAGTATGAGGAAAGGCTAGGGAGGGAAAATGCATCGGAATGATAGTTACAGCTCCCATCGCTTGCTTTTACTTTTCTTGGAGATGCCTTTTACTTTTGATTGGTCAGATTAGAAAGTGTTTATTCATTTTTTTTCTTTATTGTCCTTCATCTAAAATTTATAATTACATAAAAAAAGCATCTCTGTCTCTGGGCCTTTGTACCGGTTGTCATTCCCCTCCCCCCTCCCTTGCCCAACTCCCCACAAATCTGGAGTGTGCTCCATCTCACTGCTTCCTGTATGGAACCCCTCTCCATGGTTCTCTTCTTCCCCAGTTAGGTCTCTCTTCTTTTAGAAATTACTTAGCATTCCTTTTTTTTTAAAATGATTTAGCTTTACTGAGTACATGTCCCTTAATAGGATAGAAACCTCTTGAGAGGAGTGCTTATTTTTTTTTGTCTTTGTCTTTTTAGTCCTTGGCAGAGTGACTTATACATAGTAGCTGCTAAATAAATGTTTGTTGAATTTGAATTGAATCGTATTTTTGTGAAAAGACAGTTTAGTAAAAAAAATAATCCCTGTATAATAATAATGTACATTGTTGAAGCTAATCACGCAGTTGGATAGATGAGTGGCTCGTAACAATGAGTTGGGCTAGAAAGAGGACACTGGGTACATGCATGTGTACATACCTTTGATAATTGATAGCTTTGCTATGACTGACAAGCTGTGCAACCCTTCTGAGCCACATCTACAAATAAGGGTTATTACTCAATTCCCAGGGTTGTTGAATGAAACACTTTGTGAACTTCCAAGTTCTCTGTAGACAAGAGCCTATAGACTTTTGTTTGTACATATGAATGTGCGTTTGTAATGTATTTAACAATGACTGCAAATCTACTTCCTCAACACGACTGCAGATCTCAATAAGCGTTTAATGGGAATTGAAGATCTCTTTGCAATTATAAGATAAAATAGTCCCCATCACATGCTTATTGGGTGAGCCTTGGGTACTTCAGGGACTGTGAGTAAAAATTTATTGGAGGATGTAGGAAAAATACCTTCTAATGTTCATTCTCTACAGTCTGGGTTAGTGGGCTGGTTCCCTGCTAAAGGGCAGAACCTCTACCTATTGGAGTAGGGCTTAACTGCAGAATGGTGAGCAGCACAGCCTCAGTCAAGTGGACATGGGCACCCTCTGTATTCCAAGGAGAAATAAATGGACAAAAAAACTGCTGGAGATTGAGGAGTATGGGAAAAGCTGTGATCTTGGGGAGATGAATTTCATTGAAATAGAGGTAAATGTTAGCAGTTGTAAGTAAATTTGATTGTGTTGATGCTTAACAGCACTTAGAATAAACCACTAAAATAATGTTTTACTCTCAGTGGAATATTACATGGATAGGACGAGGTCTTCATTCCTTAAGTTAATTTTTAATTATGGCTGAATTTCAGTGGGCGTAAAAGACCTGATAGGAGAGTGAGGAGATAATTCATCTTTGTGCAAGAACACTATAGAAAGAGTGATTGAGCTGGTCCATCAACTTCATTCTATTCCGAATTGTGGGCTACATCTTTTCTGCTCAGAGCTCATCCCTAAACACTATGCATTCTTTGCCTGTTTGGATATGTCTTCCATCACATGTTGGGATTTGGATAATTAATCCTCAATTCACTGTGATGAGAAAACATTTTCCTTTGTTCTGTATCATGTGGCTAAGTAAGAAAGACAAGCATTGTGGTCTTGGTGTGTGTCATCATGCTAGGAATATTGTTTTTAAAAGATATTAGGGACATTCTGGGATGGAAAAAATGAACACTGATGAAAACTCCCTTATAACTCTTCTAATCCTTACCTTTTTTTTCCTGGTGACTGTCTCGATTTAGATTTATGTGCTATGTATGGATATTAATTCTGATCTCTGTGTTTTAGCAAGTATGTGAGGGTTTGGGAAATGGAATATAGATAGAGCAAAGCTTTGGTGGTGGATTGGGACAGGTGTGGGGTTGGGTGGATAAGGAAGGAAAGTAGTTAGGTTCTAGAAATGCAAGTCTTCATAGAATCATCTATTTAGAGCTAGAAGCAGGGTGTATTGAACTGACTTGTAGGAGCGGATCGGGAAATTTTCACTGTAAGCATGTATACCTCAGAAACTGGCTAATAGTATAAATCAGGGTTTGAGTTATTGTCTTGTTGATTGTGATAGAGAAAATATTGATTAAGCAAATTAAACTTAAAAGTGTGTAACATGTACAGTGTTTTGTTTCCCTCCCTACCCCCAGCATGTTTTTAATGAGAAGAGGCCTTAAAGGACCTTCACTTCATCCCTTTTATTTGATGGATGAGGTCCTTGGAGATCCTCCAGTCCTACCCCCTTATTTGATAGATGGAGAAACTGAGGCCCAGATAGGAGGAGTGACTTGTCCCATGTCAATTAGGTAGCAAGCAACTTGGAATTAGAAAGTCCTGGATTCAAATATTGCCAGCATAGCAGATTCTGGGCTCTTCAGGCTCTGGTTCATCATTTGTAAAATGAGGGAGTTGAGCTCACTGGACTCCAGAACCTTTTCTAGCTCTCAATCTGTGAGCCATGAAGGCAAATCTGTCTTGGTGGATCTACCCACTTGAGCTTTTTTGTCTGATGGTATCTGTCTGGGCTCTAAAGCAATCACAGTTCTGTGTTCTTGCCCATCTTGGAGCAGTGGGGAGTAAATGTTTTCCACTTGGTATAATTAGGAAGTTCTAGAGGCCTCTAGCTCTCTAGGTTCGAGGACTTTCTGAGAATTTAGCAGTTGTGCAGGGAGGTTAAATGCTGTCTTAATCATTATTGCTATTGTTCAATATTCTTTTCCCTTTCATGTCAAGTAGAGTTTGATTATTGGAGAAGCATTTCAACGGATAAAAGTGTTTTGAGTTGAAGGAATTGAAGGAAGAGAACTAGATTGTCCTTACCATTAATGTGGAAGGAAGTTTGGCATGGAGTTTTGATGAGACATTCACCAGCTAAATGACTTCATTTTGATTTCAACTATTAACTGCACACTTGGCACTTCAGACTGCCATGAATTCAGATTAAGTAATTCCTCTGATAGTGAGAAAGCTGCAGGGTAGAAAGATCATTAATCATATCAAGATTCTTTGCAAGGATTTGAGCAAGAAACTCAGTTTATTGCTTAAAGACAAAGGTTATTTCTGCTCCAGCTTCTTCTCTGCTGTGAATTTGGATAACGGAAGTCTGGTCTTTGTCAGTGTCAGCTTTGGGGGGAACTTGCTGAGATGTCTGTCGGATGCTGAGGCCGTGTCTGTCATTAGCACAGACCAGTACCTTTGAATAAGGCTGTTATTAACACCATGTGGCTAAGTCTCTTGCATGCTCTGGTTTCTTATCACAGAATCTCAGAGGAGGAAGGAGCCTTGAAGGCGGTCTAGCCCAATTCATGCCTTTCCAGGACTCCCCTCTGTGCCATCCCCAACAAGGTAGTCACCTGACTTTGCTTTGATGACCTTCAGTGATGGGAAACTCACTGCCTCCCAAGGTAGCCCATGCCACTTTGGGATATCTCAAATGCTTTGGAAATTTCCTTTACATCAAGGCTAATTTTGCTTCTTTTTAATATTTTAAGGGAGTAAAATGACATTGTGCTGACCATTTGGATGGGGTACTGTGTTTCCTCTGAGTTTTGAGTCCCAGTTCTGGGATGGTAGATGGCTTTGAATAGACATTTCTTAAAAAGAAATGGATATTTTCATGCCTGACTGTTACCAAGATAGTATTTGTGTGGCCTCATGAACAATGGTTAGAGGGAGAACACCTGGCTTTATACTTATATGATGCCAAACAAGTGTTTGTGTTTCCAAAATCTTATGTACAAACTAGAGTAACATTTAAAAGAAAATAATTTATGGTCTTAGCAAGATCGTGAATTGAAAGGGATCTCAAAGGCCATCTAATCCATCTCTTCCATTTTACAGATGAGAAGACAGAGGCATAGGGTAGTTACATGCCTTGTTAAAGTATGCATGGGTAATAAGCATCAAGAAAGGGATTTGAACCTGACTCTTTTGATTGTACCATCCTGCCTCATTCTTGGGTCATTTTTTACATGAGTTATGTCCCATAGGTATAGCCATCTCTGATTATGGTGATGACTGGGTCCTATTTGGGAGGCCCACTGGCCAGGGGTCCTGTTTGTGTGCATCTTGTGTGTTATTTTGACCTCATGAGGACGTCCCCATGGCAACAGTCAACATTGATATTGCATGTTTTCATGAAGCAATAAATCTAGCATGATGTAAGCAGCCACAATGGGCAATGAAGGTTGGTTGTGCAATTTTAGATGCCGGAGGGGCCTTTCACAGCTTAAATACACACTGCTTAGGCTGCTATTGTTTGCGAAGCTTAAGGACCCCACTCTGGACTTGGCCTGAGGTTTATTTTATAGGGTAGGCAGTGTTGCCCAGATATGTCCAATGCATGGTTAATTAGCTTGGTTTATTTTTTACTCAGAGATTGTTTTTCAGCATTGTTCAGATTCTTCTTTGCCTTTACAAGGACTCTCTGTGTTTCATTCCATTCCACCCCTTCCTCCACCCCCCTCCACCCTCCAGTAGTCCCTTAATGACCAGGAAACCTCTACTTAGTTCATCAGCTTGGAGAATGATGCTGATTGGCCTGGCTCTTTGAAGGAAGTGGTTGAGATTCCTTCTTGCCACCAATCTGGGACTTCTATTTTTAATTGGCATGCATACTTTTCAGGATTCTTTAGGTGGAATGGCAAGCTTCTGCAATTAAAAAAAATATTATTTTAACAACCAACCTAAACATGCCTTAGCATATACTCTTCCTCAGCTTAGCAAACAGGAGTTCAGCCAGGGGGTTTAATTAAATTTCTTGATTTCACCAACACTTATCTTCTATGTTGTTTTTCCGGGTATGTCTTTTTCTTTTTGACCATCTGATACCCTGCATATCTGTACCTATAATTCTTGGTGATACCTGAGAAATTAAGTAAGTTCTCTTCTTCTCTCTCTCCCTCCCTCCCTCCCCGCCCCATTTAGGCTAAATCAGTTAAACAAGAGTCATTTATACTCTCCCATTTGACATGTGCTCATGGCTTCTCCCATCTGCAGTGGTAGAGGATGCAATAACAAAGTTAATGGTTTTATTTCAATCAATAAATGTCACTGGGAGGTGGGGATGACCATGAATCGTGACACTGCTGTCTGTAGAGTAATTACAGAAAAATGAGCTTGCCTTAGAGTGCTGTGGGCTGAGAACCCTCAGGGAGTGTCTCCACTGACTGCCCATCTGGCTTGGGTTGGGAGGCCGGGGCCTGAGCCTCTACGTGCTAATTAGGGATACTCACTCACTGCAGGTTGGAAATCTAATGGAAGATGGGATTTGTTACTAGAAAGATGTGGAAGCATCTCCTCAGAAGAATTTGTTTGTTTGGAGACACTGGGATTAGGGCACCTAGAGGCAAACATGGCTCTGAGACTCGCTCCCTGAATGGGCTCAGGTGAGATGCTACTCATCCTCGGTCAGCACTGGCTTCAGCCTTAAACTGAGCCTTTGGACTAAAGGGCCTCTGAGGGCCTTTGGGGGACTAGATTCTGTGATCTGGCTTTGGAGTCAGTACATCCTCAGAGGCCTCAGTGTCTTCATCTGTAAAATGAAAGCATTGTAGTAAGTAAATTCTTAGATCCCTTCCAGCTTTCAATCTTTGATCCAATGCTTGGTAATTATTATAACAGATTTTTGAGTTACAAAAGAGAATTCCTGCTGTGAGAACATACCTTTCCCTTCTGCTTCCCCTTCCCCTTCCCCTTCTCCTTCCCCTTCCCTTTCCCTGTTCCCTTTCTCTTCTCCTTTCTTTTCCCCTTCCCTCTTCCCACTCCCTTCCCCTCCATTATCATCCCTAACTTTAGTGTCCCCTGCCTGCCATTCATTCTTCCAAGGCCGGCATTGAGAGAGTAAGGAAATTATCAGCAACAAGTTATGTTGAATAACATGATGGCTCTCAGGCAGAAAGGAAATGTTCCGTGCTCCAAACTGGGGGGACATATGCTTTGAGTTGCTTTCCCATTAGTGGGGCAAGCTCTGTGTTGATTGATCTGTGTTTGCTCACTAGTGGTTTTTGGACCTCCATCCCTTTGCAAGGCAGCCAGCTGGGGTCAGGGGTACAAGCTGTGGCAATACAGCAGAATGAGCCTGACAGTTAGAATGACATTCTTCCTTCTGGAATGCAAACGTCTTGAGGGAGTTTTTTATTTGGCTTTGGCATCCCTGGCACTGAGTACCAATATGTGTGTGTGTATGTGTATGTGTTCATGCACGTGTGCATATGTGTATGTGTGTGTGTGTGTGTGTGTGTGTGTGTGTGTGTGTGTGTGTGTGTGGCATGTGCATTGGAATAGGTGTGCAGGCACAGATTGCAGCCCATCTAAGATATAATAGATGTTCCTGAAGGAGTTACATGAAACTCAGAGGGCTTGAATGACTTGCCAGTACCTAGCAGTTCAATACAATAAACATTTGTTAGGCACCTGCAGTGTGCCTGGCACGGTTCTAAGTACCAATGGCAAGATTGGAACCCATGCCTTCCCAACGCCAAACCTCATCAGCTATGACTTGTACAGAGTAGGAGGGTACAAACGCTTGTTGAACAGAAAGAGAATCTTGATGTAGTGGAAAGAACTAAATGGATTTACTTAAGAGTACCTCAGTTTGAACTCTGGTGATGCCGCTTGCTACTCATTTGACTTCTTTGATCAAGTCATCGAATGTCTCTGGGCCTCAGTTTCCTCACCTGCAAGTCAAGGAGGTTAGATTAGACAATGTCTAAGATCCCTTCCAGTTCAAAATTTACCATCCTTTGGACTTTATTATTTAAACATGCTCACCAGCTTTCATTACCTGAATGGTCATGTTCAGCACCTTGTGCTTGGCCTTTGATATGGCCAATGATAGGGAACCATATATATTTTTTATTATGATGAGTTCCTCCTGAAATACAGCCTGTGATGTTGTAATTACGATAGGCTGACATTTATTGCCAATTATCGATACTGTATTAGAGTGGTGGTTCTAGCTGCCAAAGCACAGCACATGGGATATTAATGTGTGTGTACGGTGCTTTTGATCTTTTAATGTGATGCGTCCTCAGAATGCTGAGAGAGGAATAGATACTCTGGACATCCGTAGCCCATTAATGCAATGGCTGAGCTTTTGATAATGGTAATGCTACTGAATCATTGTGAAGTTTTGATAGCAGTACAACATGGGATGAAGATAAAAGATGAACTGGCTTAATATTTAAATTGGAGGGACTATTACCATACAGCAATAAATTTTAGAGCTAGAATGGGCCTTAGAGACAGTCAAGCCAGCCTCTTCATTTTAGAAATGGGGACACTGAAGCTTAGAAGGTTAAGTGACTTTCATAAAGTCATATAGCTAGTAAGCTGGAGAGCCAGGATTCAAACCCAGTATTTCTGTTCCTAAAATTCAGATTTATATCCTTCTTCTCTCCCTCTTTCCCTCCCTCCCTCCCTCTCTCCTTCCCTCCCTCTCTTCCTCCCTTCCTTCCTCCTTCTCTCCCTCCCTCCATCTTTGTGGTTTTATTGGTAGAACAAACTCCCAGTGAAGAAATTCCTTTTACTCCGGCTGATCAACAAGTTATTTACAATTTACATAGTCTTTTTAAAAGGTCTTTGAGATGAGATGTTTAGTGACTTGCTCAGAGCCACATGGATGCCAGAGGCAGACTTACCCAAGGTCATCTTTACTATGTGACCTGCCATTTGTCCACTAAGCTACATTGATGCTCAATCATTGCTTCCTGAATTGGGTTAAATTGAATTTCTATTATCTTCTTCATTGTTTTACTCCATTTCTTGCCATTTATCATTGGTGTCTTCCCATTAAATGACATGTGAGAAAGGCAAAAGAGATATAAAGAGTGGGTAGAGTCTACTAGAGATATAGCACATTAATGTTGGCTGAATGTGTCCAGAAGGTCCTTCCAGAACTCGATCCCGTTAGGTTGCGCTTCAGCTGAAATAAGTCCACCATCAAACTCTAGTGCTGGTGACCAGTGGAAGCAGCTCACGGCCTCTATCCACAGCTGCAGCATCACCGGTGCTAGGGCACCCATCCACCTCATGTTTCTGGCCAATGCCACATTTATTTGGCAAATGCTGTGGTTTCTCATTTTGTCTCATTGCTGATTGTCCATACTGCAACTTGTCTATGGGAAATCCTTAGTTTGACAGCAAATCATCTGCCTAATTAGAGTTGGCATCTCAATTCTATTTCTTTTACATGTGGAGAAACTTTTGGAAATCCCAACCCTTTGGCTCCCATCCTGGGTCTAGGGGAGCTTCCACAGAGGGATATGTCTGGGCATTTTCTGAGAGAGACTCTGGAATGTGTTTCAGGGGAAAGTTGAGTAGGAAGCAGGGTGAAGAAATACTGATAATAGTAGCTTAGGTTTCTGTGCTTCTGGTCATTTGTTTCAGTTGTGTCTGACTCTTTGTGCCCCCATTTGGGGTTTTATTGGCAAAGAAATTGGAGTGATTTGTCATTTCCTTCTCCAGCTCATTTTATAGATGAGGAAACTGAGGCAAGCAGGGTTAAGTGACTTGCCCAAGGTCACACAGCTACTAAGTGTCTGAGTTGCCTTTAAAATTCATGAAGATATGATCCTGCAATCATATGGTCCTCTGCCCAATCCAACTTCTGTCATGTATACTCCATCTCTAGGAATTTGATAAATGTTCATGAGTGAAATGGTAAGAGTATTCAGGAGATAGTTGCCAAAACCAGCAGCCTTCTCAGAAGACCCAGTCAGTATAAAGCAGGATTTCACTGGGCAATAAAGAATTCTCTAAATGAGGCAGAGTCTGATCGTCTGTTTCCCAGTGGAGTGAAGGACTCCACTATAATGGAGTCACTATATTTAACGAGCAAGTCATTACCTTTTTGTATTTCTTTAGGAAGTAGACGTTTTATGAGAATTTGTGAGCATGGACATTTATGAGAATGGGGGTGGCTAGATGGCACAGTGTATAGAGCACCGACCTTGGAATCAGGAGGGCCTGAGTTCAAATGTGGCCTCAGACACTTGACACTTACTAGCTGTGTGACCTTGGGTAAGTCACTTAACCCCATTTGCCTTGCAAAAAACAAGCAAAAAAATTATGAACATGTGTAATTCAAGTAATATCTGCCTTCCCTTAATTTTTCCTCTATGCTTGAGCTGCCGTCCTCAGCATGCTTGTTGGTCTCCTTGCCACACATTTCCATTTCAGTCCATTGTTCACTTACCTGTCAGTAATTTTCTTTAAGTGCATGTTTGACCTCCCAACCCCATAACCTTTAGTGGCTCCCTATCACCTCTAGGATCAAATATAAAGTCCTCTACTTGGCTTTCAAAACTCTTTGTACCACCTCCCTCCTTCCAGGCTTCCTTTTCCCCAGTGTACTCCTTGGTGTGGTGACACTGTCTTCCTTGGTATTCAAGCACAAAACATTCCATCTCCAGCCACCAGGCATTTTCACTGGCAGCGAGTTACGAAGTCTGCCTTGCCTTTCTTCTTCATTTCTACCTCTTGGCTTCCTTCAAGTCCTAGCTAAAAGCTTACTTTCTACACAAAATCTTGCCTAATCCCCCTTAATTCTAGTGCCTTCCATCTTTTCAGTATTTCCAATTTATCCTGCCTATAATGTGCTTGTGCAGCGATGTCTGCTTGTGGTTTCTTCTGTTAAATTGTAAGCTCCTTGAGGGCAGGCTCTCCCTTTTGCCTCTTTTTATATCCTCTGCATTTAAGACAGTCTCTGGCTCATGTTGTTGCTGTTTAGTTGTTCAGTCACATCTGACTCTTCATCACCCCATGGACCATAATCCCCCAATACTTTCCATGGGGTTTTCTTGGCCAAGATACAGGAATGATTTGCCATTTCCTCCTCCAGTGGGTTAAGGCAAACAGAAATTCATTGCCTTGCCCACGCACACAAGTATCTGAGACTGGATTTGAACTCGGCTCTTCCTGACTCCAGGCCCAGTGCTCTATACAATGAGCCATCTTGCTGCCCCTGCCTGGCACATAGAAGGTGTTTAATAAATGTTGATCAACTGACTGCCCAAGTAACCTCGTACATAAATCCTTGCTGCTAGTACCTCCTCCAGCTGCTCCAGAATTAGAATGTATTTGTCTTTTATTGATGCCATATCTGTTATCTCCCTCAATGTCCTCATCCATAAAACGAGGGGACTGGACCAGTTGCCAGTGTTCTGATGCCAGTGCCCATATCCATTCTCCCATCCCTACTCCCCAAGGAGTATAAACACATGGTAGACCAGTGGTTCTCAACCTGTGGGTTATGTTCAATTTGTAACAATGAAAATACATCCTGCATATCAGATAGATTCATAACAGTAGCAAAATTACAGTTATGAAGTAGCAACGAAAATAATTTTTTGGTTGGGGGGCACCACAACTTGAGGAACTGTATTAAAGGGTCGTGGCATTAGGAGGGTTGAGAACCACTGTTGCAGATAAACACTGTCTCATTTTTGTCTTTGTGTTTCCAGCGGCTGGCACATAGTAGGTGCTTTTGTTCACTGATGGGTTGAATCTGTCATTAGTCCCGGTTTCTCTTTTAGCTTAGCTCTTCATGTGTCCAAGTGTCCTGTGTCTTTGTTTCTTCCAGAGTATCTTAGGCTGGCTCCTCCCACACCTGGCTCCATCTCAGTTAACCATCCCTTTCTGTATCTGCGATGAAATACTGCAGGAGTGAGAGAGAGAGAGAGAGAGAGAGAGAGAGAGAGAGAGAGAGAGAGAGAGAGAGAGAGTGAGTGTGTGTGTGTGTGTGCTGCCATATGTGGGTGCAGAGATCTAATTAGCAGACCACTCTAGCTTCTGTTGCTTGCTTCTTCCTTGTGTGGTGGTTCTCTTCCCCCCAATTTATCTCCTTCCTCTTTTTTTGTTTCCCCTCCCCACCCACACTGGGTATCTTAGGCTGTGCTTTTCTCTTTGAATCTCATTTTGCTTTTTTCTGACATGCTCTCACCTCTTTAGGGAATGAGACTGAAAGAATTTCCCTTTGTTTTCTCTTTAGTAGGCTGGGGAATTAAAAGACCGAGAAACTTATTTCTCCCTGTTACCTTCTAAACTTTGGTTTGAGCAGCCACATTTTTACCTAATGACTTGAAGCTGTTTAGGTGCACATCACCTTTGGGATACAAAGTGGTGTTTGCTTCAGTTGTTTCCCCTGTCCCACTGCTACCTAGGGGCCTGTGGGGCCTGCATCCCAAGGGAAGTGATGGCAGTGCAGAAACATGAGCCAGCACACATGCAATACTCAGTGCTTGTATCCCAAGTGGGTCCTGAGGTGCCAGCACTGAACCCAGCAAGCCTCAGTTGAGAAGTATTTTCTCCCAAGTTGTGAGTATTCCTGGTTCTGTAATCGACACATTCCATTTAAACTGGGTGGTCTATTTACATTCCCAACAGGCTGCTTCGAGTCTTTGGGCAACTTGCCAGGCTTTTGGTGGAATTCCAGAAAGACTTCATTTCATTATAATTGCATCAAAGAATTATTTATTCAACAATTATTAAACCCTTCCTAACCTTCGCCCTTGGAGCTGCAGAGCAGACAACAATCACTCTCTCGTTCCTTTGCCGTTTTGGAATGCTGACTTTCAGGGGAGATTGTGAAGGTTACTCTATGGAAGTTTTCAACTCTTTTTTTTTTTCAGACTGTGGCTGCTTTGAGAAATCTGCCCTTTTATTTTTCCCTCCCCCTTTCATGTATACCTTTCATTTTTTATATTGTTTTCACAACCTCGAGAGCCACCTTCTCCTATGTATTCAATCAATTGCAAGCATTTATTGAGCACCTACTGTTTGCAAGGCACTTTGGTGGGCACTGGCCCTACAGAGATAAAGATGAAGCAGTTCCTGCCTTTATGGCGCATACATCATGGGGGTGGGAGGACTATATAGTGTCATAGATCTAGATTGAGACCTTCAATTCAGAGGTAGCAGATTGTAGTGCATATGAATATAGGAAGATCTTGATTCAGAGTTGGGTCTCAGATCCTTGTGATAGCTGTGTGACCCTGGTTAACTCACCTTACCTCTCCTCATCTAGAAAATAAAGGGACCTGAAGACCTCTAATGGCCCTTCTCATTATGACCCTGTGATCTTAAGATCTGTTCTCTAGGAATGTACCTCCTAAGATTCAATTTAACAAATATTTATTTAGTGTTAGGCCTTGCTGGGCTGGTCCCTGGGGCTACAGAGACAAAAATGGAATGGGCCCTACCCTCAAAGAGCTTTCATTCTTCTGGGAATAGACAGCAGCCTATAATCTCACCTTCAACAACCAACCACCTCCATGGCCACCATGATCACCTCCGCGGCCACCATGATCACCTCCGCGGTCGCCATGATCACCACCATCACCACTACCAACAACCAGCAATGCTAAACTCTCCTACACTGAGTATGCCAGTACTTTAAAAAAGTCATAGGTGGGTTTCTAAAACATTATTTGAGATTCTTCTAGGTAGTACAAATTTTAGCTTTCATAATTGTACTAGAGCACCTGAATTTCCTTTTACTTCATTTCCTGACTCCTACTCATTTTTGATCCATTTTTTTTTGTTTTTGTATTTCTGTGCTGTTTTTAGGAGGGGACCAATGAGAATCTTAGATGGTCTTCAGGTACCTCAGCCTGGCGTATACAATTCCATCCTTGGAATGGTGGAGAACTTGGTATTTTCAAGGATATGAGTAGTGCTGCTATGTTGTAGATATTTGACTGTTGGTTTCATAGAAAGTGAGTCCAGTTAGGATGATGGAATCACAGATTTAGAACTGGACAGGACCTCAGTGGCCACCCAGTGCAGAAGAGTGAGCTGACACCAATTAAAGGGGGAGAAAAATGTCCAGGGTCACTCTGCTAGTAAATATCAGAGACAAGATTTGAACTTGTGTCTTTTCGACTCTGAGCCCAGTGCCATTGTATCCATTGCCCCACCTGGCCCTCTTACTTCAGGATGGTATGCTCAGGGTGAGAGCTGTTGCTTTACCAAAGACAGCTAACATGACCTTAGGATGCATTCAGAAAGAGGCATGGCGTCCGGGACTAGGGAGTAGTCTCTACTGGTCTCCATTATCTGGTGCTATGACATTTGGAAGCATAGAACCACACTTACACACCACATTTTGGGCAGTATAGTGTGAAGTGAAGAGTGGAATCAGCATGGTAAGAGGCCTCAAGACCTTGCCATGGGAGAATTCATCAAGGGAATTCAGGGAAGGAGGAGGAAGACCACAGTAGATGTTAGTCTTTAGAAGGGTTATCCTGTAGATGAAGGATTAACTTTGTCTTACCTAATTGGCCCTAGAGGACAGAACCAGGAGCAATGGATGAGATTTGTGAAGGGGACAGTTTTGACTTAAGCAAAGCAGTTAGAGCTGCTCACCAGTGTCCTGGGCTGCCATTGGAAGTAATGGGCTGTCCTTGACCAAGTTGAGTTTGGAGGATGATTTGCCTGCTAGTCTGTAGAAATGAATACTTGTTCAGGTGTTGATTGGACTAGGTCTCCTCTGAGGTCTCCTCCATCTCTGAGAGTCTGTGGAGAGATATGGGGCAAAGCTTCCCCAGGATTTTCCTTCAATGTACCTCATTAGGGAGGCCTGAGGAAATCAGGACAAGTGACATTCTCCATTTCCTCTGCCGCCACCCTAAATCCAGTATTTATTGCCTGCCTGGATTATGACAGGTTTAGCTGGTTTCCCCACAGTAATCTGTTCTGCACATGGCTACTCCAAAAGTCCTGTTCCCCAGTACTGGTTGTGTCTCCTTCCCAGCCTCTGCCTACCCCATCCTCATCTATGGCTTCTCTTGCCTGAACGGCCCTCTGGTGATGGTGTGGAAATGGTGAGTTTCTATTAAAAACTGAAGCACCCTTGAGCCATACAGGTTTTAGATTTTGCACTGTCCCCTTGCTTAGACCTCTTTCTCTGTCTTTCTGTCTGTCTTTCTCTCTATGTCAGTGTCTGTCTGTCTTTTTCTGTCTCTGTCTCTCTGTGTCTGTCTGTCTTTCTGTCTTTCTTTTGTCACCACCTCCTGTAGGAGGTCTTCCCAGCAACAAGTACCACACTCCCACCCCCATTACCTTGGATTTATTTTATGAACATTTTGCATACACTTATGAAGGTAACACACCATCGCCCGATAGAATACAAAGTCCCTGAAAGCAGAGATCATTTCATTTTGTCTTTGTATTCCCAGAGACTGAGCATAGCAGAGGGAGCTAGATGGCAGAGTGGGTGAAACATTGGGCCTGAAGTTAGGAAGCCATTCATTGAGACAGTTACTAGCTGTATGACCCTGGGCAAGTCATTTAACTTCAATTTCCTCAACTGTAATATGGAAATTATAATAGCATCTGCCTCCTGGGATTGTTGTGAGGATCAAATGTGATAATATTTGTAAAAACACAACACCGTGCCTGGCGCCTTGTGGCTACTTAATGCTTTTCTCCTTCCATCCTCCTTCTCTCTTCCATTCTCTATTTCATATCTTCCTATGTATTTCCACGTGGTTTTCCATGTGGTTTTCCTATATTTTCCTCCATATCTTCCCATGTATTTCCATGTGATAGACTGTAAGTTCCTTGAGGACTGGGAACTGCCTACCTAGCACCTGCTAGTCATTTATTAAATGCTTGTTGATTCATGGATTAATAGAGCGTCATCAGGATTTTGGTGCCGTGTCTGACTGGGTGCTCTGGTCTGGTGGGGGAGTTAGGCCAGTTATAGAGAAATCTGACTCATCAGCATGGCCGTGAGGCAAGAGATGGGCTTGGGAGGCAGGCAGTGCTGACATCTGCTTATTCCCTAGTTCTTCACTCCTAGGAAAGGCCAAATGGATACCTGAATAATCCCTGACCATTTTAGCGTCCCAGATTCTACTTGGGGACCACTGCGCTTTATTAGAATGTTATTTCTTACACCCACTTTCTGCCTGTGGGTCTGAGTTCTGTCTTCTGGAGCCATATTTGTTAAGTTTATTTGCTCTTCCCTTTGGTGGCCTTTCAGATATTTGAAGACTGGACCTCTCCAAACCTTTCTCTTTTCTCCAGTAATCACCCCTAGTCCCTTGATAGACAATCAATTTCTATTGTAGGCCCCTTGTTTTTGATCTGGCCCTAACTTTGATTTTACCCATTGCTGGTATTGAAACTCCTTCCACAGGTGAATATCAGCAACTCCTCTGAAACTTGTAGTCTTACTGGGACAGGGGAGAGCAGTGACTGAGAAGGTATGTGACTTGGCCACAGTCACACGGCTATTAGGTGTGGAAAAGCAGGATATCCATTCAGGTTTGTGTTATTCCCTAACACTTGGTATATCATGGACTCTCAGTAAATACTTACTGATTCATTAATTATCCTAACACTTGATTGTTGCAATAGGAATAGTACTGGATTTGGAGTCAGAGGCCCTAGTTTTAAATCCAGACTTTTCTCCTATGTGGCCTTGGGGACGCTCTGTGACAGTTTCCTTATCTTAAAAATGAGGGCTTTGGATGAAATGACTAGGGTTCCTTCCAGCTTCAGATCTCCAATCTGTTCCTCACTGCCTCCTGCTGTAAGGCTTGTGGTCTTGTCCTGAGCAATGTTATTGAATCGTTAAAATAATGGTGTTCAGTAATGCATCTTGGTGTTCTCCGAAAGTGTTCACTTGATGGTTCTTGGAGGAAGGGGCTCAGGAGGGTGGCCCATTGGAGGGATCCCCAGAAATGGAGGAAGACTTCATGCCTTGGCAAGGACTCCATGGTAAATGACTGGCTCACGCCGCATTCACATCCAAGTTTCCAGCCGCCGAGCTCACAGCTTCTATCTTGAGACAGACTCTGGCATCTCTTAAGACAAGTGATTGATTTCAGATTTGCTTGTGATGCTTCCTTGGAAAGTAAATTGGTTTGAAATGGTCTCTGGGGGTATCGGCACAGATGCTGCTCTGCGTAGCTTCTCCATTCAAGAGGATTATGACTGCAAATGACTACTTCTGGTAGCGAGAAAACAGATGATGGGGGACAGAGAAATGGGCATGTTGGTCTTTAACACCCAAGATATCTGTGAAGGCTGACTCGGGTCCTGGCTAGTCACAGCTGAAGCTTCTCCTGACCTGGCAGAGGATTAGCATGGGGCAGGATGCAGGGGACCAGCCTCTGCCACTTAGCAGCTGTGTGACCTTGTGCCCCTTAGCCAGTTTCCACACCTTTAAAATGGGAATAATCATGCCTTTGCTGACTCCCTCATAGATAGCAATGTTGTGAGGACTGAAGGAACGTAGAGTCATAAATGACTTAGGTTCTCTGCTGTTTAATGAATAAAAGGTGACATGGGACAATGCAAAGAACACAAGAAGACAGACTTGGAGTTTGAAGGCAGCTCAGAGATCATCTGGTCCCACCCCATCATTTGACAGATGAGGAAACATGGTTATTTAAGTGTTAAGTGTCAGAAGTCAAGATCTGAATATAACTTAAGTGTCTGAAGCTGTATTTGAACTCAGGTCTTCTGGGTCCAGCCCTCACTGTACTACCTGGTTGCCAGTTCCTTGGACTCTAAATCCCGTGTTTTTTCTTTTGTACTGAACCAACTCCCAGTCTGGTTAGATCAGTCTAGCTAATGGCATCAGGGCTTGGTGGATAGGGTTGAGATGGATTGTATTAGGGGAGGGTCATGAATGGCACATGATGCACCCCTTTTTCCTCTGAGTCACAACCGAGACATGAGTTGGGCTCCATGTTCCAGGGTCACTCTAGGAAGTTAGAAGGCTCCTGAGAGTGAAGATCAGCCTTGACTGGACCACAGGCACCTGCTGAAGTATCTTTGATACTGTTGTATGGAGTATAGATGGAAAATTACTAGAACCCTGAAAGTTTGGCCTGTAATCTTCTTGGTCTTAGGGAGCTACCAGGGAGGGAACTTCTTCCCCAGTATAGATTGGCATCTGCTCTGTGTATAGTGTGGGAGGGGGATTGCAGGCCTGGAACCTCCTTTGCTATTCTTTCTCATTACCCAGGCTAGTGAAGAAACTCAAGCCCCAGAGATCTTTGAACATAGTCACACACCAACTACTAAAATTCAAACCAAGTCCCCCCGGGATCCACATACAGGGCTCCTTGATAAATTATAGCTGCCTTTAAGCTCTCACAGCACTCAGTTAGCTGAGGATCCTGGTTAAGCTGGTTTTTATGCTATAAATAAGCTTCATTTTATTTTTACGTTGACATAGTTGGTTTCAGACAATGCCTCTTCTCATTGATAGTGACAAGGCCTGTTGTGAATTGGTTAATAGCTTTTACATTCACATATTGCTTGTTTTGTTCAATGATCTATTTAACATCAATGATTAAGGCATGAAGGCATTCGTGCAGGGGTTTGATCTGTTCAAATGGAGGGGAAATCCCACATTGATGAAATCATAGATCTTAGAAGAATCTCACAGGTACAGTGGGGTGACACAGAGGTACAGAAAAGACAGGGGCCTATAACTCATGTATCAATCTGTTCATATGTAACCTCCCATTAGAACGTAAACTCTTGAAGGTCAGAGACTTCTCTCTTTTTTGCCTTCACATCCTGGCACAGAACACGGGCCCTTAGACAATGCTTGTTGGGTTGGGTGCCATGAATGGGCCACCAAGGCCTGTAGAGGCTGAGGCAGGAGAGATTGCTTCTCCTGGGAGTCCACAGGGAGAGCATTCCAATGGTGAGGAAGTCAAGGTCAGTGCCTCCACATGCTGCAGAGGACCCCATTTTCTTTTAGATTCTTCCCACGTTTAAGAGTTTTCCTTTGCTTCTTCCTCCAGGCCCAGAGGCTTTGCATCATGTTCCTTTCTTGAGTCAAATTCAGAATAGTTTTTGATGATTTAGTAAAATAAACTGGAATGCCTCAGAACAATTTAGAGTTGGCAGTCGTTCATCTTCTCTTCAGACGAGAGGGGCCGAGCAATTACTCTTCTGGACGTCCAAGCCTATAACTTTGCCACTCTGTTCCTTCTGTCCTCACACAAAGCCCTCTCTGTTTCTGGGCTGCTGGACAGTTTGTCCTGTGCATAACGATCCCACAAACCAACAGATTTTCCTTAGCTCCCTATTGTCCTCCTCTGGATGCTTACCAGTAAAGGGCTCCCAGTGACTGCAGGGCCCAGGATTGTTGACTTAGAGCTGGAGGCGGTCTTGGAGGTCACTGTGTCCCATTCCATAATTTACAATGGAAGAAACTGGGGCTCAGTGCAATCAAGCATCTTGTTTGAGGACCTCCAAGCTGTAAGTGGCAAGGCTGGGATTGGAGTGGAGGATTTGAACACAGTGCCCTAAGCTACCTCTGCATGGTTCACTCCATAGAACATTAGATCCAGAGCCTGGAAGGCTGTTTTACTGAATATCTCTGGGTCTCAGCTCCCTTTTCTGTAAAATGGGTATAAGACCTGTAGTGGCAACCTTACAGTCTTGATGTGAGGATTCAGTGAGATCATTTATGCAAAGTGCCTTAAAGACATCATGGTGCACTGTCCTTTGGGGGATCAGTTGGGCATTTTTCTTAGTAAGTCATAGACATGAAGTCTGGATGGAGAGGCGGGCTGGGGAGAACATTTGATTTAGAGTCTGAGGACCTGGGTTTAAATCCCATGTGTGCAAGCTTGTGGAAGTCACTTAACTTTCCTGGGCTTCAGTTTCCACATCTGAAAATGAAGGGGCGGACTGGATGTCTATGGTCAGAAGGAGCTGGCACTGGACGTGGAGTCAGGAACACCTGAGTTCTAATCCAGTCCCAGATGTTTACTAGCTATGTCACCCTGGGCAAGTCACTTAACCTTCAGTTTCCTTCTTCTGCTTCAGTTTCCTCAACTATAAAATGGAGATAATAAAAGCCCCTATCTCCCAGGGTGTTTGTGAGGATGAAGTGAGATAATATTTGTCCGTCCTTCCTTCCTTCCTTCCTCCCTCCCTTCCTTCCTCCCTCCCTTCCTCTTCCCTCCCTCCCCCTCCCTCCCTTCCTTCCCTCCTTGCTTCCTTCCTCCTTCCCTCCCTTCCCTCCTTCCTTCCTTCTTTCTTTCCTTCCTCCCTTCCCTCCTCCCTCCCTTCCAAGTTCACTTTCCCTATGCACAAAGCATTGGGATGGCCTCTCCTCATTGTTGTTTAAGGTTGGGCACCACCTTGCTTGATTGTCCAGAGTGATGGAAGAATGCCATGGTTGGGGCCCAGCCCTTCTATGTGCCAGCTTCATCCTCTCCCTTCTTCCTCTCTCTCAGCCCACTCCCCAACTCCCCCTCAAACACACAGAGTCAACCAGGTACAAATACTCCAGTTATGGCCCAGGTTGGGGGGATAAGCGCAAACCTTACCCATCAAGCTATGTTAACAATCCAAGGCCCAGCCCCGTCTCTCCTGCTGCTCCCTGCCTGCAGCGCCCATGAAGTCATATCATCTCTGTGTTTCCTCCCCTGCCTTTCGCTGCAGACTTTGCATCAACACGTTTGGAAAGTTTCATGAGCCATTTTGGCCTTGGAGTCCCCAGTGAATTGAAGGCACTGACTCAGCCCTCATTAGGCACTGGCTGCCCCACAGGGGATACTCTTGTTTATTGAGATGCCTTTTTTTTCAAAGAGGGAAGGGCACAGCATCAATGGCACAGAAGCAGCAGCAGAGTTATGTCTTACTGACTTTCATCCCTCCGGCCTGGGGGCGGGGGGGGGGGGGCGACAGGAGGCTGGGGAAGTGGAGGCTGGCACTGCAGAATGAAAAAAAATACAGCCCCTCCTAGCATTTCCCTTCCCGTCTCACCTCCCTACCCCTGACTTTTACAGTTAAACTTTCAGGCACCGTGAAGAGCTTGAAGCTAGCTGGCCGCTGCTGGGAGCCAGGCCCTAAATCACTCCGAGGGGCATTCCTTGGGGCCCGGGTCATAAGCAGGCCTTCCAGCTATTTGTAAATTCTCTGACAGGCTCCAAGCAAAGGGCGATACTTAAACTGTCAGACAGCTAATGTGCAGTCATACTGTGTAACACATTGATTTGGTCTCTTTGGGAGTTTCTGTAAGCAAAAAAAAAGGAATTTGGTCATGTTACTATTTGTTCAGCTTACTTTTAGTTCTTCTCTCTCATCTTTGGCCCCATTGAGGCACTCTTGTAATGAATGTATGAATGTTGGGCGTGGGGGGTGGTGATTAATGGGTGCTCTATCCATTGAGTATCTAATGGCTCTCTATTATTGCTTTTGGAACCTGCTGTTTTAAAGCTCTTTGCCCCTTTCCTCGGTAGTTCTATGCAACTAGGTGGAGGTTTTGTCAAAAGTCTGGGTTAGATAAAGCGTGTTGGCTGGGCAGGATTTGAGATTGGATTAGAGATGGACCAGGGGTTGTGAAATCACTTCCCAGAGGAGGGGGGCACTAGGCAGGCAGCTAGTATTTAATCAGACGTACCAGGTACTGGTGATAGAAGCACCCTTCTGGATGTGGTACTAGGGGAATGGATGAGAGCATTTTCCTCCAGGTTGCTCCTTGCTGCACATTCAGATATCTAATGACAATTAAGGTTCATTTTTCTTTTGCAGGGAGCTGAAATTTTCTTGGTGTGACAATCTGCTGTCACTCACTATCTCCCTTTGTGGTGTACTTGAGAATTTTCTTTGGAGTCAGAGGGCATTAGGTTCAAATTCCACTCTTGTTGTTTAATACCTCTGTGGCCTTGGGCAAGTCTCTCTACCTCAATTCCAGTTCCAGTCTTCATCTCTAGAAGGAAGGTATTGGACTATATTGTCCTATGGCCTTCTTAGCTCTAAATCTATAATCCTATTGCCCCTCCATCTCCAAGTAATTCTGGTGGGTGTTGCTGTGGAGACTTCTTCCTCCTGGTTGGATAGGGGAGATGCTAACTCCCTCCCAAGTCTTGCTTATCTTTTTTTAGGAAGTGGTTGAGGGCAGTGGTTTCAAACTCAAATAGGATCAGATCCATGTGGTCACCCACTGACTTAGAAAACCACATATTACCATTAGTTTTATTGTGCTGTATCTTATTTATTTTGTTAAACATTTCCCATTTTCTCTTGAGTCATGGCCATCTACTTTCTTGCAAGCCCCTTCTCTCTAATGATTCAAACAACCAAACCCTCTTAACTTGCTTTTTCACCATAATAATGGAGCATTATGGTGGCCCTCATCCCTATGTAGTCCCATCTCGTGCTGTTTTGTATCACTTATACCTGATGAAAAGTTATTAGTACAATCACAATAAATAGCTCAGAGCCCCCAGTTAGGAACATTCCTGACATGCACATAAAAGTTTGTCTCTAGTTACTCACTGACCTCTTTGCTTTTGAAACAAGATTAAGAGGCAAGAAACCTTTCATCAAAAAACCCAACCAAACAAGCAGAGCATTTTTGTTGTTCAGCTGTGTCTGACTTTTCCTGATCCCCTGGACCATTCTCTCCTCTGTTGTCTCTTGACATCTCTCCATATTCATGGTCATTGCTTCCATGTTGGAGAAGCATAGAAAAGGGAAGTTGGGGGAAAAGCAGACTTTTTGGGGGAACTTCTCATTCTTTGGAGAGGTGACCTCAGCCAGTAGCTTCATCATCAGTCTTCTCTTCCAAGGTGCCAAAGGGGGCTTAATGGCCTGTCTAGATTGTTCTCTTCTGCTGTAGTTCTGCTTTTTTTTTTCAATTTCTTCTATTGGTTGTGGCTCTTGAGCTACTGATGCTTTCCAGCTTGACTCATTAAGCCCATGACAGGGCTGGTAACACTTTCTCAGCTTCCTCCTCTCTCAGTCTCTTCTCTCCCAGACTGCATATGTCTTTTTTCAAAACTTGCAAGTGTGATTCAAGTCTGTGTTTTGGCTCAAAGGTCTTGATAGACCAATTTGTTTTTAGGATTAAAAGAGAATGCATATACCTTTGAATTACACTTCCTAGACTGCCAGTCACTTCTCAAACAAACAAAAACCCAACCTAACCACACACACACACACACACACACACACACACACACATACACACACACACACACACAAAACTTGTACTAGGTAAATATATTCCTATTCGTGTCTCTGGTAGAGAGTACAGGACTTAACTCAGAAAACAATGTGAATGGTTTAACACAGAGTGTTATCTAATCTGGTGCCATAATTGTAAATTCCAGAGCTCTGCAGATACTAAGTCCCTTGGCTGGTTAGAAGGGAGGATTCCCTGGATAAGGGGAGAATGGAGTCCCTTGTGTATTAATGTGTTCTGGGGCTTTGGAACTTTGATCACAAGCCGTGTGTTTTATGTTATCACAAAACATCAAATAATCTGGAGTTTTTAAAAAAAATCTGTTTTTAGAAAAAATATTGTGACCCTTATCTGTCTTTTAGCCCTGAAATGCCCACTGACTGCTTTTTAGTTGATGACAATTAGTGGCGTGATGTAACCAGGCTAACACTCAACAAGTCACTGGGAAAAGTGACTGTGCTGCCCCCTCAAATTTTGCTAAAGCATTCTGGAACTCTCTCTTTTGCACCTATCCCTTGTCCATCCTATAATAATACTCATTATGATAATATATTATTAATAATATAATCAAGAATAATATTTGTAACAATAGCTGACATTTCTCTAGTGCTTTAAGGTTTACAAAATGTTTTATATGTTTCATTTTGTCCTTACAACAAGCCTGTTAGGTGCTGGTATCATCTTCATTTTGCAGATGAGGAAACTGAGGCAAGGAGGTTGAATGACTTGCCCAGGATTACATGGTGTCTGAGATAGAGGTTGAAATCAGGTCTTCCTGACTCCAAGTCCAGTGAGCTAACCACTGGATACCACCTAGCTGTGTA
Source organism: Pseudochirops cupreus (assembly GCA_028627135.1). Lineage (NCBI taxonomy): Eukaryota > Metazoa > Chordata > Mammalia > Diprotodontia > Pseudocheiridae > Pseudochirops > Pseudochirops cupreus. Next base: position 399,425,144 of record CM053583.1, on the reverse strand, counting down.
GTGAGTGAATCAATTAAAAATATATATACTTATTAAAAGCTTCATATGAGTCAGCTATCTCTATGCATATGTTATAAATTCTTTCATTTCCAGCCTTCCCCAGTGAAATACGAGCTAGGTGGGACAATGGATAGAGTGCTGGGCCTGGAGCCAGGGAGAGTGGAGTTGAAATCTCGTCTGAGAGCCTTACTAGCTGTATGACCCTGGGCAAGTCACTTAACCCTGATTGCCTATGTCGAATGAAGATAATAATAATACCTGTCTCCCAGGGTTATTGTGAGGGTTAAATGAGATAAAAATAATAAAGTGCTCAGCACATAGTAAGCAATATATCAATGTTATTTTGCCATTATTGTTATTCTGTATTATTCATTACTATTATCATTTAAAATATTTATATTCCTAAAGTCTACAGTAGTGCTTTGTACCTAGTAGTTAATTACTTGTTAGAATTGAGTAGAAAAAGGCCCTGACATTTAGAAAACTCTACTCATTAACTTCCAGCCACTCCCGTGGCAGAATCCTTGTAAATGTTTGTAGGCAACTTGGATCCGGGACGATTTTTAATTTTATTTATGTAAGTGCCCTGTCAGCATTTTAGAAATTAAGCCTGCTTTCCTAATAAGTGTTTTACTGGTCATTGCAGGCATTTGTCAACATGATGGGCTCCTGTCCACTGTGGTCATAAACTCACGGTGTCCTCCCAAGAATAAATGGCTCCTTCTAAGGGGAGAGTGAATAACACAGGCTGGGAAATAGCACAGTTCATTAAATGGCCACAAAGACTGTTGGCAGGAATGGTGAGTCTGGAGCATAAGGAGACCTAGCCTGGTCTGATGGTTTTCTGTCTCCTCAGCGACATGGCAGAGGGAAGGTTGCCCTTGGTTCAAGTGGATGGGACTTGAGGACAGGAGGTCCTGGGTCCCTGAGTCTTTGTTTGAGTCTGTGTGACCCTGAGCAAATTAGCTAACTGCTAGGAACCTCCGTTTCTTTCTCTGTTAAGTAGGAGTATTAATACCTGTAGCATTTGCTTTTTTGTGAGGATGTAAAATGGAAATGGATGTCAGGTGCTAAAATCTTCGCGCCCTGTAGAGATGCAGCTGTTCTGATCTGTGTCATAGCTGTGAACGGGACATCAATCAACCAATTAAGAACTGATTCTTTAAAAACACCCACTATGTGCTAGGCAGTCCTGTTTGGTGCTGGATATACAACTACAAAGACCAAAACAGTTCCTGCTCTTAGGGGACTTCCATACTAACCAGGAACAGAAGAATGACATATGAAAGTGTATCCAGAATCAATATATGGGGAATAGGTACAAAGGAATATAAAGGGGAGTTGGTGGAGGGGGTGGGGAATGAGTAGTTTAGGAAAATAAGAAAGGCCTGGGGGAGGAGAGGGGGAGAGAGAGAGAGAGAGAGGGAAGGGAGAGGGGGGAGGGATAGAGAGAGGAGGGAGGGAGAGGGAGAGGGAGAGAGGGAGAAGAGGGAGAGGGAATGAGTGGGGCGGGGGGAGGCGGGGAAGGAAGAGAGGATTTTAGGACAGCTGAAGGTGAAAAGGATTTCCTTGGATGCAAAAAACAGGTAGAAAGAGGCCTTGTAGACTTAACTGGTTTTCCTGTATTTTGAAGTCACAATATAAACTAGAGGGAAGGAACTGTTCCATTTTTTGCCTTTGTATTCTCAGTACCTAGAACAGTGCCTGGCACACAGTAGGTGCTTACTAAATGCTTGCTCATTGGATTGGTTTGAACCCAAGTCCTGCTGACTCCAAGCCCCACACTGTGTCCCAGGACTACATGATTCTAGCTCTAGAGCTGGAAGGGAACTTAGAGGCCGTTGGATCCAATAAATTCATTTTACAGATGTGGAAACCAAGGCACAGAATAGTTCATGCTTTGCCTCAGGTCCCTCAGCTAGGATTTGAAGTCCCATGCTCCTGACTGCATGCCCAGAACTCTTTCCCTCCTGCCTGTCTGATAGAGGGCAAGGCACAGGGTACCTACTGCTGACCAGTGAATGGCAGACAAAGGACTGTCCTGGTGAACACTTCACCTGGTGGTCCGCCTTTCAAGTTCAACTATCCAACCTACTCTCCCTCCCTCCCCCTAGGAGATTCCCTGATTAGCAATTGGTCATTTCAACAGATGAGAAAGCTGGGAATCTTGGTAGGGCCACAGCTCTGAAGAATTGACTCAAAGGCAGCCATCTGGTCTCCTCTATCCTGAAGCAGAATTACCTGGATTGTTTGTAACAGAATGTGAGTTAGTACAAATACACCCTGGGACCCCTATGTGCTGTCCTTGAAGCCTGTTCTCTGAGTCTGCAGCAAACGAAAGGTTACATTTTAATGAGGTCTTTGGGGTATTTCAGGAGCCTAAACCATTTGGGGGTGCAATCTAAGAAGGATGAGACATTCTGAATTCTCTTTTTCATGGAATGGTTTTGGATCTCAAAGTGGACCCATGAACTTTGGTGGGGGAAAAATTCTTTATTTTCCCTAAAACTCTAGCTGAAATTGATCATTTTCTTCAGTTATTTAAAAAATATGATTCTCAGAAGGGGTCCATAGACTTCCCTAGACTGCCACAGAGGTTCAACACAGAAAAAGGATGAGAACCTTTGATTAGACTGAGCTTCCAAATGTGTCACAACCCCTGAAGTGTGAGAACATTAATCATAATTATAACTGACATGTATGTAGATTTTCAAGGTTTACCAAGTTCTTTTGGAACTTAGTTGGTCCTTGTACCAGCTCTGTGAGGTAGGTTCTCCAGCTGTTATGACTTCCATAATATAGGTGAAAATATTGAGATTTATAGTGATTAAATGACTTTCCACTCTCCCACAACTCCAATAAGTAGCAGAGGCAATTTAAACCCCAGGTCTCTACCATCCTCAAGGCCAGTGCTACATTTTTCCTGTGCCTCTCTATCTGTTTTAAGTTTAAGAACTTTAAGTTTAAGTTAAGTCAAGAAACTTTAAGTTTAAAGAACTCTTTAAGAAGAGGTATCTAAGCAAAATGCTAGGAGAAATCAGAAGGGTCCATCTTAATTATTTAAGGGAGGATTTCATGGAGAAGAGAAGATATTTAACATTTATTGGAATTGAAAAAAGGAAACAAAGTCCAGGTACAGTGTGAATGTAGGTGAGAAAGGTAAGGATGTGCATGAGGAATCTTAAGTATTCTAACCTAGCTGGTAAAGACATTTGAACTGGGGCTGATGAGCCATACCGGAGGGAAATAGTCTCCTAGATCTAGAAAGTGGCCTGAGAAAAGACATGGAAATGGGAAATTATAGGGTTGATTTTGGGACTAGGAGTCAGCCCTTAGGCTTTTAGTCAACTTTAGGAGTTAGTCAACTCCTTAGGCAGCCCCTCCAAGGGGGCTGCAGCACTTTCCACAGACCAGTAGCTCTATCCTGAGGCAGGCCATTCTATTTTTGACTAATTTTAATTTTAGTAAGTTTTTCCTTACCTTAAACCCTTGTCTGACTCTCTACAATTCCTACTCCCTGGTTCTCCCCTCTGGGGCCACAGAGAACAAATCTAAGCCTTCTGCTAAATGACAGCCTTTCAAATGCCTGAAGACAGCTATCATGTTCCCTCCAAGACTTTTCTTCCCCAGCCTAAACATGTGTGTGCATACACACACACACGCGTGTGCACATGCGAAGACAGACCTCTTTATAGCTACACACATCCATAGACACTACTACCACTCCCTATTAAAGCCTGTGTTTTTCTAGTTCCTTCAAAGATAGACAGATCTCAGTCTTCCAGGTGACAGGCAGCCTTGACCAGGTGCTCCAAGAGGTTCCCAACCTAGTCCAAGGATTCTAGGAAACCCCCAGGGAGTTATGATTATGTTGTTGGATTATCAAGAGACAGACAAGCCCCTGCAGCTTCTCATCTCATCCATTGTACTGGACTGCTTTGAGCCAGGAGATAGCCATGGAAGTTGTATTATAAGCTCTTTCCATGGTCAGGGGAGTGATGAATGGAGCAGTATCTGAGAAGGTGGGAGTGTGTGCTGGGACTTTGTGGGGTTACATCACTCTGTGAGGCAGATTGCCCTTGGTAGGTGGGCTCCCCGTGGTGGAACATTCCTGTCTGTGTCTGGGGTGCCAAGCTGGGGACACCGCACAGTTGGATCGGACATTTTGAGCTGGCAAGGACTGGGCGAGAGGTCATTCAGGCTGGATCTCTCCTTTTACAGATGAGGAAACTGAGAAGGACCAGATAAGTGAAGTGACTTTTCCAAAGACAAACACCTGATGGGGAAGGGTTGTCCTCTCCCCACTTCCCATTCAGCATATGAATTGTGTCAGTCATCTTGAAGTGTGCTGACATCTCCAAGGTACCAGATACTTGAGTGATATCACTGAGAAATTCTCATTGCAACTGGCCATGGGCTAATGAAATCTCCTCAGACACTCCAAAATGGAATGAGAGAGAATGAACAAAGAAATGAATGAAAAAAAATGGTCTAAAACCCCTACTATGTGCCAAGCGCTAGACCTGTATTCTTTGGCTACAGATAGAAAAAAAGTCACCGTTCCTGGCTTCAGGGAGTTTACATTCTAGCAAGTATAGAGTTTCCACATGGGAGATGGTGCCTGGAGGCACTGAACAGTTGCTTGACATGTTCTTACAAGAAATAATGTTGGTGCTGATCCAGTTATGGTTCCCCAAACAAGAAGCCATGATCCTCCTGGTCTCTGTTATCTGTAGGCAGGAAATACCGGGTCACATGTAGTAGGGTCAGTGCAGTGTAACATTTGTAGTTTGAGCAACTGGATTAAAATCCTCTCTTTGACCCCTATAGCTGGTATGACTTCGGGCAAGATATTTTTATCTCCCTGAGTCTTCGTTTCCCCATGTGGGAAATGAGAGTATTAGACTGGATAATATCCCAATTCCCTACATACTTACATACACACACATATATACGTGTGTGTGTGTGTGATACAGTGGATAGAGTACTGGGTCTGGATTCATCTTCCTGAGTTCAAACCCAGCCCCAGACACTTCCTAGCTGTGTGGCCCGGGGCACATCACTAAATCCTGTTTACCTCAGTTTCCTCATCTGTAAGATGAGCTGGAGAAGGACGTGGCAAACCAGCTCAAGGTAAAACCTCAGCAGGTGCTAGGCAGCCTTCCCCCTTCCTTGTGGCACCTGGCTGGACTGGGCTTTCTGGAATCCCATAACTCATTTATACAATTCTTTATTAATCTTTTCATTGGTTGTTCCTTACCCTGGTACAAGGCTCACCAGACTCCTGCTCCAGATGAGGGAAACGGGACAAGGTTGTCAGGGGACTTTTGCCCAATGATTCCGTCGTCCAGCTGAGCCTGAGCCGTTGGGTGGCCTCCATGAGCTGTTTTATTACTGGGTGACAAGGGTATGTTGTGTGGTAGGGAATGGCGGTTTGCCCTTTTCTGTGTTCATCATGGAACCTTGCTGGCTGGGGTATGGGCTTTATGCTTCTGACTTCTTCTAGGCAACAACAAACCTGTTTGGCCCCTTCGTCTTCTTGCTTTAAAGACACATTCTTTCGGTGTCACTTGTCGGATTATTTTTTCCGACCTATAAACTAACTAGGAGCATTTTAAAAAATAATGATTCCTTTTGTTTTTCATGCCACAGTAATTTCTTTCTCTTGTGATCATCCTCCTCAATTCTTCTTTAAGAAGAAAGAGAAATAGGCAAACCCAGTCAATTAAGTGATTGCCCCTGCAGTATTCTGCACACGTAGTCCCCCACCTTTTTAATGTTTGTTGCTTGTTTTCCAGAACCAAGCTTGGCATTGTAATTAATCTGAGACTAGTGGTTTTGTTTTTGCTGCCTTTTTATGTTATTTCATCTGCCTGTTGCTCATTTTGCACCGTATATGAATGTCCCTGCCTTTTGATGGATTCCTCACCTCTCTGATGCCTTATGGCACAGTAGCGCTGAGATATAAGGGAGGCAACACGGCCTTCCTATTCCCCGATTTATTCAGCTATTTCCAAATAAGTGGTACCCACTTTATTTCCAGGTTTTATTTTATTTTTAAAATTATGCTATCACATACACATGTTGCTGTACAAATAGTTTGGTGTATATATAGGGTTAGGCACAGACCCATGATTTCATTGGCATCTGAAACTCTGATTGAGAAAATTCCTTCTACAACTTGTGATCAGAACATTTAATGAAAACTTAGCGATGTTAGAAGGCAGCTAAATGGTACAGTAGTTGGAGCTCTGAGACTGTAGTCAGGAAGCCTTTATTTCAAATCCAGCCTCAGACACATAATACATGTGTGACCCTGGGCAAGCCACTTCACCCTGTTTGCCTTAGTTTTCTCATCTGTAAAAATGAACTAGAGAAGGAAATGGCAAATCACTCCAGTGTCTTTGCCAAGAAAACCCCAAATGGGGTCACAGAGAGCTGGAGGTAACTAAAAAATGACTGACTCAACAACAAAAGAAGCATGTTAGAGAATTGCCTGAAACATGGCAAAATTAAGTGACTTGCTAAGGGTGGGTCAAAAACCAGTGTCTAACAGAGGGGGGGACCTGAATCTAAGTTATTCCCTCTCTTCTCTTTGATTTCCTTGGGAAATATAACCAGCAATGGGATCTCTGGGTTAAAGGCACCACATTAGCCACTTTTCTCACACAGTGTCAGTGCCTGGCACATAGTAGGTTCTTCATCAATGGTTACTGATTGACTGAGCCCCAAATCATTTTTCGGAACAGTTAGATCAGTTCATAGCTCCACGGGCAGCAAACTAGGAGAATTTAACACAGTTGTGGTTACTCATTTTCCCTTTAATTTCTTCTAACGTCATCACCTGTTTTTCTCTGACCATCCTTAGGATGAAAGCGATAGGTTGGAGGGACAATCTCTCTTAATTTTAGTGGCTTTTCCCCAGTTAACTTTTTCTGATTTATCCTGTGTACGGCTTCCTTTGTATAGCTTTGTTTGCCTGTTGTCTTCACCATCGGATTGTAAGCCCCTTGAGGACAGTGACTGTCTTTTGCCTCTTTTTGTATTCCTAGCACTTAACATAGTAGGCACATAGCAGGTGCTTAATCTATATTTATTCATTGATTAATTGAAGAATGGATTTGGAGCCAACCCGGATTCAAATGCCGTTTCTGCCTCTTTGTAACTCTGATTTCTTAACCACTCTGAAATTCAATTTCCTCATCTAGAAAACAGTAGGGTTAGGCTAGATGTCTTCTAATATCTGTCCCAGATCAAAAGCTATACACCTGCGCTATTTCTAGACACATCATGGGGTCCCTGACGTCCAACTTATGCAGGCCCCGAATTGCTCGAAATTCTTCGGCCAGGGCTAAGAGTTTGTCCTTCAACATCAGACTCCTGAGTTTGGTCCACTCTGCTTTTCTTAATCATTTCCATTTAACTCAATTACCATCAAGTATTGACCCCGTTTTCCCTCTTTCAGAAATTCCTACTGTACCCTGATGAGCTAGCCTTTGGCATTTTAGCTGCTGAGCTTTTTTAAGTTGCTGGTGCTCTGATGGAGGAGGTGTTCAGAATCCCATTGACGTTCATTAACTAGGACTGTAATGGCTGGAGGGAGGTGGTATATTAAGGCTTAATGTGGTTATTATGTTGGGAGGGAGGACACAATGCCTCTGTGGGTCTATAGGAGGCTAGTGAAAACACAATATTCCCTTCTCCTCTACGTTGAGCTCAAATGAGCTTTTCATCAGTGAGGAGGAGGGCAGATCTGTGAACAGTGTGGCCCCAATTATAGCATCCCAATTTGGGTAACTGGAGGGATCCAATCACTTCCTATTTATACTGGATGACCAATTGTGTTACTTTTCCTATAGTGGACCTGTCAGCTAACAGGAAAGCCTAGAGAACTGACAACGTGTAAAAGTAATGAGACGTCGGAAAGGCCTGAGCCGTCAGTGATGGAGTAGATCACTTCCTAGAGAAAGATCTTCTATCAGCTGGTACTACATAATGTGATACATGGGAGGCCAGAGGGGAAGGCCTGGAGGATCCTTGTGGTGTAGCTGGCTTACTGCATCAGGGGACCTGTGTGTACCACCTCTGGTTTATCTGTCAATCCTGCCAAGGTAGAAATATAGGCCTGGTGGCTTGCTACTCCTTAGTCCTCCCCGTTAACTTTCCTTTAACATACTGATTAAACACTGACTATTCCTACAAGCCTACTAGAATGCAGGTGTATGCCTTGAAGCAATGGGGAAGCTCCCTCCCCTCCATCCATCACCTTTGGGCTCAGCTCTGCAGCACTCTCCACTGCTGCTGGTGCAGGGATGGAGATCAGGGAAAAACCCACCAACCCTAGGTAGGTGCTGGAAAGGGGTCTTCAGTGGCCTGAAGATTCTCACTGGACGCCTCAGACCAGAATGCACTGACTTGAGTGCAGAGTCTTGCCTGTGGCCGGCCTTTCCCTCTCACCCGAGGGGTGGGCTGCCAAAACAGATGTCTTTGCCATGTATTAAGAAGGAAAAATAATTCCCTTCAAAAATGTGGTAGAGAAGATTGGGGTGGAATTCCAGTTGTACTGCTTTTAGCAATCTAAAGTGAATTTAACGGACGAAAATGAATTTTTTCCTCCTCCCTTCACCACTAGGGATTGCCCCATGCAACAAGTATGAACACTCCAGGAAAACAAGATAAACATCTATGATTAAATTATAGAATACGTTGCATTGTTGTCCTTATCATTTAGTTGTTTTTAGTTGTGTTCAAGTCTCCGTGAGCCCACTGGGGTTTTCTTGACAATATCCTGTAATGGTTTGCCATTTCCTTCTCCAGTTCATTTTCCAGATGAGGAAACTGAGGCAAAGAGGGTGAGATGTCAGTGAGCTGCAGCTGCTGGGATCACCATAAATGTAGTTGACAGTCTGTGGGTGTTACCATCATGCCTATACGTAGTCTGTGGCCCCAGGGCACTTTTCCTTTACTCAGCAAGTGCCCATTTTCTCATAATTTAAGGCAAATAATGGACCATATTCCTCTCTGCAAGTGGCTTTAAAAGATCTTCTTGTTGCCAAAGTGATTTATGGCTGGGAAACTCTCCCTTCTGCCCACCCAGGCTTCCCTTTGCTAAGGGGAGCTCAATCTCAGAGGGGCTGAAGAGGGAAAATGAGCATAGATGAGCCTGCTCCCTACATCTGCCTCTCCTTCCCTGAGGACCTGCATGCTTGGCCCCTGTGACCTTCAGGAGGAGTTTCAGCAACTGTATCCTGGAGAGATTTCCCATGTGGCTCTCACCTGGGGATGCTGTCACTATAACACGTCCCCACAGCTGCCCTGGAAACCTCTCACTTAACCCAGGGATCCCATGGAGGATTTCTGGCTACTTCTTGGTGCTCAGATCTGATGATTTATTGACCTAGGATTTAAGATACTGCACTTGTATAAATTAGAGGCATCATGGTGCCCAGGGGATCCACTTGGGATCAGGAAGACCTGGGTTCAAATCCTGTGAACTAGTTGGGTGACAAAGGTTCTTAACCTCTTAGTGACTTGGACAGTTCTATAAGACTATAAGTTATAGAGAAGTTGTTCATCTGCCTACGTGGAGTTTTACCTACACACTGGGAGTTTTACAAACCATTGAAATTTCAGGTTGAAATGTTTCCTATCCATCCTAAAAAAGCATATAAACTCATTTTATGTAGGGGTTGTTTCTAAAGTGCCTAGCACAGTGCTTGGTGCATAATAATAAAGCCTTGTTGATTGATGGATTGATTCTTCATAGACATTCAGTTTTCTTATAAATATTGACAAATACGCATCTAGAAAAGTGGAGGAACATGTTTAATTTCAGATGTGCTTAACTTTAGGAAAACAACATGGGAAAAATGATTTGAAAGTTTTTAAATCTTTGGAAAATAGAATTGGAAGGGATATTCAAGACAACCTCTTCCAGTCCCCTTATTTCACACAGGAGGCAGTTAAAGCCCAAAGAGATGATAATGCGCTTTAGGTCAAACAGGAAGGTAAATGGCAGAGTCAGGACAAAGGCCCAGATCTCCTGACTTTCAGGCCAGTGCCCTTCCCACTAGAGGTCGGTATGTTTTCTTTGACCATCTTCTATGCGCTGTGCTAGACATAGGAGGCAGAGCAGATTATAAATGAAGGTTCCTATTCTCAAGGAATTGATAATCTCATTTTGGGAAGAAAATCAACTCACCTACAACAGCAGTGAAAGGAGGTGGGGGCAAACAGTGCCCAATGATATATGTGAGTAAGTGTTATTGGGAGGCCGACTTGAAGGCGAGTAGGAGCTTAAGGCAGTGATTTATAAGTATTTCTTAGACGCATCCTATGTGCCTGATATTGTGTGGGGATTCCAAGAAAGGCAAGAACAGGTCTTCCCCTCAAGGAGCTTACAGTCTAGCTAGGGAGACAATATGAAAACCATTATGTACATACAGGATATAAACAGAATAAATTTAAGGTAATCTCAGAAGGAAGCTACTAAAAGTGAAGGCTTTCACCTGACTAGGTTGGGCACAAAGGGCTTTTGAACTGTTTGGGACACCAAGAGGTTACATATCTTTGCCATGTTCACCAAACTAGTACATATTAGAAGCAGGACTTGAATCCAGGTCTTCCCAGCCCGGTAGTGGATTTCCAACCCACTATATCCTGGGCACCTAAATTTAGTGGGTACTGTTTCTGCAGAATAGAAATGCCTGAGTTTAGCACCTAGTTAGTGAGGATACTAGTTAAAATTGGAAGCCAGCAAATATAGGGCTTCCTTCCCTCCTTGTTCCCCCTGCCCCATTCCACCCTACTCCTCCAACCCCCAACCATACTCTGTATGAGCTCTTCCTATTCTATCCCTGTTCTGTTAAACTTCGGGCTCTGGAAGAGGGGAGCATCAGATAAAATAGTCATGGAAGACTCCGTGGAGGAGCTATTAGCCTTGAATGATGGTTAGGGGTTAGATCAACAGAGAAAAGAGGGAAGGGCATCTCAGGTCAGGATGCCAGGAATGAAGACATTAAGCATTCTCTGTTCATGGGACAATAGGAGATCAGCCATCAAAGATTGCGTCTCTTGGGGAGTAAGTCTGAATGGGTGGTTTGAGATCAAGGAATTGACAGCCTTGAAAGCCAGACAGAACAGTATAGACTTGACAAGGTAGGAAACAGGGAACCATTGAAGGATTTTGACCAGAAGAATTATATCTGATAATGGTAATAGTTAATAAATTATATAGTGCCTACTATATTGCCAGGTTTTATGCTAAGTATTTTATAAATGTTATCTCATTTAGTTCTCATTACAATTCTGGGAGGTGGGTGATATTATTATTTTACAGGTGAGGAAACTGAGGCAATGGGAAGTTAAATGACATCAGCAGGATCACATAGCTAGCAAGAGTCTGAGGCCAGTTTGAACTCAGGTCTTCTTAACTCCAGATCCAGCACTGTAGCCACTGTGTCACTTAAGTGCTCTGTCTAAAGTGGATTTTTAAAAAATGTAGCAATATTCATTAAGTAGTATTACCCCCCCCATTCATTTATTTATTATAGATTATCATATACGAATGTGATAATCACACATACTAATGTGTCACCTTCATTGAAAGGGTTTCTTCCCTTGGGAGTTCCTATATCAAAGAAATCACATGTATGGTCCTGGATCCCTGCCCTTTTTCTGTCTCATTCAGAGAACAAGAAATCTCAGATTTTCCTCCATGAAACAAAAATGACATAGTTTTAAAAAAAATCTTGGCTTTGGAGTCAGATGATCCGTGTTCTGGTCTTACCGCTGCCCCCAACTGTTTCTACGACTTTAGGCAGCTTGCTTAACTTCCAGTGCTCAGTTTCCTGATTGACATGTTGAGCCTGGCTTTGATTTGAGATCACCTTGACTTCCAAACTCCTGATTCTCTCTAATTACATTGATGACTTTTTCCTTTAAATGGGAGTTTACAAATGTGCGTGTCTTTCCTATTGAAATCAATAAGATAAACTTTAATGTGGATAAGTTTAAAATTCTGTATTTAGTTAAAAAAATAAATTGTGTGAATACAAGATGGAGTAGAGACCTGCTTCCCTTACCATCTTGGGTGAAGAGTACATAGGTAGAGTATACTTGGTCACTAGAGGCCTTTTATTTTTCACATGAGACTCAGACCTTTGGCATTGTACCATTCCATGAAATTTTTCTTAGAAAAGAAAAAAAAGTTGGGCTAATGAAACAAAGTCCTCAGCGTTGTTCATCCTTGAGAATCTAGGTGGTGACGTGACATAATTAAAAGCTATGGAACTTGAAAAATTCCTGTTGGAAGTGGAAAAAATAAAAATTATTTAGCTAACACTTCTGAGAACTTTTAAAATCTTGGTCTTGTCTCTGCAGATTTATTAATAGCATCATGCAGCCAAGTAAAGTCAAAAATCTCTTGGCTTAAAAACTAACTAAATCCTACTTTGTGCAGAAGCATTTGGGTATTGTTTCCATAACAACTGGCTCCTGCCACCCAAATGAGACAGGACACCTTTTCTCTGATGCCTCATCAATTAGAGCATCAGCTCCATTGTGTCAACATGGACAGATAAAGACTACAATTAATGCAAAAGCTTTCATTTGTCATGAACTTTGGCTAGATGGCCATTAGCATCTTTGTAATCAGTGCATTGCTAAAATGATGGATTTGTGGAGAAATGTGGGAATCAAGTCTGTCCAACACCAGATGTTGAGACCCAGCTCTAAGGGCATTGGGTTTAGACCTTTCCTTTCTTTACATAAAGAGTATTTTAGACTTAACTGAAATGGCAAGAGGGGAATGAAGTTCAAGGTGAATCAGTCTTTCCAGGCCCACACCTTCCACTCCCAGGAAAGAGCTTTTCTTCCTTTAAACAGACCCAAAACATTAGTTTATTACTCTTCTGTCACAGCATTCTACCATGCATTCGTTATTTGTGTACAGGTCTTCCTAAGTTATGAGTTCCTTGAGGGTACAAAAAAAGGCATATTCATGTTTTCATTCCCCTCAGTTCCATTGTACTTTGCAAATGGTATACATTATAGAAAGTCAGAAAGTGAATGAATGAACTAGGGCTCATAAGCAGCTTCTAAATATAGAGTCCATGCAAGACAACTTTAGGATTCACATATCTGGTTATGATAAGGAATTCAAGGTGAAGAGCATCTTAGAATCTCTACTTTCCAAAGAATGGGTGAGGAGCCTCAGATGGCCAGTCTCATAAAGCATATTGGTGGTAGTAGAAAGAGTTGGGGGTGGGGGTGGAGGGTCAGGGGATCTAGGTGGCATCATAGCACACAGAATATTGGGTCTGGAGTTTGGAAGATCCATCTTCCTGAGTTCAAATCTGGCCTCAGATACTTACTAGCTGTGGGTCCCTGGGTTACAAGGCATTCTACTTAATACTGAACAAATTTTACTTACTTCTTGTGTGGCCTTTGTAAATTTACTTAACCTTTCTTTGCCTCAGTTTTCACATCTGGAAAAATGAAAGGGTTTGGATTAGGTGCCCTCTGTGGACTCTTTCAACTCTAAATCTCTGATGATCTGACGTCTCCCTTTGTTTGGGGTCTGCACTACCTAAATGTTGTTGTTGAAGTTATATCACACAGGAACAGAGCTCATGACTGATTTCACAGAAACTGACTTGGGCTCTGATTTTAGCATGGAGTATATCTCAGTTTTGTTATAGGTATGGATGTGTATTTAAATTAAATGTTTTATTGAAAACTTGATTGAATATTAATGTTATTCAGTTGTTTTCAGTCGTGTCCAATTCTTTGCAACCCCACTGAGGGTCTTCTTGGCAAAGATACTGGAGTGGATTGCCATTTCCTTCTCCAACTCATTTTACAGATGAGGAAACTGAGGCAAACAGGGTAAAGTGACTTTTCCAGGATCATACAACTAGTAAGTGTCTGAGGCCAGATTTCAACTCAAGAAGATGAAGTCTTCCCAATTCCAAGCCCAATGTTCAACCGACTAAACTTAGTAACTGTTTACATTTATATCAACTAATTTCTACATGTGAAGCATCCTACCCCCTTTTCAGTTATTCTTGCTTAATTCTCCAGTAGAATTATGTATTTATTTTCCACTGATTTTTCCCCTTATGGTTCATCTCAGACCCTTACCAGCCGTGTGTGACTCTGAGAAAGTCACTTAGCCTCTTCTTGCCTCAGTTTCCCCATCTGAAAAATGAGGGTGTTGGGTTCAGTGACTTCTAAAGTCCCTTAAGTTCAAATTCTTTGATCCCATCACCCTGGTTAGCCATTGGCCTTTTCTTCAGGTTCTGACTTTTCTACTTTGCCTTTTGGGCACTGAACCTTTTCATAGTATTTTGACCCCTTTTACAGAACAGGGAACAACTCAGGTGCAGGGGCTAATTCCAGCAGTCTTTACCACGATTGTTGTTGGTTTTTTAAATCACCCTATCACAAGGTGACCTTGTCAATCTCTGTGTAAGGATCTGTGTAGGAGGAAGAGAATGTCAGACTGTACCTAGTTTGGTTTAAATTAGATTAGGCATCTGAGTTCATCAGCTCGCTGGGCCGGTGCATCCTTTCCGTAATAGGACCCGGAATGCTAATTGTGATGCCATCTGTTGTCAAGTCTTAAATTCTGCCACTTAGAAGCAAATGTTACGAAGCGAGAGGGGAAAGTTGGGAGTTGAGAAAGCTAGTATGTGGAATAGTTCTGCATGCTAGAAGTCTGGGCACTGAGCCCTTCCCTAGGCTGACCACAGCTTTCCAGTGGTCTTCCTTTGGTCTCATAGTTTTCTTTTTCCTGGGTCTCCATGGGAAGGCAACCCATACATCAGGAGTTGCCCATTTTTAGGTCAAAATTTTCTTTTTCTTGCTCCAATTCATGGGTAATGTGTATATGTGGCAGATGACTAGACCACAGTCATGTAGTGGTATAAGATTTTTATTTAATCACAGTATTGAAATTGCCATCTACCCCTGTCTCTTTTAGTTTAATTTTTCCGTAAATCTTGAAAAAAATTTAAGGGACTCTTTCTTGAGTAATTTAACCTGGACTTTCTAAGAGCAAGGGACATTTGTAGATAATACTAGAGTCTAGACCTAGAAAGAGCTGAGTTCAAATCTTGCCTCTGACTCTTTCTATAAATCTGACTGTGGGTAAACCACTTAACCTTATTCAGACTAAGTTTCCTTGAGTCAAGTCAACAAACCTTTTTGAAGATTTATTCTGGTCCAGGTGCTATACCAAACACTGGAAATCCCAATACAAGCAAAAAGACACATAGTTCCTGTCCTCAAGGAAACTTCTCTGTAAGATGGGCATTATCATAGATTATTATGATTATTTTTATTAATAATAATAGTGCCTACCTTACAAAGTGATTGTGAGGATCAAATGAAGTAATATATGTAAGGTCTTCTGCAAATCTTTAATCACTCTATAAATGTTGGAAACATATTATTTTCTGAACGTAGAGCTTTAATCCAGCAGCCAACGTTTCTTTATCACCTACTGTGCGCTATGTACTGTGGCTACAAAGATGGAAATGAAACCATTCCTGCCCTCCGGATGCTCATAGCTACTTCATCCCTAGGCATTCAGGAAACCTGGCAGAGTAGAAAGCATCGGACTTAGCCTGGAAAGACCTTGCTTGGAATCCTGGCTTTGCCGCTGCCTCGCTGTGTGACTTGAGGCTGTTGACCTCACCTCTCTGGATGTGTTTCCTGAAGGCTTTGGAAGAGATGAGCCCCACGTTCTGTGCCCAGGTTAACATTGCGTGATTGGTTAATTGTGTTTGGAGGCTACATTCCTTTTGACCTGATATCTTGCTTTTTAAAGTATTGATTAGAAAGTACTGATGGAATTGATCTTAAGCATAAAAATTGTAATTCAAAAAAAGGAACTTGGGACTTTTTAATAAACTTATTATTTTTCTTCGTTGCTGATGCTGTTGATAACAATTCACCTTTAGTTAGACTTTTACTCTGAGATAGGTAGTGGGAATTCTATTTTCCCTGTTTATGAAGTGAGCCCTTGTCTGAGAGTCTGGCTTTCCTCATAGCCACCCAGTCCTGCAGGTTTCTGACCTCCAAGTAAGCAGAGGACCCCTCTATTACAGACAGTGCTTCTCAGGGAACTTCTTTCCCACAGTGCCTTGCATATACTGGGTGCTTAATACATTTGATTGGAATTTAATTGATAAGCCTATTTACTCCAGCAAAATTTCTTAATTGGAGAAGAAATAATGCAAGAAGCAGAGGAATCATTTTTAACCCAATCTAAAGCCCTTGGCTTCAGGATGTGGTGGAGGAAGGCTCTTGTCATTCAGATTGCTAACAACTTCACCTAGTTGCCATTTTGCAACCCACAAGTTAATATTTTTTCTCCAGAAATCCAGGAATCCAGTTGACTTTTCTCTAACAACTGAAAGTAAGAGACATTTATTAATGTCCAGCCATGTCCATTCAAAGGTCATCTGATTAGAGAGTCATAGACCTAGAACCGGTATGATGGAGAAAGCATTGCACTATACCTCAGGTTGTTACGTGTGTGTGTGTGTGTGTGTGTGTGTGTGTGAGAGAGAGAGAGAGAGAGAGAGAGAGAGAGAGAGAGTGAGCAAGCACATATGCTCATGTCTAAAACATGCACCCATAAGTAAATAGACAATATACTCTTTAAAAAAATTTTTCCTTTTTCTTTCTTTTGCTTTTTGGAGGGGGGAAGGTAGGGCAGTTGGGGTTAAGTGACTTGCCCAAGGTCACACGGCTAGTTGTGTGTGTGTGTGTGTGTGTGTGTGTGTGTGTGCATAGTGTCTGAGGTCACATTTGAACTCAGGTCCTCCTGACTCCAGGGCCAGTGGTCTATTCACTGCACCACCTAGCTGCCCTGACAATATACTCTTTCAGGGAGATGAGTGTCCCAAGCTCTGGGGGATCATGAAAGGCCCGGTGTAGGAGGGGGGACTGGAGCTGTGCTTTGAAGGAAGTAGGACTTCTAAGGGTCCAAGGTGAGGAGGGAGCCAGTCCAGGTGTGGAGGATACAAGTGGGGGGTAGAGGGCAGGTGTCCTATCAAGCTCTGGGAACAAGTCAGCCATTTGGACTGGAGTGTAGAGTGTCTGAAGGGGAATGATTGTCAAATGTCTGGAAAAACAAATTAGAGCCAGGTCTTGGTTGGAGGGCTTTAAATACCAAACAGAGAAGTTTGCATTTTGTCCTTGGAACAATAGATAGCCCCTGAAATGATAGGTGATGAATATGAAAATGCAGAACATTCCTTAAGCACGTTACATCTTAGTGCATTTTCTTTTGCTTTCAATGTTAAGAGAAGCGAACGTTTATCCCTTTTGCAACTGGCTCAAAAAGAATGCTGAGAAAATCTTCACCCAAGACTGCCTTTAGAAAAAACCCCAACAACCCCTTCCTCCTCTTGGCAAATAAATTCATCGGCTTTTCAGCGAAAACTTTAAACCTCGAACTGAAATGACGTGAATGAAATTGAATACCCCACAAGTTAGGGGAGCCTTCCTAAGAAAACAGTGATTTTCTTATGTGGCCAACCATGCCTCTAAGTTACTTTCAATTCATTTTAATTACAGATTGCCTGTCAGCCCCTTTTGAAGTGTCTTATTATCATAAGTCAAACAGTAATTGGTCTACGGGGAGAAGAGTAAATGTCCTTCAGTGCTAGGGTAGTTTCACAGTCCATATGCGGTCAATGGAAACATCTCGATAGTACCTTGTCGAACACTGCAGGTGGTACAAAAGATCCCAGGTTACTTTCCTCAGCCCTCAAACAATCCCTCACCTCCCTTTTAATTCTTCCAGCTGTTTCCTTTTTAATTTTGCTTTATTTGAAGCCACATTCAATAAAACATGCATTTCCCAAGAGGAAGATAATTTTAGGGCTGGTCTGCCACATGGAATGCTAATTTTTCTCCCCCACCCCCCCTTTATTTGGGGACCTCTGATTTGGGGGAAGGACTAATATGAAACGGTGCTCCTTTTATTTCCCTACTGGCTTTTATGATGACCGAGTTTGAGAGTGTCTCAGGGAGGTTTGGGGATTTGGGCGGGCAAGTCCTAGAGCTGAGGTTTAGAGGGGGAGGAGATGCTGCTGCCAGCTGCGTTCCCCGCCACTGTTGACAGGTAAGGCCACATGGCCCATCAGCTCTTGGAGATCATTGGTGTGAAGGAGTCAAGGGCCAAATATTTGAGTGTCTGTTATAGACAGGGCTCAAAACCAAATGTAACATGGCTCCTGGCTTCATGGAGTTTATAATCTAGTAGAGGAAAGGGAAGTGTTGTGCGAGACTGACGAGGGTGTGAGAGATGGGGGCACAGAGCACTGTGCTAGTTCTGAGAAAGAAAAGGTCACTTTCAGGGTTTCCTGGATGACTCTCCCTTTCTCTGTGCCCTGCAGCTGTAAACTGGGAAGATCTCCAAACACTTCCTCTCATTTTATAGGGTCGGAGACTAAGGCCAGAGAGCAAAAGTGATTTGCTCTAAGTCATATATTTAGTGTTAAAGCCAAGTCCGGTCTTTTGAGCCTAGTCCTTTTACCATGGTACAGGGCATCACTTCACATAGTGTGGGCATGAGAGAGAGAGACAGACAGAGAGACAGAGAGGTGGAGAAATAGAGACAGAGGGAGAAAGGAGAAGAGAAGGAGACAGAGAAAGGAAGGAGGGTGACATGGGGATGTGGTGTATGTGAATTGACAAAACTATTCCCCACTCTTAAGAAATCACAGATCTTTTGAACTGAAATAGAGACACTGCATTCCAGTGACCAGGTATTATAGTGTGGTGATTGTGTTAAATCAGACATTGATACGCATTTATTATGTGTCCATGATATGCCTTGTACAGATAAATTGTGTTCCTGTATCAGTGACAGGCAGAGACATTGCAGCATTGTGTACACTGAGCCTGCCTGGAAATCAGGAATGGATAAATGAATGAATGAATGGAAGAAAAACATTTGAGAGATCTGGTTTTGAATCTTGCCTTTGACATGTACTGACAGTTTTGTGGCTGATCATGCCTGTGTAAGTTCTCAGTGCCCCAGGAAACTCTCAAAGATTATAAGTTACAGAAAAGGTGATGATAATGCATTGGTAGAGGGAGTTTCCTCATCAGGGGCTCCTTATGACCCCTTCACAATCTCTCTCTTTGTCTCTCTGTCTCTCTGTCTCTCTCTCTCCCCCTCTCTCTCCTTTTCCTTTTTCCCTCCCTCCCTCTTCTTTCTCTTTCTTATTAGTGGGGAAATTTTCAATTTTCAGTAACAATAATGAAACAAAGATGCTGCTTCAGATTGGGCTACAGGAATATAGATATTTTGATGACTAACCAGTGTGCGTGGTCTAGAGAGAGCAGATGCTCATTTCTAGAAATTTCATTGAGTAGAGAAAAGTTAGTATGGGGACAGAATCCATTCAGGTGCGATTGGTGCTGAATCTTGGAGCTGGAAGGAGGTGAGAGGCCACCATTACAATTTGTGTCCAAACAAAAACATCCCCTAGTAGATATGTCGCACTAGTGCTCAACCAGCCTTCGCTTACAGACAGACTAAGACATGGAGACACCATCTCCCAAAGCAGCTCATTCCTTTTTTAATTACTCTAATTGTTAGGAAGTTGTTGTTGTTTGAATATCAAGCCTATGTTCATCTCTTTGCATCTCCCCCATTATTTCCAATTCCCCCTTCTAGGGTAGTGCAGAACAAGTCTTAGTTCTCTTCCAGGCCCATTAAACATTCAACCATCTTGGAATCTTCTCATGGCACAACCTGGAGACCCTTTACCATCATCATTATTTCTAGTTAATCAGTCTCTTCCCTAAAATATGGCACTCAGAATTGAAGACGATCCTACAGATACGGTCCAGTCACCCATAGGAAATACAACACATATTAGTCTCCAGAGTAGCTTCTTTTGATCTCAAAAAGTAGGTTTTAAGCTCTAGCTGCCAGATTTTTGTGCACAGATGAGAGCCTGAGTGGAAGCAGCTTGGCCAGGTGGAGCCAGTCTTTCCTATCCGTGAGGGCAGAAAACAAGAGCTCCGTCCATGTCATGAATTCCCATCCTGACTAATGTTAACAAGTTGGGGTTTTGTAGGCATTCAGCCATCTGCCTCAGATTTCATGTTGCCATCAACTTTGGGTTTGCTGAGCTTTAAATCTCCCTGTGGAAGAATCTGTCTTTGATTTGTGATTGGACATGCTTCACTTGCTTAGCTGATAGGACTTTTGTACTTATCATAGAGAAAAATAAAAATGCCTCGAGTGATCAGCTGGCGACTTTTTGTATAATCATCTCATTTGGTAGTAATGCTCGGAAAAAAAAGGGCCAAGCCTCAGAGTTCTAAGAAGGGCTAAGACATAATGTTTTAAAAGTCACAATGCTCAGAATATGCTTGGGTTCTGCGCCACCCCCTCCTCTCCATTCCCCTCCATTCCTGATGAAACTGCTTTTAAAAATTTTTAAAAGAGGTTTTTTTGTCTCTTATGCCTCAGTCGTATCTGGCTATAATTCTGTCAGACAGCCTGTACAAACTTACATGCCTGAAGTCCCTACTTTTAAGAGGACAGAATTGTATTTTGTAATTCCATATTTCCTCAACCAAGACTGGTCACTCCAATTAATCTGAACCCTGTACTTTTTGTCACGCTTTTCATTGACATCCGCCGTGGTGTGTATTGTTCCTTGGTTCTCCTTTCTTTGCCCATGTTGGCTTCCCAGAAGTTTGCCTGAGGTTTTCTGTACTCTTCATTTTCATCGTTTCTTGCAGCATAATAATATTTCGTTATCTTCTTAGACCAGAATTTGGTTGGACATTCACTACATCATGGGGACCCATTCTGTTTCCAGTTCTTTGCCACTAAAAAAGTGCTTAACAAAGATTGTGTTACATATGGGATTTTCTTTCTGTTTTTTGATGTTAAGTATATACCCAGTAGTGGGAGAGCTGGACCAAAGATCATGAATAATTTATTCTCTCCCCATCCCCTACCCCCTATTATTCCTAGTTGTTTTCCAGAATAACTGTCTGACTCTTCATGACCCCATTTGGTGTTTTCTTGGCAGAGATACTGGAATGGTTTGCCTTTCTTTCTCCAGTTCATTTTGTAGCTGAGGAAACTGAGGCAAATGGGGTGAAGTGACTTGCCCAAGGTCACACAGTGAATGTGTCCAAAGTGGAATTTGAACTTAGGTCCTCCTGACTCCAGGCCCTGAGCTCTATCCACTTTACCACCTATCTGCCCATGGTCATTTCAGCACAGAGATGATTTTTATCTTTAATTCTATGTTGGTTTAATAGGTGGAAACTAGAAGCTCAGAGTTGGTTTTAATGTGCATTTCTTTTGTCCTTAGTGGTTTAGTGGCATTTAAAAAAGTCTGATTGTCATTTAATGACAATTTCTCTTGAAAACTGTTCATCTTTTGACCACTTATCTGTTGTAGGAATAACTCTTGGTCATATAAAAGACTTAAATATCTTCAAAGTCTAAATCTCTAAATCTATAACTCTACAAGCTCTTAATCCATAACCTGATGAGCCCAGACCAAACAGAATAAGGGTGGGTGGAGAGAGTCCTATGAGATTCATTGTGCAGGACCAGCCTGTACTCACTGCATGAGCCTTCTTTAGACATCTCTGTAAACTGTTAGAAAAGCAGGCCTTACATTTAACTGTTTCTTTCAACCAACATGTGTAGGAGACTAGCTGGGGCTGAATTAATAAATTCCACCAAGTTTCTTCTTTCTTCACTGAGAGAGAGAGAGAGAGAGAGAGAGAGAGAGAGAGAGAGAGAAGGAGAGAGAGAGAGAGAGAGTGTGTGTGTGTGTGTGTGTGTGTGTGTGTGTGTGTATGTGTGTCCATGTATGTCCACAAGTACCTACACGTCAATTTGAACCATTCCCAAGGTGAGGAATCTTAGGGTTCTGGCCTTGGCAGTATTATCATTACTCAATGGAACTGGTCATCATGTCAGGGAAGGCCTGTTATCTTTGCCCAGTGCTTCTGCAAGGCTGACTTTTCAGTCTTTTAACCACCTAGGTGATTGAACAAGCAATTCTGATGGTTGTTACCAATGAACCATTTTGCTGAGTTAAAACAAAATTTAAAATGCTATGAATATTCAAGAAGGATATTGAAAAAAATACTACCTACATAATAATAGTTAACACTTATGTTATACATAAATATTATCTCAGAGTATCATTTCATTTATTCATGGAAGAACCCTTTCATGTAGGTGCCTTTATTATCCCCGGTGTATACCTGAGGAAACTAAGGCTGAGAGGGATTAAGTAACTCTCAAAGGGGCACAGAGCTAATAAGTGCCTGAGTCAGGATTCAAATTCAGGTCATTCTGATACTCAGTTCAACATGCCAACCACCACTCTATATAGCTGCATCCAAAAACTAGAAAGAGAGTAGATGACTATTGATTGGGATTTGGCATTCATTGAATGGAATATTTTCATGCTTCAGAAGCTGATAACATGTATGGGAAGACTTATGAAGAGATACCAGGTAAAGAAAACAGGATCATTGGACCACTGTATACAGTGACCTTAGTAAGAGAAGTGAGAACACTGAGAAGCGGTTAATTAGGTACTTCTCTATCACTTTAAAGTCACTTTATACATATTTTGTATTTACTTATCTTTATGGATAACATAAGCTAACACATCAACTAAGCACCTACTGTATGCCATGCACAGTGCTAAATGGGAGATATAGATGTAAGTAGGCAAGACAGTGCCTGCCCTCCAGAACTCTAATGAATATCGGGAGAATGGGAGTTGATTTTCCTGTTGGCAGAGAGATGAGAATGATGGCAGGAGTGTAGGCAGCATGGTGAGGAGATGGCCAGGAAGGGGCAGGGAGGCCTGGTGAAAATAAGGAGAAAGCCACCATTTACCTCCAGTAGAAATAATTTCCTTGATAATAAGAGATTATTTCATTTTTCTCTTTGTATCGCCAGTTTTATTTTCTTTTTTTGGAGGGGGGAAGGCAGGGCAATTGGGTTAAGTGACTTGCCCAAGGTCACACGGCTAGTAAGTGTTAAGTGTCTGAGGCTGGATTTGAATGTAGGTCCTCCTGACTCTAGGGCCAGTGCTCTATTCACTGTTCCACCTAGCCACCCTTGTATCACCAGTTTCCAGTGCAGTACCAGTAGCATAATTAAGCATATTTAATTCATGCTTATGAAATGGATGAAAGATATATTATAATTAGCAATCTTGTTATTAGAGAGCTGATGAGGAAATAAACCTTCCTTAGGAGAGAAGTGGGGGCACTGTGGGTATGAAATGTGGCATCCATAAGTTGTTTTTTGGGGGAGGGGTGGGTGGTTCTGTTGCTTGGCTTTCCCTAAATGTTTTCCTTTGTAATTAGGCTGGGTGATGCCAGGACTGGTGTTGTGGAAAGGTGAGGAGGATGGAGTGTGAAGAGAAAATGACTTTATTCCAAGATAAAGCCAAGAGGCAACAATAAAACTTTAAAACAGTCTTGCAGAATGCATATTGTTTGGTCGCTCCCCTGCTCTGTTTTGTTAAGTGGCCACGGAGTTTAAGAGGCACATTCCTAATGATACCCTCCCAATTACAAAAGGCTGGGCAGGGCCTCTGGGGAAGAGTGGATAAGTAAAGAAAGGCAAGGAGTTGGATGGGTAGGTTGGAATGGGTGAATGAGGCTGTGGTTGGCCTCTAATTGGTAGGGGAGCTTTCTAGCCTGAAAGAGGTCATGAGTGTTAGGAGTTCTGCCTTTCTGGTAAGCAGATTGCTATTTAATTTGAGAGGAAGAGGGGAGTTTAAAAGACAGCCAGCCTAGAAGGAAAGAATTGGAAAGGTTTGTTGTCAATTCACTGGCTTATATTTCATGCCCATGTGGAGAATGGAACATAGAAGGTTGTGAAACAAAAGAAAAAAGAAAAGAAAAGAAAGAGAAAAAAAGAAAAAAATCCTCATTCTCTACATCTTTGCCCCTGGTCTGCCCGTGGGCTCTCAGGTCCCCTGGGAATGCAGGAAGTAGTTATACAGAGTATTCTGCCAGGACCTGAATATTTCTTCCAGTGGGAAATTATTTCAGGTAAAATCTAAGCAATTCTGTACTAGAGCCTGGAATGTGTACAAAAAGATGTCGACAAGTGTGAATTTATCTAGTGATTACATGATTTTCCCCATATTTTTCTTGGTATATTTTAGACTAGAGTGTTAGCAAAATGGAGACATTGTCATCCTTTAAGGTACGTTAAAAATACCAAAACACCCTCCCCAAAGTCAATTGTGTAACTTGCTCTTCAGGAAACAACAGCTCCATAATTCATAGTGTTGTGAGTTGTTTTGATGTCAGAAAAATGAGACTCTAATTTGGTTGAGGCGAAATAGCATGGAGGGAAAACCACAGCAGGAAGCTCCTACCTAGTAGGGAAAAAAATGAACGGACTTGGCCTATCGATATCGAAATACTCTGGGCCTGAAACTGAGTCCTTGTAAAATATCTACTCTCAAGTCCAGATATAAGTGGGACCTGATGGGTCAGTTTTCTCTTGGGCCTTGAGCCCGTTTTGAGGGACAGCTGAAATTACTCACTGACTGAACCTGCTGATTCCCTGACAATCTGGGAACTTTGTCACATAATGAATGCTCAGATTCCGGGTCTGGGTGCCAGCGTTCATGGCCCCACAGTCAGCACACTGTGTGAACACCTGCATCGGCTCCTGGCTAAGCTGGTGGAGGAGAGAGGGGTGGGAGACCTAGAAAGATGGAATGGGCTGGATTGAGGGAGCTAGTGTGGGCTATGCCGAGCCTGAGGATTCAGGGAGATGAACGACCTGGCCTCTGATCATCACAACTGTGGTCCCACCAGTTAGTCTATCGACAAATGTTTATTGTGGCCAGACCTTGGTTAAATAAACATTATGGGGAAAAAAGAGCAATATACAGAATGTCTCTTTTCTCTCTCCCTTCCTCTTCCCACTGGCCTCATGCTTAGCTAACAACTCATATGTTATTTGTGTTTGTGTGTGTGTGTGAGAGAGAAAGTGAATGTGTGTGTGTGTGTGTGTGTGTGTGTGTGTGTGTCTGTCCCCTGCACCTGGCCTAATTCCTTGTATACAGCAGGAATTGAATAAATCTTTGTTGAATTGAATCACATTGAA
>CM053583.1:399374982-399394982 GCA_028627135.1 Pseudochirops cupreus | reverse complement strand
CCAACAAAGCTGCCTTAGCAGCCTCCCATTCATCTCCAATGTTTGCTTGCCATCTGTCAATGGGACGTGATAGATGCTGTCTTGCCTGCCATCCTGAAACAGAGAATTGAGCTTCCAAGCATGCTCTGCCATTTATTATTTTCATCCACCAAATAAAATGCAAAACTCAAATAAAGCAAGAGCAGACAGCTCTAAGTTAGTGTCTCTGATTCCATGCACCATTTGCTGGTTTTTGTTGGGTTTTATGGATGGGAAATAGTGGGCACATCTTCCCATCTCCGCATTGCTTTAACACCCTGTTGGGCCCAGGTACTCTGGGTGCTGTTACTATGGTGGCCCATGATAGGCTGACGTGGAGTTATGTTTACCCAGAAACTTGGCATGGTCCCTGGTAATCTCTGTTAGGCTGTTCAGCTCTCTTATCAGATTTAGGAGGCATCGACTTATAAAGCTGACACTTGCTGGGTTTTTATTAATATCTGCCTGACAGAAGCAGGGTGGCCCCAATGAGGAACAGATGTGAGAATCCAATTATGATTAGAAAACATGAAGGTTTGGCTAGTTAAGGACGTTGAATCCCCAAACCATAAATTCTTTCCCCAGTGCCAATGTAGCATCTGCAAAGTCAGGATTGCTGTTACTGGAGGGAAAATAGCCAGAAATGAAGGAATATATGAGTTGGAGATGTCTTGTTTGCTCTTGTTCCCCATGGGCTGGACAATTCTCTGATTACCTGATGGTGGGTCTTTAGGATCTGAGGAAATAGGACACAGAGGTGGAATACTTTTATGGATGGACATGTCCAAAATTCCAAACATGAGTGGGATGAATTGACGTCTTTGTTTCCCAAAAAGGAAACATCTAGACCATAAGGATGGGCAGCTAGGTGGTGCAATTGATAAAGCACTGGACTTGGAATCAGGAAGGCTCAAGTTTAGGAGTTCAAATCCAGCCTTGGACACTTGTCAGCTCTGTGCTTCTGGGCAAGTCACTTAACCCTGTTTGTCTCTGTTTCCTCATCTATGGAATGGGCTGGAGAAGGAAATCGCAAACCACTTTAGTATCTTTGCCGAGAAAACCCCAAATGAGGTCATGAAAAGTTGGGCATAACTGAGATGACTAAACAATGTATCTTAAGAGTAGAGAGGAAAAGTCTTAAAAAAAAGGAAGGTCTGGTAAAATGGGGGATAAGGAAACATTTTCCCCAAATGGTTTCCCAGAGGCAGGCTAATAACCCTTCCAACAGACCAAAGCCCTTCCACCTCAAAATCTTTGATCCCGTGAAAGTGATCATGAAAATCCCACGGGGAAAGAGGCTAGTTTAGGTGTTATGACCTGAACTCTTAGTGTAGCCAGCAAACCCATTTCAAATGGTCAGATAGTGATTCTTCATCACGAGATAAATGGTGACTTTAATTTTTTTCAACTGGTTCTGAACAAAGAAATCAATGTTAATTTAATTTTATTTCATTTATTAATTTATTTATTTTGCATTTTGGAGGGAAGAAGATAGGGCAGTTGGGGTTAAGTGACTTGTCCAAAGTCACACGGCTAGTTTTGTGTTAAGTGTCTGAGGCCCGATTTGAACTCAGGTCCTTCTGACTCCAGGGCCAGTCCTCTATTCGCTGTACCACCTAGCCGCCCCATCAATGTTAATTTTAAAATATGGTGCACAAAATAGATAGATTAAAGAACTTGGAATGAACTGGACCTGAGTTCAAAACCTGTCCCAGACAGTGAATAGCTGTGAGACCTGGGGCAAATCACTTCACCTTTTTATACCTCATTTGTTAAGTGGGGATAATAACAGTTATTTTTTATTTATTATTTATATTGTATTACATATAATATATTTATATCATATATAATGCATATTATTATTTCTATTTTTTACAGAGTTTTATGAGGATTAAATTATGTAGTATATTGGGGCGGCTAGGTGGTGCAGTGAATAGAACACTGTCCCTGGAGTCAGGAGGACCAAATACAGCCCAGACACTTGACACACTTACTAGCTGTGTGACCTTGGTCAAGTCACTTAACCCCAATTGCCCTGCCTTCCACCTCCAAAAAGCAAAAAAAAAAAATTAGATACTACATACAAAGCTTTTAAACCTTCAAAACGCTGTATAAATGCTAGCAATTGTTAGCATAACTCCTGTATTATTCTACTATAAAATATCAGTGTATTATAAATATCATTATACCATATACTTTATGTTATAAAATATATTGTTATAAACACAATTGCGATCACATAGTGCTTGCCTTCAGTGCAGTGCTGATAGGTTTGGTTTGACTGACAAAAAAAGACAAGTTAACTCATCTAGTTCTTTATTATTAGTAGTATTTCCCTTTCTGCCAATTAGGAAATTGACAATATGAAATTGAGGAGTCCTTCCAAGTGTGTTCATTCAGACCGTCGTTATCCTTCCCATAACTTTTGATTATCAGGAAGCAAGGGCGCTGTCTTGTAGTCAGATCTGGATTCAGCCCCACCGAGTTACTTACTTTTCACATCTAGAAAATGAGGAATTTGGATTAGGTTGGGTTTTTTTTTACCTGAGGTCCATGAACTTGTTTTTTCCCCAAATATTTTGATAATTATAATTCATTATAATAAAACAGTTAGATTTTCTTTGTAATTCTATGTATTTTATTTCATACACTTCAGAATATCATTCTGAGAAGTCCAGAGTCTTCCTCAGACTGCCCAAAGGCTCCCTGATACAACAAGGGTTAAGAATCCTGGAACTTGAGGGTCTCTTTGGCCCCTTCTAGACCGGGTAGCCTATGATTTTGTGTTGTCATTCAGTGGTTTCAGTCATGTCTGACTCTTTGTGACCCTGTTTGGGGATTTCTTGGCAGAGGTAGATACTGGAGTGGTTGGCCATTTTCTTCTCTAGTTCATTTTATGGATGAAGAAACTGAGGTAAAAGAGTTAAGTGTCTTGTCCAGGGTCACGCAGCTAGTGAGTGTCCTAAGCTGAATTTGAACCCAGGAAGGCTAGTCTTCCTGACTCCATGATTGTTATTTTAGTAGACTCATTGGGCAAGCACTTGAATAGGTCTCAGAGACCATCAGTTATGTGAACTTATCCAAGATCACAAGTGTCGGCTCTGGATTTGAAATCAGAACTTCTAACTATAACATTGGTGCCTTTTTTCTTGTACTAGAGCTAGAACCCTTTATTTTACTGATGAGGAAGCTGAGGCTCATATGTAAAGAAGCTTACCATGAGACTCCGGAGGAAAATTCAGTCTCTTGGGATATTATTGATCTCTAGACATTGACATTCTCGATAATGACAGACTGGTCATTAAAATTCCTCAACTTATTTTATCCTTTCTTGAAGTGGAATTGATCACACTAACGCCACCAGAGCAGAAATGCAACTTAATCCCCATCTCAGATGCTTGCCTAAATGACAGTGGGTATATGTCAGACATTAAAGGATACATCAGCAATGCATTTTTATCACCAGAGAATAAAACCCAGGAAAACCTACATAAAAATGTGAATATTTAAGACAACAGATGAAAATAAAGTGGGTTTTTTTTAAAGATTATATTCTTTTTTTTATGGGCAATTTGTTGTCTTTATTGCCAAGGAGAGAGAGAGAGCATGTGAAAGAGAAAACAAGGAAATGTAAAGAAGCATCTTAGAAATGATGGCTCTTGGTACTGAGTGATTGGGTTGGTCTGTGTTTGAAGAATTGAGGGCATGGAGGACAAAGGGAAAGCATTTGTTATCTTCTAAGTGAGAAGAGCTGGAAAAGATCCTAGACATCAGGTTTATGGATGAGCCATCTCCAGGGAAGGGAAGAGACTTGGCCAAAGTCACATCGATAGGCTGTAGCAGTCCTGAGATTCTCTCTTACCTCTTTTCCCCCCAACAACCCTCCCAGCTATTGGAACAATCCTCTGGCATGGGTCCTGTTACCCTCAGGTTTCCTTCTTTGTCCCTTTTCATTTGTCACAAGACGATTCCCAGGCCCAGGAAAAATAAGAGTTTATTTTCTTTCCAGACCAACAGCATTCCTTCCCTCAGAAAAAGAAAATGGTCATTCATTTCTTAACTTTGGAATGACTAGGAGGCAAAATGGAAAAGTCTTCCTACCCGTGTTCCTGGACTCCGTCATTTGTAGTGGTCCCCAAGGATGAATGAAAAGTTCAGACAGATTCTTAGTTGAGCCTTTTACACTGGACAGGTTCTTTTTGGTCTATTCTTTGTAGAAATTGATTGTGATTCTTAGTTGAGGAGACAAGACCCAACTCTCCTATCTGCCCGTTGGCAGAAAAGCCTGACCAGAAGGTCAACTAACCTGTTCTCAGCATAAGATTGGATAGATTGAAAGAGTCTTCAGGGTACTGACCAGAATAAAAAGGTTTCAGGAGGACCTCTTTCTGTTAGGTTCTGATAATTTGATAAATGCAAGGACTTATAAAACCGGTGACCTATGGACCCATAATGACACTTTATCTTTCAGCTCTGTTTCTTTTCCTCAAGCCTTAAAGATTGACATCAGTGCCAAGTGGATTTGTTGACACACATTCCCTTCTAGAAGCGTTTGTCCAGTCATAGCTGACAGTGGTCCTAAGGTCTTGAGAATTACATGAAGTAGTGGTTAGGCTTGCCATGATTGAATTTTGCTCATTTCATTGAAGGATAATTATGATGATTCGGAGTATTCCTCAGAGATAACATTCACCTTAAATCAGTTTATCTGCTGATAGGGATGCCTGGGCTGCTGGGAAGATCATATCATTTAATTAAAGCAGGAACACACAAAGTGCTTAATGTAATCTGTGGGGGGCAAACGAGGGGAGAGAAGGGATTCATTCTGGCTGAGTCCCGCAGTTGGGACTGTGGTACTGTGGTGCTGTAGGTGCCAAAGCTGTAAATATAAATCCTTAAATCTGCCAAATAATGGGCTATAAATGGGTGATGTCAAATAAAACTGTGCTCATTTACATTTAAATGGTTTGGATTTCTCGGGGAAATGTGTCCTGCATGCTGCAAAGAATCACGGTATTAACCCAAATATTTGGAAAGAAAAGTAAATATCACCGTCGGTTATTAATTTTTTTGTACCAAGTCATCTCTTCCAAATATTGACTTGTTATAAATGACCTTTATCGTGTTTGCACGGTCAGTGTGTAAAACACAAGATTAGAAACCCGGAAGAGTGTGTTTCATAGTTGGAGTCTGAAGATGCACCAGCTTGGAACAGAGAAAGACTGTCTCCGTGTTGCTTCATCCACAGGTGCTGACTCAGTGGGTTCCTCGTTGCTGTAAGTTCTTGGGGGCAGGGACATTTCACTTTTTGCTCTTCTATCTCCAGGTCCTGGCAACATGCTTGGCCTGGTAGCTGCTTCATAAACATCTATGGAGTTATTGAAAGGTCCCCATTAATTACTTTGTACAAACACTTCCCACCTAGGTGGTACAGACTGCCTTCTCCCCAACTAGAGAATTACTGCTAGTGTGTACTCTGATACCATGTTTCTCCTAATTTTGCTTCTCATACTACCTATGGTCAATTCAGCCAGTGACTCAATGCCTCTCTTGACTGTATTTGTGGCAACCAGTAACATACCCACTCTTTTTTTGTCTTTTTTTTTTTTTTTGGCTTTTTGAAGGGGGGAGGGTAGGGCAATTGGGATTAAGTGACCTGCCCAAGGTCACAGGGCTAGTAAAAATGTTAAGTGTCTGAGGCTGGATTTGAACTCAGGTCCTTCTGACTCCAGGGCTGGTGCTCTATTCACTGTGCCACCTAGCCACTCCAACATGGGATCATACCAGGAACTGGGAAGGACCTCAAAAATCATCTCCTCCAATCCCCTAAATTCACAGATGAGGAAACTGAGATTTAGGGATGTCTCATGATTTGATCATTTGACCACAGCTGAGATTGGAGATTTAAACTCTGCGCTTCCTGGCTCCAAGGTGTGTACTATCTTGTCTTTTATTTTAACTCAGTTCAGTTCTCCCAGGAATTTAGTTTACATAGCCACAGATATGTAAATGCAAAGCATATACAAAATCATCTAAAGTATTTTTGAACTAATAGAAAGTAATTTAAAGAAGGTGAGAGCACTAGAATATTGGGGTGGTGTGAGAGCACTAGAATATTGGGGTGGTGTGAGAGCACTAGAATATTGGGGTGGTGTGAGAGCACTAGAATATTGGGGCGGTAGTAGGGGAGAAGGAAATCAGGAAGATTCTCATGTAGGAGGGGCACCCACCTTTGAGAAGGGAGTACATTTGGAAGATTTCTACCTGGAACAAGTCTATATTCTATGCTATTATCATAGTGGTTCCTGCACTCTTTCCCGACCGTTAGGCAACAACTTGGCAGCCAACCTTTAGTCCCATCTACTCATCTTGGCCAGAAAGGGTGCTCTCTCAAGAGGTCAGAGTGGAATAGGATGAAAACCTTTGGAAGACGGGAAAGCCCAACCTAATCCAAACCACGGCAAATCAGCCGGGCATCCTCTCAAATGAATTTCCAGAAGGGAGTGGAAATTTCCAGAAGTCTGGACTTCAAAAAAAAAAGTTTTTTTTTCCTATAGCAAATGACCAAAAGTACCCCTAAGTGAAAAAAATGATCAAAATTATAATTCTCTGTCTGTATAGATGCATTCCCATTGGGACAAGAGCCTTCAGAAAGGCACCATGTGTGCTTCTTTGCTGTAGAGAATGTTTCATTCTTTGTATTTGTTGTATTCCCAGCCTCTAGGTCATGGTCTTGGCATGTGGTCTCTGATTAGTAAGTGTTTATTGTGTTGTATTGAACTCTAGGAGGAGGAGAAGGTGTTCTAAACCTGGGGAATGGTCTTGTAAAGCAATCAAGGCAGGAAAGGGAGGAGGTGGCGCTTTAGAGGGGCAAGAATTGTTCAGTTTGACATTCGATGTCTTGGCAAAGTGATTGATGTGTGTTAGGACAGGATTATGACCATGAATGCTTAGCCACTCCATTTTTCTATCCCATAATTAAATATTTGTCTACTGGGCCACATCTTGCAAATAAGGGTAGTTGGCACATGAGAGGCTGAATTTTCAAGTTACTTTAGAATTGGTGAGATGAGCTATCAAAGGCATACTTAGACTAGATAAGAAATAGCCTCTTTGAAAAGAAAGTTGGCTGCTTTGTCTTCCCATTTGTTGGATCCAACAATGTAGGAGGGGAGTGGGCCTCCCACCCACTGGAGCTGGGGCCTCCTCTGAGCAGCCTTCTGGCTGGGTGGGAGAAGTTTAATCTCCTGTCCATATACCCCTGCTTTGAAAGTGTGCACTGGAGGAGAAGGAATCTACATTGTTATTTAGGAAATGGTTTTGAAATGGGCTTTTAATCTACTGTCTATCCGTTGGAGAAATTTTTTTTGATGCCTCAGGCACATTTCTTTGGGGCATTCCTTCCCACAGCCATCTACCATCCTGTACATCTTTAACAACAACAACCACAACCATAGCAACCAGGACACCTGCAGACCAGGAGCAGTTGAGTACTTTGTACTTTGCCAGGGATTGTACAAAGTGCTTCACAATTATTGTCTCATTTGATCCTTAGAGGAGCCTGGGAAGGTGGGTGCTATTATTTTACCATCTTATAGATAGGCTGACAGGGGTTAAGTGATTTACCCAGGGTCCTATAGCTAGGAAGTGTCTGAAGCCAGGTTAGAAGTCAGATCCTTCTGACTCTGGATCCAGTGCCCTATCCACTGTGACACCAGACTGCCAACTAGTATTTCTTGTGAATAGAGGAAATTTCCACATCAGATGTTCCCTGTATAGATTCAATCGTACAGGTGGGTACAAAGAAAACCAACACATAGATAAATGCTTCTACTCTTCCTCCTCCTCTTTCTCATTTGTCCTTTACTTTTTGCAACTGAGTCAAGAATTTTGAGATCTTGGAATCCTACTTACAAAGAAAGTCCCTGGGACCCTTGCCCAAGGGTGGCATTGTTTATAAAGGCAAATTTTAATTTGATTTTTCTGGTGGGGAAAAAATATCCTGTCTTTTGGGTGGATTTTCCCC
This sequence comes from Pseudochirops cupreus, assembly GCA_028627135.1. Taxonomy (NCBI): domain Eukaryota; kingdom Metazoa; phylum Chordata; class Mammalia; order Diprotodontia; family Pseudocheiridae; genus Pseudochirops; species Pseudochirops cupreus. The sequence goes on along the minus strand of CM053583.1, from coordinate 399,386,938 downwards.
ATATTATCAGATTGCTCAGCCCAGGATTACTTTGTGCTGTTAGCAATTAAGACCCTTTTGACTGAAGGAAACCCTTGAAGAAATACATTGCTTTTGGCTTAATGAAAGGGGACAAAAACGGTGCCCAGTTAGCCATGGAGAACTGTGTTGGCTAAGAACGTCTTCCTTAATATGTAAAGAAAGGCTGTCTCTGCCATAGAGCAGCTTCTTCCCCTCCCCCTTTCTTCCAATGACTTTGAAATGTATCTTCCCCCCTGCCCCCATTTGTCCAAAGAGTTTTTATTTTTATATTCAAATACATGAAAAAATAGGACAACTTCTTGTGGATCCTTCTAGAATTATATAGGTATAACTGTTAACTTTTTAGTTCCTTTAATTCATACTAAGTAAATGAAAAGAAAGTAAGATCTGAGAAGCAAAAGGAAAAATTGTTAGGTTAATTAATATATTACATAACTGACTCCAGTTGTACATTTCTCTTTGTGAGCCTATCATGGTTTCTCGAAAGAGGGACTTGGGAAATATTTGGACCTATTTACTTTCCCAGTTGCTGGAGAAAGGCATAAAATTTCTTTCTGGAAAGATAATCAGGTGTTTATTTTTAAAGATAACATTTACTGATGGTACATTGGATGATTAGAAAGATCTGAAGGGAAATTAACTTAAATGTTAGAGGGATGAGCCTGAGTAAATTGGACTTCACAGAGCTGAAATGAGGCCAGTCAGCCCCTCTTTACCCAGGTCTTTCTTGGTAATGTTATGCAACATTTCTCCCATCTCTCCACCCCCCAACTGATGCCTGTCTGGGACCTTACAAACTTCTAAATCCTTAGAAGTTTAGAATTGGTGTTGATTAGTCAGGGACTAAGGAATCTTCTGTTTCCAATATAAAAGATGGCACAACCTTGGTATCTGTGTCCCTCAGCTCCTTCCTGCCTCTTAGTCATCAACATTTAGGGTTAATGCTGGATTACTCCTGTTTCTGTGTCTTAACTAATTGAATTCCTCTTAGGCACTTGTCTGTAAAAATTGCTATTTCATCTTCCTATTTAGGGAAAATAGAGGGATGGGGGTGAGAAGGTGCGTTCATAAACGTATGATGGGTGTATCTGGAAAACCAAGAGTTGAAGGTCAGAGGGTCAAATGAATCATTGGCAAGAAATCATGTAATCAGGAACATTAGAGAAAAGACCATTGGAGAACTGATTTTCAGTTGCAAAGGGAAAGGCTGACATTACTGTTAACATGAAAAGCATAATATATAGCAGTATGATTGTTACCATTTAGACCTGACCTCAGAGTTAGAAAGATCTGGGTTCGAGTTCTGCCTATGACACATATGGTTAATGTGACCCTGGATAAGTCATTAACCTTTTAGTAACTTACTCAGCAGGAATTCCTTATGTGGATGGAATCAGAGGCCTAGCAGAAACAAATGAATGAATGGACTAAAAAAAAAAGAAGCAGACTTAAGAATTTTGTGTGTCTAGGACCACGTGGGGATGGGAAGGTAGTTACTTGACCTGTGACTATTGGGGAGGGAGGTAAATAGTATTCTTCAGGATAACTTAAGATTTTTTTGACTGTTTAAGGACTGGACGTTGTTGAGGAGGTTGGAGGTGGAGTGTTCTGTGTGCTGAGAATGAACCTTTAGGGCGCAGGAGAAGCATGGCTAAGAAGGGGGTCATTGGGGCCATCCAAATCATGGCAGGTGATGCCAGGGGAAAGCCCCAGGGGAAAACCTCAGCCACTCTTGCCCCATTCTGAGAGCTATGTCAATGGACATATTTTTTCATTTTGTTTTTGAATCTCCCAGCACCTAGCATGACACCTTGCACATAGTAGGCATTTTAATAAGTATTTGTTCCATTGGAAAGCTGAATATTTCTGGAAAAGTTTGGAAACTTGAGAATAATCTAATGAATGTCAATGGGGGCATCTTTAGTAGAAATTATCATCCCTCCCCATTTCTAATTTTAGAAAGATCTCATTCCAGCTCCCTCTTCACCGTTTTAGCTTTGATAAAATATTGAGAATCATGACTGACAATGATAAAGCTAGTGTGTACGGTGATTTCTATACATTATCTCCTTGGAGTCTCATAGCAGCTTAGTGAGGTACATACTAGAAGTATCATTGTCCCCATTTTATGGATGAGAAAACTGAGGATTAGGGAGGTTGCCCATGGCCACACAGACAAAAAGTGATGGGGGTAAGATTTGAATCCAAGTCTTTCTTGACTCTAAAACTAGCATCTATTACCTGCTGTCTCCCAAAACAAACTAAACCATGTAGTTGGAATGAAATTTCCATTAAAGACCTAACAATGGTGCTCTGGTACTATGACCTTGAGGTGAAGCATTTCCCCTAGATGGCCCTCAGTTACCACTTTTCCCAAAGTCGAGGGTTGCTCTACATCAGTGTTGGCAAACTCTAGTAATGGCTGCATATTGACTTGGACAATCACAAATTAACGTGATTTATCTATTTTACTAACCATTATATCTTAATCTGGTCCCTCTAGTTAGCTGGGATCCTCTGGAGTAGATAACCTCTAAGGCATCTCTTACAGTTCTCAATCTATAATACCTTGCCCTTTCAATGATTGCAAACGATTCCTTGGGGTGTAAAGATACCTCCATTTATCCAAATATCGGAGTTCTAGAAAGACAGCTTGGTGATGCAGTGGATAGAGTACTGGGCCCGAAGTCATAAAGTCTCACCTTCCTGAGTTCAAATCTGGTCTCAGACACTTACTAGCTGTGTGATCCTGGGCAAGTAACTTCACCCTTTTTGCCTCAGTTTCCACATCTGGAAAAGGACAAAGCAAATCACTCAAATAGGGTCTTGAAGAGTTGGACATGACCGATTGAATAACAACAGAGTTCTAGAAACTTCATTCATCAGTACCATAGACTAGAGGCATCAGACCTTAGTGGATAGAAATTTTGGAGTCAGAACCATGGGTCCAAGTCCTGGTTCTGAAGCTTGGTAGCTGCGTAACCCTGGGCAAGTCACTTAACCTTTCTGGGTCTCTGTTTCTTCATCTGTGCAATGGAGATGATAATAATTACATTCTATGTCTCACAGGATTGTTGTGAAGAAAGTACTCTATGAATGTGAAGCTGACATATAAATGTGATCTGTTGTTACAACATTCAAGCTAGAAAGGCAGAAAAACAAAACTCTTTAAGGGACTGACTCTAATGCTAGCCCCAAAGTTGTAAATATTGATCTGCAAACCTCAAGCAAGTGAGTTGTCCTTTATCCCTTCTAAGTCTTCAAGCTTTTATTCAGAACTTATTGATTCTTCATTTACATATGTTTCTAACTACATTGACCTCCTGGTTTCTTAGAGCTTAGTTGATTAAAAACAGTTAATGAGATTGGGGAGGGCTTTGTTGGATAGCATCATTGACTGTGGTGGAGAAAAGGTAGCAAAAAAAAAAGTATTTTAAGGCACAGTTCAGCAACAGTGGTGACTTTGAATCATCCAGAACAGCTTTTATTATAGTCTGTGTTTTATTGAAAGATACAGTGTAAGGAGTTTTTAAAAGATTTCTGCCCTTTAGTGACTATTTAAAAAAAATTAGTCAATGGTTGGGGCAGCTATAAATTTGGAAAATTTACTCCTGAGGATCCTTCATTGCTTCCAGCAAAAGTTATATGGATTAAGACCTGGTTATTATGATAGGAAATAACCACCTGGATCTGATCTCTCTCTCATTCTCAGTTGAGTTATTCAGTAAGACTTAGGAAGTATTTCTTGAGTCCCTGCTGTGTATAAAACACTATGCTAGATTGGTTCTGAGAGAGAGAGAGAGAGAGAGAGAGAGAGAGAGATGAATAAAAAGGTACTGACTCTGATAGAAAAAAAAATCAGTTTCATCCACAATGACCTGAATCTAATTAGAGAAACATACATCAAAAGATCCAGAGCTGATAAATGTCATCTTGGTTGGGTCTTTTGAATTGGCTACAAAATGTGCTAGGGGCTAAATGAAAAGGAATGGTGTCCTATGATACCAGGAAAGGACTGGAAGAAAAAGAAGATATTCACAGGGTGTATTCGTATTTCCCTGAAGATTCTGTAGGCCCCCTAGTCATACACAATTAGCCCAGGGTCATAATGTGCCTCTTCTGACTGCGGAATGAATGGAGGTGAATAAATTAGACCAGGCAGAGGGGACCATGAAGCTGTTTCTTCATTATTCTCTTAAATGACACGTCTTCCATCACTCCCATATGCACAAGTTTAATTTTTATAGTTTATCGTGATCCTGAAATAAAAGTGATTTTTCCCGCTGCCACAATACTTTGTTGATAACAAAACAAAATAAAACCCATGTTGAAAAAATCCATTTCTCTCTTCCACTCAGTTTTCAGAAAAATCCTGGAACCAACATTTTCAATTAAGCTTATTTTAAACTGTCTAATTTAATTTCATTCCTACTCTTGCATTTCTCATTCATTCATTACTATTATTATTTCCTCTTTTCATCATGTACCTCATTTTGGAGGAGAGAGAGAGAAGGTAGAATAAAGTCTAGAAATGTTTAGGATTATTGGGCTGGAAGGAATTTTCAGTTCATTTTTGGAAAGCCCTTTTTTAGAGGTCTTTTAGTCCAGCCCCCTTATTATATAGATGAAGAGACTGACGCCCAGGGTGGTTAAATGATTTTGGCACTGCCACACAGGCCATCCCTCAGAATAAATATCATCATGACAATTATTGCCACTTATATAGTCTGTTAAAGTTTATATCTTAGCATTTGACCTTTAGCAGCTGTTGGGGTTTAAAAGGATTCTTGGAATAAACCCCACTGTTTGGCTGGGGCAGAAAGAACAGCAAAGGCCCAAAGGCCACCTATTATTCAATGGTCATAAATTTCTTATACCTAAGGGGTTCACTTACTAGTAACGAAGCTTATGTTCCTAACTGGATTTGGTTGTTTGTGTTTGGGAATGTTGCCTGTTGGGATAGAGATGGTAATCTATCCATGCTTCCTAGATTTCCTTCCATTTATTCTTTGTGTTTATATGTGTGTGTCATATATGTATGTATATATGTGTATCTTGTCCACACCTGGTTTTTTGCATGTCATCTCCCTCCTTAGAAGGTAAGCTTCCCAAGGGCAGGCACTGTTTTTGCCTTTCTTCATATCTTTAGTACTAGACATAGTGCCTGGTATATTGTAGGTGCCTTAAAAATGTTTGTTGAGTGACTCTGGATCCCTTATTCATGGCTACCATTTTCTATTTTGTCAGGAATCAGTTAAATGTACAAAGATGTTGAGGGACTTTGGTAAACATTGGTTCTGCCAAGGACAGAAGGTTGATTTGGCATCTCTCTTCCCAAGCCTGAGTGGTATATCTGTACAGCTTTCCTAAGCTTTTGGGTGCCATGTTTTAATGGCTATTCAGGAGAATTCCTTGATTTCTCCTCCCCTTCCCCACTCCAAGCAGGAGGAAGCAGAATTCCTCTAACACCAGAGGACCTGGGTTCAAGTCTCACCTTTGGCAATTCCAATGTGACCCTGGGTTCTTCTGGATATAATTTTTCCTCAACAGAAGTGGTTATTCTAGATGGTTTCCAGGTTCCTTTTCAGTTCTGGATCAATGAATAATGAGTCTTTTACATCAACTGGTAGTCACTGAGGATAGAAGGCACATGCCAGGACATAATGTCTCACCCTTAAGAAGAACACTTGAATCCCAAAGGGATCGATCAAAAAGAACACCAGACATTACACAAGGACCATCCCTTATTGGAGCAGTTACAACTGGAGCACGCTGCATCTCTTCCTCAGAGGTCACTTGAGACTTTGGACAGGATGAGACAGACATGTGGGAGGTGGAAAATGGTTATCCCAGATCATTTAGGTCTGGCCCCTCATTATTTGTGTGAGGAAAAAGAGGGGAGAGAAGTGACTTCCCCAAGGAGTCCATGGTGGAAGCAGGGCTTTCAGCTATCTCCTAACATTTCCTTCTACTCTTTTGTCTTTGTTACTTGTTGGAAGTTAAAGGTTGCTTTGGACAAATCCTTGCCTACATCATATCTCTATAGGATCAATCAATCAATCAATCCTAGATGAGCACATTAATAACAATAAATGTCAACAAATATTTTAAATTAACAATTAAGAATAGACAGGCAATCTAGCAGTGTGACCTTGGGCAAGTCACTTAACCCCAATTGCCCACCAAAAAGCAAAAAAAAAAGACAGGCAGTGAATAGACATTTATTAAGCACCTACTAGAGGCAGGTAGATGACTCAATGAATAGAATGCTGGACTTGGAGTCAGAAAGAACTGAGTTCAAATCCAGCAATAGACACTTACTAGCAATGTGACCCTGGTAAGTCACTTAATCTCCCTTTTGCCTTAATGCATTGGAGAAGGAAATGGTAAACTACTCCAGTATCTCTTCCAAGAAAACCCAGTGGACAGTATTGATGTGCTATGGTTCACAGGGTCATGAAGAGTCAACTACAACTGAATGAGTGCACAACAAATGTTCCAGGCAGGGTGCTAACTTATGGGGTGTACAAAATTGAAGTATAAACTTTATTGGAGGGGGCCATATGCATGTGCGAAATCACTTGAAGATGATTTCTTTGGGGGAAGAGCAGCTGGAGCATCAGTAAAGACGTCCTGGAGAATGGGAGAAGCAGTGTTACATGGCAACTTGAAGACCTGCCTTGGATCCCAAAACACCCAGCATTTTGGTTCTGCCTCTGAGACACAGTATCTCTGTGACCATGGACAAGTCACTCCCAGACAATACTCTTAGCATTGTCAGGTACCAGATAAGTTACAGATAGACATCAAAGGATGTAGCTTCTATACCTGAACCTTTCCAACAGTGATGAAGTCACAGGTTAGGACAAGAAAGAAAGAGCCAAAGTCAGGATGATCTTTTCATATCTGTACTGGGGTCTTCTTGTTAAAGAAGAATTCTCTTTGACAGACTAGAGTCCTGACAGGGAGAGGCTTAAAAAGATGTTCTTTATGCAGCAGAAGGGGGGGGGGGAGTGGGTAAGGAGCAGAGTATTAGGAAGGACCCTTGATTTTTTTTTTTTTTGCATAATTCGGCATTGAATGTGAGTTTGCCACAGGACCAGCCTTGGAGGAGAACATCAATTCATGAGAAATTTGCCTTATTCTCCATCCTTTTAGAAATTATTTCTTATGGAGCTATTTGGTTTTTCTTTAAGGTGCAAAGTTACCATAAAGTATGGGGAAAACCTTTATTAATAAAAAATGATTTTCATATGCAGTCCACTTTTTTTTTGTTTATGGTATGCTTGGAAGTGTTTCCTCCAAGGAGTGGGTGTTTGTTAAGTTCAGAATTTAGGAAAAAAAGGAAAATATTTTAAAATCCCTTCAATTTTTACATATTTGTTTGGGAGTGCTGGGCCTGGAATCAGGAAGACTTATCTTTGCAAGTTCAAATCCTGCCTTAGGCACTTGCTAGTTGTATGACCATGGGCAAGTCACTTAACCTTGTTTGCCTCAGTTTCTCCATCTGTAAAATGAGCTGGAGAAGGAAATGGTAAACCACTCTGGTATCTTTGCATACCCCCCAATGGGGTCATGAATTATTGGACATAACTGAAAATATGACTGAACAATAACAACACCCTTTTTAGTTACCATTTGCTTTCAGAGATTTAGGACTGAATGACTTGGTTCAATTTATGGGGATTGGAGACATACGTCTGTAATGTCACATTTCATTTTCTTGTCCTTTTCTTTCCTGTTTGAAGTCAGTCACCCAACCAACCTAATAGGCACCAAGCAATTATTGGAGGCCTGCTCCTATACCTAGCCCTGTCCTGGAAAATTAGGTTAATGGAAATCAGAGAGAATGGTAATTTTCCTTGTGCATGAGATGGATAGAGTTTGCCTAATGCAATCTTCAACTGAATGTGTTTAGAAGGTTCTGGCCTTCTTGGAAGTTCTGCTTTTCAGAAACTATTATTACTTAGCATTGAATCACTGTATTGATTCTGTGGTAGAGAATGAGACCTCTTTTCTAATTAAGTATCATTGTTGACAGGTGAGAAAAATGGATTCTGAAAATAATTAATAGCTAAATTGGTAGCCTAATGGCTCCTGCAAATTAAAATTTCAGAAAATTTCAGGCATTATGCTTATATCATGGCAGGGTCAGTCAGTCAATTCACCACCTCAACTCCTGCTAGCCTCTGACATCCTCCTGGCTGTAATTAATACCTGTGGGCCCAGGGCTGCCTATACCCGGCCTTGTTTTAGTACTCCCAGCTGACTGCAAGGGAGCTACCTAGGATCAGACAGAAACCCTTGGACCAGAGCTGCCATTGGCCTCTTCTCATCCTGGATGCTAATATCTCTGACTCTTCCCAGTGGGACCTTGGCCTCTACATGCCTAGACTTACAGAGCAATCCAGAAAGTCAATACCAGTCTGCCGTGGCTGACTTCTCTGCATTTTACCCCTCATCTCCCAGACCTGTAGCATTCACACAGCTCTCTATCTTCCTTTGAAATGCAAAATTTCTCATACCTCACCTATCTAAGGTCCTGACAGTTCTGATCTCTCCTGGTCAGCCCTGAATTGTTGCCACCTGCGTCCATTATATTATTCTGGCCTTAGGTCAATGATGAGTCAACCTTTTCGTATTAGAGTAGTCATTTACACTCTTATCTTCAGTGACATATTTTAATATGCTTGTGATCTAATGTAAGCACTCATTTTGTTTTTATCTTGCTTGCCAGATTGTTTTGTGACTTGTTTATGAATATAAATTGATTGTCATAGTAGCCTGCTAAAGTCGTGGATACTTTATGACATGTCATCAGAAATGTTCGATAGGATCATGATTCTGAGTTAGATAGGCTATTAAAGGCCATCTTGTCCATACCCTTTCCCATTTTATGGATGAGAAAACTAAGGCCCAGAGGGAAGATGTGTCTTCCCAAGGGCCATGCACATAATTGGACTTTTGTTCCTTTTCCATGTATCTTTGCTGAGCAAAATCATCTCATTTTCTTTCCCATTTCTCTTTGGTGTCAGGGGATCAGAGTTGAGATTCTGCCTCTTTCACTACTTGTGTGAAATTGGACAAGTCACTTACTGTCCTTTGAGTTGGGTATAAAAAGGAAGCTGGATGAGCTGGTTTCCGAGATCCTTTCAGCTGCAGATCTATAAACCAAGGATATGTCTTGGATGCCTAAGAAAGCTGCTGAAGTGAACTGGGTCAGAAGAAGGGTGATAGTGAAAGAAATGCCTTAGTGATAACAATGAATAATAATGAGTAGAATGGAGAAGTAGTGTGGTATAAGTTTTAGATGTCTTCATCCTGATGCCTTCTCAGATTCCTTGGCTTGCTAGAGTATTCTCTGTCCTCAGATGATCAGATTTATATTTATCTATCTATGTGTTATAACTGTCAGTAGAATATAATCTCTGTGATGGCAGGAACTGTGTCTTTTTTTGTTTGTGTATACCCAGCTGGCATAATACCTCAACCATAGTTTACTGAATACTTTTTGAGTAGGATTGAATTGGATTGGTTGGTGGAAAAACCTCTTAATGAAGGTGATAAGCAGAAACATGAACACCAAGTTTTGTTGAGCCACAGGGGTGGTGGTGGGATGTGGAGTAAATGCCATGGGCATAAAAATAATTAGGAATTATCTATCCCACTATTTCTCTGGGAACATAAGGACCAAATGATGATAGTAATGATACTAGGCAATATTTAAATAACATTGTAGGAACTGCCATATATTTTGTTTGCATTATCTCATTTAATCTTCAGATTTTACCTTGGCAAGGTAAGTCCTTCACCTGATTTTCTCTCTATATTTTATTTTATATTGCAGTGGAGAAACTGAGGCTCATCAACTAAGTGAGTTGTTCATAGTCATGCATCCAATAAGTGTCAAGGGGCAACTGAACACAGAATTGTTGCCTCTGACTGTATCCTCTCTGTTAAGTCGGTAGTAATGTGCTGAGCCCCACTCCTCTCCCCTCACCCTGCACAATGCTTCTTTTGAGGACCCTTAGACCCTTAGACTCCTTGAGGGAAGGAAGTCTTTTTTACCTTTTTAAAAATCTTTACCGCTTAGCGCAATGCCTGGAACGTAGTAGGTGCTTAATAAATGCTTGCTGACTAAATCTTCTGAGATCTTACTATTTCCTGTACTCTGCCATATGATCAGCAGGACCTGAAATTTAAAAGAAATGGTTCTGAAGGAAGAAAGGACTTGGGATCTCCAGTGCCAGGGCACTCAATCTCTTCCTATTCATTCTGAGCTTGCTACATTGTGCACCCACTGTACTTGTCTGGTGTGTCAAGGTCTTCATTTCTCGGACAGCCATCTAATGCTGCACAGAAGAGTACATTCCCAGAGCTTCCCTCCTGGTAGGTAGAGAATTCCTCTGCCCTTAGCTAACACAATCCTTGTTTGGGAGTCATATCCACCACTCTCCTGAGATCACAGTAACTGGGCCCTTGCTTTTCTGCTGATTTAGCCAAGGATGAGCACAGAGATGCTTTCCCCGCCACTCAAACCCTGAGGATTCTCCTGTTGCTCTTGAGGTGAGCCCTGGAAGAATTGTGTTATAGAGATGGTGTGGGCAGAGTTCCTCATAATTGACTCCGGCAGTTCATAGAAACAAATCTCCATTTCCCAAATTGATTGCGGTTAGCAGAACCCACTCTACCAAGCTCAGTATAATGAAGACCATTTAGAGGATTCTGCTTTAGTGTGTTGTTAATGGGCTTCTGGATTTTTTTCTTTCCAGACAGCAATGAGATTGCATCCCTTTGTGACTTGATCTCATTTACTAGGGAGGGATTTATTTATGCACTGGTGAAGATCTGATTTGACGAAGAGGGTCAGGGAGTAAAGTGGGTTTTATTGTGGCACCAAAACAGCTAGATGAAAAATTTAATCTCTTCCTTCCCTCTTTCTTCCTCCCTCCCTTCCTCTCCTTCCTTATTCTCATCAGCCTTAGATTATAGCAGGATAGGATACCAACACAGATGAGTAGAATAAAAATAACATTAAGCACTGGGTCCATTACAGAGGTGGAGAACAAAGTCATATGTATAGTCATAGCAGCATAGACTTTGAACAGCAAGAGATCACAGAAACCACCTAGTCCAGCTGCCTCACTTTACTTATAGAGGACCTGAAGCCAGGAGAAGTTAATTGATTTGCCCAAGGTCAGACAGGTAGTCAAAGAAGATGAATTCAGGTCTTCTGACTCCAAATGCAGCACGTTTTCCATTGGTTAGAGATTTGGTCTACGTGGCCTCCACCATGAAACAATTTCTGGATAGAGAAGAGAAAGTGAACAACTTGGCTTAAAAAACATCACTTTTGCCTTTCTCTATCAATCACACTTGTCTATGGCTATGGTAGTGGTTCTCAACCTTCCTAATGCCGTGACCCTTTAATACAGTTCCTTACGTTGTAGTGACTCCCAACCATAAAATTATTTTTGTTGCTACTTCATAACTATAATTTTGCTGTTATGTAATTATGTATTATGTAATTATTACTGTTATGAATCATAATGTAAATATCTGATATGCAGAATGTATTTTCATTGTTACAAATGGAACATAACCCACAGGTTGAGAACCGCTGATTTAGGAGCTGGTGTTGATGATTCCATAACCAATAGAATGTGGCTTTCCCAGATTTGTTTTAGGCAAAAAGTAGAATGAGGTTGAATCTGAAGGAATACTGAGCAAGACCCTTAAACTCATGTGCCTGGAAGGCCCCCCCTTCCCCTTTTCTTCCCCTTCCCCTATGACTTTTCTTTTCTTTTTTTTTTTTAATTTTATTATAGTTTGCATCATTCATTTCTACAAGATTTTGAGTTACATATTTTCTCCCCGTCCCTCCCCCACCCACCGCCCCAAAACAGCCATCCCGGTGCGTCCCCCCTCCCCCAGT
>CM053583.1:399360712-399374482 GCA_028627135.1 Pseudochirops cupreus | reverse complement strand
ATTTTGAGTTCCAAATTCTTTCCTCCCTCCCCACCCCCCTCCTTGAGAAGGCAAGTCGATGTCCTTTAGGCGTGTGTCTAATCATCTTTCCATTTTCTATGGCATTTTAGTTGCTGAAGAGTGCCCAGAGTGACTTTGGCATCTTTCCCCCTTCTCCCCCCTCCTCCCCTTTCCCCTACTTCCCAATGTAGTTTTCCCCTCTGGCTGTTCCTTTCTGAAATGGAAGTATGGTGTGAAAACCTCAACAGTGTTAACATATGCTCTTCTTTTTCTGATTGTGGGTATTGGGGGGTATTGGGATCTATCCTTAACATTCTGGCCACCGTCCCTCTGGATGATAATGTCAACTCAGGTATTTGCTGCTAGTTCTACCCTTTTATTATTCCTCTCCAATAAAATAATCTACATTTTAGGTACCTTCTCTCTTGAGGAACTTACTTTCCTTTTCTCAGCCTAAATCTCCTTTCTGCCCCTCTTTTCCTCTCTGGATGGATGGATTATGGATGTGGCATGTGACACACTGTGCTGTTGGTAGCACTTCTTGCTTGAGCCTCAGCTGTGAATAGAATTAATGTCATTGTGAGAGAAGTATACATTTCCTGGTGATTGAAATTTTTTCTTTTAAAAATCTAGCTTAATTTATTTTTAAAAAATTGCTAGAAAACGAAAACCTTCCATAAAAATAGTCTAAGCAAGGCCACATGAAGGAAGGGAGACAGAAGGGCTGTTGACTCCAGATCCTGGCTGTCCATGAGTCAAGAGTTGTATTAGTATTACCAGTTCCTCAGGCTGGGGTGAGGCCCAAGGGCCAGGCAGGGTGTAACCACCTGGGCCTGGGTCCAGGGTTGGTTCCTGGCAATGCCATTTTGGAGAATCACTTAGAGGTAGAACGTGTGCCTCAGACCACAAGGCAGTGACTTTTCCTGTTGATTGGGATAAAATTTCCATATGGGAGTTGGTGACATCATCTGGAAATCTTTCTTCTGAATCAGTGTCATCAAATTCTGTTTTCTTTTTTACTAATAAAATCCAAAGAAGTGATCCATCTACTTAGGAATGAAGATTGCTGTTAAAAACTTTTTTTCCCTTTTAATCCCTTTTAATAACCCCACTGCCAAACTGAGGCAGTAGTGCCATGCAGTTCTTCCGTGAAATGTTTTTTGGGGATGCTTTTCCATCAATTAAATCAGTAAGTTAAGTTTGACCCTCAGTATCATTATGAACATTGCACAGAACCTCTGAGGAGGAAAAGTCTTTAGAAACCATTTGGTCTAATTCATAAACTCAGCAAGAAATTAATCGAAACATTTCAAAATTGGGAATCCAGACTCTGCAATCAAGGGGAGCCCACTGTTTTCTGAAGCCATGCACCCAATTGACTTTGGCATCCCTGCAATTGGGAAGAAGTTGTTCCTTGTTAGACTCACCTCTCTACAACATCTCCCTATTGCCTCTACCCTGGGAGAGCAAGCAGACTGAAATGTAATTCCTTTCCCTTGCCAGTCCTTCAAATACTTGAACGTAACTGTTTTGTTGCCCCTCAACCTTCTCTTCTCCAGCCTACACATTCCTAATTCCTTCCCTTGGTCTTGGCTGTGGCACTTTAATGATAACTTTAGTCTTCAAAGCATAGAGGAAGAAAAGAGAAGACCGATTCTACCGAACCTGGTTGTTAGCAAAAACAGGAGATGGTTGCTGAAGTCGACATTCAGACTGCGAGGGAAGCACTGATTCCATCATAGCATTTATGACTGGAAATTCCATCACTCCTGATGGAGACAAGACCCAAATCCTGCCTTCTCCACTGGCTACTTGTGTGACCTCTTGGGCAAGACTTTTCTCCTCCCTAAACTTCTGTTTCCCCATCTGGAGAATGAGGAAGTTGGTCTCATTTATGGCTTTAGAGTCTATGAATGAGAAGGGAAGTGAAGCATCATCCGACCTGCTCCTTTGAGTTTTTTTGAACAGCTTCCCCAGAGCTCATAAATTCTACATGACGATGGTATTCTTAAACAGGTCCATGAGAGATGGAGAAAAGCCAGAGCAGATAGCTTTCATCTGCTCACATCAGGGGTGGAAACTCTATCACTTTTATTACCCTTTTCTAATTCTTCCCATAATTCTTAACTAGGGATTGACCACAGCTCTCTGGTGGCTATCATTGGGTGAGAGATGGGGAGAGTTGACTTTGACCAAAGAGTGTGGCCACCCGAGAAGTATATTAGTAGGACACACAGACTAGTCTGACTCATGAGGCTGCCAAGTTTTATGCAAAAATAAATATAAAGATAATGAATTTAGCCATAGATTAACAGGATGGACATATGAAAACCGATATTGCATTTATTAAATAAACTTTCAGTGCTTAGCACAGTGCCTGATACACAGTAGGTTATTCACAAATTCTAGTTGACAAGACTGCTTTTCATATCCATAAGCAAGTTAGTTTCCTTGCGTCCTTTCTATATTATTTCATCTCAGTCATAAAGTTTGGTCTTTTGATAGATTTCTGACATTATCCCCACTGCTAAGTGTGCTCAGTGGCACTGTTTTAAATTGATTAAACCCCCAGTAATTTAACCTGAACAGAGCTAGTTCTAACATAAACTAGTTGGGCTAGCTTATGGTAATGTAGTTTACGGAGTTGGTTTAGTTTCTGGTAAATTCTTCCTCTTTAACAGGTGTCTTAATTTTACCTGAAGACATTTTTCTTTTATAAGACAGATGACTATTTATAGGCTTATAGAACCATACAGTTATAGTTGGAAGGGACATTGGAAGACATCTTGTTTGATCCCTTTATTTTGTAGATGAGGGACGTTAAGGCTTAAAGCAGGTAGGCAGCTAGATGTATGGGGTGTTGTACTCAGAATCCTAGTTTAATGTGTATGTATGAGTCACCATCCTGCCTCATATACTAATTAGCCTTGTAGCCCTTAGAAGTCCCTTAGCCTCACTTTACTTATTTGTGAAATGAGCATAATAATAGCACCTACCTCACAGGATTGCCGTGAGCGCCAAATAAGATAACTTATGGAAAGATGTGAAAACCTTAAAGTGCTCTAAATGCTAGTTACTATTGTATTATTTTTATGAAGTCATTTGCCCATGGCTATCCAGGTAAAGAAGTGGCAGAGCTGAAATTTGAACCCAGATTTTCTGCCTCCTGATCCAACTCTCTTTCTCCCCATACTGGGATGTCTTTCATCCATAGCATTGTTGCAGTGCCCCCTGAATCTCATAGAATGACTTCACATTGTGCTTGGCTACATATTTTTAAAGACAGTTTTTTTTTCTTTTTAGTACAATAGATTACCCATGATGATCGAAAGAAAGATTCAATGAAACCGGCAAAAATTGAGTTTTTTAAACTAGAATATTTGTGAGATACTTAGTAGACCTTGAATGAAAGTTCATCCGTGGGAGGTAAATTAAAAATTGCAGAAAGCACATACATATGCTTGTGTATAGAGTGAATCCAAATTTGAACATTTTGGAGGAAGGAAGTCATTTAATCTGCAGGTTCAAACTGATGAGTGATGGATTGGATTACATTATGCCCAATGAGCCATATAAATGCTCCTACTTCATGGAATTTTAAAGAGTGCCACCAAGACCAGACCTTCCTGAGATTGGTGCTATGTTTGCAGTCCATTACTGGGGTAGGAGAGGAAGCAGAAGGGTTGGTTAGTAGCCCAACATTCACCCCATTGCAAAATTCCAGGGACCAAAGACGCCCAAATCTGACTCTGGCACTCCACTTCTAACCTTGATTGGTAGGTCAATTAGTCAACCAACAAAGCATTTATTAAGTGTTTATAATATACTGTGAAACATTTAGGCAAAGACAATCCTGCTCTCAAGGGCACATCCTCATGGGGGAGATGGCATGCAAAAAAACCGGATATGTAGAAGATCTATGCAACATCAGTGGAAAGATGGGAATTTGAAGAAGCACTAGTTAAGACCTTCTGCAGAGAGAAGGTGAAGTTTAACTGAATCTTGAAGAAAACCAGGAAATGGAAGTACAGAGGGAGAATATTTCATTTATGGGGAAAGACAGTGAAAAGGCACAGGTTTCTGTTGGTTCTCTTGGGGAATGACTACTCTGGCTACATTTTTCAGAAGAAAACTGCCCCCTGGATATTATTGCTGAGAAATACTCTTGCACCAAAGCTGGTGGTTGCTCTGAGTTAGAATATATCTGTATCATATCAATTTTTTAAAAATTTGGCTTTTCCCCACAAGAAATGTGAATTGGGGCCCTCGCTGTCTTTAAGACATAACCTCCTCCTTTCAATCATTGAGAGCTAAATATGTTGTTCCTGGACCTTGGTCATTTGATCTGGAACTCCTCAGGAGGCCAGTATTGTCCGGATCTGTCCTTTTTTTTTTTCCTTTCAATATTTTTGTTTAACTTAAAGGCTAAAGTTAGACATCCTGGGGAGCTATTTTCCCTCCATTCTTTGGCTTGCTAATGCCTGGTTTTTATCTATTTTCTGTCACCGCCGCGGGATCCTTTGCCTTGTCATGAATTATTATTCAATTGGAAATACTAGATATTTGACATTAACTCTGAATATCTTGACCCATAGCTGCTCTTTACATCCCATGTTAGTTAAAGGCTAAAATAGAAAACAGCGATGCCTCAGAAGCTCTCGTTGGAGGGATTTGGCTGTTTTCGTAATTACCAAGGAAGAATGTCTAGACTTTAAAACAACAACAACAATAACAAACACCCCCCCTCCCCTCCCCCATTCCCAAGAAGACTAAATGTAGTCACATTTACTTGACCTAGTTGTGTCCCAGAATAGACCATTAAGAAAAAGGGCAGAATGTGAGTGTAAAGGCAGTATGTTTCTTGAAAAAATCATGAGTAATTTAATTCCCTGTAGGCCTCCTCCTCTTCCTTCCCTCCTCTTCCTCCTCTTCCTCCTCCTCCTCCTCCTCCTCTTCCTCCTCTTCTCCTCCTCTTCTCCTCCTCTTCCCCTCCTCCTTTTTTTCCTCCTCCTCTTCCTCCTCCTCCTCTTCCCCTCCTCCTTTTCTTCCTCTTCCTCCTCCTCCTCTTCCCCTCCTCCTTTTCCTTGTCCTCCTCTTCCTCCTCCTCCTCCTCTTCTTCCTCCTCTTCCTCCTCCTCTTCCTCTTCTCCTCCTCCTTTTCCTTCTCCTTCTCTATCTTCCTTCACCTCCCCTTCATTCCCCTCCTCCACCCCCCTCTCTCCCTCTCCTATCTAGATGAGAAATATTGGCTCAGATAATGGGCATCTTCCCATAGTTGACTAGATTAAGGCAGTTTCTCAAGTCTTTGAAAACTTTAAATTCCATATAAATGCTAATAACTCTTGTTTTCAACAAATTTTTATGAAGTGTCCACTGTGCCAGACACTGTCTGTGCAGAATGAGGGGGAGGCAAAGCAAGCCAAACACATGGTTCCTGTCCTCAGCGAGCAGAGTAGAATCTCTTCTCATACAGGAGCTCATCTGATGGCCACATACAAACAACTGTGTGCTTAAAAGACATACAGAGTAGATGAGAGGGAATAGGAAAAGAGAAGGCATTAGTAGCAGGGATTGGGAGCTGGGGAAGGTCTTCCTGCAGGTGGTGAGCATTGTCTCGAGGCTTGATGGAAGACAAGGAAAATGAAGAGGCAAAGGTGAAGGGCCAGAACATGCCAAGAATGGGGTTCAACCAGTGGAAAGGCAGAGAGATGGGGAATAGAGTAGCCCATTGTAGCTGGGTCATAAAATAGGAAAGATTAGATGTAAGAGGCCTGTAAAGGTGGGAAGGAACCAGATTATGAAGAGCTTTATATTTGATTCTGAAGGTGATTGGGAGCCATCCAGCTCATTGTGCAAGGGGGTGAGTTGGTCAGACCTATGTTTTAAGAAAATGACCTTGGCAGCTAGCTGAGTGAAGGATGGATAGAACAGGAAAAGATTTGAGGCAGGGAGATAGGAGAATAGGCCATTGCAATTGTCCAGGTGAGAGGTGATGAAGGCTTGAGCTAGCGTGGGAGGCTGCATGAGTCATAAAAAGGGTCATATGTGAGAGATGACATAAAATGAGAATACCCCCCCCCCCCCAAAAAAAAAAAACTACAAAAGGATAGAGGCAGCTCAGTGGTGCAGTGGATGGAGTGCCGGGCCTGGAGTCAGGAAGACCTGAGTACAAATCCAGCTACTTTCTAGCTGTGTGACCCTGGATAAGTCCCTTAACCCAGTTTGCCACAATTTCCTTTTCTGTAAAATGAGCTGGAGAAAGAAATGGAAAACCATTCCAATATCTTTGCCAAGAAAACTCCAACTGGGGTCAAGAAGCCTTGGACGTGACTGAAGTGACTGAACCATAACAACAAAAGTCACAGAAGTGTAGGGTGAGTGTGAATGAGGACTCAAGGAGAACATCTAGGTTGTGAGCCTGGGTGACTGGGAGGCTGGTGCTGCCCTCAACAGTAATAGGGAGCTTTGGAAGAGAGAGGAAATAGGGGAAAGAAACACTTTTTGTTTTGGACATGTTGAGTTTACAGAACATTTAGATCAGGGTGGGGATCCTGCACACTTGAGGCCATGTGGCCTGGAGGCTGAAGGTTCCCTGCTCCTGTTCTAGACCGAGGTGTCCAAAAGGCATCTCGACATGTGACCTCACAAAATAGGGAGTTCCTTCTGTTTTGTCTTGTTTTCAAAGGGATGTACATTTGGGTTTTATTCATCTTCTTTATGCTAGTTTGGAGCTAAGGACATTAAAAGTGTTCAAGTGGAAGCTGAATGAGCATCTCTCAAAGGCATTGTGGGAATGATTCCCAACCAGTATGGGAGTTTGGAGTAGATGTCCTCCAAGGGTTATTGATTTCAAGCTAGAAGGGCCCTAATACTGTTCCTCTCTTATTGCCCCATTTTATATTTGAGGAAATTGAGGCCTTTATGACTGTTCCAAGGCCACACAATCATAAGAGGCAGTTGAGGACCAAAACTCGGGTCAGTTTACTATGCCTTCTTGAGTACCGTACTTCTTGTTTCAAATCTTAACATTCTTTCTTCCTGTTTCCTGTGTCAGCTTTTCCTCTTGGCTTCTCTTTCTTGGAGTGAGAAAGGGTTGTTTCTGTTCCACGTGGAAAAGCTGAAATGCAGATAAGCCACTGTCAGATAATCAAATACATATAGTCAGCACCTCAGGGTGTTAAGATGGCAAGTCAGCACTGCAGGGACAGAGATTTCACTGGTGTGGGCAGTAATCTTGTCGGGTAGAGCAGATTGCAGGGTTAGTACTGGGGTTCATGAGTTATTGTGCACCCCGCCCCCCAATCATGAAATCTCCAAATTACCTCCCAGGTTTCTATTCTCCTATTGCTGCTGTGCCCTCCTCCCTCCCTTAGGATCCTGGGTCAGGAGCTACAGCAGATTTCAGAGCTCATTTACTCAAACCCACTCAACTTACACAGGAGAAACTGAGGCCCAGAGTGGTGGAATGAAATAGTTAAGTATCCAAAGGGAGATTTGAATACAGGTCCTCCTCACTTGCCATTCATTGTCCCATACCATTCCCTCTGGAAAGATGGAGAACTAGAATCAAAATGATTGTTTCTGGAAAGGGCATGCCAGTGGACTGCCCAGTCATTCCATTCACCATGCCAAGGATTCCTAGACCACAGTTCTCTTCTCTGGACCCTAATCCCCCAGGTCTGGTGCAAGAATGTCAGATTCAGGATGGCAGGAACTCTCTCCTTTTTTCATTCCCTCTGGAAAGATGGAGAACTAGAATCAAAATGATTGTTCCTTCCTTCCTTCCTTCCTTCCTTCCTTCCTTCCTTCCTTCCTTCCTTCCTTCCTTCCTTCCTCCCTTCCTCCCTTCCTTCCCTCCCTCTTTCCCTCCCTTTCTTCCTCTCTACTTCCCTCCTTCCTTCCCTCCCTCCCTCCTTCTGTCTGTCTCTTCTTCTCTTCCTGCCCTCCTCCCTCCTGGACAAATTTCAGCTCAAATTCTTGTCTGAAACCCTTCTTCTATCTTGTTCTGCTACTTAACCACTTGTGTGATATTAGTTAAGTCACATGACCTTTCATTTTTTCCCCATGTGAAATTAAGAACTTGGCCATGATGCTCCCTGAAGTCGATATTAACTTTACATCATCCTAATCTCATTCCTGAGTCCTAGAGATGTTAAGTAACAAGGTCACAGAAGGGATTTGTGATACAACCATGACTTGGACCTGGCTTTTTGGAAT
Source organism: Pseudochirops cupreus (assembly GCA_028627135.1). Lineage (NCBI taxonomy): Eukaryota > Metazoa > Chordata > Mammalia > Diprotodontia > Pseudocheiridae > Pseudochirops > Pseudochirops cupreus. Next base: position 399,366,266 of record CM053583.1, on the reverse strand, counting down.
CTCCATCAACTTTTATTTCCACCATAGATAGCACAAGTACTGTAATATGTGTTGACTCTAACTAAGATTTGAGCTGAAGAAAACAACTCTGAGAAGCAGTTGTAAGTCATCAGCATGGTACAGTGGAAGGTACTTTGGGTTTGGAGTCAGAAGATTTAGCTTCAAATCCTGAGGTCTCCTTGCTACCATAAGTCCCTTAACCACTCTGGACTTCAGTTTCTTTTTTCTTGTCAATGAGGAGGGCTGGACTACAGGTAGATGACCTCTCAGAACTGTTCTGGATCTAAATTCATTATTCCACAGTGTGATCTTATAAATTCAAATTTATTATGATATCAAAATTGTAGTATTGGCACAGAGTTTGAGTGTTTCATTTTTTTCAATATGTAATTTCTAGGAATTATTTATAAAGAATATACCCTAATCTTTTTTTTTAAAGCAAAGATTTAACATTTAGGGCTAAATATCATTAGTAAAATGAAAATTTTACTTCTTTTACTAAAATGAGAATTTGAGAACATTGAATGTGGGAGGAGTAGAATGAATTGACTCGCCAATCATGTCTTTATTGGCTCAGCCCTCTGTATTTCTAACCTATCTTGTCCTTTCATTTTCTGTATTCTCAACTGGAACAATGGAGGTTTACCTCCAATCCTGGGAACGTCTGTTTTGATTAGAACCAGTGGGGATCTGTGGTACTGGAAGGAACTCGGGGCAATTTTCTGAAGTCCCAAATAAAGAAGTGAGAAATTCATTGGCTCCACAGAAATTTTTAGCTGGACTTCTCACCACTGACTTATCCCTCTGGAAATTCAGAATGGGATATTTGGTCTAAGTTTTAGAATCAGAATCATTTTTATTGCCCTGCTATTCAGTAGTTCACAGTTCCCACAAGCAGTATAGTAGAGTGGAAAGAATATTGTAGTTGAAATCAAAAGACCTGGGTTCAAATTCTGTCTCTTCCTTGCTACTTGTGTGAGCTGGTCAATTCAATTCAGAAATAATAATTACAATAATGGCTACTAGTGATGGCTAGCATTTATATAGTGCCAACTATGTGTTAGTTACTCTACTAAGCACTTTACATATGATCCTCACAAAAAAAATTGTGCCTTTCCCCATTATCTGCATTTTCCATTTAAGGAAATTGAGGCAAATGAAGATTATGTGACTTGCCCATAGTCACCCATATCCAATAAGGGTATGCATGATGGGATCTTTCTGACACCGAGTCAGTACTCTAACCTATGGACCTGGCTGCCTTTCAAGAAAGCACTAACAAGTGATGGGGAGCAGGAAAGGTTTCGTTCAGTCCTTCTATGTTGTAGTAGATGGATCTTCTCGATTTTCCGTGGTAAACAAGCATCAGCTTTGAGTGATGGTCCTCTCATCCCTGATCTGGGCTGATCCTCAGATGATGGAGACAAGGTCCATGGACCTGAAGCCTGGCCAGATCGACAGATCCATCCAAAGCCTGACCCCCATTGGCATAGCCATAGAGAATTCAGGGTCCCCTTCATACCATGGAGAGGAATCTGAGTTCGGTCTTGAGTGTAGCAGCAAAGGTAAAAAAAAAAAAATGAAAGAAAATGGCTTTCTGGTTTTTTTTTTGCCTCATCCATCTCCAAAAATGCCTTATCTAAGCAGAAATGTCAGTTGTCCATACATATATTATGGTAATTAAAATGCCTTTCAGGATAATGTCTTTAGTCATTGTCTCTCTGAAGAAACATCTCCTACTAAAGGCCTCTTAGGGAGTTTCATTAGTGTTGACCATCCCATAGTGTTTATCGGTTTTCGATTTTTTCTTGTGAAAATTTGAGATCCTTCAAGTCAGGTAGCAGATTGTGGTGGTTGCCATATTAATTAGATCTTCTGGGCTTGGGTTGGATCTTAGGTATAAATTTTAAAAAATCGAACCCAAATGGGCAGAGATAATCCATTCATCCTCAACACACAGTAATGAGACAGAGCATTTATGTAGTGCCTTCCCTTCCCGGCTCTGCTGCAAACGCTTCAGATTTTTCCCACATAGTGCCTCAGCTGGATTCACCCCCTGGGAGCATCCATCAAGCCTTGCAGCTTTCTCACCCCAAGCCTCTACTATGCCAGCTTCCTTCTCCCTTTGGAGAACCAATCCTCCTGGGCTTTCCACTTTGGGGAGGGGCCCAGACTGGCCAGTATTTAGTCCTCTTTAGCACTGCATCCTTGTGCTGGGCATCTTTGAGGACTCCAGCCTGCCCCCCCCCCCCCCTTACCTTCCAGTTCCCTTTTGGGTGTTGTCTTCCCCTAGGAGACTGGGCTGGTTGAGGGCAGGGACAGTTTTTTGCTTCTGTTTGTACTCCCAGAACTTAGCACTTAATACGTGCTCTCTGCCTTGCCTTGACTGGCATTAAGATTTTCAAAGCACTTTACATAGATTGTCTCATATGATCCTGGCAACAATTGTGAAGTAGCTGCTGTTAATATCCCCATTTTACATTTGAGGAAGCACAGTATATTAATACCCAAGCCATTGTGGTAAGGAATTCATAAGAAGCAATGAATTTTAGAGTTGGGAGGTACTTTAGAGATCACCCAGGGCAGCCCCCTCAGTGCTGTAGAAATGCTATTATTATAATAATCTAATGAGTATAAAGTCTAGGTACAGCTGTTAAAGCTTCCAATGGAACTAAGATTTTTGGGACAAATGTTTAGCTCAGAGAACCGTTGGGCCAAATGAATGAAGTAGGGGGTGGGAATGCTAAGAGTGAGTGCTTATAAATGCAGATTGATGAAGGTGAATTCTCTTCAGTGTATTCCAAATAAGAACCTCAGTAATGGTAGAATGAAGGAAATAATATAGTTAGGATTTCAGATGGTTTCAGATGATGATGGTCATCATCGAAGTCCTGGTAGAGATGAGATCCCATCACAGGCTCATAGATTCCAAGCTGGCAGTGACCTCAGGCTCCATTCACTTCAGCCCTTCCATATGTTGTCTTTTCCATTAGGAATGTATACTTCTTGAGGGCAGGGACACTTAATAATCAGGTCCTGCTTTTTCCGCTTGTCTTTGCATTCCTGGTGTTTACTGTGTGCCTGCCACATCCATTCAGTGCTTAAAACAAGTGCCTGTTGCCTCCCTTCCTTGCCCTTTCTTTTTATAGAAGAGAAGATGCATTATATAGAGAGGTCCTGACTTGCCCAAGGTCATGAATCTTGTAAGAAAGAGAGTGGAAGCTACTGGCCAGGTCCTTTGGCATTCTTTCTTTTCACTGTATGGGAAGCATTTCTGTCCTTCCTTCTCTATCTCAGCCATATTTTTTTAAACTGATGGATAAGTTAGACACACAGGGGTCTTTGAGTAATAAAAAGCAAATTAAATGGAGAAAAGAGAGTTGAAGGGAGAATGATGCTAATTTCCATGGTTAATCACCAGTGACAATATTATGGACTGACTGTCTGTGTTAGATAGCTTAGCTTAGCTGACAAATGAGAGATTTCCCAGTTTCTCAGTTAACAGAAACTTCAAGCAATATTCTTATCTAATGGGCAGGGCCAAAGAGCATAAAAGTGAGTGGTTTCTGTCTTCAGAATGTCTTTGCAGAAAGCAGTCTTGCTTATGTTTTTTTCCCGGGTTACTCCTGTGTTCCTTGCACCAAGTTTGGAGGCCCTACACTTACTCGGTGGTGAGGCCAGGGAGAGATTTCTTCTAGCGACATGACATCTTCCTGGGCAGATTGGGCTGCATTCACTGCTCTCCTCCGCTGTTGATCAGGGATCTTCCTCAGGGTCTTTATTTATACTCTCTTCTTTATGCTGCTGAATATTTCAGATTCACCTTCTATCGAACTTAGTGATCAATTCCAGATTGGCCTATTGGTAAACTGGAAAGAGTACAGGCCCTGGTTTGAGTATTGACTCCTCCAGTGACCCAGTGAGGCACTGGGGCAAGTTGCCTTGGTTTCCTCACCTGAACAATGTGGCCAGTTCTACATACACCACTTATTCCCCACAGTTGTTGATGAATCAAGCATGGAAAGCGCTTTGTCAGCAGAATTTCCAATATACTTAAGGGAAATATCATTCCTTTTCCCATAGTCCTTTATTTTTCTATTTAAATGTCTTTATTGCTACCTTTTATTTCTATATCACCTTCATTTATGAATATATATTCGTCCCCCTTCTTTACCCTGTGATCTGTTCCCTTTTTGTTGTGGCGCTGTTCTTCAATTGTTTCTGACTCTTTGGACAGATGGTGCAGTGGGTAGAGTACCAGGCCTGTAGTCAAGAAGACTTCATGAGTTCAGACCCCTATTTGGGGTTTTCTTGGCAGAGATACTGAAAAGGTTTGCCATTTCCTTCTCCAACTCATTTTACAAAAAGGGAAACTGAGGCAAACCTGGATAAATGACTTGCCCAGGATCATACAGAAAGTGTCTGAGGTCAGATTTGAACTCATGAAGGTGAGTCTCCCTGACTCCAGGCCTGATGCTCTCTCCATGGCACCAAAGGTACCTCATCTGTCCCCTTAGAACAGTGGTTCTCAACCTTCTAGTGCCGCGACCCTTTAATACTCGTATGTGGGTGTATCTGCATGTGGAAGGACCTGCCTGGAGACAGAAGAGTGGTGTCTTGGTTCCTAAGACCATCGGAAATATGTGTTTTCCGATGGTCTTAGGCAACACCTGTGAAAGGGTCGTTCTACCCCCAAAGCGGTCGCAACCCACAGGTTGAGAACCACTGCCTTAGAACAAAAAATTTAAAAAAAAAGGAAGCAGGGGGAAAAGCAGTTCAGGAAAACCTACTAACACAGCAGCTGTTCTTGAAACTGCCTTCATTGTTCAACACCTGTAGCCTCCCATTTCCCCTTTCTATTTTTTTTTTTGATCCCTGCAGATTAAATCTTAGGAAATAAAAGTCAGCCATTAAGGCTAGACTTGAGAAAATTAACTTCATCCAAGGTGTGTTTACTATCCAATGCAATGTGTAATTTTGTGATGAGGAATTAAAGAATGTTTCAAAATCTTGTGAGCTTGAATCATGTAAAGTAAGTATTTGTAAAAGGGAGGCATAGTACACATTAAACGGGTCTTTTTCTTTTGTTTTGTTTTTTAGACCAGCCTAATGTTGAGTCACTTTGAACTCCCCGGTCCTAGTTCTTTTGACAGGTGGGAGGAGTTTGCCCTAATGCTATGCTACAGGTCTCTTCCAGCCCTGATGTTTCCTGCTTCTGTGAACTCCTTCTAAGGCAGGTTTTCAGAGAATTATTCCATTATATTCCATCATTCCAGCCCAGGAGATTTGGGATACATTTGAAACTTTGCTGCTGAGAGACTCTATCCTTCAAAGGGGTGATCTCTGTATAATGAGCAGAACTCTCCTATCCCGGAGTGAAAAGGCTGCCTTGGGAGGCAGTGGGCTCCTCTGAGCACTTTAAGATGCCAAGGACTGTTTCCTGCTCTTTCTGCTTCTCTGTGCCCTGTTCCTTTGCTGTTGGTCAGGGATCTTCCTCAATGTGTTTATTTACATCCTTGTCTTTATGCTGCTGAATATTTCAGATTCACTCCCT
>CM053583.1:399345712-399355712 GCA_028627135.1 Pseudochirops cupreus | reverse complement strand
GTGCCTAACTTTGCGCCCTGTGACTCGGTAGTCATTGTGTCCTAAATATACGCCTGGAAAGGATTATATAGTTGTTATTTTTAAAAATTTGCCTTTATATTCCCCAAAGACTAGTACAGAGCTGGCACTCTATACACTTATATTTTATTGGATTGGATCTAGTCAAAATATCTCATTTTATGGATGAGGAAACTGAGGCCCAGAGATGTGAAAATACTTCCCTAAAGTCATATATAGAATAAAGTCCATCTAATCTATAGAACAACATCCCCCCATGAGCAGATCTGAGATCAGCAAAGCTTCCTTCATTTTTATTGGGAGGATATGAACTAAATGAAATTAATTTCAGCTTTCTGAACTCAGTTGCCTGGAGGGAAACAAGGGTCAGCATTCATCGTATCAGCCCTTCCTTCCTCTGACAAGACTGTTGAAACATGAGATCAGCTGGGTGATGGACTGTGAGTATGAGAAGGCTTCCCTTAATGAGATGTTCTCTAGTGGTATTTTATTAAGAGGAACATTGATTGAAGGACTCTGAATAGGGAGACCAGAGGAATAAGAAAAATGATGCCCTGGTCAATACTTAGAGAGTTCTCTGAGGGCGGTATCATAGTGGCATTTGACATGTGAAAACACTTCTTGTTCTTTAAAAAAAAAGTTTCTTTTCCAGGCAGCCAGTTAAGAGGCTTTATTCCCTTATTATATATAGGAAAGTGATTTTTCATGTACCTTGAAGACATGTCCACCCAGCTGGAGCCAGGATGGGGCCATTAGTGGAAAGGGTGGGAGATTAAGAGTTACATTTGTTTGGCTGCTTAAAGAAGTGTGAATTCAGGAGCAAGACACTTCCTTCTCTCAACTCCATTTGTAAAATTGTGGGTGCTAGGTCACATCACAGTTGAAGGGCCTTTCCAACCTTAAATCTTACATATGATGTCAGTGCTATGGAAACCTGCTCTGAGGTGTTGGTAGAGCTACTCAGGTTTGCAGAGAGGTTCTCATTACATGCACTGGAGTTCAGCACTTCTGGTGGCAATTATCCTATTGGTGAGTTTTTTACAGATACCCAATAGAAAAATGTTGAATAAGTGAAAAAACATTTTTTTTAAAAAGTGCTTACTATTTGTTAAGCACTGAGGATACAAGAAGAAAAGTAAGATAATGCTTTCAAGGAGCATCAAAAGAGAATGTGTCAGTCCATTGGTTCACAAAGATTTATAAGTGCTTACTATGTGTCATGCATGCTGCTGAATACTAAGGATACAAGAAGAACAGCAAGACAGTCTTTGCTTTCAAGAAGCTTAGACAACACTGGGAAAGAAGGTGAAAGACGGTTAATGGGGGAAGGAGGTAGGACAGATGGAGTCTAGAGAAGGGAGCTTGGTGGTAAATGCAGAGATGGCTGGACTGGGCACTCTTCTTCAATGGAAGTTCTGAGAAGAGTCCTCCAATCAGAGCAAGAGTCTTAGGGGCAGAGGGTACTGATGAGGTGTGAGGGCCAAGGCTGAAGTGACCTTCCAGGAGGAGGAATTTCGGGAGCATGATGGAGAAGATTTAGTGACCTGTGATTTATTCTGAATCATTTGAAAGCAGGAAAGTAGAAAAAAGCAATCAACACAGAGCCATGCTTTTGGCAATTTCTCCATCTAGTGTTGGCAACGTTTAATTTAAGATTCTCCCACTAAGTCCCTCCCCTTTTCCCTCCATGTCTTTAGGGTTTAATCACAAAGTTTTTAACCCGTAGTTAATTCTGAGCTTGGCTCTTGCCTCAAAAGTACTGGCTCTAAATCTGCTGGAAACACAAAACAGCGAAGGGAAATTGAGGTGAAAAATGTGATCTTGGAGACCAAAATTGTATGTGTTAATTTCTCTAAGACACATGGTGCTGAAGTCAGTCTCATTCAGTAGCTATGGAAAAAGCTCCCTCTTGTGGTAAACTGTGGACTTCTTTCAAATTAGTTCTCCATTAACGATGGTATCATTATGCAATATTGACATACGCTTCTGTATTTGAGCCAACGTGGAGGTTGACGTATTAGCAGTGGGCACAGGTCATCTCTGTGTGTGTCTCGGGCTTTCTTCTTGCTGCTTAAGACAGTGTGACTCAATGGGCAGAAGAACTGACTTGAAATTAGAAAGATATGGGTTAGAGCCCCACCTCTGACTCTCTTGTAGATTTGTGGCCTCTGAGGCCTCTGGGACTCAGTTTTCTCACTTGGAAAACAGGAATGAGAACCTACCCTCACTGTGATGCTGTGAGACTCATATCAACTAATGTCTGCAAAGACCTTGGCACGCTTGGAAGTGCTGTATAACACATGTCAGCTGTTATGAAAATGGCAAACTCCCCAAGCTTTACTATTGAGACTTTACATTTTTCCCTTTCAGCAAATATTTATTTAGTATTTACTTTGTGTAAGGTATCATATCTGAAGTTATTCAGTTGAAAAATAGACTTCTTCTGCAACTTGTGTCTTGGTGAAATGGTTATAATAAAGATAGTTTTTATACCTCTCCATTGGAAAGATGGGATGAAGGAGTTGGTATATGGGTGCAGAATTCTACATGTAAAATAAGACTTTAAAAAAATTGATTGATCAGTTTTTCTGAAATTCCTTCCTTCCTTCCTTCCCTCCTCCCTCCCTCCCTCCCTCCCTTCCTTCCTTCCTTCCTTCCTCCCTCCCTCCCTCCCTCTCTCCTTTCCTTCCTTCCTCCCTCCCTCCCTCCCTTCCTTCCTTCCTTCCTTCCTTCTTTTTTTCCTTAAAAACATTTTAGCTCCTAGAGAGGAGAGTTGTGAAGTGATTCAGGAGTATATTTGAGAAAAAAAAGATCTATAGATATCTATATTTGCATATAACCTCACCTGTGATTTGTTAGTAATCTTAACCTTGACCAATAGTGACAGAAACTTACTAGTTTTCATGACATCATTTCCAAAGCCAGGAGGAAAGAATTAGCGATGTGTGAAGCCTGCTTCCAGATGAAACATGCTGTACCCCCAGCACCTTCCTAGAGGAAAATTTGTCATTTTGTCAAGAGGACTCCCAATTTTCTGACACTTCTGTAGATATGCACTATAGGAATAACTGAGGCTTGTATCATAATAGTACTCCTGAAGTCTTTTTATTCAGAATGCTTTAAGAATTGTTATAGAATGATTGAACTATTTAGTATGGTTTTATTATTAGGTCTATTTTATTGTATTCTGAGACTTTGGAAATTGGAAACATCTGTTTTATCCTTATCCATATCCATATCCATATCCATATCTGTATCTATTTTTTTTACTTGTGATTTTTATTGTTATAAGAAATAAGTAAGGAAATCTCTTTTAGAAATACAGATTGGCATCAGCTCTTCAACTTATAGTCTTAGAGAATTGAGAACTTAATGGACTTATCCAAGGTCACATTGTCAGTATGTATCAGAATCAGAACCTGAATCTATTTCTTCCTGACTTCTGTCCTGTCCATCCATCATAACCCAACACTTCCATTCAGCTTTTTCTTAATAGTATTATATATTTTTTCCAATTACCTATAAAAATAATTTTCAGCACTCATTTTTGTAAGATTTTTAGTGCCAATTTTTTCCCCTCCTTTCTTTTATTCTTCTTTCTCTAAGACAGCAGTGAATCTGATATAGCTTATACATGTACAATCATATTAATCATATTTCTACATTAGTCATGTTGTGAAAGAACAATAGAAAAAAATGGGGAAAATCATGAGAAAGAAAAAAACAAAAATCAGAGTGAAAATAGTATTCTTCCATCTGCGTTCTGATTCCATAGTTCTTTCTCTGGAAGTGGATGAGTTTTTTTTATTAATATGGCAAGTTCATATATTGTCATGCATTTGTTCAGTAACGTCTGACTCTCCATGATCCCAATAAGAAGTTTTCTTGGCAAAGATACTGGGGTGGTTTGCATTTCCTTCTCTAGCTCATTTAACAGATGAGGAAACTGAGGCAGACAGAATTAAGTGAATTACACAGGGTCACACAACTAATAGGTATCTGAGGTCAAATTTGAACTCAGGTCTTCCCAACTTCAGGTCCCTTGCTCTATCCATTGTACTACCTAGCTGCCCCCCAAAGAAAAAGAATAAACCATGATATTAGCTTTTGCGGATGCTGTTAGTTTTAGTACAGCCTGGAATCTTTTCCATGTTGTAACTTCAAAATAAGAGTAGAATGTAAAAGAACTTAAGTAAGTTTTACTTGCCTTATTCATCCATGTGTTAAAATACGTGTTGTAATGTCTAGATTTTGTAAGTAATGGAGCAATTCCTTGAGAGAGCTTAGATTTAATACAACTTTTAGAGTATCCTGTCTGTGTCTGGCATATAGTGGGGAGGTTCTGCAGAATATTGGAAAGACCACCCATTTTCAATTCACCTGAGATCTGAATCAGAATCTCTTGCTTTGTAGCTGTGTAAACTTTGGGTAAACTGTTTTGCCTCATTGACCCCTCTATTCATCTGTAAAATGGAAATGATAATTCTAGCCTCTACTATAGAGAATCATTATTACGGAAGTGCTTTAATCACTTTGCTGTCACAAACTTTCCTCATAATAGGTGGACATTACCGTGCCAGTTGCTGAATCTAATTTTAAGCCAACTGCTAATTGCCAGTAACCCCTTAGTACTGGGTTTTTATAATCATTTTTTACTCTTTGCCAGCATTTTGCAAATACATATTTGGAGAAGCGACTAATCTTAGAATCAAATATTGACTTAAACAAAATACTTCTGTATTTGATGAAAAAAATCATAGTTTTCCTTTTTTTCTCCTAGGTGATAATATTAGAGAAATAAGGTTCTGCTCTTCTCTTTAAATGATGACTTGTCACTGTTATTAACAAACTAGTCATATGTTAGGGAGCTCTGAGGAGTAGCTCCCCTTGACTGCCTTGATAAAGAAGTGCCATGATATATGGACAGTGGCTTCCTTTCCATGGAACCAACAGCAAATCTTGCTATTTAGTGGAAGCTTAGAATTAATGACTTCTTGTTTTGGCCTAACAAATTACTTGTCACTTTAAAAGCTATTTTTATTTTGAGGCATTAAGGAGTCAAAATTTTCCCCTTCATTGTGTGAATAAAAGCATTCGACTGTGGCTTGAAAAAATGGGTTGAGATCCCAGGGGACCACTAGTCATCCAAGTGGACTCAGAAGCTGTGCAGTTGAATTTTTCCTAGGAAGGGAACAAAGGCTATCAAATTAGGAAGTAAATCCACAGACTTACCAGGTAATAGGCAATCTTAAAAAGGAGACCTTCCTGAAACCTATTTTTAAATCATCAGACTTTGAGAGAAAAATGATTGTTGATATCAGTGACCCAAGAATTGAACAGAGAGAGAGAGAGGGAAAAAAATGGAGTAGAAGAAATATTATACTTGGAAAAGTGTTGACTGCCGAAGCCTGTGGCAAAGGAAAATGCCACCCCCCCGACCCTTGTTGCGCTGATCTAAATCCTTTCAGAAGCTAATTGGGACCTTCATGTGTCAACCTGAATCAAGCATCAATCAATTTGTTCATATTTAGATGGAGAATGAGGCCGCTGCCATCAAGGCTGGCCATGTCATGAAGGCATGATGGAAGAGGTCATACCTTTAGCATTGTGTGCTGAGGCATAAATTTAGTCATCAAGAAGAAAGAGACTTGAGAAGTAACCACTCTTGTGACATTCAAGAATTTTTATGCTCTGAGGTGATTCTTTGAAATATCAGTAATTAGAAGGAAAACAAAGTATATTTTTATGAGACAAAGAAATCTTGCACAAAATTTTAAGAGGGAAATTAGTATTTCTTCTCTTAAATAAATGGAAAATGAAGCTAAAGATTGGCTTTCATTTTTCATTACAAATTTTGAACATTTTTCCCTGATTAGTTTTTTGCTGATTTTAAAAAATAGCACGAACATGCCAACTTTTCTATTGTACATATGTATGTATATATGTGTATTTAAGGATTAATCCACTATTTGTACATGATGAATCAGTCAGTCAACAAATCAGTATTAAGGGCTTACTTTCTGTTAAGCATTGGAGATACAAACATGGCATAAACACAATCACTCTCAAATAACTTCCATTTTGATGGGTGGATTTTAACATACAAATATTCCATTGGATGAGTGATCTCTCTCAGGTGAGCATTCCCTCCAACTACACAGATTGCAACCCATCCATTCCTAACCATCCTGTGGCTCTCAGTCACTCATGTTTTCCATGTGGGTTCTGCCCAATACACTCAAGCTCCTTCTTGCTTTCTGATGGAATCACCTAGATTCCAATAGACTAAGTGGGTTCTCTCTCGGGCATTTATCACTTCCTATGTGATCAGCACTTTTTCTTTTTTGATCTTAGGTTGACATCCTCTCCATCACTTCTCCTGTATTGTTATTACACAATTCACAAAGTTACTGCTCACTATAATTTAACCGTAATACACTGTTTTCTCCTTAATGGATTTTACCTTTTTGATTGCAGTTTATTCTAAACCTGGCCTTTACAATTTAATGAAATAATGAAGAGTGACTCTGCAGCTTTCTGACTGCGTGATCTCAGGTGGATTGATGACTGCCAGGCCTCAGTTTTTCATACATAAAATGGTTGAACTGAGTTACCTCTAAAGTCTCTTTGCATTGTAAACCTCTGATGCCAAAGTCCTTTTGAAAAATAATTCTTTTACCTGAAAATAAAATCATTTTGCAAGCTGGACATGTATATATTACCCCTTCTTTTAATGTACCAAGCAATTTTGTTTCCTGATCCTAAATAGTTTGCTCTCCCTGGCCTCTGTCCAGCGAGATAGAAGAGAAAAGAGGCATGAAGGCGGGGTGCCTTGTTCCTTGATACCACATGCACCCCGCACAGCGGACCATGCCTGTTGTATGAATGAAATGGCAAAAAGCATAATATAAACAAAAGAAGTTGAAATCCAGGGATGGGTTTGATGGGAGAGAGATTGAATGACCCTTTGTTCATGGATCCCACAAATGTCTTTCAGCTGCTCCTGGCTGGAGGCAGCTTAGATGGATGTTTTACATTAAAGCTGTGGTTACATGGAGGGGTACCGGCTTTTGCTGCTGTCATAATTTTTTTTCCCCTTTCGTTCTGATGGCCTAAAGCTGGCATTAATTACCGTCATGGTATGCCTGCCCAGAGCTCTTCTGTGGTTGCCAAGAAAACTAAACATTTGAGTCAAGTCAGAAAAATCACTCCAGATGCACCCTATTATGTGGAAGATTTCAGCCTTTATGAAAGTGATGTCAAATTCATAAGCCAGTGGGTGTGCCAGAGGAACTTACTCACTTTCCGTTTTTTGCACTAAGGTACATGCATTTTACTGAGTCACAGCAGGCTTATAAAACCATGAAAAATTGTTGTCATTTTCGTGATGGCCTGTCACTTTGCTGACACTGATGCTCATCTAGTTTCATCATCCCATTTTGTTCAGGAGATACTTAGTGGCCGCCTATTGTATGGAGGGCAGGGAGACAAAAACCCATTCATTCTTGGATATGGCCGGCTGCCAAATGGAAATACTATGTTAGACAGAACATAGCCAGGATGGCTGTTCTTGGTTCCACTGCTTTTATACCTCCTAGAAGGAAGAGTGGCAGGTCCAGGAGAAAGGATGCTTCCTGAAGGCAGGGATGTTTTCTTTTTTGGTCTTTATCTCTGTGGTGACTAGTTCAAGTCTTGTCAACAACTATAAGGTGGAAAGAACACCAGCTCCAGAACCAGAGGCAGTGGGTTCACATCCTACCTCTGGTGCTGCCTGTCTGAGTGACTTTAGGCATAGCACTTGAACCTGGGCCTCCGTTTCATGAACTATAAAATGAAAATGTTAGACTAGATGGCCGGGGGGTGGGGGTGGGGGTGGGGTCTCTTCCGGTTCTAGATCTATGGGCTTATAAAGTGAACTAAAAATACGTATTTTGGGAACTGGTAAAAAATCTCCCATTAGTTTATGAGAGTCACAGGGTAGTTTGATGCACTTGATGTCAGAAGAACTTGGTTTCAGTCCTGTCCCTGTCATTTACTCCCTGGGTGACATTAGGAAAGTTATTTTAGCTCTGTGGGTCTTGGTTTCTTCATTTTTGGAAAAGAAGCGGCAAGACTAGATGCCCTCTAAGGGCCTTCTTATGTCTCATGACATCCGGCTCTGAGTGTATGATTCTTTGATTCTCCATAGAGTGTATACTGTACAACCTTGGGCAAGTTACTTAACCTCTTAGGTTCTCAGTTTTCATATCTGTAAAATGAGGGAGTTGAATTAGGTGGCCACTGATATGCCTTCTAACTCTCCATTGTTTTTTGTTCAGTCTTTCTGTTTTGTCTGACTCTCTGTGATCCCAAATTGGTTTTCTTGGCAGAGGTACTAGAGAGGTTTGCCGTTTCCTTCTCCAGCTCATTTTACAGATGAGGAAACTGAGGCAAACAGAGTTACGTGACTTGTCCAGGTTCACACAGCTAGTAAATGTCTGAGGTCAGATTAGAACTCAGGAAGAGGAGTTCAAACTCCATGCCCAACACTGCTGTACCACCTAGATGCAGGACCATAAAAGTTGGTGAACCTGAGTCTTACATAGATGTGTAAATATCTGAAATAGGATTTTAACTCAGGACTTCCTCACTCCAAGTCCAATGCCATCAGTTCCTGTAGGTATGGTCCTATTAAAGAAGTTTTCTATCTAGACAATTCATGTTATCTTTTTTAAGAACACACACCAGAAAGTGCCTTTATGCCCTTTATCATTTTTTTATTGTGTCTTCGTAAAAGTGTCCAAGATTATAAAAGGCATTGAATAGAAAAATTGTCTGGTATGGTTTGACTATGGGACCTGATCATTTAGTGTTAATGAAAACATCCCATAATTTCTGGAGAAAGATCTATTATTCTTGGAATTTTCTTTTCCCTTATAAGTTTCTATTAAGATTTACTCTTTAAGGGGGGGTGGACCCAAGGTGGCAGCATAGAAGCAGGAAAATGATGCAGCTTGCACATAGCCACCTCAAATACCCATAAAATATGACTCTAAACAAATCTTAGGGCTCCAGAACTCACAAAATTACAGAAAAACATATCTCCCACTGAAAGCAGCCTGGCAGGTGGGACAGGAAGGGCTTATCTCAGCATGCTGGGAGCCGAGCCCAGCCCCGGCCTGAAACCGTGGCTTGCCCTGGGGTGGCCAGGACAAGCCGCAGCTGGAGCCTTCAGGAGAGTGGATGAGCAGCAGCTGTGGTGATTTCCAGAATTATCAAGTCACAAGAAATAAGGACTAAGTGAAAGGTTAGTTGAATCAGCTAAGTTTCGGGGGAGAAGGTCAGGCCAAACTGCCCCCAGGGCAAGGAAGCAGTAGAAGCTGTGGACCTGCAGCCACCTCCCTGAGGCTGCTTGAGAAGCTCCTGGCCTGCAGATAGCAGGGGGGCGAAGCAATCATTCAGAGGCTAAGTGCTTTTGCCTTGAGCTGCCTGGATCCTGATTATGGTCTTAGGTGGCGGTCCTGAGGTACGTTTTCAGTGAGCCAAAGCTGGTGGGGACTGCAGATATGGTGGCCTCCTAAAAGCTCCAGCAGCTGCAAAAACCCCAGCAATTTGGGATAGAGCTCTCCCCTCTGAAAGCAGAGTTCTACTGAACCTAAAAGTCAAGTAATTAACTGGCAACATGAGTAGGCAAAGGAAGCAAAGCAAACCCAGTAATGCAACTTTAGATTCCTTTTTTGGGGACAAAAAGGATCAAAGCATGGAATGGGAGGAAGACAACACAGTCAGAACTCCCACATCAAAAGCTTCCAAGAAAAATGTAGACTGGTTACAAGCCTTAGAGTAGCTTAAGAAGGATTTTGAAACCCAAATAAGAGAAGTGGAGGAAAAATTGGGAAGAGAAATGAGAATGATGCAAGAAAATCATGAAAAGAGAGTCAACAACCTGACTGAAGAAAATAACACCTTAAAAAACAGATTAACTCAAATTGCAAAAGAGGCC
>CM053583.1:399331602-399345212 GCA_028627135.1 Pseudochirops cupreus | reverse complement strand
ATATCCTCTGCCCATTTATCAATTGAGGAATGACTTGTATTCCTATAGATTTTACTTAATTCCCTGTATATTTTAGAAATGAGGCCTTTATCAGAGATATTGGTTGTAAAAATTCTTTCCCAGTTTCCCACTTCCCTCTTAATCTTGGTTACATTGACTTTGTTTGTACAGAAACTTTTCAATTTAATGTAATCAAGATTAACCATTTTGCATTTTATAATGCTTTCTAACTCTTTTTTGGTCATAAAGTCTTTCCTACTCCATAAATCTGACAGGTAAACTATTCCTTGCTTCCCCAGATTACTTAAGTATCAGCCTTTATACCTAGATCATATACCCATTTAAACTTGATTTTGGTATACAGCGTTAGATAATGGTCTATGCCCAGTTTCTGCCATATTATATTCCAGTTTTCCCCATAGTTTTTGTCAAATAGTGAGTTCTTATCCCCAAAACTAGGGTCTTTGGGCTTATCAAACAGTATGTTACTATAATTGTTGACTACTTAGTCTTTTGTACCCAATCTATTCCATTGATTTGCTGCTCTATTCCTCATCCAGTACCATGTAGTTTTGATGACTGCTGCTTTATAATACAGATTAAAATCTGTTATGGCTAGGCCACCTTCCCTAACATTACTTTTCATTAATTGCCTTGATATTCTGGACCTTTTGTTTTTCCAAATGAATTTTGTCACTATTTTTTCTAGCTCTATAAAGTAATTTTTTGGTAGAATGATTGGTATGGCACTAAATATGTAATGTAATTTAATTTAGGTAAAATTGTCATTTTTATTATATTAGCTTGACCTAGCCACGGGCAATTGATGCTTTTCCAATTAGTGAGATCTGATTTTATTTGTGTGAAAAGTGTTTTGTAGTTATGTTCATATAGGTTTGTTTTGGCAGGTAGATTCCCAAATATTTTATAATGTCTACAGTAACTTTAAATGGGGTTTCTCTTACTATCTCTTGCTGTTGGACTTTGTCGGAGTACCTGAAGTTTTCAAGGAAAATCTCTGCATATCAAAAAGTATAATTTTATCTCTGGTTTTAGTAAATAGCTAGTACAGAAATGACATTGTCAAAGGAACTTCCTTTCCAACCAATTGGACTGTGGAGTACTGTCATGGTCCTCTGTACCTCTCACTTAATTTCCCTTTAAAAATATTATCCTTATGTTATGTTACATTACATTATATATTATGTTATGTTATGTTATATTAGTTACGTTATATGATAATATAATGTATTGTTATGTTACATTATATTATACTATATTAATATTGTCGTTATATTACATTGTTACATTATATCCTATCTATCATATAGTATTATATTGTATTTTACTGTATTGTATTATTTAATGTTATACTATGTTATATTTATTATGTTATACTGTCGCACTAATTATTGTAATATATTATTATATTATCATGACATATTATTATAATTAGTTAATTACACATTACGTCTGTTATAAGATGTCAGCATCAAAATAAAAGCAGATACGTACACAGTCCTTTAAGGCGTGCAAAATGCTTGACTCTTCCTATCTCCTTCAAATCTCACAACTTCCCTCTCTCTACTTTGTATCTTCAGGAGGTTAAATTAAACTGAACTGAAGTATCCTCTTCTGCATGAAGTTGTCCCTGATTTCTCCAACTGCTGGCATCCTCTCTCTCAAGCCACCTTGTATTTATTTATCAACCTGTGAATATTCCGTATATACTCATTCTCTCTCTGTCTCCCTCTTTGTTTGTCTCTGTTTCTCTCTACCTCTGTGTCTCTCTGTCTTTGTTTCTCTGTGTCTCTGTGTCTGTGTCTCTCTTTCTCCTTCTGCCTCTATTTTTTCCCAGTTCAATTCCATTCAATTCAATGTAGCAAAGAAAGGACATTGACTCTATAGCCAGAAGATCTGGGTTCAAATCTTCAGACGTTTACTGTCTGTGTTACCTGGGCAAATGATTTGTCCTCTCTGGGCCAGTTTACTCAAATGAAGGCATTTGACCAGCTGGCCTCAGAGGTTTCTTCCAGAATAAAAGAATAGGCATTTATTAAGTGTGAAGTTAATGACCAAAGCAATAAATATGCAAATACAGACAAGAAATGTAGTTCTTGCCCTCAAGGAGTTTATATTCTCATGAGGAAGGTAATGAGCATTTATTTAGTACCTCTTATAAGCCAGGCACTGTGCTAAGTGCTTTATGTATATTATCTCATTTGACTTTCCCAACAACCCTGGGAGGTAGCTGCTATCATGACCCCCAGTGGGGGAAACTGAGCCAGAGTGAGTTTAAGTGACTTGTTTAGTGTTACATTGTTAGTAAGTTTCTGAGGGCAAATTTGAGTTCAGGTCTTCCTGACTCCAAACCCAGAGCTCATACAACAGAGGGGCAGATATGAAATGTCATGTTTTGGAATTGGAATTAGCTGGGACATTGTCTGGTGGCATCATTCTAGGCAAGATAAGGTGAAAATTTACCGACCACAAATCAGGATCCCATGGTCAGAGCCTGGGTTCCATTGGGAGGGGAATAGGAAGGTTGGCTTGAGTGCATATGGAATGGCCTGGAAACTCCTGGGAACTAGTTCCAGAGCTTTAATCCTATGGTCCTAATTGATGTCAACAAACATGTATGAAGCCCCTACTATGTGCACTGTGCTAGGTTATGGAGATACAAAGCAAAACAGAGAAACCATGTCTGTCCTCAAGCAGCTTACATTCTTTTGGGGGGGGGGAATCCCACGTTTGCACAGGTAAGTAAACAAGCTAATTGAAAGAGTACAAAGAGTTCAGGAAATCAGGAAAGGCTTCCTGTAAGAGCTGACCCATGAAGTCAGGCATTCTAGGAGGCAGAGGTGGGGAAAGGGTGCAGACCAGACATGGTGAAGAGCCTGTACAAATGCAGAGAAGGAGAGGATGAGATGCCAAATCAGGTAGTGACAAGTAAATTGATCTGACAAGAATACAGTTTGCAAAGAAAAGTAATGTTGGGAAAGGTAGACTGAAGCCAGATCATGAAGGGCTTTAAAAGCCAAGCTGAGAGGGCAGCTAGGTGGCACAGTGAATAGAGCACCAGCCCTGGAGTCATGAGGACTTGAGTTCAAATCCAGCCTCAGACACTTAACACTTACTAGCTGTGTGACCTTGGGCAAGTCACTTAACCCCAATTGCCCCGCACTCACCCCTCCAAAAAAGAAAAAAAAAGAAAAGAAAAACATTAAAAAAAAGCCAAGCTGAGAATATATATCTGATTCCAGAGGTAATAGGCAGTTATTGAAGCTTGTTGGGCAAGGGAGTGACACGATCAGACCTGAATCTTGAGAAAAACCATATTGGCAGCTACATAGAGGGTGGATAGGAGAGAAGACAGACTGGAGGAAAAGAAACAGTTGGGAAAAGATTGCAATAGAGAGGACAAAAGGTCGTGAATGAGCAATGCTAGTCCTCCTGGGCAGGGAAACAAGGGGGTTGTATGTGCTAAGTTGTAAGATCTCTTTCTATGGAGACTTTGTTAGGGGAAAGAATGTTAATGCCATTATGACTGAAACAATAGCTCTCAGGAAGGCCTGGCCATCATTTTACTATAAATAGAAATATTGACTAGGACTCTGAGTAAAGGCTTTGCTCTTTGACATTTGATCTTTATCTCCATTTAAAATACAGATGCACAGCTCTCACACAAGTTCAAATCATACTGAGCATTTACTTTAATCAAATTTTACCAATTCAATTAATTTTATCCAACCAATGGTAAGTATCTACTGTGTGTAGAGTACTGAGTTAGGTATGGGGGGCAAGGAATAAAAAAAATAAAAATAATAAAGTAATTAAAATTCTTTGTAGTAATCATAATACACTATTCACATCTGAATGGAGTTCTCAGTCTAATAACAGGTGGGGATGATATCACAGGGACCTGTGGGTCTGTGGATCTGGGTCTCTCAAATGACTGGAACAAGGGAACTATCATTTAGAGGAAAAAGCTCCCAAGATGGCATATTGTAATATGGCACCATAGGATAAAGGACCATAGAAAAGGACCTTCTTTTTATAAGAAGACATTGAGGGGCAGAGAAGTTAAGTAACTTGCCTGAGGTCAAATATAAGCTCATTGATCCAGATCTGGGAGTGACCTTGGACATTATCTATACTGAAGACACCAAGGTCATCCACTTTGACCCGGGCCATCACCAGTTGATGCCTTTGTACAACTCTGCCTCACTTAATCCAGTTCGTGGACAAGCCAAGATGTCACCCCATGACATCACTGGGTTTTTTTGTTCTTAATGCAGTGGTTCTCAACCTTCCTAATGCCTAGACCCTTTAATACTCATATGTGGGCATATCTGCATGTGGATGGAACCGCCTGGAGACAGATAGAGGAGCAGTGCCTTGATTCCTAAGACCATCAGAAATATGTGTCTTCCGGTGGTCTTAGGTGACCCCTGTGAAAGGGTCGCTCGACCCCCAAAGGGATTGTGACCCATAGGTTGAGAATGGCTGTCTTAATGGAAGGACAAACAAGAAATCTAACCCTTTACTTTTACAATTGAGGAAAGCGAAGTATATAGGGAGGTTGAGAGACTTGTCTAAGGGCATACATGTATTAAAAAGAACATTACTGTTGAAGGAAAATCAGGGAAATTTTCTGGGAGTGAATGGCATTTGAGCTGTATCTTTATGACTAGGTTGAACTAGGAGAGGCAAAAAGGGGCTTTGGGAATTCATGAGTAAAATCATGGAGGAAGGAAAGTATCAAATGTATAGAGGCGACAAAAATTGTTCAGTTTGGCAAGAATTCACTATATGTGGAGGGGAATTCCATGAGACAAGCTCAGAAGTTTGGCCTTTACTTGATAGATAATCAAGAACCTTTGAAGATTTTCAAGAAAAGGAGTAACACGATTGAACTTGTACTTTAAAAGGAGTTTAATCTGAAAACAATAGGAGGATGGATTGGAAGAGAGACAGAAAGGAAGGAATGTGAAGAGTCAAATGACTGGTACCATTGTCCAGGAAGGTTATATTAAGGACCTTCAGGGCAAGGACAATATCTTATTTAATTTTAATCCTTTTTTCATTTGGACTCAGGTAGATAGGTAGGTAGGTAGGTAGATAGGTAGATAGGTAGATAGATAGATAGATAGATAGATAGATAGATAGATAGGTAGGTAGATAGGTAGATAGATAGAATCCCTTTGCAGGCAACATTTTCAACCTGCTACCCTATTTCTTACCTATTATACTATGGAAAAAATGTTGGATTTATACTCATAGGACTTGGCTTCAGCTTTCAGTCTTGTCATTTGCTATTTGAGTGACCTTGGGTAAATCACTACATCTTTCTGTATTTCATTTTCCTAATCTGTACAATGAAGGCACTGGGCTTTTAAAATACCTGCTAGTTCCAAATGATCAGATTGCCAACATGGAGTCAAATTGAAGTATTGTAACTTCACATCCTTTCCCTTCTTATATCAGATCCCTAATGATGGCACTACTGAAGGCATAGATGGCATAGATGACAGGAAGATGGCAGAAGAGAGAAATGAGAAGTATACAAAACTGACTGTTTCATACAACTTCTCTCATTAGCCTTGGAATACCGGAAAACTGATTCAATTTGGAAACCTAGAAACTCACCCATTAAACTTGGGCTCCCTCTGCTGGTCTGGCTTTGAATAACTAGTTAACAATGACTACCTTGCAAATGCCGGCCAGTTGAATTATTTTCAATGTCCATGTGAAAATTATGAGTAAAACAGTTCTCCTTTATTAGATTTTAAAAGAAAAATATTTGCGTCCATGATGCCTGGAAGATGTGATTCAGTTGAAACAAATTAGAGCCCTCTTTTTCTTCCCCCTAGGAATAAACACATTCTAATGGCCACCCTCTCTACCCTCTTACCTGATTTCCAGGGAACCTTTTTGGTCAATTTCCTTCCTTGATTTTCCTGTTACTTTTTCCCTCTCTTCTTGTGACAGCTCCATTTGTCAGTAGAAAGGTAATAGCAAAACCCCGCCTTCCTTTTCCAAACCTGTCAGCCCCTTTTGCTACTCTAATTGTACAGCCCCTTATTTTCCCATTTGACTTTAATTCAAAGCTGTAAAAGGCTTTCAAAATAGGTGTAGGCTCTCCTTGACAGCTGTGATAAAACAATGCCTCCGATAAAAAGAGACACAAGCCCCATTAGCAATTTCCTTTTTCCATAATTTATAGTAACTTGCCTACCCCTTCAGGAGATAAGAATTTCTTTGGGAACAATTTTCATTTAATAGCTTCATCTGAAGCAACAAACATTTTTTTTGCAATCATTACAGCTCTTGGCCTACAAAACAGTGGCTGAATATTGAGCTAAAACCAAGAGGGAAGCTTTCTCACTCACTCACATAAATAAGGAATGAGCACTAAGGCCGTTTCATCAGAGAAATTAAATAAGGTATACAGATGACCAGCCACGAGGCTACATGTTGACTACTCAGTTACAGGGAGACATTAAAGCATCGGAAAAATTGATGGCCTCACTGAGCCATTGCTAGACTTGGCTGATTTACTTTTTACACTAAGCAGGGGATCCTGGAGTCTGGTGGATTATTATGTACAGTAATGGACACAGACATCTTGATATGGGAATAGTGAACTGATGCAAGGAAACAGACTACGTCCCGAATTAACTTAAGGATTTACAGCTTTGGCTTTTAGTTGAGAAGAGTGATGGAGTGTAATGATAAGCATTACTGTTATGTAATGCAATGAGAGTTGATTGAGAGACAGTCTTGGAATCAAGAAGGCTTGGGTTCAAATTCTGCCTCTGGAACTCATGTGCTACATTACCATGGGCAAGTTGCCTGATTTTCTAGGGACTCAGGCAGCTCTCTGAGATTATGTTACTATCTGTCACTATTATAACACAAAATGGAGGACATTTGCATACAGTAAGTTTCCCACACAGATAAAATCATAGACCTGGACCCTCTATTCAGTCCACCCCTCAACACTCACCCAAAAACACAATTTTATGCTGTTTGTATTTTAGGACACAGCAAAGATTCGTGGGATGTAAAGATGTAAAGGAGCACAGCTGTCATTTGGTCCAAGTCTCTCATTTTATAAATCAGGAAACTAACGGTCAGGGAAGTGAAGGAACCTGTCCAGGGTCACACAGGTCACATGATACTACAGCTTCTCCATCCTCTTGCTGGATTCAAATATGGGTCCTGTGATTCCACGTTCTTATTTTCTTTCTACTTTACCATTGGTTCAAGTTCATTGGAACGTGTCTACAAGTATCCAAATTCACATTATGGCTATCATTTCCTGATTTTTAATAACTAATCAAAATGTGACATGGTCTTTCTCCTTACCATGTGCCTTTCCCCTCCACATGTGCCCTTGATTCCATCCCTTTCTGTCTTTTCCAGTAGATTGTAACCTCAACCATCGTTCCTTCCCCCTGCCTTCGCTCTAATATCCAACCTCCTTCCATGGGTTGATTCCTTCCCAAATGCATTCAAATATATCTGATTTTCTACCAACCTTTAAAAAATAACTTTGTTAGACTTTCCCATACCCTTAAGCTGGCGTCCCGTATTTTTCCTCTCTTTCTCAGAAAAATGAGAAAAAGTTGACTATAGTCAGTGCTTTCACTTTCTCTTATCGAACTCACTCTTCAAGACCCTTTGCAGTCTGGCTCTCAGGTCTTAACCTTCTTGACTTCCCTATTGCATTTGAAACAGTTAACCATCCTGTCCTCCTAGATCAGTGGTTCTCAACCTGTGGGTTGCAACTGCTTTGGGGGGTCAAATGACCCTTTCATAAGGGTCACAGGGGTCGCCTAAGACCATTGGAAAACACATATTTCCGATGGTCTTAGGAACCAAGACACTGCTCCTCTATCTGTCTCCAGGCAGGTCCGCCCACATGCAGATACACCCACGTACAGGTATTAAAGGGTAGCGGCATTAGGAAGGAAGATATTGTCTCCTCTTGTATTTTATGACACTGTCCTCTACTGGTTATACTCCTATCTATGTGACCACTCAGTCTCCTCTGCTGGCTCATCCTCATGTCACAGCCTATAATGGTGAATGTGTCCAGTGGCATGCTGGAGCCATTGTTAAATTTGCCTTGTGAGCACTTCACCTCAGAAATCAGGGCTCAGCTTATTATTGTCTAGACCAGGGGTGGGGAATCTGCAGCCTTGAGGCCACATGTGGCCCTCTAGGTCCTCCAATGTGGCCCTTTGACTAAATCCAAACTTCACTGTGAAAGTTTCTTTCTAAGTTCTGTCCTGTGTCCTCTTCACTTCTCATCTCTCTTCTCTCTTTTGGTAATCTTGTTAGTTCTCATGATTTTAATGACCATCTTCATGCAGATAGATGATTCAGAGATTTCTACATCTTGCCCCTTTCTTTTCTCTTACGAGCATTAGCCCTGAATCACCAATGTCCCGTCAGACATTTCCAATCTGATGACCCAGACACATCTAAAACTCAACATTTCCAAAACAAAGCTTGTGTTTTCCTCCAAAATCCATCCCTCTTCCAAACTTCTTTATTTCTGTCAAAGACATCACCATTCAGCCAATCCCTCAGATTTGTAACCTTGATACCATCCTCAGCTCTTCCCTCTCTTAACCCACATATCTAATTGGTTGCTAAATCTTGGCATTTGTTCTTCTCTGTTTCTTACGCCCCAACCCTTCTCTACTCACTCAGCTGTTCTGACCTTCAATACATCTTGCCTAAATGACTGCAGCCACTTCCTAGCTCTTCTCCCTGCCTCAAGTCTCTCCACACCCCAACCTTCCTCTATCGAGCTGCTAAAATCATTCTCTCAAGTAAAGATCTAACCATGTCCTCCGCTAGTCAATAAACTCCAATGCCTCCCTGTTTTCTCTAGGAGAAAATGCATGTTTCTTTAGATTTTTAAAGCCCTTTGGAACTGAGTCCTAACCTAGCTCTCCGGCTTCAGTGAAGGGTACTCTCCCTCTCATACTCTGTGGTCAAACCCAAATGGGTCTTCCCTTTGCTCCATTTCCTACCTTTGCATTGGCTGTCCCTCATGCCTAGAATTCACTCTCCTTACTTCTGCCTCATAGAATCCCTCACTTCCTTCATGATCCCACTCAAGCTCTTTCTTCTAGAAGAAGCTTTTCCTGATTTCTCAAACTGCCACTACCCTCCCTCCCTGCCTTCCAATGAACTACTTTGTATTATTCCCTTTACATTTTTACATGTACTCATTGCCTCTTTACTAGAATTTACTTTGAGAGTAGGGATTGTTTCATTCTTTGTATTTGGATCTCTAATGACTGGTATATAGTAGGTGCTTAATAAATGTTTGTTGCTTGATCATTCTTTCTAATAGCCAATTGTAAGGATTGCTGTAGCTTTCCTTTGCCTGGCTGAGAAAATGGAATGGATGAGAGGTCTTCAAGAATCACTTTACTGAAAAGATAAAGTGATTGCAAAAGTGAAGTCACATTTCCCAGGCTGTTAATTTGTGTGCATAACATTTTAAGTCTTACCTCCATGACTTTGCATAAGTTGCCTTCCATGAATGTACTCCTCCGAAAATTTACTTCTTAGAATTCTGGGTTTCCCACAAAGCACAGCTCAAAGACCATTTCCTACACAACGTCTTTCCTGCTCCCTCTCTTTGTTAATATTCTTTACCTCTTGAAATTACTTTGTGTAGATTTTTACATATGCCATAGCTCACTCTCCCAACTCTCATTCACACTGGTAGGCTTGGGTCTCCAGAGGGCTATTGGCTTCTCCTCTCAAAGTTCTAGGGATAATGCTGATTGGTGTTATGTGGTTTTTCTGATGAGCCCCCACTGGGATGCTTCCTTAACTGATTATCAGCTGACATCAATCAGCCCTCCAGATTTACACATCTTTTAGCAGTAAAAATAAGCATATACTAAGGGTATCTAATAAGAAGCATTGGTACAAAATATTCCTTGTAACTAAAGGCATACTCTCCAGCAAGTCCAAATCATCCTTGGGGGAAAGTGGGCTCATCTTAGAGAGCACATGTGATACACCTCCTGTTGGCTAGAGTTTCATGGGGAGGAAGGGGTTTCTTCCCTTTATGGGGTTCCTATGAAGTCCCCTTAGGCATGGTTCAGCTTTCCATTGGGGTTTTAGAATAATAGTTCTAGAGCTAGGGTTCTAGGGGATAGCTAGTCCAATACCCTTCCTTCACAAATAAGAAAACAGGAGCCCAAGGAGGTTAAGGGACTGGCACTGGATAACACAGCTAGTAAATATCAGAGGTGGGACTTGAACCTAGATCCTTTGCTACCAGAGTCAATGCCAGTGCTCTTCCCATTAGACCACATTGTCTCCTCTTGTTGATAGATAGAATTGGCTAGGATGCTGTAGCCTACAATTTCATCTAAGCAATGTTGACAGTACTATGAGAATAATAAATAGCTCTTTAAAAGTCCTTTAAAGTTTACAAAGCACTTTACTCACATCTTATTTCAGCTTCTGAGGTAAGCTGTAAGGCATTGTCACCCCCATTTTATAGTCAAGGAAACCGAGTCTCTTAGTGGTTAAATGATTTTGTTGATGGTTCTCTAACTATTACGTGTCAGAGGTGAAGTTTGAACCGAGGCTTCCTGACTCCAAGTCTACTGCTCCGTACCACTAGACTCAAACCTTGGATTAAACCTAAGATCTTAGTCTTAATAATACCAGCTAACAGAACTAATCAGCCAAGGCATTTAGAGAAAAACAAAAACAAAAACATGTGTCCTCTGGCCTCATACTTTCTTTGCAACTGGGGAAAACCAGGTCAAAGAAAGAGATCCTTACAACTGAGCAAGGAATTAACTAGCACTATGGAAGATGATAAAATGAGTCACGAAGATGGCAGATGACCTAACAGTCACTGGCTTAGAGACCTTAATTGATGGGTCTGAACACCATCGCCTTCCAAGGAGCAAACTAACTAGAGCCCAGTAGACAAATGACCAAGAAGTTTATTCATGGCAAGGGGAAAATCAAAATGCCTGCTCATGTTAGTAATTGACTGGAAGTCTGAATTTTCCATCAACTGCCTTTTGAAAGAGATTTTCCTGGTGTATTTGGTACATGAGCACACCCTAATTTTGAGTCAGTTTCGCTGTCTCACTGGACTAGGGTGAGTAATTTGGGTCTGCAAATGTGAACTCTGTTCTGAATTCCAAGGATGCCATTTTGTAAATCAGAGTTCTGAAAGCTGACTTCAAAATCCTGTAATGACAGGCTGATGAAAACAGAAGACACAAAACCATTCCTTCTGGTGAAAAGATTTCCTTGGCTGATTGACTTTTTGGTAGTATGCCTAATCCTGCATCCTTTGCCTTTATGTTAAGCTGGATTTCCTGAATCAGTATTCAGGACAGTGTTGGAAAGAAGTGCTTTTTAGGTTTAAAATGAAAGTCCTGATGATATCCAGGTGACATTTTTCATTCTGTAAAATTATAATAATAACTAGGCTTAATACAGGACTTCAAAGTTTATGATGATCTTTACAAATATTAACCAATTTTTATCCTCATAACAACCCTGGCTGGGGGTGGGGAGGTGTTATTATTAACTCTATTTTAGTCAGATGAAGAAATTGAGGAAGACAGAAATTTAGTGATTTTGGGGGTGGCTAGGTGGCACGGTGAATAGAGCACTGGCCCTGTAGTCAGGAGGATCTGAGTTCAAATCCGGCCTCAGACACTTAACACTTACTAGCCATGTGACCTTGGGCAAGTCACTTAACCCCAATTGCCCTGCAAAAAAAAAGAAGAAATTTAATGATTTTACCAGGGTTACCTTAAGTGTCTGAGGCAGTATTTGAATTCAGATCTCTCTGACTCTAGTCCCAGTACTATATTCACTGTGCCACCTAGCTAATGGAAACAATAACAATAATATTATAATAATAATTTGCTATTATTGGAGCTTGTTGCAAAAAAGAAATGTGTCATTCTCTAGGGGGATATTTGTGATGTGTAAAGACAGAAGCACAACTTGGAGACATTTCAGTTTTCTTGTTTGCAATTCTAGGCCCTCTCTATCAGTCCTACCACCTACCCTCATCCCTCTGCTTCCCCTAATGATGGCTGTCTCAGGAATTCAGTAAAAACAAATCAAAGAAACTGTGAGTTGGTCCAACTGTTCTGGAAAACAATTTGGAATTATGTGAGAAAAGTCACTGAGAGGTTCCTACCCTCTGACCTAGTGATTTCTCTACCAGACATATTCCCCAATGAGATCAAAGACAGAGAGAGAAGCCTCACATATACCACAACATTCATTATGCCACTTTTTGTGGTAGGAAACTGGAAACAAAGTGGGAGTAAGTAGAATGATGGAGAAAGAGCTGGACAAATTTTGGTATCTGGATATAATGTAATACAACACCATAAGAAAGAATACATAGTGGGACTCCAGTAAAACAGAACAGTCGGATGAATTTTATTGGAAGATCTGTATCTACACAAACGCACACACACACACACACACACACACACACACACACACACACACATACACTCCTATGTGCACCTTTGGGAGAGTGGAGAGCATTAACAACTTTTCCTGTTGCTATGGTTCAGTTATGTCTACCTCTTTGCCAGCCCATATGGGATTTTCTTGGCAAAGATACTGGAATGGGTTGCCATTTTCTACTCCAGGTTATTTGACAAATGAGGAAACTGAGGAAAATAGGATTAGGTGATTTGCCCTGGGTCACAGCCATTAAGTATCTGAGGCTGGATTTGAACTCAGGTCCCCTGATTCCAGGGCTGGTGCTCTATTCCCTGCACTACCTAGGATATATCTAGATGAGTGTATCATGAAGAAATGCCTGGAGTTTTGAGGAGAGGGTAAAATATGAATTAATATGATGAAATCCAGGTTGAGAGAAAAAAACCCAGCCATTAGCATCCCAGAAAGTACATGAGGAAGATTTTGAGAGTTTTTAGAATCTTCTCATTTGGAAGGTTCTAGATGTTTTGGAGACACTATTTGACCAGGTATAAAAGGGCAGTCTAATCAAGGCCAGAGGAGAGCAAGGAGATCATAAGTAAAAAGAAACTGGGTTCCCTGCATTGGCTACTGGAGGAGGTTTCCATTGTAATCCAGGAGACTGTAGGCAGGGTGAGAGCTTATAGGTGCAAAAGTGTTGCTGTTATTCAATCATGTCCTACTCTTCCTGACCCCACTGGGGGTTTTCTTGGCAAAGATACTAGAGTGTTTGCCATTTCCTTCTCCAGCTCATTTTACAGATGAGTAAACTGAGGCAAACACAGTGAAGTGACTTGTCCAGGGTCACACAGCTAGGAGGTGTCTGAGGCCAGATTGGAACCTGGGTCTTCCTGACTCCAGGCCCAGTTCTTTATCCACTGAGCCAACTAGCTGCCTTCAATAGTGCAAAAGCAAGCCTCAAATTGATCAACAAGTATTTACTATGCACCAACTTAATTTCTCATCAACTGAACTGCTTGGTTTCTCTCTCTCTCTCTCTCTGTCTCTCTCTCTGTCTCTCTCTCTCTCTCTCTCTCTCTCTCTGTCTCTCTCTCTCTCTGTCTCTCTCTCTGTCTCTCTCTCTGTCT
>CM053583.1:399265497-399331502 GCA_028627135.1 Pseudochirops cupreus | reverse complement strand
TGTACAGGAATCCTCTGACTCCTTCCTGTCATTCATGATGACACAGGAGGATGTGTTGGGAAGGTGTTTTAATTGGTTGCTGAGCCAGAACTCCATGGATGTACTAAAGGGGTGATGCCAGCCCTAAAGATCTCTCCTCCTCCTCTTCCTACCAATTTCAAAGTGCCAGGATGAAAGTATGAGTTGTCCAGGAGATTGTGTGGAGAGAGCACATTGTCATGTCAGCCCTCATAGCATGAGTTCATAAGCAAGCCTATGATCAGGCAAGCCTAAGGACAGGGCCACCTCAGCTGAGAAAGAGATGGAGAGGCACAGACAGAAAGAGAGAGAGGGGAGGGAAGGAGTGAGGGAGGGAGAGAGAAAAAGTAAGAAAAGGAAAAAGAGAGAAACAAAGAGAGGGAGACAGAGAGATAGAAAAAGAGAGAAAGGAGAGGAGAGAAAGAGAGAAGGGAGGGAAGGAAATGGGAGAGACAAACAGAAACAGAAGCAGAAACTGAGGCAGACAAAGAATGATAGAAACAAAGGGGGAGGGGGAGACAGACAGACAGAGACAGACAGAGACAGAGACAGAGAGACAGACAGAGACAGAGACAGAGAGACAGAGAGAGACCTCACTGGAAAGAAAGAGCCCACTGGTTTATGCTAGACTGTGCTCAGTGGGGGAGAAATGCAGAATGGCTAATTAGCAGCTCTCATAAAGAACCTTTTTGCAGTTCTCCCAAAGAGGTTATAATAGCCTCTCAAACTGATTATACTCACAGTGATAAGAAACAGAATTTTGTTCTAATTGTTCCATGATACTTTATTGCTCAGAATTCCCTTTTGAGTGTGGGAATAAAATGACCTGTTCCATATCTGTGTTGTGTTTGTACTCTGGGTACCTTATTTACTACCCCCCATGCTCCTTAATGGGGAGAACTCTTAGACTAGAGTCAACCAACAAAATTGTCCCCAGTATATCTGGCATGGGTGCTGCAACCAATAACTATAACTGTAAGAATGGGGCACCTACTTCCTTT
Organism: Pseudochirops cupreus; assembly: GCA_028627135.1. Taxonomy (NCBI): domain Eukaryota; kingdom Metazoa; phylum Chordata; class Mammalia; order Diprotodontia; family Pseudocheiridae; genus Pseudochirops; species Pseudochirops cupreus. The sequence continues at coordinate 399,330,483 of CM053583.1, read as the reverse complement.
CTTGATAGGTCAGCCTTCCTGCACTTAACCTGGGTAAGCTAAGAGGCCAAGTCAAGGACATGCATGGGCACAGATCACTAGTCCCTATTGCCCCCTCTGGGTAATGTCTGGCTAGCAACCATCCTAGACTGAAAATAAAGGAAAATATATCAAGCAAAAAGAGGCAAACTGCATTATATGTCTGACCTGATTGCAAGTTTAGTGTTGTTGCATGTTTATTATTTGGAATTCTAAAGTCCCATTTCTAGTTTTAGTTATTTGGGTAGGAAAAAAATGAAACTAAATTCAATGCAATAATGTTGATGGCTTCCATTTATATAGCACCTTATGTTCACTCTATAAAACGTTTTCATTACAATTACACTGGGAAGTAGGTAGTACAAAATTTTTGTGCCCATTTTACAGATGAATAAACTAAGACTCAGAGGTAAAATGACAGTGTCTCAAGCTAAGATAATACCATCTAAGCCCAGCATAGCACACATACCTTTATAGCTATGATCTAATTATTAAAAACTCCACCTATGTTTGGAGTTTACAACTTTAATCCTGAAAACTTCTATCTCATTTGTAAATTATAAATTTATGATTTCAATATTAAATCATGTAATATCTATGTATTTTATATTTTTGAATTTCTTTGGAATTATGACTTTTTGAAATCATGATTTCAATATTAAGGATGACTGTGCTTTAAGAACATACTGAGAGCCCCATGAGTTTGTAGGTTTCCATTTTTGAGACTTGAAAACTTGGATTTTATTTTTCTTTCTATTTCTAGTTCTTTGGACTTTCCTTCCCTTTCATCCTACTGAGGGTTGAGAGAAATGACTGTCAGGGACCATGGTGCTCTTCCTCAAGGTGGGCAGAATCATTAGAAGTCACAGCAAGGCAGGTTCTTGGCCATCCAACACTTAGAACAATGCCTGGTACACAGTACGTGGTGAATAAAAGTTTATTGATCTTGACATGTTCCTTTTAGAAATACTTTTTCATTCATTCCTTCATTCATCCATCCATCCATCCAACCACCTCCCCATCCATCCATCCATCCATCCATCCATCCATCCATCCATCTACCCATTCATCCATCCATCCATACATTCATCCATCCATCCATCCATCCATCCATCCATCCATCCATTCATTTCCTTAGTTGGTTCTAAGTATGCAAAGAGAAAGAGGGGCTGAGCTACAGCTCTTTACCCAAGAGATTGGGTACTGTGACTTGAAGGTGAGGGGAGAAGAAATGGCATTACCTGCCTGTCTTTGGTACAATGGATGGAAAGCTGGACCTGGAATCAGGAATACCTAAGGTCAAATGCAGCCTCAGACGCCTGTTAGCTATGTGACCTTGGCAAGTCACTTAACCTCTGTTTGCCTCAGTTCCTCAACTACAAAATAGGGATAATGATATTGCCCACCATGAAGCATTATTGTGAGACCAAATGAAATAATGACTGCAATATAAAAAAACTATTTACAAAAAAGATGCAGATGAGATCAATTGAAAATAATCAACAGAGGGAAGACAAAGGGAATTAAGGAGGATTTGGAAAGGCTTCCTGTAGAAGGTAGAATTTTATCCTCTAAATCACTATTGATTAGAGAAATGCAAATTAAAATAACTCTGAGGTACCACTTCATACCTATCAGATTGGCCAATATGACAAAAAAGGAAAATGTTGGACGTTGGAGGGGATGTGGGAAAACTGGGACACATGCATTGTTGGTGGAGTTATGAATTGATCCCATCATCCTGGAGAGTGATTTGGAACTAAACCCAAAGGGATACAAAACTATGCATACTTTTTGCTCTAGCAATACCACTGCTATTGCTAGAAATACCAAAGACATCCCAAAAAGGGGGGAAAGGACTCATTTGTACAAAAATATTTATAGCAGCTCTTTTTGTGGTGGCAAAGAATTGGAAATCAAGGGGATGTCCATCAATTGGGGAATGGCTGAACAAGTTGTGGTACATGATTGTAATGGAATATTATTGTGTTATAAGAAATGACAAGCAAGATGATTTCAGAAAAGCCTGGAAGGACTTACATGAACTGATGCATAGTAAAGCGAATAGAACCAGGAGAACATTGTACACATAATAGCAATATTGTTTGATGAAGAACTGTGAATGACTTAGCTATTCTCAGCAATATAATAATCCAAAACAATCCCAAAAGACTAATGATGAAGCATACTATCTGCCTCCAGAGAAAGAACTAATATTGTTTGAATGCAGACTGAAGCAGGCTATTTTTCACTTTCTTTCATGTTTTATTTTGTCCAAGTCTTCTCATACAAAATGACTAATATGGAAATGTTTTACATAATTGTGCATGTACAACCTATATTTAGTCACTTACCGTCTCAGTAAGGGGGGAGGGAAGGAAGGAAAGGATAGAATTTGGAATTCAGAACTGTAAATGAAAATGTTCAAAAACTGAAAAAAAAAGTTAGAATTTTAGTGACTCAAGGGCTGGGCTTAGAACCAGCAAGATCTAAGCTTAAGTCTTGCTTCTAACACAAACTGCCTTGGGCAAGTTCCTTAAACTTTCTGTACTCTAGACAATTCTAAGACTATATAAACTAAGGATGAGTTGCTGATCTGCACTGGTGAAGGGAATCTCCATACCAGCAGTTCTTTATACTGCTGAAATCACATCTGAGCTATGCTCTCCAGTCCCTTCATTTATTTCCTTCTACTAGATACCACATCAATACTTTGGAATGCTTAGCAAAGAAACAAAGTTATGATGAGGAAACCTAAGATCCTATAGGTTGGATAGAAGGAAACATTAAGGGGTACTCAATCCCTTTCTCTTACACTACAAATAATAGCAAGGGCTGATACAATGTTGTAGACATTATCTCCTTTGATCCTGACAACACCCAGGTAAAGCAAGTGTGGCACATATTATTATCTCTCCTAGAAACCACTAGGTGGCGCTATGGAGAGAGTGCAGAGATCCGGAGTCAAGAAGACTTAAGTTCAAATCCAACCACCGACATTTACTAGCTGAGTGATCCTGGGCAAGTCACTTAACCTCTGCTTGTCTCAATTTCCTCAATTATAAAACGGGGATAATAATAGCATCCACCTTCCAGGATTGTTGTGATGGTCAAATGGGATATTTTTTTAAAGGAAAAAAAATGCTTAGTACAGTGTCTAGCACATAATATTCACTATATAAATGCTTATTCTCCTTCTTTCCCCTCATCTCTCTCTTATTTAGTTAAGAATCCTCCCCCTACCCAGAGCTATATAAGGCTCTACCTTCTTCTTTTCTCCATTTTTTATTTAGAGTTTTAGATAATTGATTCATTTGGAACTTAGTGTGGAATAGCGCATGTGATGGTTGTTTGAAATCTAAGTCTTTGCCAAATAACATTGGAGAAGTTCTTAAAGAATCGAGATTTCTTCGTAAGTTATTTATGCCCTTGAATTGATAGACTACTTGGCTACTCAATTTATCATTTTTTCTCTGGTACTTGTTGATTTAATTATTGCCATTGATCTACTTGGATGTTTTAAAACCACTATATCAGGTACTTTTGAAGGTTACTATTTTATAATAGAGTTTGAGATGTGGAAATGCCATTATACCTTCTTTCCTATATATATTTTTTCATTATTTCCCTTGAGATTTTAGGTTGTTCTTCCAAATATATATTGCTATTATTTTTTCTGGCTCTACAAAGTAGCCTCTTGGTGGCCTTATTGGCATAGCACTAAATCTAGAAATTAATTATTGTATGAGTTAAATAATTTTAAATATTTTAATTAAATAAACTTTATCATTTTCATTATATTACTATGACTCCATCATAAACAATGAATTTCTAATTACTTTAGTTTTCCTATATTTCTGTAAGAATGCTTTCTAATTGTATTTACATAAATCTTAGATGTCTCAGTACACTAACTCTTAGATAATGTATGTATTTTGAAGTTATTTTCAATGAGATTCTTTTTCTACCATTTCCTCCTTGTTTTTGTTATTGCTGTACAGAAATGATGTTGATTTTTGTAGCTGGATTCTGTAGACTACTAATTTATGAAAGTAATTTATTTTCTCAATTAATTTCCTTGTTGATTTTCTGAGACCCTTCCTTCCTGAAAAACACAGAGAACATGGTTTCCTAGGTTGGCTTCTTCTTCTTTGCAGGGAACAGAGAGACTGGCAGCCATTCCATTAGATGACAATCTCCTTGACTGGTCTCTACCTGATAGTAGGTGACCCTTTCAGCCTCCAGAGAAAAGAGAGGCACCCCTATACTGTGTGATGATCTTGTCTCCTTGCCTGTTCTCCTGGCATACAGGGAAAGGTGAGAAAAGCCACTGGCCCCCTCACCTGAGCTGTCTAACCCTGAGAAGACTCTATCCTGAGGCCATACCCTTAGGGATATTGATGATCCCTTGAATTCGTTTGTCAACTATTAACAAGAACTTACTTAATTAGTTCTTCACCATCTCTGTGATTCTGAACCCCATCCGCCATCATTACTCAAACCCCCTTATTTCCACCCTCCCAACCCCCAATATCCCATTCTAAAACTACCCACTCTATGACTATGTTCTCTGCAATGCTTGTACCCTATGTAACAAATCTGCTTTTATCTTAAATCTTTTCATTTCTTATTCTTTTCATTTTTTTTTTTGGTGGGGGCACTCATTGAGACTTGGCTCCCTCCTGATGACCCAGCCTTCCTGGCCACCATTGGTTGCACTTTCACTCATTACTTGCTACTCCATGGTTAGTGAAGGGGAGATGAAACACTCTTTACTCTCCACCGTCACTTCCAAGCTCACCCTTTACCACCATCACTCAGTAATGTCTCCTCCTTTGAAGAGATCAATCAAATTCTGGTAGCTGCTGTCTATAAACTTCCAGGATACTCCCCTTCTTTCCTCAATGAATTCAGTACCTGACTCACAATATTTCTCTTGTCCCCAACTCCTACCTTCATACAAGGGAACTTCAACATGTATATTGATGTTCTCTCAAACACTCTAACCTATCCTTCCTCAACTTACTCATTTCCCATGACCTACTCCTCTATTACCTCAGCTACACACAGAGATGAGAGTACCCTTGATCTTGTTACTGCTTTCATATTCATGAACCCTGAAATTCCTTTATCTGATTAAAATCTGTAGTTGTTCTGCTTTTCCCTCTGACTTCAAATTCTAAACTCAGTTCTTTGTCCCCACCATGACCTGCAATCCCTTGAGCACCCTGTTCTTTCCTAGGCCATCTCCTTGGCATGAACCGGTTACATTCTCCTTTCCTTTCCCATTTTGATGTCTTACTGAACCTGCCAATACTACTTTGTCCTCACTGCTTTTGCTTCTACTCACATTACTTAATGAAGCTGGAGAAAGTCATGAAACTGTGTTGACAGCATCTACTAAAATTTTGTTACATGATCCTGGTTGTGCTCTCATTTTATAGAGACAAGCTCTTTTTAATCTCTCTAATCAATTCACTATCTCACTCAGCACATCAACTTATTCTAGCCTTTTTCTACTTCCTCTAGCCTCCTATAACCCATAACTCCCTTCCCTACTCTCCCAGCTGAGAACCTTTCCTCACATTTCACAGAAAAAAAAAATTGAGACCATTTGCCAAGAGTTCCCTCTTCTCACCTCCTCCTCATCTCACATCCCTCAGATGCCTGTCACCACTATATCCTCTTTCAACCTCATCTCACTTTGAAGAGGTAGCTTTTCCACTTATGAAGGGCAAGCCCTCTACATGCACAAGTAATATCATTCCACCCTCTTCCTTCCAACAGATCGTCTTCTCTGTCATCCCTACTCTCACTTATCTCTAATCTCTTTCTGTGTACTGGCTACTTCCCCTGTGCCCACAGACATGTCTGTGTCTTCCCCATCCTCAAAGAAATAGTACTTCATCTTTCCATGCCTGCTAGCTACCATCTGATATCTTTTCTCCAATGCCTAACTTGAGAAGTCAGTCTACAATCAAAGGTTCCACCCCCTTTCTTTTCATTCTCTTCCTAACTCTCTGTAGACTGGCCTTGAATCTTATCATTCAACTGAAACTACCCTCTCCAGTTATTAACAATCTCTTAATTACCTAATCCAGTGGTCTTTTCTCAATTCCCATTTTTTTAAAACCTCTTTGCAGTCTTTGACACTGTCAATCATTCACTTTGTACTCTCTTCTCTCTAGTTTTCAGAAACCCTAGGGGCTCCTACTACCTATCTGATCTCTCATTCTTAGTCTCTCTCTTCCTGGATTTTCATCCAAGTCATTCCTTCTCATGGTGATTATTTCCTAGGGCTCTGTTCTAGATGCTCTTCCTTCCTCCTCTATACAATTTAATTTGATGGTCACATTAACTCCTGTAGATTTAATTATCACTTCTATGCTAATGATGAACATATCTATTTATTAAGCCCCAGACTCTCTCTTGACCTCCAGTCTCAAATCTCTAACCACCAGACAGACCCTTCAAACTGTAGCTCTCAGAGACATTTTAAAATCAGTGTGTCCAAAAGTGAACTGATCATTGTAGACCATCTCCCATTCCAAATCACTCTATTATTATTGAGGGTGTTGCCATCTTCTTAGTCACTCAGACTCAAAACCTATCTGTCATCTTCAACTCTTCACTCCCTCACCTCTCATATCCAATTTATTACCAAGTCTTGTCAAATTTTTTTGGAGGGCAGGGCAATTGGGGTTAAGTGACTTGCCGAAGGTCACATGGCTAGTAAGTGTTAAGTATCTGAGGCGGATTTGAACTCAGGTCTTCCTGATTCCGGGGCCAGTGCTCCATTCACTGCACCACCTAGCCACCCCAAGTCTTGTCAATTTTAACTTCATAATGTCTTTTCTACTTACCTCCTTCTCTCATCTGATGCTGCCATTGTTTTAGTGCAGGACCTCATCTGCTGATTGATCTCTCTTCCCCAAGTCTCTTCTTACTTTAGTCATTTGTGACTCAGCTGCCTTCCTAAAGATCCAAAGGTCTCACTATGTTGCTCCCTTATTCAATAAATTCCAGTGGCTCTCTCCCACATATAAAATCTTCTCTTTGGCACTCAAAGACATTCATAACCTTGTCCCCACTTACCTTTCCAATCTTCTTACACTTTACTAACTTACATATACTTTGTGATCCAGTGACATTGCCTTTCTTGCTATTCATCCAACAAGACACACCATCTTCTGACTCTGAGCATTTTTTTTGGAGGGGGAAAGGCAAAGCAATTGGAGTTAAGTGACTTGCCCAAGGTCACACAGCTAGTAAGTGTGTCAAGTGTCTGAGGCAGGATTTGAACTCAGGTCCTCCTGACTCCAGGGCCAGTGCTCTATTCACTGTACTACCTAGCAGCCCCTAATTATATACTTTTAAAAATCAAGTTAAGATGACCCTTCTATGCCATTGTTCATTAGGATTTTGAATATAATATATTTTGCATATATTTATTCTGTGTTCTGTTAAAGATTGTTCCCAGGCCCATTGATGTTTTAATGTGGTTGTTCGTTTTTTGCTACTTTTGTTTTATTATGATTAATTACATTGATTGTTTTCTTAATGCTGAGTCATATTTGCAAACTTGATATAAATGCAACTTAGCAATTTTGAATGCTTTTTAATGTATGTACATATTGCTGTGGCCTTTCTGCTCGAATTTTATTTTAAAACTTCTCCATCCATATTAATTAGTGACATTTCTTTATAGTGCTCCCTCTACTTTGTCTGACTTTAATTTAGTAATTGGGACCACATTTATCTCATAAAAGGAATTAGGTAATTCTTCCACAACTATTGAAAATTTTGTGCAGAACAAGTATTTATTGTTGTTTAAACAATTCGCTTTGTCATTTGACAGGTTTTTTTTCCTTTTGGCAGTTCTCTTTTGGCTTGCTGAATTTCATTTTCTGATATTGGGTATGGGGAAAGACAGAGGGGGAGACAAAAACAGAGAGAAAGAGAGGCAGACAGATACAGAGAGGAGAGACAGAGACAGAGAGACGGAGGGAGGAGATAGAGACACAGAGACACAGAGAGAGAAAGATGAGGGAGGGAGGGAGGAAGGGGAGAGAGACAGAGACAGATAGGAGAGACAGACACATAGGGAGAGAGGGAGGGAGAGGGAGAAGGAGAGGGAGAGAGAGAGAGAAAGAGAGAAAGAGAGACAGAGAGAGAGAGAGAGAGAGAGAGAAAGAAAGAGAGAGAGAGAGAGAATTTTATAAACTCAGCAGTTGGCTCTTATTGCCCTTTGGAGACACACAGCTGATCATTGTCACTGAAGAGAGTTTCCTGGGTGCCCATGTTTGGTGCTAACTGAAGTTCTTTGTCAGTTCAGCGTCTAAAAATAACACTGCTGAGTCTTCTTTAGCCACAGGAGCCATGCAAGTTTAGAGATGCTTCAGAGCTGAATGGGAGTTTTTCAGTCATGAACCCAGCAAGCAACTGAGATTCTGTACTGGCAAAAGATAAAAATAGTTCTGATTCCTACAGCATTTTTCAGTTCCAAAGCATTGTAAATGCATTAAGTAATTTTATTCTCATGACAATCCTGTAAGGAAGGTAGTGCATATATAATAATCATCATTTTGCACCCAGTAAAACTTGGAATGGTGAAGTGACTTGCCCAGGGACATACAACTAATGTGAAGCTCAGGTAGATCTCGAACCCAGACCTTCTTACTTCCAGTCCACTGTACATCTCAGACCAAGCCTAAGTACTTATTGTCCTATTTGCAAAGAGAGTGTCTAGGTTTTCATAACAAGTGGCATGATGAGGGTAGAAATAGGAATGAAGTTATGGGAAATCTGATATTGTTTGATGTCTATTTGGAACTGTTATGATCCTGGGAGACTTTGGGGCTAATGATATAGAGAAGTTAATAGCTTCCTCCAGAGGCACTTTATGCTAGAGTTGATAGCATTGGCCAGACTCATAAAAGCAGCACAGCGTTGCAGTATCTGACGAGGTCAACTAGCTTCTCCATCTTGGAAATTGGGAGACACTCAGTCGACTAAGAGTGACAGTCATGGTAGAGTCCAGTGGCTCCATTATTGTGCTTGATCCACTCCCTGGCCTTCTCCATCACAATCTTCCCTCCTCCCCAACACATAGATATCCAGGGTCTTCATGCCCTTCCCCATAGAAACCTGCTTGGAGGAAAGGATCTGAAAAACTCATTCACACTTAGCCATAATTGATAACGACTTGCATTTTATTTATTTCAGTTTTGGAAAAAGCATCACTATATTTTGTTTGGACAGAACAGGACTTCCCAACATGTCCTTCCCTCAATGATCTCTTGTACAAAGTGTATTGGCCAAAACCAGATAACAATATGGTTGTGACTGAGAGGAAGGAGACGAGAATTTATTGGGTGCCTATTATAGACCAGGCACTATTCTAAGCCTTTTACAAATATTATTTCATTTGATCCTTCCAACAACCCCGGAAAGTAGATGCTATTATCATCCCCATTTTAAGATTAAGGAATCTGAGGTAGACACTTGTTAGTGACTTGCCCAGGGTCTCACAGCTAGTAAGGGTCTAAGGCTAGATTTGAATTCAAGTCTTCCTGACTCTGGAATTAAGTGCTCTACCTACAGTGCCACCTAACCATTTTGCTTTGACAGCCTCTGTCACTTTTCACTAAGTTACTAATTTTTGTTGTTTCTTTTTGATTTTTTGGAGTCAAAGCAATTGGGGTTAAGTGACTTGCCCAAGGTCACACAGCTAGTAAATGTTAAGTGTCTGAGGCCAAATTTGAACTCAGGTCCTCCCGACTCCAGGGCTGGTGTTCTATTCACTGCACCACCTCGCTGCCCCATAAGTTACTAATTGTTAAAAGAGAAAAATCAATTTTAATGGAGTGCAAGTGAGCTGACCTTGCAGCCAGGATGATCTGAATTCAAGTTCTGCTGTGTCCCATATGTGACCCTGGGCAAGTCAATGCTGTAGGTAACTTCTCCATGATTTTAAATTTTGAAAAGGTACAGATCTGCAATGGCTGAGGGGCTTCGCTCATTTGGAAGTTGCTTGTACCAATAAAATCAAGTCCAGTCCTCATCCCTGTCTGGAATAGAAAGGAAGAATGTGTACTTTAAGGACATTAATATGAACATCTTCATCATAATAGAGGACAAACTCTTAAGGAAAAAGACTGAACTATATTGTTAAAATGTCATACATTAGCAAGTAAGTTCAAGAGATATTTGGGGGCAGGAGTATCTTCTGGCACCTTTCTCAAGACAAGGTAGGGAGGTTTGACCTTCATAAGATTTTTTTTTTACACAAATGAAACAAGGAAGAAGATATTTAAAAATCAAAACATCAATTTTATTCTTTCATTTATATACCAATTCCAATTCTTTTCAAAAATGGATTGGTTTTCATTACTCCCTAACAGATTGGAAGAAAATATGTTTTATTAAGTGTAAATTGTTTTGAGTTTATAATTTCCAATGGAAAAGCCTTATTAGATTTACATCCAGATTCTGTGTTATATTACATATTTGCCTGTTAGTCTGAACCACATGTTAACAGATCAATAAAGCTTACCCAGCCTGAGTCTGGTAATTGAATCCCCTAATTCATAATTAATATTCAGGTAAAGCACCACTACATTAATTTGATTTGCCTTCTGCTGTAATTGTTGTTTAATTTCCATTTTATCAGGCAACAATAGTAAATCTTGGTAGTGGTCTGGTTTCAGGTGTTTGTTCCCGAGTCTTTGTAATGCCTCTTAATGTTCTGTCTGAAGCTAAATTTTATGCCACCAAGGATCTTGCTGGGAACAGAGAGAGCAGACTACAACTATTTTGGTCACTATGAAACTGTTTTGACTGCTCTGTCTGACTTGACTGATTGCTACCCAAAAAAACCCCAATCATTTCTCCAAAAGAGAATCGAGCCAGTTTGTGATTTTTTTAATAAGCAAGGAGACTAGTTCCAACAGAAAGGGAAGAGGCACTGTGGTACAGTGGACAGAGTGCTGGGTAAGACATGGCTTTGAATCCAACATCTGACTTTGCTCCTTTGGAGAAGTCACTTAACCTCTATTGATTCATCTGTAAAATGGGTACAATTGGGGTTGTCATGGAAGAAGTGTTTCACAAACTTTGAAGTGATTCCCTGTTCATTGCTCATGTCCTTTCCTTTTCCACCCATACATTTGCTGTATATTTATGCCATCTCTTCTGATAGAATATAAGCTTCTTGGAATCAGGGAGTATTTTTTTCTTTCTTCGTATTCCTAGCACAGTGCTTGGTGCAAAATAGGTGTTGAATAAATGATGGGTTGAATAATTGTCATAGAAATATGAGTTGCTAACAATCCACAATAATTTATTCAGAGAAGACCTGAGCTCAGTGATAAAGCATTTCCTCTTAATATGTCTTGATAAGAAATGTTCGTAATATCAATAATTCTATATACATGGGATTCTGTGACAATATTTGAACTGACATCTTGACTTAATCAAATTAGCATGAAAATTAATAACAATTAAAGGCTCTGATGAAATCAACAACAATATTGGCTTTATTCTAAAGCTCTGAGCTTTCATTTCCCTTCTGACTGTTCCCTCTGCTTCAGAATTCTGTTGTGTCTCTTAATTGTCGCTGTCCAAAAAGTATAAAATTGACTTATCTGAGTGAAGGACTAGATAGCAATTGATCATTGAAGGAAAAAGGTTCATTCAGATCAGCCTGGTTTTTGTGCTATCCAGACCTTGGACTCTCCAGTTCTTTAATACTTTGATAGGTCAGCATTAGTGGAGGGTACCATCTGCAGTACTGTAGTTCCCAACCCCTCCATGCTTCCTAGATTGCTTTTGAGAATGGCTGGACTAATTCGCAGCTCCACCAACAGGGCATCTGCATGCCTGTTTTCCCACAGTCCCTCCGGCGTTTGTTATTTCCTCCTTTTTGACAACTTTGCCAATCTGATGAGTATGAGACAGAAACTCAAGAGTTGCTTTAAATTATATTTTTTCCAATTATTAATTATTTGAGACTTTTAAAAAATATTGCTATACAAAGCCTGGATTTCTTCCTATGATTACTATCTACTCATATCCTTTGACCATTTATCCATTGGGGAATGACTCTTATTCTTATAAATTTAAATTAGTTTCATATATATCTTAGAAAAAAGACCTTTTCAGAGAAACTTGCTACAGAGATTCCCTGAGTTAAATGCTTCCCCTCTAATCTTAGCCAAATTGCATTGGTTTGGGTAAAACCTTTTTTACTTTACACACAAAATTGTTTGTTTTATCTTACATGATACTTTATCACTTGTTTGATCATCAATGTTTCTCCTCTACATAGATTTGAAAGGTTTTTTTTTTTTTGCCTGCTCCTCTAATTTGCTTATGATGTGAACTTTTATATCTAGATTATCTGTCCATTTGGAGCTTATTTTGGTATATAGTATAATGTGTTGGTCTATAACTAATTTCTGTCAGATTGCTAACAAATAGTGAGCCCTTTTTTTCCCCAGTAGCTACATCTTCAGGTTTATTTAACACCAGACTGCTAAGTTCATTTGCTTCTCTGTGTTATGTATTTAATCTGTTCCACTAATCAACTGTTTTGATGTTTACTGGTTTGCAGTGTAGTTTGAGCTCTAGTACTGCTAAGCTACCTTCTCTACTCTCACCCCCTTTTTGTGCCCATGAATCCCTATGATGTTCTTGACTTTTTGTTCTTCCAGATGAATTTTGTCATGTTTTTTTCTAATTCAACAGAGCAATCCTGTGGTTGTTGGATTTTATGGCATTGAATAATTAATTTAGTAAGTGTTGCATTTTTATTATAATGAGACAGCATACCCAGGAGCAATGAATATTTCTACAGTTATTTAGGTCTGGCTTTATTACTATAAAGATTGATGTTTAGTTAAATTCATATAACTACATATACCTCTGTGTGTGTGTGTGTGTGTGTGTGTGTGTGTGTGTGTGTGTGTGTGTGTCATTCTGCATCTTGAATTCATCATCTCTCTGTCAAGAAGTGGGTAGCAGGCTTTATTTTCACTCATCAGAAATCATGGTTCATTCTGGAATGGATCAGCATCTAGGTGATGCAGTGGATGAGCGCTGGGTCTGGAGTCAGGAAAATCCAAATTCAAATTTGCCCTCAGACATTTACTAGCTATGTGATCTTAGACAAGTCACTAACCTCTATTTGCCTTGGTTTCCTGTGCTGTAAAATGGAAATAACATTAGCACCCATTTCTCAGAGTTGTTACATGGATAAATTGAAATGATCTATGTAAAGCACTTAACACAGAGTCTGGCACATAACTGGTACTTAATAAATATTTGTTTCCTTCCTTCTTAAGTCTTTTGAATTGTTTGTCTCTACAATGTTGCTGTTAAATAAAGATTCTCTTGGTTTTGCTCACCTCATTTCAACATTGGTTCATATAAATCTTCCCAAGTTTCTTTGAACCTGTCCTTTTTTATCATCTCTTAGGTCACAACATATTCTATTGCATTCATATGCCACAATTTGTTTAGTCTTTTTTCACTGATGGGCACCCCTTTAGTTTCCAATTCTTCACTACCATAAGAAGACCTATTACAGACATTTTGTGCATTTGGGTCCTTTTCCTCTTTGATCTCTTTGAGGCATAATAGGTGGGCTTTTTCATCTGCCCTGAAGCTGGACACCTCTATGTTATCTTCCCCATCAGAACGTGAGCTCCTTGCAAACAGGGACTATCTTGCTTTTTCTACCTTTATCTCTAGCATTTAGGACAATATTTGACTCATTTGGTAAGCATTGTTTTGAAAACCTTAAAGCATTATATAAGTGGCATATGATTATTTATTAATATCATCTTCTCTGACCTGATGAATCCATTGTACAAATTGTATCATGGAATGGAAAAAAGGAACCCCTCTTTAACAACAACAACAACAAAAGCATTAAGATGGCATAATAGAGCACAGGACTTAAAATTAGGAAGATCTGAGTTCAAATCCAGCCTCAGACACTTTCTAGCTATATGGTTAAGTCATCCTCTGTCTGCTTGAGTTTCCTCATCTATAAAATAGAGATAATGATGGCATTTACCTCCCAGGGTTGTTGTGAGGATCAAATAAAATTATATTTGTAACATACTTTGTAAACCCTCAAATGCCATATGAATTCTAGGTATTATGATTATGATTATTAAAAATATTCATAGCTACTTTGTTTTCAATAGCAAAAACCTTTAAAACAATCTATTTTGCCTGAGAACTGAACAATCAACTGATAAATTGTGACATGTTAATATAGCACAAATACCACAAAGTTTCAAAGAGTAAGTTTAAAGATCACAGAGAAATATAAGAAGATTTTTAATGGGATAATGCCAGAAAAGATCAGCAGATATGTCACCTGCAAGCATAAATTAAAAAAAAGAAAAAGTTGATTAGCTTTGTTCTGCTTGACCTCAGAGGGCACAGCAAGGACCAGTGGGTAAAAGTTTCAAGGAAGAAGATATATACTTGATACAAGGGACAACTTTCTAATAATTAGTACTGTCTGGTGTGATATATACAGTTCCATTAGATTGTAAGCTCTTTGAGGGTAAGGACTGACTTCCCTTTCTTTTTTTATGTCCAGTGTACAGCGCAATGCCTGGTACATCAGAGATACCTAATTTATATTTATCAATGGACTGACTTTTCCCAAGAGCACCTATCCCTGGAGTTTTCCAAGTGAACGCTGGGTGACTACTGTTGGAGGAATGAATGCCTGAACAAGATGGGCTGAGGCAAACGCCAGCCTGGATGAATCTTGAAGTCCCTTCCAACTCTTGAGTTCTTGGGTTTTCGGTTTTTGTGTGTTTCTTTTTTAATCATGGCAAGATATTTATTTCTGTTTGTTTTTATTATTTTATTTTGAATTTATGGAATAAAACGAGCGTTTCCATAACATAGTTAATGAAAAGAGAATTGCATATGAAATCGCAAATCTATTATGTACAACTTCCTATTCCTTTTTAAATATATGATAAAGTTATTGTGTAAATTTCTTTTTATTCTTCCCCTCTCTTCTCCCTTACCCTAGAAATGGCTATTATTAAACACAAATATATATATAATATACATATATGTGTACACACATATATGTATGTATATGTATATATACACATATATGTAAAATTATTCTATACATACTTCTATTCATCGATTCTTTCTCTGGATTCAAATAGCGTCTTTCTTCACATGTTCTTCATAGTTAATTTGGGTATTTATTATAGTCCATTCTAAATTCTTGTGAAAAGTGATGAGGGTATGTGCCTTTTGCTTGCTTAAGAATTTTAAGATTTTGCCTAGTGAAATATGAGTGTGATAAGATATTTGTGACTTTATGTATCATTTCATTCCTTAATTTCTGTGTTCATCTTTAATTGATAGTTCTTAATTGTACAATAAAAAAAGCCACAAATTTGTTAAAGAGACAAATTTGTCACTGGTGAAGCTTCAGCACAGCCAATTGGGGAGAACAGTAAATTCAAGCATGACTTAGAAGGTGCCACTCACCGGTGTTTCTTCGACCTTGGCTTTTGACAGACAATGGCTTCTCATCTACTTTTTCTGTTACTGTATTAGACAAGATGGGCAGATTCCAAGGAAGTAGTTTGATGTACGGCTATATTTTTCACATTTTGGATTGTCCTTTTTTTTCCATTATGACTTTTATGTTTTAGCTGGAAATCCCCTTTTCAGCAACTGAACCTTTTCCCTGAAGAGCTATAATCTCTCTCAACTCTCTGTATGCCATCAGCGGCATCACATTTTGTTCTTTTCATCTTTGTCATCTGGGGCTTGATGATTGTGCAGAACTATTTTGTTTAAGGCACAGCTCCAGAAACATTTCCCATTACAAACTAATAATGTCCTTCCATAAAACAGAAATGGATTTTCTTCATCTCTGTGGAAGAGACAGTGCTGGTTATCTGACAGGGAGACTAGAGTGACATACGCTTTTCAACTCCATTGTTTGTCTTTCAGTGATGCTTACCTACCTTTCTGCACGGATATCTCTCTTTGCCCTTCTCAAGGCATCTGGTGTGCCTGCTGCCTCCTAGATTTATGAAGCACCCCATGAGAAAGGCAAGTGTTACAGTGGATAGAGCTCAAAGACATGACTTCCACATTTAGTGACCATCTGACCCTGCAAGTCATTTAACTTCCCAGCCTCAATTTTCTCATCTGTAAAATGGAAGTACTAATAAAACCTACCTCCTAGCATTGCTGTGAGGATTAAATGAGGTATTATATGTATAATGCTTTGCAAAGCCTAAAGCCCTGTGTAAATTAGAGCTGCTATTATTTCACCGCAATCCCTTCTACCACAACCTTAGTGTCATAGATTTAGACCTGGAAAGGGCAGCAAAGGCCAACCAGTTCACCTCCCTCATTTTACAGATGAGGAAACTGAGGCCTAGGGAGGATAAATTACTTTTCTAAGGTCTTACAAATGGTAAAAGTCAGAGGGAGGATTTGAACTTGGGTCCTCTGACTATAGAATCCTCTTTCTTCTATACCACAAAGCCTTTACCATCAAGGTCATCCATCCATTCCTTTCCTTGATACCTTAAAATTAGCATTTCAGTCTTAAAAATTTAACTTATTTTTTCAATGAACAAATAGCTGTTTTTTCCCCCTCAATTGTAAAAAAAAAAAATCTTATAACACATTTGCATAATCAAGTAAAACAAATTGCTTCATGGGCTACATTCAAAAAAGTATATCTTGCTTTCTACCCTCAACCCCTTAACTTTCTACCAGGACTTTACCCCCTCAAAATCCTTACACATTTTTATGAGTCCTTGCTTTCATCATCCCAGGTGTCTCTCTCCCTTTCCCAGGCAAACCCCTGTTGTACATTTATCTCTGATTCCAGCCTTTTTCAGGAACTTACCCCAGTGGTCATTCTCCCCCTTCCCCATTCATTAAGTGGCTGCTAAATGGGGGTGGGGAGGGGGGAGAGAGGCAATTTTGATAAAATTACAAACCTGAAGGATCTGGGGAATGGTGTCATAGACAGCAAGAATGAAATAAAAGGGGGCAAGTTTAAGGTGAAAGATGTTGAATGCTGAGGAAGGTTGAGCTTGAGATGCCAGTGGGACATCTAATTAGACAAGTGGAGATAGCATCGAGACAATCAGAGAGGTCAGGACTAGAGAGAAATTTATGGAAGTCTTCTGCACAAAGTCAAAGGAGGGGAGAGAATGAGGTAATTAAAGGAGAGAGGAGGAAAAAAATAAGGAAGTTTAAAGCAGTATGTTATAGTGGTACAGAATTTGGAGTCCCTGGACCTGTGTTCCAATCCCCCTCTGTCACTTGGTACCTATGAGACTTTGGACAAGTCACTAAACCTTTCAGGGTCCCAGTTTTGTCAATCATAAAATGCAGGGGTTGCGAGTGATTACCTTTGAGACCTCTTCCAACTTAAATCTAGATCCTAAACCCAAGGGCATTGACCGTTGGCTGGAGTGCCTTAGCTTTTGTGTGCCCATCGATCTTATTTTGGGAGCTTCTAGACAAGAGGAAATAGGTCTTTTTTTTTTAAGGCCACTGCAGGAAATTTATGCCCTGAGAGCTGCACTGCCTACCACGCCTCTCCATATGCCTCACAGTGCTTAATAAATATTATTACACTCAATTTCAATTCTGTGGTTTAGATGCCATCATGTCACACACAAAAACTCATTATTTCTTCCCTTTAATATTAAATTGGATGCATCTCATCTATTTTATTTTTCGATAAATTGAATAATTAACCTAAAGTTCTCCATGCTCTTTAAGGATGGGTTAAAATGCATGGCCGCTAAAAGTTTAACGTAACCCACCTTGTGCATTACTTTCTAACAAGAGCCATACGGTTCCCACAGTCCCTGAGACGTTTTGCTTAAATTGTATCTAAAGGGCTTCAGTTTTTAGTTATGGGACCCTGCATAATTCATAGTACTTTATTTCATCTGCTCAGAGATGAATCAGTTACATAAACATTCCTGAAATTCTGAAGGAGTAGGAAAACTTTTGCAGATGTTTCCTCAAATTAATTTCTCTCCTCATTTTGGTTTTGTAAGAAATCTTTACCTTACAGGAACTTTTTTAGAATGTCCTCATGAAACCTTAAATTACAGTCAGAGCTGTAATCAGTGTTTTTTTTAACTTGAAAGACATCTGCTAAGAGTACAGGACTTAGACATTTCTCTAAAAGTAGAGACCCATTTGGCATGTAATTTAGAACGATTAAAGATGGACTCCTTTCGGTGAAGTCCAAGGTTAAGTCTAATGGTTTGTGGGATCTGATCTCTGACTGCTCAGGAAGATTACCTCCCAGGTTACGAATACACAAAAGGCCCATGATTTGGCTAGCTCAGGGAAATACCTAGGCAGAGAAGGGGAGCTCCCTCCATGGAAGATTGTGACCCACTTAAGGTTTAGTTGAGAAGAATTGCCTTAGGCACGGAGATGAAGTGATTTGCCTAAGATCACGTAATTAATAAATGTCAGAGGTAGGATTTAAACCCAAGTATTGCTGATTCCAGCCTACAACCAATAGCTGTTGAGTTGTTTCAGTCATGTCCTACTCTTCATGACCCCAGTTGGTGTTTTCTTGGCAAAGATACTAGAGTAGTTTGCCATTTCCTTCTCCAGCTCATTTTACAGATGAAGAAACGAGGGCAAAGAGGGTAAAGGGACTTGTCCAGGGTCACACAGTTAGGAAGTGTCTGAGGTGGGATTTGAACTCATGAGGGTGACTTTCCTGATTCCAAGCCCAGGCTAAGTAGTGGGGACCAACAAAGCAAGGTTCCGGATGTTCATGAAGTAGGGGAAGCAATGAAAACATAACATGTAATAGGTGGATGTGAAGATGAAGTATAATAGAGCTGGGGAAAGACAACAGCAGAGTATGGTGTGGACCAACCAGGAATATACAGTGATCAGAGGAATATGAGGAAAGGCAGATACAACATGCTGGAGTAAACTGGAACTTAGAAGAGCTGGGGTCTATCCTTAGCAGCTGCAAAATTTTGGGCAAGTCTGTTGACCTCTCCAATCTTCACCTTTCTCATCTGTAAAATGGGGTAGTAACTACCTTAAATCCTGTCTGGTGGATTTGTTGTTGGGAAAGTACTCCTAAACAATAAAATGCCATATAAAAGAGAGCTATCATTGCCACTTCTATTACTTTGGACAAATCACTTCCCTTGTCCCTGTGGTTAGAGTTGGAGGGCCTGGGTTCAAATCCAAACTCTTCTGGCTATTACTGTGACCTTGAGTAAGTGATTTAAACTCTCTGGGTCTCAGTTTACCCTATTGTTAAGTGAGGGATTTGGACTAGATGATCTCTTAATGTCCTTCCAGATCTAATCTGTGAAACCATGTTTGTTGTTGCTATCACAGAGTGAGAATCCAGCAGCCCTAGAGGGGAGATTGTAGGATCGAAGGTTTAGAACTGGAATGGGATGTTAAAAGTCAACTCCCATCAGCTTCCTTGGGTGAGGAAACTGAGGACGGAGAAGTAAGAGAGCTGCCCAGGGTCACACAAGTAGCCAAGGGCAGAGGTGAATTCAGGTCCTCTAACTTCAGATTCAGTGCTGCATCTGTTATACCAGTCTTTCTTTTCTTTTCCTTTCTCTTATGTTCTTTTCTGTTCTTTCTCTTCCTTCCTTCCTTCCTGCCTTCCTTCCTTCCTCCTTTCTTCCTCCTTTCCTTCCTTCCTTCCTTCCTCTTTCCTTCCTTCCTTCTTTCCCTCCCTTCCTTCCTTTTCTTTCTTTCTTTCTTTCTTTCTTTTTTTCTTTCTTTCTTTCTTTCTTTCTTTCTTTCTTTCTTTCTTTCTTTCTTTCCCTCCTCCCTTTCTTGGTCACTCTGTCTCAATATTTCTACTTCTTTCTCTTCCCTCCTCTCTCTCTTTCTTTTTCTGTCCTATTTTTTCTCTTTTCTCTCTCTCTTTCTCCCCTCTTCTCTTACCCTCTCTCCCTCCTCTTTTCTTACTCCATTCCTTCCTCCCTCTTCAACCACATCCTAGGCTGCCTATAGTAAGCTTTAAAAAATAAAACAAAACAGAACAAAGCTCTCCCAGGATTCTGGGTTGATGTTAGACTGACCTTTATGATGTGACTGTGTAACTTAATAGATTGGAAGGAGAGAGAGAAGCAAGCCAGGCGAGAGATCTCTGTGGCACAACAGGGCAGCTCTGGGAAGCCTAGCTGGTGGGGCAGCTTTCCTGGCCTGTAGGCATGCATTCTCATGTGTTATATGTGTCTCTGGGGAAGGTCACATGCATTGGGCTGGACCACAAGCACCAAAAGATCTTAACCATGGGATACAGGGTAGTGATGAAATTATGCACCAGGTGAGGGCCAACTGTACTCTTCACAACACCTTCTGAATTCCTCCCTAGTGTATGTCTGTCTGAAGTTGTGAGGCCCTGGCCATTGGCTTTTGCCAGGTAGCTTCTGAATCCCCAAAGCACATCAACCTCTGCTGACTAAACATGGCACATTTTAGTCTCAGTCAACTTCTTGGCATGGGATTCTGCATTTGCATCTTCTGTTAATAACAGATTCGGGGACAAGAGCAATGGAGAAATGGTAATTTGCATCTTATTGCCTTTGGATTTCTATTCCTAATTTATGAACACAATATTAAAAATTGTTCAGTCACAAACCAAGTGCATGGCACGATGTGAAAAGAATGATCAGCAAATCACCCCAAACAACTTTGAAAATGCCTTTGCAGGCCAGAGCACTCCCAGAATGTACCTCTGTTAAATTTACATCCACTAAGTCCAGCTTAGGTGCTGACCTGGTCACTGGCTCTTTAGATGACTGAGAAAGGAGTAGGTTAGGTTCATCATGGCCCCATTACCTAGAACACATCCCAAGCCATGATGGGAAGGCAAACTCTGAATATCTTGCTAGTAAATTATTCATCACTCCCTTGTTCAAGAAATAACAGTGACTTTCTACTGCCTTTAGGATAAAAAACACTTCTCCCCAGTTTGTACCATCTAGTGTTCACTTAACTTTTGAGGCTTATGGTCTGTGACTCCTTTTCATGCAAAGTTCAGCCAAACCAGCCTGCACATACATATGATCCCACCTCCCATCTTTGCAGGCTATATATCCCATGTCTGGAATGCTCTCCCTCTGCATCCCTACTTCTTGGAATCCCTAACACCCCATGAAAGAAAACAGATATTGGAATCAAAGGATCTGGGATCTAGACTCAGTTTTGCTATTTATGATCTGTATAACCTCGGATGAGTCATTTAAAATTTCTGGGCCAGTTTATGACCCCCTAAGCCCATGAATACCTAATTTCCTTCAGACCACGACTCAGGGACCACCTCCTATGAGAAGCTTTCTTAATGCCTTCAACTCCTAGGCCTCTTCCTAAAATGACTTTATATCAATTGTATTTCTTTATCTATGTATACTTGTTTCCTCCCCAATGGAATATAAGATTTTTAAGAGCTGGGACAGTTCCATTTTTTTTCGGTCCTAGCACCTAATTCAGGACAGCTGGGGGTGCCATAGTACACAGAGCACTGTGTCTGGAGTCAGGAGGATGCATCTTCCTTAGTTCAAATTTGGCCTCAGACACTTACTGGCTATGTAACCCTGAGCAAGTCACTTAACCCTGTTTGCCTCAGTTTCCTCATCTGTAAAATGAGCTGGAGAAGCAGATGGCAAGTCCCTCCAGTGTTCTTGTCAAGAAAAATCCACAGAAGGGGTCAGAGTCAGACACAACTGAAAAATGACTGGACAGAAAACACCTACTATGTGCCAAGCACTAAGTGCCAGGGATTAAAAAAAAAAAGGCAAAAGACGGTTTCTGCCCTCAAGGAACTCACAAGGAAGAGATAACATTCAAACAACTATGTACAAATAAGCTATATAAGGATAGAAATAAATATGTTATACTGTGCTAAGTAAGTACTTTACAAGTATCTCATTTGATCCTCACAATGACTTTGGGAGATAGATGTTGCTATTATCCCTACTTTGCAGGTGAGGAAACTGAGGCAGAAAAGAGTTGAAGTGACTTACCCAGGGTCACACAACTTGTAAATGTGTGAGATTTGTTTTGGAATCTTCCTGACTCCAGGCCTAGTACTCTATATCTACTGTACCCTCTAGCTACCTCTAATCAGTGAGGAAACTGAGGCAAAGAGGGTTGAGGGACTTGCCCGAGGTCACACAACTAGGAAGAGTCTGAGATGGGATTTGAACTCATGAGGGTGACTTTCAAATGCTGTTGTTGTTCAATCATTCAGTTGTATCCAACTCCTCATGACTCCATGGACCATAGCACATCAGGTCCTTCTATACCTTACTATCTTTCAATGTCTGTCCAAGCTCATGTTCATTGCTTCCATGATGCCCTCTCTCCATCTCATTCACTACTTTCCCCTTTTTCTTTTGCCTTCAATCTTTCCCAACACTGGGGTCTTTTCCCACAAGTCCTGTCTTCTCCATTATGTGGCCAATGTATTTAAGATTCAAGTTCAGTATTTTACCTTCCAGTGAATAGTCTGAGTCAATTTCTTTACATATTGACTAATTAGATCTTTGCTATCCAAGAGACTTCCAAATGTCTTCTCCAGCAATGCAGTTCACAAGTGTCTATTCTGTGGTGCTCAGCTTTACCTATAATCCAACTCTCACAACCATATGTTGTTATGGAAAATTCATAGCTTTGATGATATGAACCTTTGTCAGAAAGGTGATATCTCTGCTTTTTAGGATGCTGTCCAGATTTGCCATAACTTTCCTTCCAAGAAGCAAGTGTCTTTTAATTTCATGGCTCCAGTCATCATCTGTAGTGATCTTTTAGCCCAAGAATATAAAATCTGATACTTCTCTTATTTCTCCTCCCTCTATTTGCCAGGAAGAGATAGGATCAGTTGTAAGTTCTTGCTTTTTATAAGCTTCAAGTCAACTTTTACACTCCTTCCCCCTCATCAAAAGGTTTCTTAATTCGTCCCTTTCTGCCATCAGAGTGGTATTGTCTGTATAGCTGAGACTGTTGATATTTCTCCTGGAAACCTTACTTCTAGCTTTTGATTCATTCAGCCTAATATTTCTCATTGTGTACTCTGCATATGTTAAATAAATAAGTTGACAATATACATAGAGCCTTGTCATACTCCTTTTTGAATCTTAAACCAATCACTTGTTTCATGTTTGAGTCTAACTGTTACTTCTTGACCCACATACACATTTCCCAGAAGACAAGTGAGATGATCTGGTGCTCTTTGAGGGCTTGCCACATTTTGTTGTGGTCTACACAGTCAAAGGCTTTAGTGTAGTCAATGAAGCAGAAATTGATGTTTTTCTGAAACTCCCTTATTTTTTCTGTAAACCAGAAAATGCTGGCAATTTGGTCTCTAGTTCCTCTTCTTCTTCAAAAGCAAGCCTGCTCTTCTAGTAATTCTTGGTTCACATATTGCTAAAACCTAGCTTGCAGAATCCTAAGTATTACCTTGCTGGCATGTGACAAGAGCACAATTGTTTATCGGTTTAAACATTCCTTGGCATTGCCCTTCTTTAGGACTGGTATGTAAATGGATCTTTTCTAATCCAGTGGCCACTGTTGAGTTTTCTAAGTTTTTTGGCATATTGAGTGTAGCACTTTAACAGGCCAAGTAAGAAACCATCAGTAGAGGGAAGGTTCTAGAATTAAGAGGGATTAGAAAAGGCTCTTTGGGGAAGGTGGGATTTTAGCCAGCATTTGAGGGAAATCAGAGAAGTCAAAAGCTGGAGATGAGAAGCAAGATCATTCCAGTCATGGGTGACAGCCTGAGACAATGCCCAGAGATGATAGGTTATTTTACTCAAGGGACAGCAAGGAGGCCAGTGTTACTGGACTGAAGAGTATGTGGGGTCATCAAGATATTAGAAGACTGGAAAGGTAGGGGATGGCTAGGATAAGAAGTGCCAAATAGAGGATTTTATATTTAACGCTGGAGATGATAGAGAATCATTGGATTTTACTGAGTAGGAGGTGACATGGTCAGATCTGTGCTTTAGGAAAGTCACTTTGGTGAGTACATTAGCAAGCACCCTAGTACACCCAGGGTGTCCTGCTAGCACAGGTTCTTTTGATCTGCTTTATAAAGAAAAGAGTGCTTTAAATGGGTTAACAATCCTACTTTAATTATAGAGAAAGAAGTGAGTATAGAAAATACAAGCAGAGAAATTAGCACAAAGACCAATAGATAGGGCTCCAGCTGTCTGAACATAGCAATATTACTATACACTTTACATACATCACTGGATCGAGGGAGCATGGATATCTAAGCAGCTTGGGGCTCTAAACATACTTAGTCTCCACCAGGAAATCAAAAGATCCTTCTCATAAGCAGACTCCCAAAGCAAAACACCAACCTCCCAGAATATATAACATCTGACTGGCTGAGTGTCAAGGAGTTTTGAAAATCCTTCTGCCCCAGCACTTAATTGGAAACTTCCTGTAGCACAGAGCTTGATTAGCTCTGGACCAGGCCTCTATGTGCCTATTAATGGGCGGGGAAGATCTTCAAATTCCCTTAACATTACAATGACTAAATGGAAAATGGACTCTATTTAAATGTGCTTTTAACATATCTTTCATCTGTTCAGGTAAAAAGTATATCTAGTTGAAAAAACTTAAGCACTTATTTTTAAAGGCGGAAAAGCCTTGCCTTATTTAAACAAATTATACATATTTGGATTATACAGAAGAATTTCCTAATAGTAATAGTAATATTAGCTAACATGGGTATAGTCCTCTAAGGTTTGCAAAATGTTTTACCTAGATCATTACTGGGATTATGGGAAGAGAAGTGAACACTCCATTTTTGGAGATCTTTATAAAGAGAATATGTTTTCATTTATTTAGAAGAGTTGAGATAAATAGTCTGACCTGTTGATGAGGTTGTTCGAGATTCTTTGATTTCCTTCTTGTCATGGCATGGAAATATGAAACTGATCTCTGCTGGATGAAACTTAACTTATCTCATGGCTTCTAGGCATATGCTAGTTGATGGAGCTACTGGGTTTCATTAATGCCAGTTAATACCATAGAATGAGGTTATAAATGGGAGGCTGGTAGGGGAAAGGGAGGTAGGGGGGTGCTGGAGCCAATTCATTTTCAGTGTGAGCATTTACACCTCAGAAATTGGCAAACACTCCAAATCATGGTTTGATTCATCATTTTGCTGATTGTCTAGACTTAAAGTGATGAAGGAAAAAATTAATAATGCTGATTAAACTGAAAAGTGGATTGTGGATACATCCTGCCCCACCAGCCAGCTGTTAAATATTTACCAGCACACAATTAGAGTGGGGCATTGGAATGCCAAGGTGCAGCATGTATGATGGATTTAAGAGGGGATACCCAGAGATCTCAGGGGGGGTCAGGGGCCTAGATCACTGAAATGGAGCAGGATAGCACCTGATCAGGACTACAGAGTAGCCAAAGGGGAAAAGGAAGAATAAATAAAACAGTGGGGTGAAGATGGCATGTGGAGATGCCAGGGGAGGGCACCCTGGATTATAATTTGGATAAGCCTGGAATCCATGGTGGTCAGAGACATTGGAGTAAAGGCATAGGATGGGGGTAGGAAAAGGGAGAGGACCCAGTCATGTGTCTATGAATATAGAGTTAAGATGCAACTTCTGAAAAGCATCAGTTACTGGAAAAGGAAGTGTGTTTGAAATATTTAGTGGCACAACACTCATGGGGTATCCCTATTTTCAATCACCCCAGTAATGAATATTCTTTGCCTCACTTTTTCTATACTTTCATCTAGTCACTCTAACCTCACTCTTGAGGTTAAAATTCAGCTCAGATGGGTCAAAGGATCCTCCCAGCAATTGGCCCCAAGTAAGAAGTCACCTGTAGAATTCCTGTATCCATACCCATTGTCATCCTGTTCCCCTCTCTCCCTGCTTCCCCTATATTGGCTTTCTCATTACATTCTCATTTTCAGCCAGCTCCAAAATCTCCAAATGTGCCTTTAGCCAAAGTACCCACATGACAATCCTGCTAGAGAAGAGACAGCACCTGAAGCCGTTATTAATATTCATTATTATGAAATCATCAAGGCAAAAATGAGATGATATTGTCACTTTATAAAAAGAGAAGCTTTACCAAAAATGACAAAATGTTCCTCTAGTCAGAATGACCCTCCATGCTTCTAAAATGTGGCTTGCAACAGCCAAGGGCCTGGAAAGGGTTTTTAAAGACTGCACAGTGGCAATGCTGGTACTCATAGAGGACTTAGAGATTTACGCAACAGTACAAACACATGATCTTATTTGAGCCTCAAAGCAAACTGGTTAAGAGGATGACATTTGAAAATGGGATCAGCATTTCCAAATGGTGGCCTAGAATTCAGGAAATGGCAGATCGAGGATTGAATGGACCTAATGAGGGCTGGTAAGACAATATTGCACCTTCTGGAGAGGGGATGATCCCAAGATCCACAATAAGACATACTTTGTCAGCCATGGGCCAGTGTGAGGATTAAAAATAATTGTAAATGCATGTTTGTGGCAAGTTGTTTTTAATTTTCTTTTTCTTTAATTTGACAGGGAGAGTAGGAGGAAGGCAGGGCTAGGATGTTGAGTGAAGGAAGGAAGGAAGAAAGTGGGGGAGAGAGGAAAGAAAAAAGGGAAGGAATGGAGAAAGGGAGAAAAGGAGAGAGGGAGGGAAGGAAAGGAGGAAAGAAAGAAGGGATTAAGGAAGGAAAGGAGAGTAAGAGGGAGAAAGGAAAGGAGTCAGGGAGGGAGAGAGGAAAGGAGGGAGGAAGGGAGGAGGGAAGGAAGGAAGGAAAGGAGGAAGAAAGGGAAAGAGGAAGGGAGGGAGGAAGAAAAAGTTGCCAAAGCATTTTTTTAATGCATGGAAAAGTATTAGATTTTCAGATCAGCAGGACAGTTTTGAAAATCACATTTTAAAACACTTCTCCCAATTAGAGCTATCCCCAAATGGGATGGAGCCACTTCAGGAGAGGGCTTCCCCTCACTGAGGGAAAGCTGATTGGGCAATAGGGGCTGATTTTTCAGATGGAGACTTCTGAACTCCCTTCCTAGTCTGAGAAGTAGAGGTTTGTTTTGTTTTGGTTGTTTTCTTTTTAGCTAGTCCCATTTTATAGATTAGAAAATTGAAATTTATTTAGATTAAATGGTTTTCCTAACACAGTCCCTTGTCAGATAGTCAAGGGCTTGGTCCAAATCCAGTCCTTGCTCCCCTAACACATACTGCCTCTAAAATAATCTTTAAAGTGAATCAATCTAGGTGTTTTTATACATTAATTAGATTACATTCCATCATCTGCTTGGAAAAGCTTAAAATAGCATTTGTTACCATATTAGGAACCAGTAAATGCTCAGAGAACCACTCCTAGCATGTGATGTCAGAGGATCTGAAATCTTTTGAAAATCACACCCAGAGAGTCAGGAAAAAGAAAAATGCACCATATTCAGTTGTAAATAAGTCCTTGCATCTTGTTTTAGTCTTTTGTTCAGGGATTATTTAAACTGCTCAGCATTTGTTTTGAAAGATAATACACACAAGTACAGAATCCAGTTACTTGGGAGCAAAATCTTTGGCAATAATATTGACTCACTGGAAAGCTTTCCCATGTTGTATAAACATAAAAGACTGGGAGAGATGAAAGTTTTTATAGCCAAAAGGGAGAAAGAAAGAAAAAAACCAAACGGCTACAGCCACAGTTCTGTGCAGTGGCATCCATTAGTAGTGACAGCCTTTACTTCTTGTAATCTCTGTCCTAATATAAATTCCAAAGGAGCCTCAAAAACCAGTAAATCAAAACTGCATTTGAGCCCTATTGATTAAGTAAAAAATCAAACCAATCTTTTCCTGAAATCTATTTGCAGTTACAGTGTATTACCTGATAGTCAAGACCCCTGAGGAGAAAACAGCCAGCAGGAATGGAATCCCAGAGTTGAGAATATTTCAGGATTTTGTATAGACTTGGCTGAGTTGTTTTATAACTCCCAGACCAAATTTTACCCAGCCAACAAAAGCAATGCCACTCTTGATAGGCAGGAAACGAGAAAACCCTCCATTGAGTCCTTGACCCCAAGTCTACCCCGAGGGTTTGTCATACCCCAAGATATCCTGGATTCTCAGTTCTGTTCTCCTTTACTTGGAGGATGGGGAAAGTGGGGATGTGACATTCAGTCCCCTAAGGATAATGGGTGAAATAGGAGAGAGGTCTGGTATCTATTTGTATCTCATAGAAATGGCTGAGGCAATCACCAAATGACAAGTGGACTGGTAGAGGTGGCTGTCCAGTCTTATGAAATCTGCCTGTAGGTACTGAGATCATTAAGGCCAGGAACTCAGTGATTGGACCAAAGTGGAATTATGACCTGAGTCATCCAGATAATTGCCACCACCCCTTGGCTGTAAGAATTATCAAAAGAAAGGCTTTCTTGATTGATGACTGGCTGGTTGGATGGAAGGCTGGGTTAAATGAGCAACCATCATCTGTCAGGTGCCCTAGTGAATATCAAAGATTTGACCTTTGCCCCCTGGAACCGTTGAAATTGTCAAGGTAAGTGCAGACACAAGTGAGCTTGCTGATTTGGGGGGTTTAAATCCATATGGACAGTGGGGGGATGGATGGCATCTGGGATGGTAATGATGTAGCAAATGGAACTTTCTAACAGTAGGAGGCAGTGTAGATTAATAAAATAATTGTTATTAGACTTGGAAGTCAGAAGACCTGGTGTTGAGTTCTATCTCTGGGGTACTATTGTCTGGGAGACCTCAAGTTTAAGTCACTTGAGTGCTCTAGATATCAGTGCTCACATCTTATATATAAAAAAGGGGGGGGGGGTGTAATACCATTCCAATTACTCCCTTTTATTCATTGTCTCTTCCTTTTAGAATCTAAACTCCATGAAGGCAAGAACTGTTTGTCTTGTGTATCTGAGTGCACAGAACTTATTATATTGCATTCAATATAGTAAACAATTAGTAAATTCTTTTTATTAATTCATTTAATTAAATTCATTCCTTCACTTGTGTGGAAACAAGGCTGACTTAAGGCAAGAATTGCATTTTAGGTGAAATCTGAACATGGCCACCCTGTCTTTTCTCTACTTTTTTTTTTTAATCATCCTACAATTTCTTGGCATCTCCTTTCACCTTTATTTTATTACCCAAACCTGCCTAGGGCTTCCTCCAGAGCACATCACCTTTCCTAGAGAATACCCATTCTCCCAGCCTCCCTTTCCCTATCAAAACTTATTCATCCTGAATTCTATTTCTATACGACTCTATTCCCCAGTGGATGTCAATGCAGAAATGAATGCAAAAGCAAAGACGTTTTCTGCCTTCAAGGGGCTTATATTCTAATAATAATCTAATATATACAGGGAGTGTAATCACAAAGCTGAACAGAGAGGGTCACTTTGTTGCGGCGTTCAAATCCAACCCCAGACAGTTGTGTGAGCCTGGGCAAGTCACTTAACTGCTATCTGCCTCAGTTTCCTCACCTGTAAAATGAGGTAATAACAGCACCTACCCCCTTCCCCACCAGGTTGTTGTAAGGATCAAATGAGATAATAATTACAAAGCATTTTAGAAACCTTAAAGCCCTATGTAAATGCTAGTTATTATTATTGTGATTAATTAACAACAGCTTCCCAAAGGTTCATGGGGATCTGAGAATCACTCACCGCTGAAAATTATTGAAATCAGCACTACATTCCTACTACACAGACCAATGAAAAGCAGTGCTATGGTGTTTGTAGATGGGAACTTAGGACCAGGAGGCAGCTAGGTGACTCAGTAGGTAGAGTGGTGGACCTGGCGTCAGGAAAACTTGAATTCTAATCTGATCTTGGACACTTGGACACACTTGGCTGTGTGGCCCTGGGCAAGTCTCTTAACCTATGTTTGCCATAAGCCACTGGAGAAGAATATGGCTAACTACTTCAGTATCTTTACCAAGAAAATTACATGGGTAGTATGATCCATGGAGTTATAACGAGTCAGATGTGACTAATGACTGAACAACCATTTGGGAGCAGGTTTTGAATTTAACCTTGGCACCCCAGCCATGGCGGTATTGGAATCCTCCATTGTGGTCATCCCTTCAAAAGAGGCACATAGCTCCTTGTTGTTCTGTCTGAGAGGACGGTGTCCATATGGTGGAGAGAATGAAGTGAGACACTGTGCAGTAGCCAGGAAGGCAGGAAGGCAGGAAGGCAGGAAGGCAGGAAGGTGGAAGGAAGCCTTGTAGTGATGGCACACTATCTGGAAAGGTTTCTACACTCCTGTTTGAGCCTGGACAGTTCCTGCGGAGCTTCTTTCTAGGATATCCATAGCCAGTATCCTTGCCAAAAGTATCTTGGGACTTTCCCACCCACAGTGGGAAAGCTGCCAGTATTTTTGGTATAGTGGCCATGATCTCTGCAGGTTTCATAAAGTTGAAGGGGGAAGAGCCAGGGGAGATTGTGGGTGTAGATGGGCAGACTAGACCCAGCAGTTGGGGCTCAGAGTACACATGGATTCTGTGTGTTACTTTTATGGTCTCCTGAGTTTTGAATGCTATGGAGCTTGACAAGTTTCTGAATAATACCCAGTCAATGAGTCAGAAGCATTTATTAATCACTTATTGTGTGTCAGCTCTGAGGATGCAAAGAAAGGCAAAAACACCCTCCCTCCTGGTCAGGGAATCTAGAAGTGACCAGTTGTTCTTTGGGTCTGGAACTGTTGTGTTTAACTTTTTTCCCTGTGATATTTTATTTTTAGGGGGAAGACGTTATCCAATTTGTTTTGTGTAATGCGTATGTATCTATATGTGTTTGTTTTATGTATGTGCATATATGTACATGCATATATAATTGTCTATATATTAATACAGTAGTTGTCAATCTGTATATGATTGTGGCTCTGCCACCCTTATTTATCACTTTGGACAGACTTTTCCATTCTTCCTTATCTACATCACATTTATTTTTGTGGCACCACAATATTCCATTCCATTAACATATAATTTATTCAGCTATTCACCAAATGTCGGATATGTGGGTTGTTCCCAATTTATTTGCTATTACAAATAGAGTGGTTATGGATGCCTCTGCACAGGTTGATTCTTATTTTTCTCTTTGGAATAAAATTATATCCAGAGAACCATTGAATCAAAAAATCAGACCCTTTGGGGGGGCCTTTCACTGAATGTTAGTGCATTGTTCTCCAAAATGTTTGTCTTTGGGTAATACTTTTCTCCCAAACAACTTAAAAGGATTCCCTTGAACCAATCCTTCAACAAAAATATCTTAGAAATGGAAGTGCAGCCTGTAATTTCATTAAAGAATTGTGAAAGAAAAGCCACATAAAAGATATTATCAAAGAAACTTGTAATTGGAAAAGGAGGGTGGACCAGTCATGCAATGAGTTGGACAGTCAACAAGCTCTGTCATCACCCATGTGATATCAAGATCTAGAGGTGGGCTCCCTCTACCCCCCAGTGGAGACTTTTGGGAAGACGTGACCAAGTGTCACACAGGATGGACAGGTATGGAGAAGTTGTAATCTCAATCACTAGAGAATCTACTTTTATCAATGAGATCACGAATCCATGAAAAGGGGCACAGTTATAGGACAATTCTACAGGTGAACAAAATAAGGTATCAGGAGAGCAACTGGGATTTTTCCAGTTACTTTGAAACAAAGGCAGAGTTGGAAATCTGTTGTAGGAGGTTTTTTCCTTGTTTATGAGCTTCATGCTTTTAACCGCTCACAGAATAGTTCAAAAGGAAGTGGAGAATCATAAATAATATTTTAGACAGGAACTGTGTGTGGGCTGCTGGATTGTATGTGGGATAGATCAACCCAGTGGAATTTTCAGCAGCCAAATCCTTGTCAGGGGTTTCAGCTGAAAGTGGGAGGAATTCAGTGCTGGACTTCCTGAATCATCTATTTGGTGATTCATTTGCATGTTTTTACATAAATTATGCATAATTACACACACTTCCCATGTACCATAAAACCTACATTAGGCAAGAGAACATATATGTATTTGAAGACCACCTTTCAGAAAGACCACCTTGAGAGCTACCCTGAAAAAATTCCTCTAATGCAAATATTTTGCTAACTTTAGGCAGGGAAATAAAGACAGGCACAAGCAGGAAATGTCATGAGTCTACTTTGATTCTCCTCTTGTGTAAATCAAATTTTTCTAAGCACAATTTTTTGTGCTTATCAATGCTTTCTCTTTTTGTTTCTATAGATGTTCTATAAGTAAAACCAGATGGGAGAACAATACAATGATATCCAATTTGATTCAACCAACAAGCACCTACTATTTGCTAGGCATTGTGTGTGACAATGTGAATATAAGACAAAGACAAAATAGTCCCTATGCTCAAGGTGTTTACATTCTATTGGAAGGATATGATATTAACATGACAAAATAAATACAAAATATATACAAGTGTATATACTCACTTAATTATAAAAGACCCAGACTTTAGATTTGATTAGTCAATCAAAAATAAACTTGGTGTGAATAAGTCTTTACTTGATTTCAAAAGATCATAAGGACTTTAGGTTCTTGGATGAAAACAGATAATGCCACATAGGAAATATCTTGTGATTGGTTGAAGAGAGTCAGTTTGCCCTTTGGTACTACAGATGAAATAGGATGTCACTCCAGGAATTTGACCATTTTAGGAGCTGGCCAGTTGAGTAGTAATCAAATCCAGCAGCAAAGAATTCCTAAGAGGGAACTGTTCTTGAAGAGAGAGAGATGTGAATTTCTCTTCTCTTCTCTTCCAACTCCCATTGACAAGGTGACAATCTTATGAACTTTATAAGATTTTATAAGATATTAGACTCTAGGTCCAATATCTGGAATTCCCATTGGTGTTGGTATCAGCATCCCTTAAGCAGCAGTAACTGATGGTAGCATCTACACTGGAAACTGAGAAATGTACTGAGTTCGGACTAAGTACACTGAAGAAAGGTAGTTTCAGGACCTTCTGAAGTCAGCAGGGAGATACACTCAAGGGGCATTTCATGAAGACGCCATGAAGGTGCAAAGAACTTCCAGTAATCCAGAGTTGTGAATTTATCCTTTGGCCACATAGGATCTCTCAGTTTGAGCCCACTCTCCCCAGAGACCTTGAGTGTGCAAGAGATCAATGCGACCTTTTTTTTTTTATAACAACTGTCCTTGTTATATCTGCATAGTAAATACCCTTTCTAAAAGCCAATTAACTTTGGCTGATAGTAATCAGGAAATATTCCCATGGGGGCTCATGTGAGAAAGTACTAGAAATTTCAGTGACTCCCAGGATTACTCCTACAACCTGAGAGAGACTAGTAGTAGTCAGTTACCCTTTGTGGACCTGGTTCTATCAGTGCTAGCAGGAAATGGGAAAGCAGCCCAGATGAGATACTAGAGAAAGCAATTTCAAGATGGAAAGTACTAATAACAAAGGGGAACAGCAATATGAAGTCTGGTGGTAAGAGAGAATTTCTCTGGTGACAGATTATATGGAGAACAAAAACAAAATAGTCTGTCCTCAAAGAGTTTATATTCTAGCATAGGTATACAAGGCAAACATAAGAAATCAAATCCAAAATAATTTCAAGAGACAGCACCTATAACAGGAGGTCCACCATGACAGAAACTAGCCCAGGCTTGCATCAGAGAGAGATAGAATTTTTAGATTTTAGTCTGTTTTTCCATACCAAAAAAGACTAAAAATAGAATTAATTCAAGGTTACAGCAAAACACCTGTCCTTTTACGTTGATCCAGTCTCCAAAACCTCTAAAAGAAACATAGATTAAAAAAAAAAACCTTTTTGAATGCACTAATGCTAGGAATTAAAAGTACATTAAGGAAACTGTCAGAAAGACACCCCACCCTTGCTACCTGTTGTGAAAATGTACCAGTATGTTTGGAAAAACCCTGTGAAGCGCGGATTCTTTTTCTCCTTTGCAAAAACAGTAGGAAAAACAAACGTCTGACCTTCAGAGAATCCAGATGCGTAAATATTACCGTAATTTGTGGTTTCAAATATTAGACATGGCATCTTCAGGTTACAATTCCTCCCCAGGTTTCCGAAGTTCATGATGACTGTTGTTGACTGTGGCAGCCTAGAAGGAAATTATTTGGGGAGAGAGAGAGAAGAAAAAGGTCTTAAATTTCTTCTGTGGACTAGGGGAAGGGGGAGGTGTGCACAGAATTTAACAGTGGAACACCCAGGGCTCCCCAAATAAATAATGTTCATTCTACCCCAGGTCATTGACAAAAAAAAGGTTTTTCATCTCAAGCAAAGCTGGATTTCTCCATCTCTTTTACTAAGCTTTGGTGGTAAACAGGGCCATAAAAGAGACAGGATTCTGTCTTCCAGAAAAACTGCCTTTTTGGCTCTCTTTCTTTTCCTAATAGTTACAAATAACCTCCATTAAGCTTGCACCCTAAATGTGGAGTTGGGAATCTCCTTGCCTGGTTGGTACCCAGCATTATTCTTTATTATTGTTATTAATAGGAGTGTGAAGAGACAAGGGAACATTTTGATAAATAATCATGAAATGTGCCAGATCGATGCATATTTAGAATATCTATTTACTGAAAGCAATGACATGAACATATGGCCCACAAGTTCTGAAGCCTGATATTGTTAGCGAGATTAATGCTGGTAATTCATCATGGACGGCTGGGATCAGATAGATGAATAAAGAATCATCATCATCCTAGAGAAAAACGTTCCTGGCTCCTGGCATCCAAGCATGTGACCTCTCTGGTCTTTTGTCCCATTGTCTTAGGACCCCCTTCTCCTTCTTTGGGAAAAGAAGCTTAAAGCTGACATATGTAATGAAACTTCCTCCTGTGAGTTTTTAGTCATAAGTGAGGTCTGGACAGGAATTAGCTCTTTCATGAAACCAGTTCTCCTTGTGAGAGCAATGTAGCAGAGCACCGACCTTAGAGTCAGGAAGGTTTGGGTTCAAATCCTGCCTTGGACACTTACTAGCTAACTCTGTGACTCTAGGAGCAGGTCACCTCAGTTTCTTCTGCTGTAAAATGACAGAGTTAGTCTCAATGGCATTTCAGGACTGTTATAGCTTTAAATTGATGATATTATGATGCTTTGCAGAAGAAATTGAGATTATGCACTGTGAGCTGGTAAAAACCTGTTTGATATGTAGGGATCTAGCCTCCAGAACACAGGCATGCCAAGGCTCAGCTGACTACACTGAGCCCTGCCCCAACTGCCCAGTCACAAGCTTCCCATTGCACAATTAGAGTCCTTTTCTAGGTATATGCCTTATTACGCAACTCAGAATGTACCCTGATTTCAGTGATTTTGATTACCCTAGTGCCTTGCCCCATTGATGATGGGCTGGTGGCCTCCACTTTGTTTAAAACTCTGTATAAGTTTGAGCCCCAAGTGACTTGGGGACTGGGAGTGTGGAGCTTGCTGCCTGTCTGAGCAGCTGGCCTAGCTGTGGGGCTGAAGACTGTGTGCAGGAGATTACAGTGCCTTTCTATGACATTCCAACATGTCCCTCTTACCATTCATCCCCCTCCAAGGATTGCAATCTCTGAGTATCAATATCACTCTTTAGGAATCGCCCTCTACCTTTCTTCCTTGCAAGCATAGATTGAATGAAGTGAGACAGCCTTTGGATCCCCCCCTTCCTCACTCCTCTCTGACCCTATGGGAATCATGAATCCAACGGTGACCTGCAGAAAACAATGGCTTTCTAGAGCCAGTAAAGCGATTGTGAAGTGCTCTGTTCCTCCACACCTGCCAGTTTGGGGGAGCTATAAATAAGGAAGCTTGTTGAACAAGAAAAAAGGGACAGACCTTTTCACTCAATTGGAATTCTCTTGATCAGGAGAGATGACTGAGAAACATTTAAAAAAAAATAAACTCACTAGAAAGTGCTAGCATCTCTTTGCACAAGACTTGCTGGGTAGTATAGACGGGTAATGACCCTACTGGGGTCTTCAGATTTATGCTGCAATGCTGGCTGCTGACCTTGTCATGTTTCTCCCTTCATAATTTTTTTTTTGAGATCCAGTCCTATTCCAGATTTCCTGGAATATTATATGATTTCTTATTTCCTAGGAGGCAGATATTAGTTTGTATGCATACAACCACAGATCTAGCAATGGAAGAGGCATAATTATTTTGCAGATGAGGAAGACCCAGAGAACCCAAGGTCACTCAAGTGATAAGTATCCCAAAGTCTCCTCCTGAAGTGCAGATTTTCATTCTTGCCCTAGGTTGATAGGCACTCCTCTGCATAAAACCAGAACACAGGCACAGCCTAATCAATGAACATCAGAGAATGTCAGAGAAGTTGTTCCCTGCTGTTTTTACCTCTACCTGGAGCCAGCCTTACTGCCGTATGGCTACCTTGGATGTGTAGGCGAAAGCTGAGACTTTTTCATTTTTGCATTTCTCTCCCTACCCCAGCACTTAGCACATCACTGGGGACATGGTAGGCACTTCATAAAAGCTGATCAATTGATTGGTTGCACCAGAATAGAAAAAGTAAGTGGGCAGACAATGAGGACTGAGTAATCATTTGGGCTTCTTGACCTTGTCCTTTAAAAAATATATTTTTTAAATATTTTTTTTAATTTTTAAATTTTTTAAGATAAATTTTAAAATATTTTTTCAATGAACAAAAATCTACCTTTTCTTCTTCCTACCCCTATTGAGGAAGAAAGAAAAGCAAAACCTTCCTGATACAACCTAAAGGATTCTGAACTATGTAGACAGAGAAAGTGGGCCAAAGGGAGAAAAAAGGTCTGTATCAAAGAGCTGAGTAAGTAATGAATTAATGAATATGGGGATTCATAAGCTCTTCTGTGTCAGGGCCCCCTTTGGGAGTCTAGTGAAGCTGATGGACATTTTCTCAGAGTAATGCTTGGTACTTTCATTCATAATGGAAAGAAATGCTCAATTGCAATCAGAGGTTAGTGAAAATAAAGAAGCGGTTTTTTCTCCATCCAAATTCACAGATCCCCTGAAATCTACCTATGGTCCTTGGACCTCAAGTTAAAAAACTCTAAAGGATAGCAACGATGGGAATGTGAATAGTAGCTGTTTATGTGTTTGGTGGGGTCAGCATCCATCAGTGATTACACAGGGAGGTCCAAACTCCACCCAGCTACTGCTTCACTCGAGTGGCTGATCCCCAGAGGCGTGACCAGATGTAAATGATGCCCCTATTGTACCTAAGTACAAGTCTCTTAGGGAAAGGTGCACAACTTTACATTATGAGGCCCCAAGAATGTCCTCCTCTTCCAGCTTCAGAAATAAGGTGACTTGGAAGAGCAGCCAAGTTTATCTTTGTCAGCCCCTTCCTTTTTTCTGTGTGATCTTGCATTTCTCACCATCAATCCTTCAATGTCATAGATTCCTCCCTTCTCTTCCCCAGCTCCATCCAGATTATGGATCTGCTCTCTTATTCTCTCCAGTCCAGGAAAAGGATTTGGAGAAAGGAATTCACATTTAGGAATTAGGGACTCAGGGTGTCATTCACTCTCTAAGGTTTTTTCCTTTCAAAAGAGGGAACTGGAAGGGGGAAATGCTTACCACTAGCATATAAATTGCTAAAAGTATAACATCACTTGGCAGTATGCATGTGTGATGAGGTTTTCCTGCATCCCTCGTATCTCATGCTGTCTAAACCAGGGTCTGCTGCCTATTTCATTGACAGTATCAAACTCAGCTTTACCCACAAGGTCTCTTACAGTGCCCCTTGGTGGTGGTGGAGTAGGGGTGGTATCCTTTCCTACCCAGGCTTAAACAACAAATTTTTTTTTTCTGTAGCTTATTTTCTTCATTCCTACTTTTTTTTCCTCCCTTGCCCAGATATCTCAAAGTCCCTGACACAGCAGGTGAAATATAAGAAATGGTCAAGAATCCTTAAGGGCAGGTCAGTCCTAATTTTTTGGTTTCCCCCTTCATCTTAATGTTTTATCCTCCAATCTCCCCAACCAGAAATAGAAGGAAATATTTCGATGTGAAATCCATAGGTTGTATAGGGTGACTTGGACAATCAACAGGCATTGCTCAAATACTTATTATGTATCAGGCACTGTGGTAGGTCCTAAAGATACAAAGACATACACAAAACAGTCTCTTCCCTTAAGGATTTGACATCCTCACAGAGAAGACAGCAGGCACATGTGTAAGTACATACAAAACAGGTTCAATTTGGTGGGGCGGGGCCATGGGGGGGGGTGTAGTATAGCAAGGGAGGGGGGAGAGACCAGGAGAGGCTGCATGAAGAAGCTTGTCCTTGAAGTGAGTCTTGAAGGAAACCAGAGATTCTGGAAGTGAGGACACTGCATTCCAGGTCTGGGTAAAACCAATGCAAAGGAAAAGAGGTAGTTGGAATGGAGGGGTATCTTCCTGAGTTAAGGTGAACAAGAATGCCCATTGGGCTAGACCATGGAATGCATCAGAGCAATGTAAAATAAAGCTAGAAAGGTCAGATTGTGAAGCACTTTATTTTTTTTGTAATATTTTATTTTTCCCCAATTACATGTAAAAGAATTTTTAAACATTTGTTGTTTTTATTTTGTTTTGAATTACAAATTCTATATTTTCCTTGTTTCCCTCCCCCTCCTTGAGATGATAAACAATCTGATAAGTTATATATGTTCAGACAGATAGGAGGAAAACCAGGAGGGAACAGAAGAATGAGTGCCCAGGAGGAGATAGCAATTGACAGTGGTGAATCCGATGGAAAGGTCAAGAAGGATGAAGACTGGGGGGAAGGAATTGGGGTTGTTGATTAAGAGATCACTGCTAACTTTGGAGAGAAGAGTTTCATTCAAAGGAAGTCAGAAGCCAGATTGCAGAATGTTTAGAAGATATCAGATGTGAGGATGAGGTAGCTTTCCCAGGAATTTAGCTGAGAAGGAGAAAGGAGATAGAGGACAATAACTTGTGGGGATGAAAAGATCTAGTGAAGGTCTTTAAAATGCTGTAGAGATTTGGATGTGTTGAGAGGCAGCAGAGAAGGAACCAAGAGATAGGGAGAGATGGAAGATTAAAGACAGAGGAGGCATGATGATAGGGTTTGCTGGAGAAAGGTGGGAGTGGAATCCAGAGAATAGAACAGGTAAAAATATTAGCCTTGGTGAGGTGGAGGGAGGGCCACCTTTTCCTCAGTGACTGGAATAAAGGAAATAGTGGAAGAAGCAGGGAGGTGAAAGCCTTGTAAAATGGCCTAGTTGTTTTATGTTTTTTGTTTGTTTTTTATTTAAGTATGAAGCAAGTTCCTCCAGTGGAAGAATGAGGAAAAAGGATTTGATGAAAGAATGTAGAGAAGTTTTATAATAGTCACTGTGATAAATGGGATAGAAACTTAAATAGGGAAAATTAAAAGGAATGCCTTGCTGCAGTGAGGACCCAAATGAGATTAGCCAGCATAAATTGGTATTGGATTTAGTTAGCACTATAGGGTGACTTCCTCCAGCTCTGTCCAATAGCACATTAGAAGAAGTGAAGGAGGCAGATGGTTGGAATAATCCAAGCTTGGTGTTTGGCAAAGCATGAGTAGTGATTGTGGCTGCATTGGCCTTCTAGTCTCCAGTTCAGTATTCTCACTGAAGAGCAGTCTATGTGGCAAGGTCTTTGATTTCACTGGTTCTTCCTTCATTCTTTCCAAGGTTATCTAAGTCATAAGTCAACAAGGTCAACTGGCCCCCATAGGACACATGATCCTATTGATAGAAATAGTCTGTGATGGGTCTATTAGAAGCACAGCTTCTATTGAAGTAAAAGGCCCAGAATCATGATGGCCTATCCTCAGATTGAGCCTCTGCCCAGATTAGACATAGAATGCCTCATGAGACCCTGAGAGGGAACCCACATACCTACCTCCTGGTCTCCCAGCACAGCTAATGAATGTCTGAGACAGGATCCAAGTTCAGGTTTTCCTCAATCAAAGTCCTATGCTCTATGAAGAATCAAAGTTCCTTTTCCATGGGCTACATGGAGTCAGTATTGAAAGACCTTGGCTCAAAACAGTTTCTTTGTGATTGCTTGGCAGCTTACTTAAACAGCAGGTTACTGCCCTGGCACAGACCCTCATCAGAACACACCTGGACTGTTGGTATAGCCTGCTGGTGAGTGTTACCCAGCTTACGTCTCTCCCACTCCAATCGATCCTCCAGGGATCACCTCCTTGGTCATCGTTTGGAGCCTGACAGGCTCAAAGTGAATGGAAATAGCAGTGGTTTCTGTTTTGGCCAGTAAGCCTGAAGGTCTTCCCCTCCCAGACTGATTTCCCTTTTTTTTTAATTAGGTAAAGAGGCCATTCTCTGCCTTATTTCTTACCTAGCCTTAATCACTGAATTGGCATTGCCTCAAACTGAGACTCGTTAAAGACCTTAGCTTAAAAAGGCTCTCACTGTATCCAGGGCCATCTTCAGTTGTCCAGTCTGGCCACTGGACCTAGATGGCTCCAGAGGAGAAAGTGAGGCTGGGGACTTTGCACAGCCCTGCCTCACTTAAATCCATTCACTTGTGAGGCATGGTATCACCTCCCTGAGGTCATGGTCCTCTTCGAGAAGCAAGGACAAACAACGATAACAACAATAATCTCCTTGGCTCTCTACTGCTTCTAGGATCCAGTATAACAAGCTCTCTTTGGCTTTTAAAGTCCTTTACAGCCTGGCCCCCTTCTCACCTTTCCAGGCTTCTCACACTTTTCTTCCATCTATGGACTTTATGATCCAATGATCTTGGTCTTGCTGTTCCTCACAGACAGCACTCCATGTGTGGACACCAGACGTTGTCTCCGCCTGCTTACCATGCTTAGAATGTCCTGCCTCCTCCTGTCCATATCCTGGCTCCCCTTGCTGCCTTCAAGATTCAATATCCATCTCACCTTCTGCAAGATGCCTCCCTGGTCCTTAGTGCCTTCCTTCTGAGATTACCTCCATTTACCCTGCAACATATCTTATGTGTACATGCTTTGTTGGCATTCCATTCGAATGTGAACACCTTGAGGGCAAGGGCTTGTCTTTTAACTTTCTTTGTATTCTCTAATGCTTAGCACAGTGCTTGAGTAAGTTCTTAATAATTATTGACTTAACTGATTTCATAGGAAACATCAAGGGTTCACTATAATGCAAGTCGAGCTGGTCCCAGCTAAAAATGAGTGAGACATGAGGGCTGAGGTGAAAGTAAATTAAATGAAAACTACTTTGACCTTATTTTTTGACATTTTAGAGATAAAAAAGAACTTTAGACCTGGAAAGGAACCTATAGCTCATCAATTAAAGGGATCCTTGGAAGGAAACATCAATCAGATCAAAAATCTTGCCACAACTGATTCTCCCAACTCCATTTAACAAAGTCTGAAATACTCTCTATGCATTCAATGACCAGTGATGTGATGTGGGGGTAGGGCTTGGACTTGGAATTTCATTCATCCTTCCACCAATGCAGGTTAACATTTTCTCTGGGCTCTTTGAAAATGGCCAGAGCACTGAGTGGTTGAG
Source organism: Pseudochirops cupreus (assembly GCA_028627135.1). Lineage (NCBI taxonomy): Eukaryota > Metazoa > Chordata > Mammalia > Diprotodontia > Pseudocheiridae > Pseudochirops > Pseudochirops cupreus. Next base: position 399,288,931 of record CM053583.1, on the reverse strand, counting down.
TGACTTGTTCAGGGTCACACAGCCAGTGGCAGAGGCAGGACATGACCACAGGCGTTGCTATCACTTACCCTTGCAGGGTCCAAGGCAACTCTGTAACTATAAATTAAGCTTAGAGTAACTAGAAGCCTAGAGATTTGTTCCTGGCCAAGTATACATAATAAAGGCAACTAGGTGGCACAGTGGCTAAAGATTTGGCCCTAGAGCCTGGAAGATTTATATTCAGTGAGTTCAAATCCAGCCTCAGACACTGTGTGAACCTGGGCAAGTCACTTAACCTTGTTGGCCTCAGTTTCCTCATCTGTAAAATGAGTCAGAGAAGGAAATGGCAAACCACTCCACTATCTCTGCCAAGAAAACCCCAAATGGGGTCAAGGAGAATCAGGAACATCTGAAAAATGACTGAACAACAATAAATATATCATGAAGGTAGGTAGGTATTCAGTCAGGAAGATAATGGCTTCATCTTCAGAACTCAACATTTGTGATAGCTTAGATTCATTTGCATGGCAAGACTAGAGGTAATTTGGTGAGGGCTCTGGCTCTGGAGCCTGAGGAGGTGACTTCAGATCCCATCTCTGCAGTTTGCTTCCTTTGTAACATTGGGGAAGTCATTTAACCCTCCAGAGTCTCATTTCAATCATCTGTAAAATGAGGAAATATATCGGACCAGGTGGTCTCTGAGGTTTGCTATGGTTCTAGTCCTACAATCTTAGGGGGTGAATGAAACTGTTGTGCCTCAAATCCATACTGTCTTTTGAAAGAGAATTCAGGTTGGCAAGTTAAAGAATTGCCTCAATGTAAAGGGGACTTTCTTCATCCTAAATTAGACAGAGAATAGGTACAGAGATGTTGATCTTGCCAGCAGAGGAAAGTGAGTTAGTAACTTAAGTCCTCTAGGTCCAGAACCAGGGTAAGAAAAGTCTTAATCTTAGTCTGAAGACATTTTGCCTGATTTTTGTTCCTTGCCTCTAGTCAGTTATGGTGTCTTTACATCAAAAGAGCTGTTAACCTGACTATCAGAGAGAGGCTTCTTTCTTAGTCATTGTACATTAGCAGACAGCAGTCAAGTTAGATGGTTAAGTATGTGGCCATGAAGTGAAAGAATCCAGAGGCTGGTAGCAGAGAGAAATTCCATAATCATGAACCCAGTGGTGACACCTAGGAGTGATCATAAACCTAGTAAAGCAACTTCCAGTGGAGATAATGTGCTCAACAGAGAAGAGAGAGTTACATCCTGACATCACCAAGGGAATGGTATTTCCCCAGCCACAGTTTTTCCTTTGTGTATACATTCAAGTGTAATTCCTATTCCTGTCCTTTTTCTCCACTGATGGTTTATGTATTTTTGAGAAAGCATGCCCCCAGGTTTATTGTGGGGAAGACAGGAGATGTTCTCTTGCCACTATGCTATTCAATCAGTCAGCAAGGATTTATTAAGCACTCACTGTATTCCAAAATCTGTGCTAGGAGATGGGATTACAAATGTAGAAAATAGAACAATTCTACTTATAAAGGAACTTAAATTCTATGAAATACTTTTGTTTTGAACTAATTGTATCCTCTGGCTAACTAATAAAAGTAAAGACTTGGGGGGGAGGGTTATGATCTATGGTTTTAAAGTGGATATGTTGAACCCATACAATATGTTGAAGCTAAAATAGAATTTGTGTAGCACCCCAGGTGGTACATTCATTAATTGTTAAACTACATTGGTAGAGGGAATTTCTGTACCAGGAGTCCCTTATAGGGATAAAATTAAATGTCTACTCTCTCTCCACTTCCCAAAAAAGAATAGACCTATAACTCTTCTTCCTTGGGTGCCCAATTGGAGGTAGCCCAGTGGCACAGAAGATAGGATATTAAACTTTGAGTCAGGAAGACATGAATTCAAATCCTGCCTCAAAACTTATTAGTTTTGTGATTCTGAACAAGTCACTTAACCCCCCTCAGTCTCTGTTTCCCTTTCTCTAAAAAGAAAACATTGAAAATGAAAGGGTTAAATTTGTTGGCCCCTTCAAGCACTAAATATTTGCTCCTATGAGGCCATATCTGTTCATACGCCCTCTAAAGCCCCATCATTTTTACAATGCATATTCTTCTTGCTCTGGTGAATGCCCCCAGAAAGAATGACTGTAACCTTTGAAAGCCAAGTAAAACAACCCTGGCTTATTTGAAGAAGAAAGCTGTGAGGTCTGTGAATATGCTTAACTTCGTCAAAACTGCCTGACATTTTGTTCCTCATTCTTCTCTGAAATGTTTTCTTTTTTTTTATCCACCTGTTCAAGCAGGGGCTTTTGTCTGAAATGACCATTGTGTGGTAGAGAAATGTCCTAATCTTCGCTTTTACAAACCCTCTCGTTCCTGGGTAGCAATGATGTTCCCAACTTATTCCCTGAGAGGAACAGTGTGGGATAGCCGGGGTGCTTCCCACCCCACAGGATCATTAGGATGTCCCTGGAGCGGTGGCTCTGCTAGGAGACATGTGAAGCAGTGATCACAGAGAGACAAGCGAGAGATTTTCGGAGATAATTATTCCCTCCTCTTAAAAAAAAATTCAAGGGAGTTTGTGTTTTTCTAGAATGATGAGGCCCCTTTAAGTCATTATGGGTATGGGATCCCAAATTACGCTGTCAACAAGAGGAATGGGATCCTGGCTTTCATAGACGTGTGGAGGCTTTGTAATTTGATTCACATCCTCCTTACTGTACTAATACTAGGCTTTCACAAAATACAAATGAAGCCACCCCATCAACAGCAAAATGGGTTTTGGTCTTGCTTTAATCAGCTGCAGAGCTTACTTAAATGGTTTCTAGAGAGCAAATATTTTGGAAGAAATGATGTCTGAAAAAAATGTGCATTAGTCACTAAGATGGGCCCATCTGGAAGAACATTTAGCCTTTCAATTTCCTAAGTTTGCTCTGTTCCCCTGCCCCCTCCCCCAAATTTTTTTAAGCAGTAATACTGAACCAAGATGGGCTCCCCAGTTGCAGTTTAAAACCATCAATCGCCCAGCTCATCATCTCGGATAAATATATATTTATAGTCTCTCTCCATATTGGTGAAACCTCCACTATGTCCTATGGTCCATTACTATAGGTAATTTATGAGCTATTTCTGTTGACATTCTGTGATATCCAAGCTCTGGACTTCCTTATTATTCAAGAGGTCACTTAGGAGGGTAATTTCATCCACTAAACACTAAAATTTGTAATAATTCAACCACTCTACCATGAAATCTAGACGCCATCTTGCATGTTTACTTTGAGGAGATATTTTTCCAGCAGGGGACAACTTTTAATAAGAAAGGAAATTGATGTAGGGACCTTAATATCTGTTGTTGTTTTGTGACTCCATTTTCTTTGCAAAGATACTGGAATAGTTTGCCATTTCCTTCTCCAGCACATTTTACAGATGAGGAAATGGGTGTAGAGGTTAAATGACTTGTCCAGGGTCACACAATTGGTAAGCGTCAGAGACTGGATTTGAACTCATGAAGATGAGTATTTCTGCTCACTCTACCACTTTACCATCTGACCTTAATATTTATCTTCTTATATTTAGTCTATATGTTAGTTGCAAGGGGCAGCTAGGTGGAACAATGCATAGCACCACTCCTGGAATCAGGAAGACTCTTCTTTTTGAGTTCAAATTCAGCTTGGGATACTTACTAGTTGTGTGACCCTAGGCAAGTCAACTTAACCCTGTTTGCCTCAGTTTCCTCATCTGTACAATGAGCTGGAGAAGGAAATGGCAAATCATTCCAGTATCTTTACCAAGAAAACTCCAAAGGGTCAGGAAGCACTGGACACAACTGAACAACCACCACAACAAAAGTTGTTAATGCTCTCTGTTTTCCCAAAGTTGAAATTACTTTAATCTACTTTGCATGTATTTGCATACACACACATTTCCTATCTACTTTTGTGTGCATGTGCTTCCCCCCCACCCATGAGCTCCCTGAGGACTGTTTTGTTTTTATCTTTGTACCTTCAAAAACTGGCACTTTGTTCAACATATCGTGGCATTCAATAAATGCTTGTTGATCAATTACCTGTGTGACTGTAAGAGGGCAGGGACTCTTTGGTTTTTTTCTTTGTAATCCCAGCAATTAGAACAGTGCTTGGCATATAGTAAGCATTTAATAAATGCTTGTTGATTATCTGTCTGTCTGTCTGTGTTTATTTGTTGAATCCATCCAGTAGACTATAATCTTCCTGAAGGCAGGGACTGTGGATTTTGTTGTTGTTGTTTTGGTTTTTCTATTACCAGTATCTAATTCAGTGTCTGCTGTATGATGGATACTTAATAAATGCTTAATGAATTAAATTATTAGGTAGTTTCAGAAATTACTCTCTTGGGATATCAGCTAATACTGCCTTGAATCCCTTCCTATTTTAAGCAGGAAACCAGAGACAGTGACTGGAGGCAAAATTGTAACCATTTTCTTCATCTCTTCCTTCCTACTCTCTCAAACTCCCAGTAGCAAAAACTGAAATGCTCAGTATTTTCATAATCTTGCACTAAGGGAATGATCTGGAAGATCTGTGCCCAGCATAGTAGAAGAATCAGTAGGTGTAGATTAAAACCTTAGGACCTCAGACACCAGATGTGCAGAGAATTATCAGAGAAGGCACATCCCCAGATGGTAGAACTCTGATCATACAAATCTTGTTTAAAAGCAAGGTAAGACCCATGTCTCAAGCTTCCTTAGTAATTTGGGACCCCTCTCTGCCAAGATTTATTGACTATTTCCTCTTATTTCTTTGATCTTTTCTGTAGGTAAAACTTCAACTAAGGTAGGACAATCTGGACTTTGGCCCAGGGTGGTGAATTTAGAAGGCATTTATAGCACTTCAGCTATCAGTACAAAAGAGTACCTAATTGACAAGAATGATTAATGAAATAGTTCCTCTTTTTATCATGCTTCTTTTCCTACTTCCTCCTAATCAATTGTGGAGGTATACCCATGCTGCTTTCCTTATGTGCAAAAAATCTTCCTATGGAACATTCTAATGAGGATCTCTCTGGACAAGCCTTTAGGTATGCTAAGACCTCCAGAAGAATACTCCATGTCTTTGATCCCCAGAGCCTAAGATAGTGCCTAATATATAATTAGTGCTTAATGGATGCTTCCTAATTGATTGATCAATTTGCCAGGGATCTATGAGACACTCCCAAGTGGAAAAAAATGGAGAGCAGTGTTTTCTGGGATGGAGCTTCTGAGTGTGATTGTGCTGGTACAAGGACGAAAAGAAGGAAAACCCTGAAGAGTCTAGAATTTCAGAGTTGGAAATCATGTAAAACATATTTCCATGTCAGTCATATTTTTATTTTTAAAAAAATCAAGAAAAATCAAGAAAATAAGAAAATTATACTTCAATTTACACCAGTCCTCTCTCTGGAAGGGAATAGCATTTTTCCATCATGAGACCTTTGAAACTGTCTTGGATCATTGCATTGATCAGAATAGTCATATTTTTCAAAGTTGTTTATCATCACAACATTGCTGTTCCTGTGCGCAATGATCTCCCGGTTCTGCTCACTCCACTTTGCATCAGTTCATATAGGTCTTACCATGTTTTTCTGCAACCACCACCTTTTCATTTTCCTACCTTCTACAGGATACTGTTCCCAGCCTCTGCTCTCCCCATTCCACTTTAGTGCCTTCAGTAGCAGAATACCTTCCATCTTCTGAAATGCATCTTTTATGTACATAATTATCTTTATGTTGTCTCTCTCATTAAAATGTGAACACCTTGAGATCAGGGACTATGTTTTTCCTTTCTTTTATGTCTGATTTTTAGCACAGTGCCTGGAACATAGTATATGCCTGGCAAAAGCTTGATTTCTGATTGGTGTGTTTGGTTGGTTCACCCAACTTCTCAAAAAGAGTGCTATTGCCAAGATTAAAATCTTTGTCTCCTGACTTCTTGCCTTGTGTGTCTTCTTCACTATGCTATCACCCTCATTTCATAAATAAAAAGAATAACAGAAATAAATAGAGGGAGGTTAAGAGGCTGATCCCACATTTCAGCTTGATGCTGTCCCAACATTCTTAGAGGATGAACAGGAAAAATATCTTGCCTCTGAACAAAGACAGTAGAAAGCTTCTAAGGATCATATGTTTTGAGCCAGAGGTTCCTAGTGTTTAAATCACTCCTTAGTTGTAAGTTGGTCCCTTGAGGAGAAGCAATTATATGGAAAAACATAACTAAAAAAGACTGAGAAGGCTTACACATTTGCAGGATGATAATCAGCCACATGAGACTCTCACCTCATTTTGGAACCATCCAGGGAGCCTTTGTCTCATATCCATCAAATCCTTCCCCAAGTTACCTACATTTTAAATTGTGTCCACTTAGGCTTTCAACCAGTTTGGGGCTTTAGAGAGAACAGTTTATTATGTTTCATTCCTCTTTCTCCTAACTATGTGATAACATACTCAAGAGGGACCAAAAAGCTTAAAAAAACCAAAAAGTCTTTTGTGAACTGACTTGTAGTTAAGTAATAGCTTTGAAATGAGGAAAATCAGGGTCTGTGACTAGAGGGGAAATCTCACAAATATTGAAACTTAATACTAGGACCAGTTGATGTAACCTGCATTGATCAAGCCATTAGAATGATAACTCATATTTATTTATGTTGCATTTTCAAGCTTATCACAGGCTTTCCTCACAACCACCCTGAGACAGGTGGTACACCAAGTATTTCCTCCATTTTGTGGAGGGGGAAGCCAAGTCCTAGAAATGTTAAATGTCTTGTCTAGGGCTACATGGCTAGAAGATGACAGAATGAGCACTGAACTTATAACATTGACCTTGGAGTCACTGAACCTGAGTTTGACTCCTGACTCCACTGCTTACAACCTGGGTGACCTTGAGCAAGTCACCTAACCCCTTTGGGCCTCAGTTTCTTCACTGGTAAAATAAGGGTATTAGATTAGATGGTGTAATAGTAATGGAATTTGAAGATCCCCTTGTACTGGCAAGCTAACAGGTAATTAGCACTTAGTTTCAAGTTAAGTATTAAGACCTAGAACTTGTGAATCCATCAGTGGGATGGACTTGTTGGTGTAACAGGAAGGGGTTGGAACAGGGAGGAGCTAATAGCTTATATAAGGAAAAGCACCAACTGGAGAGTCAGAACTTCTTGGAGCAAGCCATGTGGAGGCTGAGGATGAGAGGCCTACCCCGGAGAAAGTAATTTTGATTTTGAGAACGGAGCTTATGGTGGCAGAGCTTCTGCTGAGAGCCAGCTGAAACTTCTGCTGAGAGCTTCCCGAGAACCAGCCAGAGCTGCCAAAGACTTCCTAGGGCCAGCTGGAGCTGCCAGAGGAAGCATGGTTGTGGTGCCCATACTTTGTCTCTTTTGGGTCTATGTTTATCCCACAGGCAGAAAAGTGAATTGAAGATGCCAGCAATGTGTACAAATGTTGTTGTAGCTTTGTTAATGTGAGTGAATGTTGTTGTGGCTTTGTTGAGTTTTGTCTTTCCAGGAACAGAGACTGAGGGATTTGGGATGGACTGGACACTGTGAGCTTCAATATGGAGCAGAAACTGCCTGGAGAGCTGGACAAGGAACTGGAAGCTGTCTGCCTTTGAATTCAGGTGGCAGTTGGTTAGATTTGGGCAGGAGCTAGGACCATGGAAGAGAAACCATGGAAGCTGAGAGCCTGCCTTGAGTCAAGATGAAAAGACCTCTCCTTGGGTATTTAATGCTGACATATGAGATTGTAACTTACTTGTGACCTAGGTGTGGATGGCCTTTGTACTTTCCACTACCCCTTAAGAGGGTACTGAGTAGTGACTGATGATATTGTAACTAGATTGTGAACCATGGGTGGAGGACTTTGACCTTTGTACTTTGTGTCAATTAAGGAGGCTTGCCTTAATTATCTTTTGCTTAAAACTATGTGACCACTTTGGTGAAAACTATGTGGCCATTTTAATGATAAGTTGTGAAGTTATAACATTCTGAATGCTTTGTTTTTGCTTTAACCATTCAAAGAATAAATAAATAGAGAGTTCACTATACTGTGTAATATAGAGTTGAATAAATAGAGAATTCACTATGCTGTGTAATCAGAACCTTGAAAAGCTGTTCACAGCAGCAGTCCTCTGGAAAGCTGCTTGTGCTTGGCTTTACAGATGGTCCCTTCTAGTTGTGGAGTCAGAGAAGCCATCCATGCTACACCCTGTGGGATCCTGCTGGCCAAGTCACTTAACTCCCCAGTTTCTTCGTCTGTAAAACAGTGATGACTAACATTTCTGTAGCCCTTTAGGGCTTAAAAAGCACTTTACATTCATTCATTCTCACAGCTCTGCATTCATGGGGCTATTATGATCATCTCTATTTTGTGATAGAGGAGAGAGCCCCAGAGAGGTCACATGTGACATATTAAGGTCATCCTGCTAACAGATGGGATTAAGTCTAGGTCTTAGAAAGTCAGAAATTTAGAACAGTGAGGGACTATAAAGTTCATTGATTAGATGAGGAAACAGGCCCAAAGAAGCTAAGTGACTTATTACAGTCCCTAAGGGAAGATTTGAACCTAGGTTTTCCAGATTCCAGGTTTAGTGCTCTACCCATTATACCACACTGTCTCTCTTCCTGATTCCAGGACCATCTATTCATCATGACATGCTGCCTCTTCTAGGTGACAAATAAAGTCCCTTCCAGCTCTAAATCAGCAGGGTACAGAAGAAAGGCCCCTGGTTCTGGAGTCATAAGTCCTGGGTTCAAATCTTACCTCTGATGTTACTACCTGTGTGAGCCTTAGGGAGCTTCTCTGGACTTCAGCATCCTAATCTGTAGAATGAGCTTTCAGAAATCCCTTCCAGATCTAAACCTATGATTATTTGGTCCTAAAGCCCCTTACAGCTCTAACACTCTGGGATTCTGGGATAAATACTGCAGAATCCTTTTGCCTGGAGCAGGAGCGGATCTTCAGAGCCCTGTGTAGCCCTTAAAACCACCATAAAGAAAAGTAACAAATGGTATTGGTTCTGTAACTAAAAGTAGCGTCATGTCCTTTGGAAGGCTGAGAAGACAATTATAGAGACAAGGGTGCTCCAGCCAACCAATAGTTGAGAGAACTCATTTCTGATATTCTATTGCTGAAGAATCTAAATTTGCTGGTTGAAAGAAGTTTTAAAGTGGAAACAAAAATGCCTTGAAAGCATAAAAGTAGAAGAAATGCCTTGTTTATAAGGTGAAATAAACATCTAATCTTGCCCCACCTCCGTGAGCCCTCCACCATAAGTATGAAGCAGATGAAGCAAATGGAGGGTGCCACCATGGTGGGTAGAGGGGTCACTTCTCCTCTGAATCACCTCTTTAAATGATCATCTTTTCCTCATTACCCACAAAGTATTTTGGGAACAGGAACCCAGACTTTGGAAGAAGGCTTTGACAGGAACTAAGGACCATACAAATGGAAATGAATGAATGAATGAATCAATTATTAAGCATTTGTGAAGTTCCTCCTATGTGCCAAGCACATAAGAATACAAAGAGAAAAATTATACTATCCCTCCCCTCAAGGAGCTTATGTTCCATCAAGGGCTATGACATGAACATATGTAAGCATATGCAAAATATATTTACAGTAAGTATAAAATAATGTCAGTTTGGGAGAGATATTAGTAGCTGGGGGACCAGAAAATTGAGGCAGAGATCCAATAAAAAGCAATCTTTTGGTCTGCCTGGAAATCTAAGGGCTAAGCTGTGTCTGATTGTACTCTGTGAGCCCCGTTGTCTGGCCTAGCCTCATGGACTACCAGGAGGTATCCTAGTTCTCCCATAAAAAAAGCATAACTTTCATGCATGAATACAGTGTGGGTCATAAGATCTTCAGAATTCATCATCATACCAATATTATGGTCAGAAGCATACAGGGACAGCCTAGTCTGGATGGCTACATACATGGTTGTTGTATTGAAGTTCTCAAGCATGATCCATCATCTTTCCTCGGTTGGCTTTGAAGTTCAGGGGTGTTTCGGTGTACAGTTCAATTCAATTCAACAAATATTTACTTTGTCTGCTATGTGCCAGGTACTGTGCTAAGCATGCCTTCATGAAGCTTAAAATCTAATAAGCCACATGGAGCCCATTGTAGAAAATATGGTGCCAGATTTTCTCCAAGTCATCCTAATTGGTGACAATACCATCTTCAATGGGATACCTCAGGGTCAGAATACCTCTCTTGCTCTGGGTCTCTTTCCCACCATCATACCCTGATGTCTGGGGTCCCTAGTGATAGGACGAAGACACCCCAAGGGTCATTGTCTCCTACCATCGTCGACAATGAAGCAGCAATATCATCACCCATGGCCGGTTCAAACCATGGGGACAGAGAGCAGATGAACTAGGGGTGAAACTATTACATGTTGAATGGAGTTCACACGTCCTTGTTTTTTTTCTTTTTAGGCAAATTGTGAGATCTCTCTTTCCAGTTGTCACAGGCAACTCCAATCCCATTGCAAAGGTAATCCATAAAGTGGCAGATGAAGAACATAGTTGGTGACTGGCACCTTGCTGTAATCCCATAAATAATTTTAATAAACACAGTGAGTCAAATAAGCAGCATCATTTAGTTGCTCGTTAATTGGCATACTTTAATGAGCACATGCATTTCAAATTGGTCCCATCAAGGATTTACATGTAGCAAAGGAGCCTGGAGGGCTTTGTTTTAAAATCCAGTTTGGCATGATGAATCCTCTGCCATCATCCTGACTGTATTACATAAATTTGATGTCAGGTGGATATAAATTCTGCAAGCCATATATGTCTTCCCTCACGTTTGGATGGTTGGAAAGCTTCAGTGACTGAAGCAATACATCTTCACTCTTGCTAAACTACTCTATTTGTGTATGAACACACTTGTGTGCATATGCACATGTATTCAAATATGTGGGGTCTAAATCAACTGTTCACCTTCCAGACTTTTAGATCATAGGAGCAGAACTCAAGCTCAAGAGGCTCTTAGGGGTCAACTAGCCACTGTATCATCAGCTCAGAAATGGAGAGTTGAAAGGGATCATTTCAACACCCTTTGAAGCAAAGATTTCTTTGTAATAAGTTCGCTGATGGCAAGTGGACCAGTGCAACTAAGGTGCTAGTCACTGCTGCCTTAACAACGGATGTGGAGGGGAAATGCTGATGGTGCATCAAGCTTGTGGAAGTAGAGAAAGAAACATGCCCCAACCTCTCACGGGCCCCCTCTGAAACTCTGAAGGGGATCATAGCCCACCTGGCTCTGGGAGAGGAGCCAGAACACACTCACTACACAGGCAAAGCAAATACAATGTAATTGCTGGTAGAGGAGAGGCAAAAAGTGACCATGCTTGGATTGATCTTGACTATTAGAGTCTGATCTGATGCCTGTCCACTCTTTCATTGCTCTCTGGGCTCTGATCCCATCTCTCAGGACTTCCTTCTCCATGATAACCCAGAAGCTTCCTCACCCTGAAAGATCACTCTGCCCTAGAGGCCCCTTCCCTTGATCAGTTTCTCCCAGAGTGTCCACTTTAAGGCAAGAGCCCAGGCCAGCCATGTCCACTCCTTGGGCCCCACTCTTGATTCTCTAGACTTCCTTTTTGCCCATCCCCCAAGCAGGTACCTTCTCCCTCCCTCCCCACTTTTCATTTTAGGTTTGTCTTCTCCTATCAAAATGAAAGCTTCTTGAGGGCAGGGAGCATGTTTCTTTTTGCTCCAGAATTTAGCACAGTGTTTGGCACTTACTTATTTAACGAATGCTTGTAGACTTGTTGTTGATTTGATCCTTGGTTTATATTTTAATTTCTCCTGCTTTCCCTTCTTCCTCCTGAACGCCAAGGTCTTTCCCTGAAGCATTACCTTACTGTTCCAGAATATTTGCCGTAAAGGATCCCATTTATAAACTTGCCCTGTGAGGAGTAGGTCTAGATGGAAAATGTAATGCCATGGGGCTATATGGAACTCTTAAATTAGGCAGTATTGGGGTACACACTTGGCCAACCTGACCCGTCCATTCCTTGTCTGTCTCACTCCTCAGAGAACTGGCTAACCTTTCAATAGGTCTTTTCTTTTTGAGAACTGGCACAGGAATCTTGTCCAGCCCTTTCTGTAAAACCATCTGTGCATGGTATACCCATACAATGGCTTTTGAGAGCAGGCAGAGGTACCTGGCAGCATTTTTTGCAGGTTGAATCTGGACAAAAAGTGGAGATGCCTCAGAGCTATTCATTCTATATGAGCTTTGGATTTAGACATGGGATTTGGCAGAAATAGTGCATTCTGATATTCTGGAAGAGCTTGGGATCTCATGGATACAATGAAACAAAAGAAGAGGCAGTGTGGCTAAGTGGAAATTCTGGAATCAGGAAGACCTGGGTTCAGATTCTGGTCCTGATACTTATCAGAGGTGTGATACTAGACAAATCCATTGATCTATCTCAGCCTCAGTATACTCAACTGTAAAAAGGGGATGATGATAATACCTGCCTCACAGGGTTGTTGTGAAGCTCAGATTATAGAAACTGCCATGAGACATCAGTTATATTACAGAATATTACAGATTATCTATCTGGCTTGTGGTTCATTTAAATTGGTTAAGTAAAGGGAAAAATTAGGGAAAACCATTCCAGTATCTTTGACAAGAAAACCCCAAATGGGGTCATAAAGAGTTTGGCACAACTCAACAACAAAATTTCCACTTTTAGAGAACTCTAAAGATTCTGAGTTAGTTCTTCCTTATTTGGAGCAGAGACGTCTCAGGGTCATCTATCGGTTCTAGACCTGTACCCCTCCACCTTGGAAGTCGCATGAAAAGGAGGAGTCTTCTCAACCTTCCTAATGCTGTGACCCTTTAATACTTGTATGTGGGTATATCTGCATGTGGGCGGATCCGCCTGGAGACCAATAAAGGAGCAGTGTCTCAGTTCCTAAGACCATCCGAAATATGTGTTTTCTAATGGTCTTAGGTGACCCCGTTCAACCCCAAAGGGGTCACAACTCACAGGTTGAGAACCCCTGAGGATCCATTTTCTAGATAATCTCCCTTTTAACTATTAGGGTTATAGTGGCCTCCTACCCCACCCTTGAGCTCCTCAGGGCAGGGACAGTTTTACTTTCTCTTTGTATCCCTAACACTTAGCATAGTGCTTGGCCCATAGAAGGCACCTAATTAAAGCTTGTTGACTGTAGAGTGTCTTCCAAAGGGGCCAGAATCTTTCTGGTCACCCATTTTTGCAGCTCTGGAATTATTCCTGATGAGTCCCTCTCCCTCAAACTCCATATCCAATCAGTTGTCTACATCTTTTTATCTCTTATCTAATCTTCACTCACATGGCATCTGCCTAGTTCAAGGCCTCATCAGCTCTCATTTGAACTATTGAAATAGCCTCCAAGTCAGTCTTCCTTCCTCCAATCTGTTCCTTCTCCAATCCATCCTCTACACATTTGCCCAACTGAAACCTTTGGGAGTCCAAGGAGTCCAGGTTAAGAACTGTCCCAGATCTCTTGATGCTGCACAGATACCAACGGAGTACATGGGCCATCCTTCTTTCTTCTTTGTGCCCAGCCTGTCTTTTCTAGGCACACATTTCCCCTATCATGTTCCTTATGCAATTCCTCATCTGCAAAGAGCTGCTGCCTGTTCACATCCACCATGCCATCTCTCTATCATCCTTTGAGTGATCCCCAATGTCAGTTACTCAGAGTCTGTGATTATCTATAACTCACAGCCCCATAACATTACTGGAAGAATCTTTGTTTCAGCTCCATAATGTTTAGCACAGACTAGTTTAACTGTCTAAATTCTTTATTGAGGACTATTCTATCCTCCACACCCTTAATTCAAAAATACTTTTTCCATCCCAAACTCAAGGGCAGGGATACAGAGCAGGGAAGAAGGAGGAAAATGGAATGAACTGCACAGGAAACAGGGAGAGGAAGGTAGAATAAGATATGGATTCATAGATTTAAAGCTGAAAGCAAACTTTGAGGCCATCAAGGCTGGGCCCTTCATTTTACAGATGGGGCACAGAGAGATTGAGTGATTGACCCAGAGTCATGCTTAGTAAGTCACACCTGAGGCAGGATTTGAACCCTGGTTACCCTGACTGGTCCGGTGACCTATCCAATTTTAAAAGTTTATATATTTTTTCGAAGTAAGGATCTTTGTTGGTAAAAGTTACCTGATCAGTTGGGAAGTATTGCTTTATACAGCAGTGTCCCTTGTTCAGATGACCCAATCATTAGATAACTAATTATTCTCTGATGTCTCTGCTACTTTGCTGTGTCAGGCTCCTAAGTGTGTTAGTACATTTTATATATAAAGCCTTAAAGCCACCAGAAATTAGATTTTGGTTCCCTAGGAGTAGATCTTCCATGTATAAGGCTGTTGCTGTGGAACCAATTGTCCTACCCACTCTGCCACATCCCCAATATCATTAACTTACCTAAAGTTGTGTCTTTGTGTGGATAATTAATAATATTGGGTGGAACACACCTGGAGTGCTGGAGGTGGGGGGGGGGGCACAGGTCTAGAATTGATAGAGTATTCTAAGATATCTCTGCTTCAAATAAGGAAGAACTAACTCAGAATCTTTAGAGTTCTCTAAAAGTGGAAATTTTGTTGTTGAGTTGTGCCCAACTCTTTGTGACCCCAAAACCCCATTTGGGGTTTTCTTGTCAAAGATACTGGAATGGTTTGCCGTTTTCTTCTCCAGCTCATTTTACAGACGAGGAAACCAAGGCAAATAGGGTTTAGTGACTTGTCTAGGGTTACACAGTCAGTAAGTGTCTGAGGCTGGATTTGAACTCAGGAAGATGAGTCTTCCTGATTCCAGACCCAGTGCTCTGCACACTGTGGTGACAGCTAGCTGCCTGAAAATGGAATAAACTATGTTATAATTTAATGCTTCTCCATCCCTGGAAATGGTTAAGCAGAGACTAGATGGCCACCTGTCAGGGATATTGCAGAGAGGAAATTTGTATCAGGTAAGATGATCCACTGAGTGATTCCCAAGTTTCCTTCTATCTGGAACCAGTTTTCTGTAGTCCATGAACTATGTCCAGAAATGTCCTTAGGTCTGGATTAGGTTGTGGTTTGTCCTTTCTTCTTGAAGAGGACTATGGGATATGATGACATGGCTTGCATTGACTTGGATTTGAGTAAAGGAGGGCTGTGGGAAGTCACCAGCCTCACTTTCCCCTGTAGAGCCATCTGGGTTCAATGGCCAGATATAGATTAGGACAACTGGAGACGGCCCAGGATGCAGGCTTGGATTAGAGGTAAATAGGCAAGTGTCTCAGTGTGAATCTGAGGCAGTACATCACATAGGGATGAGTTAAATGTCTATGCCACAATCTAAGGGTTTAATATAATCTGGTGCCTGCTGAGGAGAAGGTGATCTTAGAAGTGTGGCAAGCAAGATCCACCAAGGGACTTTAAGAGAGTAGAAGGTCAATGCTAGTCATCCCAATTCTGATCCCAAAGTCAGAGAACAGGCATTCATGGTGCTGTGGCCTTTCTGTGGCCAAGGCGGCAAGTTATAATGAATGGAACATTAGCCTGGAATCAGGAAGACCTGAGTTTCAGTTTCATCCCAGACATTTACTATTTGTGGCCCTACACTTAACCTGTAGGTGCCCTAATTTACTCACCTATAAAATGGGGATCATAATACCTGAAGAATTTATTTTATATGGTTATCAAATGAGATAATGTTTATGAAGTATTTTGCAAACCTTAAAATACCCCGTAAATATCAGTTATTACTTAAGGGTAAGGTGGAGAGCTTGCCTTTTTTGCTTATGAGAGAGTGGGGCAAAGGCAAGCTACTGGCAGCTTTTTGGCTGAAAGGTATGGTCCAAATGCACTGCCCCTGTGGCTCTCTGGCTCACCCTCTAAGCTCCAGCTACAAAGGGTGGGAGATCTTCTTACAGAGAGTATTAGGGACTCAGAACTGGGTCTTTCAGATAGACCCTCTGCTAAGGGTCTTCATCACTATTCCTCAGATACTGAGGTTGGTGTATGGGAAGGCCCAGAGCCCCACAGCCAAGGACATTCTCAGGCTTGAAGTCCCAACAGAGTACCCACTTTCTCCACAGCCTCACAAAGCCAGGCACCAGCTTCTGGAATCCAGTTTTTAATGACATACACTGTACTGATTGGGTCATTGTGTGTATTCTCTCCCCCCTCTCTCATTCATGTTCCTAATTTTTACATAGTTTCACCATCTACAATGCTATCTCTAAAATCAAATTCCATCCTCCCTTCTTCTCTCTTTTCTTCTTTCTCTCCTCCCTAACCTTCTCTTTCACCCCTCTCCCTCTCCCTCTCTCCTCCTCTCTCTCTTCCATCGCCAAACCAAATACACTTGACCATTTTTCTTTAAATAATTGTGGAATTTTCAAATACACCTAACAGCTGCAAGTGTCTGCCAGCCTCCAGTACCTTCTAACACAGCTGTCAGTCTTTCAGCTCAGACATCCTCAGGCTCTAACAGAAAGGGAGTTCAGTTGAATGCAAACAAATAGTTTATTGACTGCAGTGGGAGTGTGCTGTTTCTCACTTTCCACTTCTCAGGTGCCATCTCCTACTGGATGGCTTTTCTGATTGCCCCTACCCTACCCCATTATTAGAGCTCTCTACCTCCTCAAATGATTTTGTATTTACTTATCTGGTTCTCTGTTGCATCCCCCAGTAGAATGTAGACTCCTGAAGGGAAAGAATTATTTTTTTGATTTTGCCTTTGAATTCCAGCTGCCTGGTACCTTGGTCATAGAAGGCATTTAATAAATTTTTTCAAATTATTGGGTTAAATTAAAATGTAGAGGAGAAAGTGCTGGACTAGGAGTCAACAATTCTAGCTAGATTCTGGAGTCTAGTTTTTTTCCTGCCACTAACTCTCTGACCTTGGGTGGCCCTTCCTGAGTGGTTGAACGACCTTGAAAAAACAATCTCTGGAGAAAGGAAAAGTTAAGACAATGAAGAAGATATAGGGAGACAGACAGAGACAGAGAGAAAGAGAAAGAAGGAGGCAGTCAAACAGAGATGGAGAGAAACACACAGAGGAAGAGACAGAGAGAAACAGAGGGGGAAAGAAAGAGACAGAAAGAAGATAGAAATAAACAAATATATATATATATATATATAGAGAGAGAGAGAGAGAGACAGACAGACAGACAGACAGACAGAAAAACAGAGACAGAGACAGAGAGAGGAGAGACAGAGAGAAGATATAAATAAATATACATATAGAGAGACAGAGATTATATATATATATATATATATACATATACATATATTCTCTGTCAAGGGAGGGGGGAGAGAAGCAGACATGACAACTATTTTATGTATTAGATAGAATATAATACTTGGAGTCAGAAAACCTGGGTTCGACTTGTGATCCTTGGCAAGTCACTTAAATTCCCTCAGCCTCAGTTTACTGAGTAAATAGGAATAATAGTCACATCTACCTTCCAGGGTTATTGTGAGTCTCAAATTAGATATTGTTGGTAGAGTGCTTTGCAAACCTGAAAGTGCTGTATAAAGGCTAGCTGTCATCATTAAAGAAAAAGAAAGTTATTTAAACATGCAGATAACTATGACGACAGAGTGCTTACATGGTGCTAGGCACTGTGCTAAGCACTGGGGATACACATACTAGCAAGAGAGTCCTTGCCCTCAAGGAGGTTACATTCAAATGGAAGAATACAACAACAACAACAATCAAAGGGAGCTGGAAAGGGGGGGGAGCAGAGTCTGATTTTCTCGTTGGCCCAGTGGAGGTATGGCTGAAGATGTACTGGGAGTGCTGTGGGGCCCAAGAACTGAGCAAAGGAAGACCAAAGGTGGTGTGATGTGGTTCCAGGAGCAGAGTTCTATTGTCCAATGGGAGCACACGTGGCTGGAGAGATCTAGGAAGTAACATAGTGGGTATGAAAAGGTTGCCACATTGACTAGACAAGGAATGTCATAGAAAACTGGAGTCAAAGATATTTGATAGGAAGAAATGACTGATCTTGTGGCAAGGGGAGTGATGACAGGGAGACAGCCCAAGGGCTCTACAGGTATCCTCATAATGCCATGAGGAAGCAAAGAAAATCTATAGTACCATGACTGGACCCTTTCTGGTGGGCTTAAGGGCATGGATAAGAAAATAATAACCATCCTACTAATAGTATCCAGCATCTATACATGGAAAGTGCCTTGCAGATGTTATCTCTATGGTGGGGAAAGTCACAATCTTTGGAGGAACTTTCCAAATTGATGAGATCACAGATCCTCTCAAGTGGAGCCTCACTCAATTACCTCATTTGTAAAACAAAACAAAACAAAAACCTGATATACAATAACTTCTGCTTTGTCTCTTTCAGATTTGTTTTGAAGCTTGAATGATATTAAAGAATATAAAAGTCTTCTCAAAAGTGTGAAACCTATGAAAATGTGGAGCACTGTTATTCATTTTGTTATGGTGAGAACTCTTCTGACACATCTGGGGTGGAAAGAAGCAACTATTTCTTCATGCAATATACACTTATGCTCAGACTCTCCTGCCCCCTGGGAACACTGACTTCCCTCCTCTGGCTGCAGGTTAGAGAGACCTGGGTGATTCCATTTGCAATACTATGTTAAGAAAATATCAGTTTAATAAAACCTTAAGCCTCACAATATCATGAGGCCAAAACCAAGGCAAAAAAAAAAAAAGAATTTCCCTTCATATGTTAAAGACATCAAAGCTGTTTTCTTGTTCACTATGATAGGTATCTGCTGATAGGAGTTTCATTTGCTCCTTCATTGGGCACTAAATCTAGTTGGCAGCTAGATGGAACAGTGAATAGAGTGCTGGGCTTAGACTCTGGAAGGTCTGAGTTCAAATCCAGCCTCACACACTAGCTCTGTGATCCAGGGAAGATCACTTAACCTCTATTTGCCTCAGTTTCTTCGTCTGAAAAATGGGCATAATAATAAACCACCTACCTCCCAGGGTTGTTGTAAGGATCAAATGAGATGATAATTATAAAGCACTTAGCACAGTGCCTGGCACATAGTATCCATTTAAGAAATGATCATTTCCTTTTTTCTTTCCTTCCAATCTAGTGCAAGACCTTGTAAATGGTAGGTGCTCAAGAAATATTTTTCGGATGTTCCAATATTTTGCTTACTCTAATCTCACCAGTATTGGTATTCCTTCCAGCTACATTGATTTCTACCCATCTAGGCCTTCCCACTTTATGAGACTCTTGTTTATGTCCTCTCATAAATCTTCCAGAAGAGATTCATCCAGTATGCTGAGGACCTTCTTTCAGAATTCTTGGCAATATAGACATTGATGAAGCATATAGCTCTCACTTCATGATAGCATTTGGGTTTCTACCCCCCAATCTTTCACTTGATAATAATAATAATTGGAGAATTGTAGAAGAAGGTTGTCTCTGTTGTTACATCTTTCAAGGAATCTTGCATGCTTTTGACCAATGGGTGAGTTAGAAAAGTAGTTTAGGAGAGTTAGAAGAGTACCTTGCCACCATTTTGTTCTGCAAGGTCAAAAATTTGGATTTTGTAAACAGACAATCTGCACAGTGGAATGTTGCATTCTCTGCATCTTTCAGTCAATCATGGGACTATAAAGATGTGGTTCTCTGTGGAATGTTGCTTACGAGATACTGCTTGTTCCCTTCATCAAAGATGTCCTTGAAGTATATAAATTATTCCTTAAAGAATGTGTAGACTTGGGGAAATGGGCATATGAGATGGAAGTTACCCATATTTTCTTTATTATGTTTTTGGGGCTATAATAAGGTCTAAGATGCTTTTTTGTGTACTCCCTTTTTAAGAATCAAAATCTCAAAATTGCATCATCTCATATGGACCTCCTTGGTGAATAGTAGGTCTAGTTCAGATGTTCTTTCTTTTGTTTTCCATAGCATCACCTCCTCAGGTAGCGCATTCAGACCATAATATTAGAATCAAAATATAATTGATGAAAAGAATTCAGCATAGAAATCTTTGAAATTTCTTACCCCTTGAGTCAGGATTTCTTTCCTAAGCTGAGTATCTCATCAAGGTTTCTGCAAACTTCTCTCCTACACTGATGGTTACTGTTCTCACTGTATTATGAAGTGATGCTCAAAAATGTTCTGCCGTTTCCTTTGGTTGCACTCCATAAATTCTCATTTTAAATTTTTCTTACAATTTCATACTGATTTTGATCTTTGCTCTCTAACATGCCAGTAGTTTGATTATACACAAAAGTTGGATTCAGAAATCACTCTAACCTTGATTACCAATCATTTCCTGTCAAAATGGAATTGATTTCACTTTTCATGGTATAAAAAAAATATATGTAATATGTGTGTGTACAATATAGCAACATACAATTGGTTATATAATACATAATACTGTTAAATATAATACTATATAATTATATAATGCTATAATACATACAAAATATATTTAGCATAATAACTATATTATCTTTAATAATAGTTTACATTGCACTTTTGAATTGAATATTAAATGAATTAATTTTATGCTATGTTATTCCTTGACACTGAGGGTGTTTATATATATCTAGGATATAGCATATTTAGCTATTTTGGATGCAGCCTTAATTTCATTAGCATTCCCTCTACTAGTACAGAATATCACCTCTCTAAATCTTCTCATCTTCATCTCATTTTAATCCAAGCCATTAAAAAGTTCCAAGTTATTTATAATGTTTTTAAAATTTGCATTCTAACTCTAAGAAAGTCTGCTATGATCCTATGATTCATGCTCTTTTTTGACCTTTTTGCTTCTCTGTACTATAGAGGGATTTTGTTCCAGTCATAAATTTGTGTGTCATTATAATCAGTATCTACATAGAATTGTTCTTATTCTGATTTCTTTCTTCTGAATCATTTCATATGTCTTTCCATATCTCTTTGGATTCCTCCTCTTTGTAATTTCTTATTATCCAATAACAGTCCATTGTGTTTATATACTGCAATTGGTTCATCCAGTCCCCAGTTGTCACTGTCCATGTCTTTCCACTAATCCTCTCTAGAGAATCTACCCAGTGTCCCAAGGGCTTTCCTTTGGTTCTTTGAAAACAGGTTGTCCCCAAAGTCTTAGTTCAGTTTTGTTATTAAAAGTTAAAAACTGAACTAAGACTTGTGGGGCACTGCGCTGGGGTGAGGGGTGGGGAGTAACCCAACAGTGCCATTCTGGTCACCAGTTATTGTTTTATTTTTGCTTCAGGACTGGTCCAACTTCTTATCCAGCTATGTATGTTTTCAATGATACTTATATATTTGCTTGGGCTACTTTTACTTTTGACCTTTCAAACATCATGACATTCCATGAATTTTTTTTTAGCATCTAAGATTTTCAGAGGAATGTTGCTGTTAAAAGTGTTGGCCTTTATGGTGGCAAAGTTTTTCTTTAGAAGTACTGTACAGATTCTCAAGCTTCATCCAAAATCTCACACCTTCTCATTGTCCACCTCCAAGCACAATCCCTGAGCTCTATCAATCATTTGTACATAGATCAACAAGTTCAATGTCCTGCCTATCCCATAGGCAGAGGGCAATGCACATTTTTCATTCATTTTGAGTTTCTATTGGGGATGATTACACTGCTGCTTTTTGAACCAAGAATTGACTTGAGGTGGCTTTGTTGTGTTCTGAGAATAATGTTGTTTCACTCTTTGAGAGTGAGAGGCTTTCACAAAATAGTCACAAAGCCAGTTATACTAATATATATATCTATATCTATATAGATATATATATCTATATATATATATCTATATCTATATATATCCTTTTTTTTGTTGATATAATTATACTTACCCAAAGGAAGACATGAGACATTTAAGATTTCCAGAGGAATCCTGCTGTTAAAAATGTAGGTCTTCATGGCAGCCAAGTTTGACATTGGGATTATTGTTCAGTTTCTCAAGTTTGATCCAATGTCAATCCATTGGCTCATTTGTTTATACCAATTTTTTGTCTTTCTCCAAGTACAATCCCTATAATCTATTATATTCTTCAAGGAAGCCTGTGGATATTTGCAAGTTGCTCCAGTATGACAGTGATAAAGGACCCAGACTTCCTTTCCCTCAACTAAGAAGACAGATAAGAGCTGAGTGTGACCTGGGTTTGGCAAATCCAAGTATGACCTCTCACAAGGTCATTGCTGAAACCCTTTCTTCACCCTGCTTGGGTCTGAAGATAATAATATCCAAGGCCAAGAAATCCCACCCCCTGAAACTGAAACCCAGTTGTATCCTTCTTTTGTCAAGATTGATACCCTTCCTCTTCTTGTGACATAGAACTGGTATATCTTTGCTCAGAGCCCCTCTCTACTCCACATCTGGGATTTCAAAGAGAGAGAACTCAGATAATCTATGACAAACCAGTTTTATACATCTAGAGAGGCCCCCAAGCTCAAAGGTTTTATTGTTTTACTACCCCAATTGTCATCTGTGAATAGGAGCTTTTTCAAAGTCAGAGCATCCATAAGGAATCCTTTTTTATTTTTTTTGCTAGAACTTCACAGGAAATTAGGTAAACATATTCTTTGCATCTCATTTGATATGAATACTTAGCAGATTATTGAGCAAAGCCAGCTTCAGAGTCTCATTTGTCACAGTCTTGTATAATTTAAATATGTATATGTATATATATATATATATATGTATATATATGTATATATGATGTACACATACACACACATATGGGAGATAACTCCCATGAGAAAATATGAGAACTACCTTCAAGGATGTATTTTATTCTGCCGAGTCAAATGCTTAAAAAAAAATATTAAACAACAGAAATGATGTTCTTGATAAGGAACTATCTCTACCAATGTTGGTCAGCACATTCTCTGAAACTCAAAAGGTTAGTGACTTGCCCAGGATCACACATCTGGTGTGTGTCAAAGGCAAGACTTGAACCTGGATCCTAGGTTCCTGACTCTAAGGCTGGCTTTCTATTCATTCTGCTGTGTTGTCTTCCATATGCCCTACTCCCCTTAGTCATCTTTTTTTTTCAGTGACTTGTTTATTTACTTTTAGTTTACAAGATTCAGTTCCACAATCCCTTGAGTTTCAAATTTTCTCCGCTCCCTTCTCCCCACTATGGCGGCGTGCAATCAAGTACAGGATCTGCAAATACTTTCACATTGTACAATAGTCTGGTTGTATAGAAGGGTTGTAACCAAAGGAGTGAACAATGGAAAAAAAGAAAGAAAACTGAACATGAAAAAAGAACAATAGCATGTAGATTGCTTCAGTCTCCATTTAAACTCTGGTCTTTCTAGATCTTTCTCTGAATGTAGATATCTCCTTCCATCCCGAGACTTATAGAGTTGTCTTATAACTATGCGTTGCTGAGAAGAGTCCAATTTATCAAGGTTGGTCATCACACATATGATGTGTCTGTGATTGTGTACAAATTTTTC
>CM053583.1:399215073-399264997 GCA_028627135.1 Pseudochirops cupreus | reverse complement strand
AAGGGTATGCAATTATTTATAGCCCTTTGGGCATAGTTTCAGATTGCTCTCCAGAATGGTTGTATCAGTTCACAGCTCCACCAACAATATATTAGTGTTCCAATTTCTCCACATCCTCTCCAACACTTGTCATTTTCCTGTTTTGTCATCTTAGGCAATCTGACTGGTGAGATGTGGTACCTCAAAGTTGTTTTGATTTGCATTTCTCAAATCAATAGTGATTTAGAGTATTTTTCCAAATGCTTAAAGATATCTTTAATTTCTACCTCTGAAAATTGCCTGTTCATATCCTTTGACCATTTATCAATTGGAGAATGACTTATATTCTTATAAATTCTTAGTCATCTTTTTAACTCTACAGTTGTGATTTGGCATGAAAAATCATCTTCAAAGCTCACTTCTTCCTTTCTTGTGTTTTCATCAGGGTACTCTTTATATGCACATATACTGTAATCCTAAGATTTTATAGAGATGAGAAAGCAGGTGGATGGGTTGGTAGCAGTTTAATGTTATCTCAGCCATCTTTTTTCCTACCAGGAAAAGCCCTATGTATGGCTTTTAATACTTTTGTAATCTCTTTCTTTTGGAAATATTGAAACTTAAATGCCTTAAAAATTGTGTCATTTCCAGAATGGATCTCTTCTACACACACCCTATTTATGCATAGTAAATATGACCTTCAAGAACAGCATCAGGTGCATAAACTTTGATCCAGCAATACCATTGCGAGGTCTATATCCCTTAGGGAACAAAAAAAGGGAAAGAAGCTATTTATATAAACATATTTACAATAGCTCTTTTTGTGGTGGCTAAGAATTGGAGATTGAGAGGATGCCCATCAATTAGGAAATGGATGAACAAGTTGTCATATATGAATAGAAATGATGAGCAGGATGATTTCAGAACCTGGAAAGACTTATATGAACTGATTCAAAGTGAAGTGAAAAGAACCAGGAGAAAATTGTACATAGTAACAGCAATATCGTACAATGAGCAACCGTGAATGACTTGGCTGTTCTCAGCAACAGTTCTTGGCAATATAATAACCTGAGACAATGATGAAAAATCCTATCTGTCTCCAGAGAAAGAACTAATGTGAACCGAATACAGACAAAGTCATACTATTTTTTGTTTTCTTTTTTTTTGTAGTTCAAGTTTTATTCCACAAAATGACTAATGTGGAAATGTTTTACATGATTGCACATGTATAACCTATATCAGGTTGCTTACTGTCTCAGGCAAGGGATAAGGGAAGGAGGAATAGAATTTAGAACCAGAAACCTTAAAAAAACCAAATGTTAATTATTTTTACATATAACTGAGGAAAATGAAATATTATTTCTTAAAAGGAAGAGAAAAAATCACTGGACATAACAAGTACTGAACAGTATCATAGATGAAAATGATTCTATCCTTTTTTTTGGAGCGGGGCAGGCAGGGCATTGGGGTTAAGTGACTTGCCCAAGGTCACACAGCTAGTAAGTGTTAAGTGTCTAAGGCCAGATTTGAACTCATACCCTCTTGCCTCCAGGGCCAGTACTCTGTTCACTACACCACCTCGCCACCCCGATTCTATCTTAATAGACATGAAAACAACTACATTTTTAAAATGAACTTAGATCCTAAGTCTGCGTGGCCTCTGGCTGCCACAAGCGCCTGCTTGGAAATGAGACTATGTGTTTGTTGGTTGAGACATTTTCTGGACATTTTTGACTTTTTGGTTGTGGTAACTAGTATACATTTTTAAAACTTTTCTAAGATATGAGGATAGTTCAAATTAATGTCTTTACTTTTGTCTATTTCCCATTTTCCAAAGTCAAAGGATTGTTTTAATACCATAGGCTGGATGTTTTGTGGGTGCATACATTCATCTTTATTCCACCATCCATTTTACTTCCTGCTTTGACCTTTGTTCTAAATAACTAATGATCCAATCACCCACAAACAACTGAAAAGAAAATGACCCTTTGGATTTGCTAACTGGCTGTTCTCTGTCTGGTAAGGTAGCCTATTTCATTTTTAAAGATTTTTTTTAACCACTTGTTATACCCAATGCCTTCTCACTCTCTTGTCAGAGAAAGCGTTTTAGCACATACAGGTGAGAGAATTCTGAAGTCATTCAAATTCAAATGAATTCAACTCTGGAAATCTTTATTAAATATTGATGATTTGCAAGGCACTGTTCTAGGAATAAAGACTAGAACTATGATTTCATTTACATAGGCAGCACTCAGGTAAGAAAACTCCCTCTACCAAGGTGTTGCAGGTAAGTATTTTCTATGAAACCTGTAGATTTAGAGAGCTACCTTAGACTCCTGAGATGTTAAGTGACTTGACCATAATCACACAAGCAATATATGTCAGAACTCAAGTCTTACTAACCACCTGTCTACTCACTATACCACAATACCTCTGGTCCTGGGGATCTAAAGACAAGAAACACCAAAAGAAGCAAAAATGAAACAATCATTATCTTTAAGAATTTCTATTTTCCTGGGGGTAGGTTGATTACCACATATGTAAAAATAATCAAATACAATTTTACCTTAGGAAAATGAAAGCAGTAATGACTGGGAGCACCAGGATAGATTTTATGCAGGAGACGGCATGTCAGCCAAGCCTTGAAGGAAGTGAAGGCTTCAGAGAGATTGCATTCCAGGTATGAGGGACAACCTGTACACCTGGCTAGTCTCTTGATTTTTATCTTGAATCACATTTTCCAACATAGCTTTTTTCTGTCCTCCCCTTTATCCACTTCTGCATTGAAATCACAAAATATGAAAATACATGTTGCCTTAATTTGGATATTCTTTTCAAATTCTTCCTAGAATTTCTCTACTTTATCCTCAGCAGTGGATAATGATGCATAAACTACGATTATTTTCTTGGTGGTCTGTTTGCTTATACTCATCATGAGTGCTGTAAGACAAAATGACCAAATGTCCCATGATTCTATGTGTTCCTTATTGCCTTTGGCTGTATAATGAAGCTGATTTGGCCAGTTGCTTTATTTGCCTCTCCAAAAAGAATCTGTGAGCCTTTTTCATATTTGGCTGCTCTTTCTTTGTCATCTGGTTTCATTTAGATGGAATATGTCAATGTGGTTATAATTCAGTTCCTTTGGTATGTCAACTTCTTAGTCAATGGACAAAGATCACACTTTGAGAATGGCAGCAGTTACATAGCCCAAGGAGGTCAATGGCAAAAAGAAAGACCCCACATATACCAAAATATTTACAGCATCAGTTTGTGGTAGCAAAGAACTGAAAACAAAGGAGCTGTCCATTACTTGGGGAATGGCTAAACAAATTGTACATGAATGTAATAGGATATTTCTGAGCTGTAAGAAATGATCAGTAGGGTGAATATAGAGAAGCATGGGAACATCTAGGAAATATTTCTGTTGATTATATCCAAATTAGCCCACATATATCTTGTTTGTCCATAATTGTTTGCACATTGGTTACTCCATTAGACCATGAACTCCTGGAGATTAAGGACTGTTTTTGGCCTTTCTTTGTATCCAAAGTGCTTAGCAGCATGCTTGGCACATAGTAGGTGCTTAATAAATGCCTATGGACTGGCCCACTGATGTGAAGTGAAGTATAGCATGGGAGAATGGAAAAACAGGGGCTCTGAATTTGGAGGACCTGGGTTCAAATCCTGGCTGTATTGCTTTGCTCTTTGTATGAATCTGGACTTGGTAGACAACTTTGCTTGGCTTTATCTGTAAGACATAGTGGTTGGACTAGGTCCCTTTCAGTTTAAAATCAATGATACTGTGAAGTAAGCAGAACTACCCCCCCCCCCCACACACACACATACACAAGGACTACAACAATGGAAGTAGAAGTAAGAACAACATCAAAACGATTCAAATGGAATGCTGTGAAATTATAATGATCAACCTTGACCTCGGAGAAGAGATATGAGAAAGTCTTTTCCTTCACTTTTTTGCTAGAGGTGGGGAACCACAGATGTGGAATGTGTCATATAATGACAGACTTATTTGACATGTTGACAAGTTTTGCTGAACTGATTTTCCTTCTTTGAAAATTTTGTTATAAGGTATTGCCCTCTGGGAAGAGGAGAAGAGATGCATTGGGAAATGTCAGTGATATAAGAACAAAAGATAGCAATGCAAACATATTCTTGAAACCAATACCAGCCACTACTTGCAGCACCTTTAAAGTTCTCTTTGCGCTGGTCACCTCAACAACAAAAGTGTGTATGTGGGGGGAGGGGGGCATAAGACTAAAGCTCATGTGATATTTTTTTATGCCAAAGAATTCATCACCTCATGGCCAGCCTGCTTTAATGAGCCCCTCTGTCCTTCACTAGGTTAGTCTTTGGACAGCAGACACTATCTAGGTGGCAGATGTGGGTGAACAGGAATAACCAGATCCCAGGGCATCATATTGATCTTGGGGTTAATTGAATTCATCAGCAAGGGAGTCCCAGCCCCATGGATGGAGATTCCCCAAAGGAACAAAAGGACAAAGCCTATATACACACTCAAACCACAAAAGAAGTGAAAGACTTCAGGCAAAAGAAGATTGGGAGGGGATGCTGGAAGAATTGGCTTATTAGATAAGATACCTTGACCTGAATGACCAAGCAAATTCCTAAAATCATGGAACCCTTGAAGTCTCCATGAACAGATATTATAACATGGGATGTTCTTGTGGGGGGGCCATTGGAGTGGGTAGCATGGCAAGGGGGTCCTTTAACTGGTGAGCTGTGCCTGTCATTCTTTTTTTTTTTTTGGAGGGGCAATTGGGGCTAAGTGACTTGCCCAAGGTCATGTGGCTAGTAAGTGTTAGGTGTCTGAGGCTAGATTTGAACTCAGGTCCTCCTGACTCCAGGGCTGGTGCTCTATTCACTGTGCCACCTAGCCGCCTCTACTCTGTCATTCATTTTTGAAGAGGACCAATGACCTCACAGGGTGATGCCTTGACTCCTGGGTAAATTGGATTTAAGTGAGGTGGAATTGCACAAAATTGCCAGCCTCATTCTCTATTCCAGAGTCATTGAAGTCCAGCGGCAAGACAAAAGTCAGGATGACTGGTGCTGGCCCAGGATGCAGTGGAGGACCTTGGTGTCATGGTGAGCTAATGTTTAACACAAGATGGAGGGGCTTCTGCTCAGTTTATCACAAACACTCAGTTTGTGATCCACACAGACTTGAAGCTATTACCAGCTTGATAAACCCTCCCATAGTTGACACTCTTTCTTCGGGCATAGAATTTGAGAATTTAGGGTCTCCACCATGGATTAAAATGTTCATCCTTGATGAATATAGGGCTTTTCAATGAGAAGTTCATTGACACATGCCAATCAAGAATCACCTACTTCCAGGGGATCATAATCTTTTGGATCATGTAGATAGGGAGTATTCACTGATTTACTGGAAATGTAGCTCTTGGGAAAGATTTAGACATTAAGGTCAGTATTGGGAGCAATTGCATTTGACCTAATACTAACTAAACCGAAAAGGCACAGGGAAGAGAAGATTCTGCAAGTACAGAAGTGAAGGACATCACAGCAAGGGAGACAGACTATCATTGCCAAAAGGCAAGTACACATGGGTCACAGTTGTGACTTTACTGGTGAAGGGAACTCCTAGTGAGATAACTCCCTCTATCAGTCCATATTGATATATGCTCTTATAAGACTGAGAACATTGCATAGGGCACCTTAATGCTTTTTGTTTCATGGGCCCTCTTGGCAATCTGGTGATCCCTGTAGATCCTTTCTCAGGTAATATCTTTTTTAAAAATTTATTTTATTTGTAATCTATGGAGTAAAATAAGCATTTCCATAACTTGGTATAATGATAATTTAAAAAGATGATTGCACACGAATCTGCAAATCTACAATGCACAACTTGCTATTCCTTTCAAATGTACGATAAAATTGTCATGAAAATGTCTTCTTTTCCTTCTTTTTTCTCCTCCCCGCCCAGCCCTAGAGATGGCTACCATTAGACACAAATTGGTATATGTATAAAATTATTCCATACATACTTCTATTTATCAGTTCTTTCTCTGGATGCAGATAGTGTCTTTCTTCATATGTCCTTTATAGTTAATTTGAGTATTTATAACAGACAAAATAACTTATTCAAAGCAGTTCTTAAAACAATATTGCTGTTACTGTATAAAATGTTCTCTTGGTTCAGCTCATTTTACTCATTATTTCATGCAAATCTTTCCACATTTTTCTAAATTCACTGAGCTCACCATTTTTCATAGCACAGTAGTCCTCCATCACAATCATACACAAAACTTGTTTAGCCATTCCCCAATTGATGGGCATCCCTGCAATTTCGAATTCTTCGTTACCACAAAGAAAGCTTCTAGAAACATTTTTAGAACATGTAGATTCTTTTCCTTTTTCCCTAATTCTCTTTGGAAATAGACCAAGTAGTGGTATTGCTGGATCAAAGGGAAGGTAGTTTAATAACTCTTTGGACATAATTCCAGATTGCTCTCCAGAACAGTTGGATCAGTTCACAACTCCACCAACAATGAATTAGTATCTTATTTTTCCCACATCTTCTCCAACATTTATCACTTTCCCCTTCTATCATTTTTGCCAATCTGCTAGGCATAAAATGACATTTCAAGGTTGTTTTAATCTGAATTTCTCTAATCAATAATGATTTAGAGCATTTTTTCATGACTATAAATTGTTTTAATTTCATCAGAAAACCTACTCATTTTCTTTGACCACGTTAAAGATAATTTCTTTAAATGTGTAAAATTGTTCTTGTTTGTTCTTCTTTCTTAAAAAGGACCAACGACATCATGAGGGTGATGTCCTGACTTGCAAGTGAATTGGATTTAAGTGAGGCAGGGCTGCATAAAGTTGTTTGCCTCACTCTCTGCTCCAGAGTCATCAGAGTTCAGTGGCCAAGACAAAAGTCAGGCTGACTGGTGATGGCCCAGGATGCAGTGGGTGACTTTGGCCTTTTTTAAACCAAGGTCTTTTCTAGCCCTCAGTTTGTCTGAAGCAACCAAATACATAAAATAAGATGCAGGGGAATACAAAGGAAACAGGGAAAATAAAGGTGTTAATTTTTCCCATTCAAGTTCATGAACCCCTGAAATTAATGGACCCCAGGTTAAGAATCCCTACTTTCATGGTATTTGTATTAATGGCTAATTATACTACTCAGAAGAGAAAAAAGTATATAATGACTTGGGGGTGAAAGAATCATTAGTATTGGAAAGGAAACAGGAACTAACATGTTTTTATGGATATTGCCATACAAACGTATGTATGTATATGTTTGTGTGTGTGTGTGTGTGTGTGTATGTGTGTGTATGAGAGACAGAGACAGAGAGAGAGAAAGAGGGGGGGGACAGAAAGACAGAGAGAAAGAAAGACAGAGAGACAAAGAGACAGGGAGAAAGAGAGAGACAGAGACAGAGAGAGAGAGAGATTGGAGATAAGACCGAGAAAACACTAGCATTAAGGGGCACCAAGTAGGGACAGCCCTACTCCTCACCCCTCCCTCTCAGGGCCAGAGTTACAGGGAATTGAGAGTTAAAACAAAGAAACTTGGAAATAGAGATTTTGAGGGGGTATTGCATGACTAAATGCAAGAACATGAGCCAAAAGGAGTAGATCTATTAATAACATTAGATTTTTTTGCACCTAAGTAATTAGCTCTAGTAAAGGTCATTTCCTATAAATTTCTCGTGGAGAAGAGTTGTGATCTCTCTTTTGACAGCCCAATTATTTCTTTATCGCCTTTCTCCATGCCAGTTGGTATTCATCAATGCACTTGTAAATTTTGTGTCACCAGTTTACATAAGCAGAGAGAGAACTTTGGGGTCAATTAAAGAGTTTGTCCCAGGACCCATCAAACCTCTCAGCTTTCCTCTGTGGCTGAGTTTTTAACCATCAATAACTTTTTGTATGAACAACACGGCACCATTGAAAGAAGGCTGGATGTTAGTTTGAGTCTCACCTCTGCCACTTCTATGTGTGACATTGGGCAGGTCATCCAAGTTCTCTTGACCTTGGTCTTCTCTTCTGTAAATGATGAATTAGACCAGATGACCTCAAAGGCCCCTTCCTGCTCTGGATATATGAATTAAGTGCTCATTTTTTTTACTGAAAAAAATCATGATTGTTTCCCTTTCTCTGTCATGGCCCTCCTGGAGCTGCTTTCTTATGGGGAAAGAGGTGAAATTATTCAAGAATTAGGAAAGGGAAAGTGGACTGCCAGTTTTACTCCAATGATATTTGGTTTACTGTGAGACTAGGGAGGAAATTTGGTAATGAAAATCTCTTAGAAAGAAAGAGAATGAAGTAGACAAAAAAAAAGCAGTCTGAGCAGGGGTGAAGGTGGGTGGGAGGGAGGATGGATCTGGGGTCAAAGGACTAGGGTTAAAATCCAGGTTCTGCTCCATCACACTTGTGACATCTGGTATGGGCCTGGATTCTCTGATCCTCCCTTTCCTCATCTGTAGAATGAGAGGGTTAGACTAGATGATTTCTGCGGGCCCTTCTGGTCTGGGGCAGGAGTGTAAAACTCACCCACAGACCCCAACCAGCCAGCAACACTTTGGAGTGTGGCCTGAACCAAAGTAAGATATAATTGGAAAATGTTTAACAAAATAAATAAAATAAATATGTCTACAACATAGACAATGTCAATTTGTGGTTTTCTAAGTCCTTGTGATGCCCTCCAGAATCTGTTTTAATTTGAGTTTGACACCATTGGTCTAAAGTTACTCTCCCTTGGAGAGGCATAAGGACCCTACTTATGATGATTTCTCTTATGCTCTCTGAGGTCAGGGGCAGGATCAGAATAAGTCTGGAGCCAGGAGCCAGCCATGCACAGACTTGTGTCCTTGCATGTCTACAGAGATAACATATTCATTCTTGTGGGACCAAAGATAAGAGTTAGATTAGAAAGAGGGAAGGAGTCTATTATCAAAGATCAAAATAGTTTCCAAGAGATGTCAAGGGAACCATCAGTCAACAAGCATTTATTAAACATTTACAGTGTGTCAGGCTCTGTACTAAGTGTGTGAATCCAAAGAAAGGCAGAAAAATTAAAAAGTCTCTGCCTGTTCTCAAGGAGTTCATAGTCTAATGAGGGAGACAATATGCAAAGAATTATGTACAAATAAGATATATCCAAGATAAACTGGAAATAATCAAGGGAGGAAAGGCATCAGAATTATGGGGGAACAGGAAAGACTTCCTCCAGAAGATGTGATTTTAGCTAAGATCTGAAGGAAGCTGGAGACTCCAGGAGGCAGAGATGGGGAAGGAGACCTAGGCATTCAGGATATCCAGAGAAAATGCCTCGAGTTAGGGGGTGAAGTGTCTTGTTCACAGAAAAGAAAAAGGCTGGCATCACTGGACCTTGAAGTATGTAAGTAAGGTGTAAAAATATAAGTATGTAAGGTGTAAGAAGACTGCAGGGAGGTTAGGGAGGGTGTTGATGTCAGAGGATTTTGTATTTGATCCTGGATGTGACAGTGAGCTGTTGGATTTTATTGGGGGTGTGACAATAACCTGTGCTCTAGGAAAATCACTTTGACAGCTGGAAAACAAATGGACTGGGGTGGGGAGACACTTGTGTCAGGCAGTCTGACAGCAGGCTATTATAACATTTTAGGTGTGAGGTGATGAGGGCCTGCACCAGGGCAGTGGAAATGTCAGGAGGTGGGGGGGGCACAGGGAGACAGAGAAAAGGAGAGGGAGAGAAGGAGAGAGAGAGAGGGAGAGAGGGGGGAGAGACAGAGAGAAGAAGAGGGAAAGAGACAAAGAGAGAGAGAGAGACAGAGAGACAGAGACAGAGAGAGAGAGAGAGAGGAATATGTGGTAGATATTGCAAAAGTAAAACTGACAGGTCTTGGCAACATGTTGGATATGGGGGGTGGTGAGAGAATGAGGGAGGGAATCAAAGATGTCACCTAGGTTGTGAGCTGGTGACCAGGAGAAAGCGATAGAGAAGTTTGGAAGGAGGGAGGTTTAAAGAGAATGAGCTCAGTTTTTGAACAAGTTGAGTTTAAGATGTGTGTATGACGTTCTGCTGGAGATGAAAGACTGGAGGTGAACAAAAAGCTTAGGGCTGGATAAGCTGATTTGAGAATTGTCAGCAGAGAGATGATAATTGAATCACCTGGGAGTTAATGAGATTACCAAATGAAGTCACATAGAAGAAAGAAGAGGATTTAGGACGGTGGGACAGCCTTTGTGGAAGGGTCTGACCTGGAAGAAGATGCAACCAATAGGACTGAGAAAGGTCGGTGTAAGACAAATAAACACAACACACAAGAGGGCTGCTAGCACAGGCTCACTCTTGATCTGATCAGACAGGAAAGACTAAAAAAGGGGTCAATAATTTACTTCATTCTACTCTAGTTTTCTCAGAAGAGGATTGCTGATAATGGGAGCACAAACTCCTACAGCATTCCCTAATCACCCTTCTCATAGGGGCCAGCGAGAAGGGGATGGGGCAACTACCCCTATGTCTCAACAGGGACAATCAAGACAGGACAACCAGTACATCCCCTAAATCCCCTCAAGCCTCAATGGGGGCCAGTTGAGGCAAACACATTTCCCCCCAAGCCTTGATGGGGGCTGATCAAGGCACGCACAGCTTCTAAGGCTCCCCCTAAGCCTCAACGGGGGCCAGTTGAGGCACACATAGCATTTGTGCATTCAACCCCAAGGTTTCCCAGTCACTGACCACTGACCATCTGTTTTATAGGGGCAACAGACAAAGAAGGCATATTGGCAGCAATAGTCTCACAAGTT
Organism: Pseudochirops cupreus; assembly: GCA_028627135.1. NCBI lineage: Eukaryota > Metazoa > Chordata > Mammalia > Diprotodontia > Pseudocheiridae > Pseudochirops > Pseudochirops cupreus. Next base: position 399,254,209 of record CM053583.1, on the reverse strand, counting down.
TACATCACCCCATCCCTGTATCTTACTGTGCAGTCACAGTGGATATTTATATTATCTATCATTATGTAATGCTGTCCAAGTATGGTGGAGATGTTTTGAACCATAACTATGGGAACTCTATCTAATACCTGGGAACAAGAGATTAGTGTGGATATGGATCCCGGGAAATGGAACTCTAAGAAATAACAAAAATGTACTTCACACACAGTAAAACTCACCTTAGTTACACTAAAATTCACCTTACTTATAGTCAGTCAGGTAGGTAGCAGGAGGACCAGGAGGGAGAAGCGTCCTGAAAACTTACAGAGAAGAGATTATTGAGGAGAAGAGAGTGCTCAGCTATGCCAAAGGCACAGAGAGATCAAGTGTAAGGATTGAGAAAGACACTAGATTTGGGAATTAAGAGATAGTTCATAACTTCAGATTAGAAGCCAGTCTGGGAAGAGTTTAGAAGACAGCGAGAGGAAAGGAAGTAGGAACACCTGTTGACTGTAGATGTCCTTCTCCTAGAGTTCAGCCACAAACATCAGAAGATGCATGAGACAATAGCTGTGGTAGATGGATCAAGTGAAGGGTTTTTCAAGATGGCAGAGACATGGGCATGTTTGTAGGCAGTAGGAAAGCAACCACTAGACAGGAGAGATTGAAGATAAGTGAGAATGATGGAGGGAGGGAGCAATCTGTTGGAGAAGATAGGATAGAATGGCATCACTTGTTTGTGTAGAGAGGTCAGCCTTGACAAGGAGAAGGGATAAATCTCCTCATGTGAGACGAGAGTGAAGGAGGAGATAGCGGCAGAAGGCATCTAGATGATGTGAGAGGAAAAGGAAGCACTTAGCAAATGAACTTAACTTTTCTATAAAGTATGAGGCAAGATTCTCAGCTGAGAAGATGGGAGAGAAGTCACTGAAGACCTAAGGAGGGGTGAGAAGTTGTGGCAGAGCCACTGCAATGAGTGAGACAATGAGTCAGAAAGGTGTAGAAGAACTGCCTTACTTGCATCAGTAAGAACTTGGTTTATGTGCCATAAATTGGTAGTGGACCCAGTCAGCATGGTTTCAGTGATTTTCTCCATTTTTGTTCAGCAGCATATGTGTAGAAACAAAGGCATTGGGTGGTGGGAATATTGCAAGGTTGAGGCTTGGCAGGGCAAGATTAGTGACATGACAAGGGGAGAAAGGACTCAAGAGAGGAGGACAGTCTACAGTTACACTGGACATCTATAGGCTATCTCTAGCCCAAGATGTCTGAAAGTAGAGGTCAGGAGAGAAGCTAGGACTAGATAAATAAATCTGGGAGTTGTCAGCACAGAGATGATAATTTTATGTATAGAAGTAGATGAGATCACCAAGTGAAATAGTATAGAGGGGGAAAAAAAGAGGGCCTGGCCTTGGGGGAACCCATGGCTTATGGGGGAAGGAAAGAAAACAGGTATTTATTAGGCACAACACTGCACTAAGCACTTTACAGATGTTATCTTATTTGCTCATCACAACCACCACGTGAGATAGATGCTATTATTACTCTCATTTTATAGATGAAGAAACTGAGGCAGAAAGGTTAAATGACTTGCCCAGGGTCACACAGCTAATAAGTGTGTGAACCCGATGCACCACCTGCCTGCCTCTGGATGATCTCAACGAAGATCCCATAAAAGAGACAAGGGAGTAGACAGATAGGTAAAAGGAAAAATAGAAAATACCATGAAAGGTTATGAAAACCTAGAGAGAACGGAGAATCATGGGGAAGAGGATGATTGCCACAAAGACTTAGAGATGTCAAAAAGGATAAAAGTTGAGTCAACAGCTGGGATTTTGTAGTGAATTGTAGTAAAGAGAAGAGATGGAAAGGATCCCAGGGTTAAGACATGGTGCCCATCGGCTCATGCATACCCCACAAGGGCTGTTAACTGAGAAAGTGGCACAGTGCAGAGACCAGGGTGAAGAGAACCATTCAGCACTATGGGACCTAAAGTGACCATGGCCTCCACTCCTGGGCTCACCTCACCTTTCTGGGCAATCTATGGCTTCAGAAATGGGGAATGGTTGTCAGTCTCCTAGATGGGGGACATCATCCCCATTTTCCCAAACTCCCCTGATGTACAACCAAGGAGCCTGTAAAGAGATAATAGGGAAACAACATTTTGATAAAAGGTACCATAAACAATGAAGTAATATCAAAATGTTTTTTATAACAACCTTCTCTGATAAAGGCCTCATTTCTTAAATATACAAGGCACTGAGATGCATTTATAAAAATAAGGGCCCCCAACTGATAAATTGTCAAGGGATATGAACAGGGAGTTTTGAGAAGAAAAAAAAATCAAAACTATCTATAGTCATGTGAAAAAAATGCTCTAAATTACTATTGATTGCAAATTAAAATAACTCTGAGGTATCATTTCATATCTATCAGAAATGACAAATGCTGGAGAGGATGAGAAAAAATAAGAACACCAATGAACAATTGGTGAAGTTGTGAACCAATCCAACCATTCTGAAGCACAATTTGGAACTAGGCCCAAAGGGCTATAAAACCGTACATACTCTTTGACCGAGCAATATTACTACTAGATTTGTGTCCCAATGAGATCAAGGAAAAAGAAAATGAACTATGTGTTCAAAATATTTATAGCAACTCATTTTGTGGCAATTAGAAATTGGAAATTGAGAAGGATGCCCATCAGTTGGGGAATGGCTGAACAGGTTGTGGCATATGATTGTGATGAAATACTTTTGTACTATAAGAAATGATCAGGTGGGTGATTTCAGGGAGAAAAAATGGGAAGATGTACGTAACTGATGCAAAGTGAAGTGAGCAGAACCAGGAGATCATTGTGCACTTTAAGAATAGTGACGTAATGACGACCTCTGAAAGACAGTTATTCCGATCAATATAATGATCCAAGGAAATTCCAGAGGACTCATGGTGAAAAATGCTATCTATGGCCACAGAAAGAACTGATGAACTCTGAGGGCAAACCGAAGTATAGTTTTCCCATTTTCTTTTTTTTTTTCTTGCTTCTTTGTTTTGTGCAATTTGGCTACTATGGAAATGTTTTTCATGATTTCACATGTATAATTCCTATTTTGTTGCTTGCCTTTCAAGCGTATAGGGAAACTGGGGGAGAGAGGGAGAATATTTGGAACTCAAAACTTAAGAAAAAGAATGTTAAAAAACAAATTTTAAAAAGAAATAAGATATTTTTTTGCCTAATTGGCAAGAATAACTAGTTAAAAAAGAAAGTTGCCTGATGACAGACTGGGGTAAGTTTGTCCTGTTACCTCTCCAACTGCAGCAGTCTCTCACTGGTATCCTAAGACCTCTGTTACCTTCTCCCTCACATTCCATTCAGTTGAAAGAACCCTTGTTGCCTCTTACACTACAAACTGTCACTTGTACTTATCCTCAGTGTAAAAATTCCTAGACACTGCTGTTAGTTTCTACAGTTATTATTCTATTACTTAAATTCACGTAAATTCTGGGTTAATTGCCCTTCTGTGGACTGTCTTGAGAATCTGATTACTGCATAAATAATATTACTTCTGTGCTTCCACAAACCAACTTACATACAAACTTTTAGACTATGTTATATTTGAAAACTACCTGTTTCACCTAATTCCTTTTCTCTCAAATTCAATAAACATATGCTGGCACCAACTCTGCAATTTTTTCCAGAGACCAATGAATTGACTAAATTGGTAAATTTCAAGGGATGTTATCCAGAGAGTTGCCTGGGGATGGTTCAGAATCTGCCAGTTAATTGGGCATGCCTCCTTTCCTGCTCTATTCTAACTTGATTTGGCTGATACAGTCTTAGGCTATGATCACATTTTGGGCTTTTTTTTTGTCTTGAAATAAATTCTTTTCTCATATGCTTCTCAGATATTGCTACCCAGTAAGGTATTAATTCATGTTATACTAAGAAACATGGTTTAATATTAAGATAGTTGGGTTATTACTGTATTAGCATGACTGCATCATGAAGTTTCAGACCTCTTTCAGGAGCCATACCCATGAAAATGGGGACATAGTTTAAACAGTGACATTCTGGAAAGTGCCTAAAACTTGGATCTAAATTATCACTGCTGATTCATGCCACCATTGTAAGAATATACCTGCCATGGCTGGCTATAGGTCATTAAAATATGTGTGTGTGTGTGTGTGTGTGTGTGTGTGTGTGTGTGTGTGTGCGTGTGTGTGTATAGATACATAGATAGATACATAGATACATAAATAGATGAATGGATAGCCTGGCTGGCTATAGGTTATTGGACTCTACTGCTCAGAGGGAATCCAAGTTCATCAGAGCATGGTGAATCACTACTTAGCAAAGGTACCTCTTGCTGGGAAGCTTGACTGCCACTTCTTGTAACTCTTTGAAATAAGGTCTAGGTTCTTCTTTTCCTAGAGTTCCAGTAGATCATCTGCAATGATTTCTGCTTCTGTTCTTTTTTTTGGTCTTTGAAATTACCCTGACTTTTATCAGGCTATACTTTTACCTTCATGTGAAACTTCACAATGGGAGAATGGGGGAAGGATACTTAATGTTCCATAGCCAAGCCTTTTCCCTCCCCATGTTCTGCAGTTATATGTATGTATGTATATGAATGTTGTGATATACACATATGTATATATGATGGTGTGTGTGTGTGTGTGTGTGTGTGTGTGTGTGTGTGTTTATCCACAGTGGAAACTTCCAGAGCTCTGGAGGCAGAAGACCTATGTTCAAATCCCATTCCTGATGTCTAACCTTAGCTAAGTCCCTTCACTTAGGGGTGTCAGCCCTGTTCTCAAGGAGCTCAAAGTCTAATTAATGGAAAAGACAACATGCAAACTATGTCCATACAAAACACATACATGATAAATAGGGGCAGCTAGGTGGCACAGTAGAGAGAGCACTGGGCTTACAATCAGGAAGACTTATCTATGTGAATTCAAATCTAGCCTTGGACACTTACCAGCTGTGTGATCCTGGGCAAATAAATCACTTAATGCTGTTGGCCTTAGTTTCCTTATTAATAAAATAAGCTAGAGAAGGAAATGGCTAACTATTCCCCAAGCAGGGTCATGGAGTCAGACACAACTGAAACGACTGAACAACAATAACAACAACAGAAATTGGAGGGAGTCTCAAAGGAAAGGCACCAAGATCGAGGAGGACCAGAAAGGGCTTCGTGCTGAAGGCAGGGCTTCAGCTGAGACCTGGAAGCCACAGAAGCTCAGAAACAGAGATGAAGAAAGAGGGAAGGGGGTTAGTCAGTGAAAATGCCTGGAATCAGGAGATGGAGCATCTTATGAGAGGAACAGCAAAGAAGCCAGTGTCATTGGAGTGCATGCAGGGCTGAGAACATTGGAAAGGCAGGAGGGGGCCAAGGTAGGAGGGGCTTTAAAAGCCAAGCACAGGGTGTTCTGTTTGATCCTGCAGGTAATAGGGAGCCACAGAAGTTTGTTAGTATGATTGGACCTTATGCCTCTGAATCTATGATCTCCTTTAACCAGAAAACAATTCTTTTTTATAATGACTCTAAACAGAACTCTCTGCTCCATAAAATTATTTCCAGCCTATAGCAGAGATGTCTACCTTGTTCACTCTTCAGGTTCCCACTTCATAGTGTCATTGTGAGGAATATATATGTGTGTTTATATATATACACATATATATATATATATATACATATATATAATATATATGTATATGCACAAACACATATCTCATATATATGTACGTACATACATACACTCTGCAAACATCAAGGTGTTATCTAAATGGAATCAATAGCAGTAAGTAGGCATTGTTTCATTCACTGAACTTATATACCCCATTCCAAGCATTGTAATTGGCACATAGTAGGCACTTAACCAATGCTTATCGATTGACTTATAGCAGCAGCCATAGCAATAGTAACAATAAGCCTCTGCCTCATTTACAGGGAGACATTATATGCAATAGTTACCACCCTCTATTCAATCAATGAAGTGTGTTTGGAAAGTTCATATACAAGTGGCTTTTCTGAAACTTGAAACAAATTTTCCTATACATATTGGCTTTATTTTTATTATCATAATGCTCGCCCATCTTTCTAAGCCAAGCTGAGGTCTGGACTAGTAAATTAGAGTGTTGAAGTTGAACACAAGCAAACCGGGATTCAAAATCCACCTGCAACCCCTGACTAAGCTGTGTGAGCCAAAGTAAATCACCTTACTTCTGTGCACCTCCATTTCCTCATCTATAAAATGGGGATAATATATATAAAAATATATTTACAGGACTGTGTAGGAAATACATATTATATATATGTTTATTATATATAATATACATATAAAATATATACAACTTATCTTCACCTCAACTTCCTCATCTATAAAATGGGGATAATATGTATAAAAATACATTTATAGCACTGTGTAGGAAATACATATTATATATATATTTATTATATATTATATGCATATAATATATATAAAACTTATCTTTACCTCAACTTCCTCATCTATAAAATGGGAATAATATAGCTAGCTAGCTAGATAGATATAAAAATATATTCACAGCACTATGTAGCAAATCTCATAGGTTTGTTTGTGCTGTTCAAATGAAATAAAGTCTATGAAACCATTTGAAAACATGCCAGCATTAAAGAAATATAAACTGATTTTCTTGCCAGAGGTAGGAACCTCGGTTTTTGCTTTGTCTCTCCTAATACCAATATAATACCACTGTGGCATAGAGGTGAACTTCTACTCCTCTGGGTCAAGCCAGGAGCCCTGGCAACTCCTGCCAAGTTCATCCTAAATTGGGACCTAGCAACAGGTCCTCTGTCTTCTGAGGACCAGTCTCATTCAGATCCAGAAGGGGCTCATCCCCAGGGTGGTCACAGATAATGAAGAGTCCAACCTTGACATTCCTAAGCACTATTTACCTTCCATCTATTTGTATGTAAGCATATACGTCATACTTCATTACAATAATTCATTTGTTTTAATTCTAAGGGCAATAGAATGGCCCTTAATGTCCATTCCCTCTTTTCAGCTTTAGGGAGTTCATTTTAGATGAAAAGTTCTGAATTTAGTCACAATCACTCTGAGCTCCCAGTTAGAAAAATCCCCAACACCTAGGCAGAGGGTGAACTCTCTACCTAACTTTACATTTATATCAAGTGTTAGGCCAATCGATTTGGCTGGAAATGTTTGGGGAATGCAAGAGCAGATACTATTATAGTGTCTGTGGATATGTAGTTGTGGGAAGAGCTGATTTCTCCTTGGCATTTCTCTCACCTGGAGGCAGTTCTCCAAGGTGCCCAGAAAGAGCCAAGGGCCCTCCTTGATTGTTCCATTCTCTCCCTTTGCTCCAGCCTCAGAAATCCTGACACTCAGAATCTCTTTCCCTTAATTCTGAGAGAGCTTCTCTCTTTTATACAATTTATTCTATCACACAATGGTCTTGATCAGTTTGAGGTATACAGGCCCTGTTCACAATGACTTCTGATTGTTTGGCTTCATCAAAGAAGGGTCTTCACCTAATCCAGGCGCCAGCTGCCAAATTGGGGTTTTTAACTTCACCCTTATACATAGCTATTTACGTGGATGTTGTTTCCCTTACAAGCTCCTTGAGGGCAAGGACAATATTTTGCCTTTCTTTGTTTCCCAAAGTTCTTGCTTAGGACAGTACCTGGCATGATTTTTGTTCAGTTCTTTCACTCATGTCCATCTCTTCCTGACCCCTTTTGGGGTTTTCTTGGCAAAGACACTAGAGTAGGTTGCCATTTTCTTCCCTAGCTCATTTTACAGATGAAGGAATTGAGTAACTTGCTTGGAGTCAGAGCTAGGAAGTGTCTAAGATCAGATCTGAACTCAGGTCTTTCTGACTCTAGGCCCAGCACTCTATCCACTGCACCACCTAGCTGCTCACCTGGCACAGAGTGAGCACTTAATAAAGACTTGTTGACTAATTGATTGACTGAAGGGCTTCAAGCTGAACTAGTGGTGGAAGAGATTGCACCAAAGAGATCACCCCCTTATATTTCACCCAGTGAGTGGCTCTTAGTTTTGAGGATTCTCTATCGATGTTCTTCAATTTCTACTTTCCTCTGAACAATTAAAACCAATTTCTTCATATTTGTCCTTTTATGTCCTTTAAAACTAGATCTTCACATTGTTGTTACTGAACTGTGTCGACACCCTTGTCAGTTGGTGTCTCCATCCCACATCTTAGGGAGGTGGCTGAGTATGATAGACATCAGGCCATAGATAGACAGACAGAAAGAAAGACAAATAGATAGAGACAGATAGACAAACATATAGATAGATAGATAGATAGATAGATAGATAGATAGATAGATAGATAGATAGATGGATAGATAGATGGGTGGATAGATGGATGGATGGATGGATGGGTGGATGGTTGGATGGATGGATGGATAGATAAATAGATATGCAGACAGATAGACAAATAGAGACAGACAGACAGATGGATAGACAGACAAATAGATAAATAGATGATAGGCAAACAGATAGACAGACAAATAGATAAATAGATGATAGATAGGCAGACAGACAGACAAATAGGGACAGATAGACAGACAGATAGCTAGACAGATAGACAGAAAGATAGATAGATAGATAGATAGATAGATAAGCAGACAGATAGATAGGCAGACAGATAGACAAACAAATAGAGACAGACAGACAGATAGATAGGTAGACAGGAAGACAGATAGGTAGACAGACAGACAGACAGACTGACTGACAGACAGACAGATAGATAGATAGAAAGACAAATAGATAAATAGATGATAGGCAGACAGATAAATAGATAAAGACAGACAGACAGATAGGTAGACAGACAGACAGGCCATTGGTTATAGATAAAAAGATAAGTAGATAGATGTAGATAGTTAGATGAGAGATGAGAGAGAGCCAGAGAAGGAGGTAGAGCACTTATTGAGCACTTAGTATATGCAGGCATCGTGCCAAGTGCCCGGGATACAAACACATCAGGAAAGGCCGTCCTTGACAATAAGGAGCCCATATTCCGACCACACAGAAAAGGGAGGTGAGAAGGATGAGGGAGCTTGAGAGAACAATGTCATAGCTTAGAGCTATGTAAGCAAGGGACACAGAAGTCAGGAAGATAAGAAAATTTGCCTGTCAGAGCCCAGGGTGGTTCTAAGGGAGAAATTCTGGGGTTCTGTGGGGAGGGGGTAGGGAAGTCAGGAATGATGGCTGGAGTGGAGACATCTACTGTGTGGAGCTTGTGGCCAGGAAGTAAGAGGAAAAAGAAAGTTGACAAGTCTGAGAAAAATGTACTTCGAGCTCCAAACAAGCAACTCATAGGTGAATTGTCTTAATATAGACCTGATTCTAATAGTAACAATAATTACTGAAATATAGCACTTTGAATTTGCAGAGAACTTTACAGAGAGGCTGCACTGGACAGTGGATAGGGTCCTGGACTTGAAGTCAGAAAGACCACAGTTCAAATTCTACCTCAGACAGTGTTAACTGTATCACCTTGGGCGAATCACTTTATATCTTTGGGCCTCAGTTTCTTCAGCTTTAAAATAAGGGACAATAGAACCTGATGACCTGGTGGAATGTCCTCTCCAGCTCTCAAACTAGGATAGTTACTAATTTGTCCTCATCAAATGGAGAAAGCAACTGATAGACTTTCTACATGACTATCATGGTTTCAGGGACAGGGACATCAGGATTTTCTTCATTTTCTTCCAGAACGTACCTTCAAGAAAGAACTCAAATATCTTCTACTTTGGCAGCGTTCCTCATTGCATATGCATATGATTCCAGAGAGCAAAAATGAGGATCTTCTTGGCCTTGTCAATGGTGACATAATTCATTCTGAGAGCTAGTACCAAGAAGGGAATAGCAGATGAAACTTAATGAATTCCTCTTATGATAAAACCAAGGGAAGAACAAAATACATTTATTCATTCTTGGGACAATGAAAATAATGAGAAGAGCAAGAGAGGAGGAAAGGTTTTCATTTCAGAAACAGTGATGTTGTACTCTCCTTAGGCATAATATTATGGTCAAAATGAGAAAGCATTTGTAACTTTGTGTTTCCCCAGAGTATGCCATTCTCTATCTGGTATTTGAGCATGGCCCTTTATTTCAGCAAAATGTTTGTATGGCTTTTGTTAGTTTAATTTAATCCATTTACATCAGAAGGGTCAAATTCCCCGGTTGCAGGTCTGCCAGCTGTCCTCAGCTCCCAGTAAGAACATACCAGAGTAAAACATAACTGGGAAATATTTAAGAAAATGCCCAGAAATATATCATAGATAATGTTAATTTGCATTTTTTAAAGTCAGTAAGTAGCCCCCAAGGAGTTTCTATCCGAGTTTGACACCACTGATTCAGTGATTGCTCTTGAGGAAATTCAGATTATTTCATTAAATCAGAGCCCAAATACATTCTCACACACGATCCACAAATGTCGGCCCCCACTCCCACATGACCCATTAATCTTTAAGGGAAGAGAAATACCACCCTAAGGATAAAAACCGAGAATATGGGTGAAAATTATCTCACATAATTGGGGAGAAAAGTAGGAATCTATAAAAACAAGGAGGAAGGGGTAAGCATAGCAGTGGGTCAATAAACATTTATTAAGTACCTACTTATTTATTATTATAATATATTATATTTATTATTATAATAATATAATATAATATATTATTATAACATACCATTTATTAATTTATTATTATTTATTAAGCACTGTACTCAGCATTGGGGACATATTTTCTTGCCTTCAAAGAGCTTACAATCTAATGAAGGGAACAACAAGCAAATATGCACAAATGAGCTTTTTACAAGACAAATAGGAAACAACAGAGGGAAGGTAGTAGAATGAAATAGGGCTGGAAGAGGCTTCCTGCATAAGATGGGGTTTTAATCGGGACTTAATGGAAGTTAGAGAGGTTAGTGGTTGGAGCAGAGGAGGGGGAGCACCCCAGACATGGGGGAAGGCCAGAGAAAATGCCTGGAGCTGAGAGATGGAGCGTCTTGTTCATGGAACAGCCAGGAGGCAGTGTCACTGGATAGAAGAGTCTGTTAGAGAGTAAGGTATAAGAACACTGGAGAGGTAGGAGGGAGCTGGGCTATGGAAGGCTTTAAATGGTCAACAGGGGAGTTTGTATTTGCTCCTGAAGGCAATAGGAGGCCACTGGCGTTTGTTGAGTAGGGTGGGGGTAACATGGTGAGACCTCTGCTTCAGGAAAATCATGTTAGTGGCTGAATGGAGGATGGATTGGAAGGAGAGACTTGAGGCAAGCTAGCTATTGGAATAATCCGGGAGTGAGGCAGTTAGGGCTAATGCCATGGTGATGCAGTGTCACAGGAGAGAAGGGGTCATTATGAAGCAAAGTTGTATCAGGAAGAAGAGAAGAGGACCCAGGACAGAGCCCTGTAGGACACCGATGGTTTGAGGGTGTGATCTGTCAAAGAAGGCAGAGAAGGAGCAGTTAGAGAGGCAGGAAGAGAACCAGGAGAGAAGAATGTCCCACAAACCTAGAGAGAAGAGAGTGCCAAGCAGAAAAAAGGTGAACAACTGTGTCAAAAGCTTAGAAGAGGTCAAGGAGAGGGAAGATTATAAAAAGGTAATTGGATTTGGTTGGCACGTGAAAGTGATGGAACACTTTTGTGCTGTAAGAATGAAGAAAGAGTATGATTTCAGAGAAGCCTGGAAAGAATTATATAAAATAATAAGAACTGAAATGAAATGAAAAGAATTATATAAATGATAATAAAATTAGCAGACCCATAACTACCATATTGCAAAAAAAAGATGTTTTAAAGATGTAGAAACTACAAGCATCTCAATGACCTCCCAGAGTTCAGAGGGTTCATGATGAAACAAGTGCATTACTTGATAGAGAGGTTAAGGACTCAGAGTGCAGACTGAGACATTTTTTTTAAACATAGCTAAAGTGAGATTTTGCTTTATTTGACTACACATATTTGTAATAGGGATTTTGGTTTTGTTTTGTTTTTTGGGTTTTTTTGCTTTCTCATTGTGGGGGAAAAGGGAAGATTGCTGAGAGAAAAGGTAGATTTTCATTGACTGAAAAAATCATGAAGACTGTGGTTTTAGTGACTATCTGGTGCATGTGGACTATGTGACCTTGGGTAAGTCAATTAACTTCTGACTACCTTAAACAGTTCTCTAAGATTCTATATAATGGGGCATTCAAGAGTCTTAGGAAAAGACCCAGACTTCAACCCTGGATTACATATAAATTGTAGAGAAAGTGCCAAACTGTGTTGGTAGAAGGAATTTCCTCCTGTAGGGTTTCCTATACCAATAAAGTTACAAGCCCCTATTTTTCTGTTTCTCTGTATTCTTTATATTCATCTTTTTTTTATGTTGCAGCTGTACTCTATGGACTTCCATTTCTTTAGCCATTCCTCATTCCATGGACATGTACCCCGTTTTCATTTTTTTGCTGCTACCAAAGCACTGCTATAAAATTTTTAGTGTGTATGAAACCTTCTTTCTGACATTGGCCGCCTCAGGCATATGTCTAGTAATAGGATCTCTGGTTGAAAGGGATGGACGTTTTCATCACTTTTTCAGAATAATTTCCATCAATTTTCCAAAATAGTGGGACCATAGTGTGAATTTTCAAATAGGAGAGCCTTGATCCATGTTGCCATCAAGATAATCCTAATGGCAAAGCATATTCCCTAGCCTTTTCAGCTTTTCAAAGTGATTTCCTCCCACCAACCCCATGAGCAGGGCCATGTAAGGATGAATGTCCCATTTTACAAATTAGGAAGCTGATGCCCGGATTGGTTCAGTGAGTTGTCTAGGGTCACACAGCTTCCAAACATCAGGGTTGAGACTCAAACCCAAATCCTCTGACTCTGAGACCAGTGTTCTCTCCATTTCCTTTTGAACTAGGAGTCATGGACTCAGAAGTCAAGGGAGGGTGGTGCAGCAGAAAAGAATCTAGAACCAGAGGCAAAAGACATAGGTTCAAATTCTAACTCGGACCCTTGAGGCAAGTCACTTAACTTCCCTGAGGCTCAGTTTCCCCATCTGTGAAATGAGGGGCTTGGTGTAGGTGATTTCTGAGTTCCTTTTTAGTTTGAAAATTATGATCCTCTGACTTCAAAGCTTAATTTTTCTTTCTCATAGATAAGTATCAGTAAAAATGAAATGGGCCTCCACTGAGTTAGAAAAGGTCATTCTCTTTGGTTTCTAATCTCTCTTGCCTTATTTTTCCATTTTTCTAAGAAGGATCATTACATCTGAGTACAAAGGCAAGATGATTCAGCTGATTGGAATACTGGCTATCAACTCTGCTACTGTGGTCTCTCTCCCTTCCTGTCACTGCACCAGCAGAGTCTCTTTTTTATGTAATAAGCTGCATTAATAGGATAAAGGTACTTGGAGTGGATTTTCTGCTAGCAGTGATGGATTTGCATAGACTCATCCAGGCTCATTTAGTCACTCAGGAAATATTTGTTTAGTCTCTATTTTGTCCATGGAGGGCTACAATCCAGGTCCTGTGGGGAATACAGATGAGGGGAAGACAAGGCAACTGTCCAGCAGTTGGTTATCTCATTGAGGAGATGGGACATTAATATACAAAACTGCTTAAATAATAAAACAAGATGACATAAATAATAAAACAAGTTACAAATTATGAGTAAAGCAGGATTTTCTCAATTCAATCTCAATTCGATTGAACAGACATTTATTAAGTGATTACTGCATACACAAATATTGTGTTAAGCTGTAGGAGAGAGAAAATTTGGATGCCAGAGGAAAGGCAGCTTCAGAGATTGTGACTTCTTTGGGGAAGAGAGAATTGCAGCTTCAGAACTTTACAGAGACTGTCAGAAGCCAGACCAGAACTACCTACACCCAAGTCTAACTGTGGGGATTCTTTCCAAAGGTTGGAAAGGACTGATGCTAACCAAATCTGAGTTAACCTTGGGCCACATGTGCTCTCTTGGGTTGTTCCCACTCTCCTCAGGAACCTTACGTGTGTTCGGAGACTATAAGTATGTCACAGACTTGAAAGGGTGGGGATATTTTTTGAACCAACTGTTCTTACTATAACATCTCAGTAAATACCCATTTCTAAAAGCTAATAATCAATGGGGAACACACCAGATGGGGGCTTGCGAGTGATGGTATTAGTTCTATAATCCTGATGGGAGATGTAATAAGCCCCTTTAAGGATGTGAGTAGGAGAGCAAGCCCAGAGAGGGTACTCCAGTAAGTCATTGCACACACAGTCCTTATGGTTCTGCTCACTTCACTTTGCAGGACTTGAAACAACTATTGCCATGATTCTCTGAGTTCCTTATGTTCACTCCTTGCAGCCATCCTACATGTAGTGTCTTCTATTAGAACATCAGCTTCTTGGGGGTAGGGATTGTCTTGATTTTGCACTTGTGTTACCAGCACTTATCACAGTGTCTGGCACATGGTAGGCACTTAATAAATGCTTATTGATTGTCTGACTATACCACATTATGGCTTGAGTTGGGAGTTATAGGAGAAAATAAGGCAATGGTCACAACTACCTTCATGATTTGGGGGGAAGTCACCACTGCCACTCCACGATCCTGTTTCCTCTTCTATACACTGAGGGCTCTGGACTTAATTACCTTTGAAATCTCTTCCAGCTTTAAATCTATGATGGGATGAGCTCATTTATATCACATTTTCAGGTTTACAAAGTACTTTCTGAAAGATAAAATGTGATACAAATGAATAATCAAATCTCTATGAGATACACGCATGATTCAGATCTTCTCTACAAAGTGTAACTGGCTCTAGACTCATGGAAATATCGTATTTCTCAGGTTAGTGGTGTGGAAGGTGGTGATTGGAATCAGCCTCATTATAGATTCAGTCCAAGTGTTGAGAAGACCCTGGGAGCTCTGGAAGTCAGGTAAAGGAGCCTGAGCATCACTCTTGCTCTGGTGATTTACATGCCCACTCTGACTCTTTCATATTCCAGGCCAACTGTTGGCTTGATGAGAATTTAGGAACCTTCCAATGGAGCAATTTTATTCATAGCAGTGAAATTGGCAGCGACCATTTTGGATTCTACAGGACTCTGAAAAAGGGGGGAGAGGAGAAGAACTTGAAGAAAAAATTCTACCCACATACCCTAAGGGCTAACCCTCCCCTAGTCTTGAACTGGGTTTTCTCTCTCTTCGCCAATGAAAAAGGAGTTGCTTTCTGCATGGTCCTTAAGGAAATACAGACCCAGTAAGAAAATGCCTACTGGTAGAAGCATTTTATTGTTTCCTTTGGAGGAAAATTACTGCTCATACATTCACTCTTCCACCTTTGCTCTGCCTCCATGTTCAAAGCTGTTATCTACTACAGTAGTCTTCATTTATTTTTGGAAACGGCCCAGAGATAGGGCTTTGGGTCACTTCAAATGGAAATGATTCTGTGCAAGGAGTCCCCCAACTCCATTCCACCTATCATTGTGAAGCCAAAACTCCACCATAAAGGATGAGATGAATGCCATTGCCACTGTCAAGGCAGAAGCTAAAAAGTGATTTCTTGGGGATTTCTCCCCTATCACTAATAAATTATTAGTTCATTTAAGAAACAAAAGTTTGAAGATGTTCATATTATAGACACACACATTTTAAGATGATAATTTGTGGCTCACCCTGTAAGATACCTCACACAGCACTAGGGTCCCCTTAACAATACTTGGCAATAATCCTATCTACTGAAAACTACCATAAGTGAGCATAGGGAAAGAAGAATTAAGAATAAGTGGAAGAGAAGAGAAGAGGGGGGAGAAAGGGAGAAGGAGGAAGGCCTGGGAAAGAGAAGATACACGGAATATGATATGTATCTATTTTCAAGTATTTGGAAGACTTTCACATAGAGAAGGAGGAAGTATTTGATTTGTACTATTTAATTTCAGAGGACAAAGCCAACAACCAGGGGTAGAATGTTACAAAGATCTAGATTTTGACTTGTTGTAAGGAAAAGAAAGAAAAAAGGAAGGGAGGGAAGAAGGAAGGAAAAAAAGGAAGGAAAGAAGGAAGGCAGGAAAGAAAAAAGAAAGAAAAATGGAGGGAGGAAGAAAAAAGAAAGGAAGGAAAGAAGGAAGAAAGAAAAAGAAAGCAGAAATAATTTGAAGGCATTTGAAGGTTTAGGATAACCAAAGGAGAATCTGAAACTAATATTCTTGACCACAGGTTTTTTTGGACCTTCCTATTTTGTTGCCCAGTTACCTGTTATTTGAAGATAAAGACATTAGGAAGTCCCAGTATAACTTGTGTCCTATTTATCTTATTTACGGAATTCTGGTGCTATTGCATCAGCTAAATCAAAATGTTCCTATGTGGGAAATAGGAACCAGAATATCATCTCACCCAAATATGGAAGTTTTGTTATGAATTGAGGTTCTGATTATATTCATGATGTTCTAGTCAAATGTTAACTTTTTTTATTATTGTGATTTGATAAACATAAACTAACAGGTAAAGAACAAAAGAAAGAATTCCATGTGAAATGACAAATTTTTTTACTTGCAAGCTCATTTCAAATGTTTCATGCATCCATCCATTCAGTGCATTATACTGGGCATTGGGAGGAATACAAAGATAAATAAGGCACAATCCCTGCCTTTAGGGTCCCTGCACTCTTGCAGAACTGATTCACATTCCAATAAATTCAATCTAACAAATGCCTGTTTAAGACCAACTCTGTGCAAACACGGGAAGACAGAATCAAAACAATCCTTGTGCTCAAGAAGTTTGCATTCCATTGCACTACTTAAAGAAAAGAAAATATAAAATAATTTGAGGAGGAAGAAAGCACTAAGAATGGAGGTGGGGAAGAGGGGAGAAGGATGGGGAAAGGTTGTCAATAAGAGGCGGCTCTCATCTGATCCCGGCAAGATGCTGAGCATTCTAAGAGGGGGAGATGAAGAGGCCAAGAGAGAGTGGAGGGCCTCTGCGAAGATCAACCAGTGCCTACATTCCAGGCACTGTCTTAGGTCCTGGGGATCAGCCAATGAATCACTCACCAATAAGCCTTTCTTAAGGACTTTCTCGGTGCCTGGCACTGTGCTGAGCACTGGAGGTAAAATCATAAAAGTGATACAAACAGACCCTACCTTCAAGGAACACGCAGACATAGATGGGTGCTCATATATGTGTGTATACACGCATGTATATTTATAGATGAAGATATGTTTCGAAGATATATAATAATACACTAACAAAAGGACAAACATTTCCCTCCAACACCTACATCAGTGGTATCAAACTCAGATAGAAACAGGAACCACTAAACCATACATAAGGATCCCTGTGGGCTTCACATTCAATGAGAAAGACACATATTGACATTATCTATGTTTTATTGTATTTTTACTTATTTTCTTAAAAGATTTCCCAATGACCTTTTAGTCTGGCGTGTGCTGCACCTGGGAATGTTGGGGGCCAAATGCTGCCCTTATGGCTGAATCAGCCCTTGGGTCAGCTTCTGCTGGAGGTGGGGGGTGGGGCTTCTCCACCCAAACAAAAGACCACTTGGGGAAATACTCCTTGTCTTGTCCACTGCTGGCTCCCAAAGCATTAAAGTGGAACGTCCTCTTTATATTTCTCTCTTGGAAACAAAGCCCCATCCTTTAATTCTCTTAGTCTTTACACATCCCAAATGTCTCATCCCACCCACCATCCAGCAGGAAGGGCAACAACGACAGCGATGACAAGAGTAACAACTTGACTCCCATGGGAGGGCCTGAGGTGAATGAACCATGCCCAGGTGGGCATCTTGCAAGCACAGAATGTCCCTGTAGAATTCACCTCTGGGCACTGTAAGAGACATTTACTTTCTCTCCTTAGTCCCACCCTCTGCACACAAGTCAAGCTGGAGTTGACTTGTTCAGCCTGTGTCCTCTCCCTTTCTGGTTGGTTCTCCAGGCCCAGCCCCCAGATTTGGGCCCAAAGTGCCCTCCAGACACCTCTCCCGGAGCTCCAAGCTGGCTGCTTCACCGGCCCTTGTCTCCTTGCCTAAACGTTCTTGACTATCACCATTCCTGGGCACCAGTGAAAGCCAAGTCTCACTCTAATTCCAGGTCTTTGATGAACCCAATCAGTTTGCCTTTTCTCTCTTCACCTTTTAACACTTTCTCTTTATTTTCATCATTTTCTTTTTTCTCCCTCCTTTACTTATCTTCCCAGCTACACTCAGAGGACTTATCTACTCTTCCCCCATCCTCCCACCATGGCTCCTTCCTCTCAGAGCATCACTGATCCATTAAAAATAAAAACTTACCAGTATAACACTAATAACCGACTTTCTTATAGCACTTTAAGGTCTTTGTGTTCATTGCAAAGGTCTTTGTGTTCATTGTTTTATTTGAACTTCGTGATAATCCTCTGAGCTAGAGAGAGATGGAACTAGACCTTCAACTTCATTGATTTAGAGAAATACTGGGTAAGAAAACTTCCTTTACCAGTACAAGTGAGCCCCTTTTCTGCATTGTAGTCTCAGAGCATTGAGGAGCTAAGTGACTTGCCCATGGTCATGTAGTCATTCCGTGTCAGAGATTGAGAACTGAATCCAGGTTCTCAGTCTTCCAAGTTCAGCCCTCTCTCTGCTACACTTCCTCTCAGTATCAACATTTTTATTTAGGACATAAAAGATAGCTCTTACTTACAGCTAAAGTGAGGCATATTACGTACTCATTTAATTGTGGATAGGAGCTGTTCATCACAGGGTGAATTGAGGAATCTCAGTGAATTAGGTGGCCATTTTCTTTGTGGGCACCTTGCTGAATGCCAACTAACGACTGATGTCTAATTTACAAACCTATTACCTTTTTCCCTGTGGTCTTCTTTCTTCCTCTAGCATCTAAGCCATCTAAGTCTGTCTGGGAGCCTGAGCAGTTTTTATGAGGCTTTGGTGGGAGGTGGAGAGAAGCAGGTTGAAGTGGACAGTGGGGGGCAAGGACATAAGGAAAAACTTCTATGGTATCCTGGGCTCTTCTCTGCCTTTCTATCTCCCTCCTCCCTATCTCATTCTCATCTGAGCCTACATTTCCTAGCTGTAGAGAATTAGGAAGGAGAGATAGATGGTCTCTGAGGAAGGGAGAATGGACGCTCCCACAGAGCTCCTCTAGACTGTTCCCCAATGAAGTGGAGAAAACATTTAAATTATCTTCAAGACCATCTGTTCCCTAAATTTGCATAGCTGAAGGGTAGGGATTTTGTCAGAGGCACAAACTGATGGGAAGCTAGAAATCTCAGCCTCGATAAAAGGTAATCACAAATCCTGATCCCACTGTGATCCTGTTCAGAAATGACTGGAAGCTGTTTTTTTCTTCCTCTCTTTGCCCCCCTTGTCCCTCTTCTCTCACTCCACCCACCCCTTCACCCCTTCCACTCCCTCCTCTGCAGTTCTCATTCTCCCTGCTCAGCTTCAATCTGAGAATATTCAGTAGGTTTCTTTGTGGAGAGTGCTTTGTCCAGTTGCCAAGAGAATCTCGACAGTAACCTTTGTTCCTTTGAGAGAAGGTGAGCTAAATGAGTGAATAACAGCAATGAAAATATTGCTAGGATGCCTTTTCGTGGGCCTTTGTGAACTGTTGGCTCGGGGCCCTGGCGAGCAGCTCTTTCATCCTAGAACTGACTTCGTGCCTGTTCCTCTGGGCAGCGACTGGGGCAACGGGAACAAATAAAAGGGGTGGGAGGATGCTCTAGCCTATCTCTTCCCTGGTCTCACCTTCTGACCTCCATGGTCAGTTGAGGAGACAGTAGGTGAGGAAGCTTACAAGACCCTAACCTATCAGCTGGAAATCCAGCCGGCTGAGCTCTTTTCATGGGCAAATAATGGGGGAGGAGGATGCAGGCAGGGAGCTGGGGCTTGTGGCATTCATCATGGAGACTCTGGGCACTGGTAATTGATTGGGGATGGAGAGCCCGGCATGAAGAGTGGATCTGTGTTGCATTTGTTTCCAGGCCTCTGGGTGCAGCATAATGCAATCACCATCCTCATTCCTTGGAAAAGATGAAAAACAACCTCTCCCAGAATGAAAACAGTGCTCTACAAGATTAGGCTCCAGGTATGGCCGGAGTCTGGGAACGATATTGCACATAATTCGATAGTTTCTTTCAACCTGAATGCCAGGAAGCAGCGAGGAAAAGTATTTATCTCCCAGCTGATATCATCATTAGAGAGCAGGACTGGAATGGGGTCTTGCTGCTGACAATGATCTACTGTAGTTCTGGTGTCTTGTGTCAGACCATTAAGACTATTATAAACACACAAATTAAAAATAAGGACCATATGAAGATAGATGCTATCTGCATCCAGAGAAAGAGCCGATAAATACAAGCATGTATAGAATAATTTTGCATATGTAATACACCTATTTGTGTATAATGGTAGCCATCTCTAGGATGGGGTAGGGGAAGAGGAGGGAAGAAAAAAAAGGAAAGAAAAGAAATTTACATGATAATTTTCTTGCATATTTAGAAGGATTAGAAAATTGTACGTGGTAGGTTTGCAGTTTCATATGCAATAATATTTTCTTTTTATTGTACTATGCTATGGAAATGCTTGTTTTATTCCATAATTTAAAAATTAAAAGAAAAATGCGAGAAAAATTAAAAAACTTTAAAAAAACCATTAAGACTGCCATTTAATGGAGTGTTGTATTGTACTTAATCTAACCTGCTCAGCATCGTGTGACTAGCAAATATCTGAAGTGAGATTCAAACACAGGTCTTCCTGATTCCAAGTCCAATGGTCTTTTCGCTTGGTCCCGGTGCCTCTCAGCATGCATTACTCCCTCTTACATACCCTATATTCCAGCCTAATCGGTCTATTTACTGAGCCCTCCACACAGTGCTTGTATAAGTGACTGGTCTTCCCAGATACCTTCCCATGCTACTTAGAATTTGAACCATCATTTCAACAACAGTAATCATTAGCTGAGAATCTGCTATGTACCAGGCATGGCATTATGGCATTTAAAAGAAAAAAGCAAAATAATTCCAACCCTTAAGGAGCTAACAACCTACTTAGGGGGAAAATGTGAACATGGAGATACAGAACTAAATATTAGGGAGACCAATGGCATAGTAGACAGTGCTCTGGACTTGGACTCAGGAAGACCTGAGTTCAAATCCTACTTTATACTCTTACAAACTATATGAACTTGAACAAATTGTTTATCTATCTTGGACTCAGTTAAATGGGGATTAAATTAGCATTGTTATGAGTATCAAATGAGTCAATTATGTAAAGTGTTTTGCAAACCTTAAAGCTATCTAAATGTTAGCTATTATTGTTGTTATTATTATTAAATATGAACAAATTTGGTTGTGTGGGGAGAATATTAATAACTGGGGGATAAGGAAATGATCTTCTTTGGGGAGTAGTAGCTAAGATGAGCTTTGTATTAAACTGGGGATTCTATGTGATGGAGGTGAGGGGAGAGAGCATTCCAGGTATAGGGGAAAGTCTGTGTAAAGACATGGAAATGGAGATGGAAAACCAGGTGTGGGAATCAGTATAGGCTGTGGCTGGAATGTAGAGTGTATAAGGGGAGGATAATGCATGATGAGGAGCATTGGGATGGAGAAATAGAGCATTGGGCTTGGGATCAGGAAGACCTGTATTCGAAATCTACATCAGATATTTGCTAGGCATATGATGCTGAGAGACTTATTTAACCTCCACAGGCTTTGGACATTTGTAAAACGTGGGGGATGAACTTAATGACTTCTCAGGTCCTTTCTAGCTCCAGATCTATGAGGCTAAGAATGAATGAATCTTCTCTGAGATTTCCCTGAGTCTATTTTCACTCAAGCAGAAAGTGGGTTGGGAAGCTTACATTGCCCTTCCCCATTATATAGAAATACTGCCAAATCGGTTCTTTGGAAAGCTAGGAGAAGTTCTGACATCAGGAGGTACCATATTGTAGTGGATGGAGCAGCAGAGCCAAATGACCTTGGTTCAAGTCTTGACTTTTTTCCTGCCACTGGACTTCAATGACTCTGGAAGAGAGAGTAAGCTTGATGACTTGGTACAACTCTGCCTCACTTGCTGACCTTGTGACCTTGGGCAATACATTTGGCTTCTCAAGACTTTAGCTATATCATCATCTGTAAAATGGGAATAATAACCCTTATACAATCTGCCTCCTAGAACTGTTATGAGGCTCAAGTGAAGTGAAGTAGGTCTAGTGCTTGGATGAGCCCCAAAGGGCTCAGGGAAATCATCCCTACCTTTTCTGTACCAAGATGCTCTGTTTTGTAGCAGGTTCAGTCCTGAGGAAGTCTGACCTCTAATTAGAGGGATGAAGTCCCCCATTTTCACATTCATTGGCACATTGAAATTGAGTCCCCCAGCTCCACCCTGCCACCCAGTGTCATGGGGACAATGCTAATTATAGTAATTGTGTAGTATATATTATTATCATATAATTATATATAATGAATATTTATTATGTTATATAATTATATTATATGGTAATAATACAGACTGTAGTCATTAAGCCAGGGGTTCTTAATCTGCAGTCCATGAACATGTTGTTTTTAAAATAACTTGATAACTGTATTTTGATAGAATTGGTTTCTTTTCTAATCCTTATTTAATTTATGTGTTTATTTTGAGAAGGGATCCATAGGCTTTGCCAGGCTATCAAAGGGATCCATGATATTAAAAAATTCCCCAATATGAGGAGTAAAAGACAGACTCAATGTACAATGTGTCTCAGTTATGGGACAAGTAATTTATTCCTACACAGGAAGAAATGCTAAACATAGAAGAATTATAGCACACATGAACATAATTAACAGAACAAACAGGGTTCAGTAACTTAACTTATAACTGCAGTTACAACCAGCTGGGTGGATAACATTTAAGCCTCATTAGGACATAAAACAGTTTTGCAAGATTGCTAATCAGGCATTCTATATTTTACCTTGGCTGGCTTCTCTGGTTTCCTTCAAGTTCTAGTTAAAATCTCATTTTCTTCCAGAAGCCTTTCCTAATCACCCTAATGCTAGGGCCTTCTCTTTATTGATTATCGCCAATTTATCCCATATATATCTTGGCTATGCATAGCGATTTGCACATTGTGTCTCCCATTAGACTTCGAGAGCATGGACTTTCTTCCATCTTTCTTCGTATCTTGAAGCATTTAGTACAATGCTTGGCAATATCACTTATTGACTGACTTACTGATCAAGAGACAAGCTTGCTCATCTTTCCAGGTACTGGTCTCTTCAATAAAGAAATTTCCCTTTCCATCTGTCACTGCTGATCTTCAGAGATGTCATAGCTGCTTTGCTCACAGGCCTCCTGGGGCCTCCTGACCTTTCAGAACTCAAAAGGCCCTAGATAGGCTTATCAAAGGATGCTCATCTGCCTAAGATCAGCAAACGACAGACTTGGAAAGAACAGAGGCAGCCGGGGACCCTAGGAAAAGAGTCTGCACTTCGCATGGGCATCAGCAATGGGCTCATTAAGATACTCCACAGAGAAGGACCATCGCTCTCTACCCCCAGTGGTATCATATGATGCCACATGGAGATCCAAAGATAAGAGAGGTCCACAGAAACTGTCTGCTCTTCTAAAAGGTCCATCGAGTTATCAGCCCTTCCAGGTCAGCAGCTCATCAGAAGGCTGATTTTCATCTCTAATTGTAAGCCCCTCAAGGACTAGTACATGGAACTGAAATCAGGACCCCTTCTCTCCAATGGCAACAGGGCATCCTAGGACCAGGGGGATAGGGGAAGGGCCCTTATTACATGTGCAAAGCACTTTAATCATAAGTGCTATAAAGTGTCATAAATGTATAAAATTAAACACTTTGTTATAAAAATGTAATAAAAATACGTTATAAAATGTAAACTGTGCTTTTATCATTATTACTATTATTATTTTAACCCATAAACATTTATTATAAGAATATTACTATTATTTGAATACACATAGACATTATAAGCATTGCTAGAGCTATAGGGAAACATTCTTGTTCCTGTTGCTTTAATTTGTATTAATTCTATAAGCCCTTATTAATGTGCGTAATGGGGGTAAGTGCTAGGGATGCAAAGACAAAGACATTTGGTGTAAGCAAAGGATCTGCATGGGAAAGTCTCATTCATCTTAGTAGCCCTGGATGCCAGTATAGATACTTGAAGTGATTGAGAAGTGATTTTCAAGTTATGCCCCTTCTAGGAGCATCATGGAGGACCAGGGATGGACCTTGGATCCAGAGCCTGGGAAGTCATCTGGTCCAAGTCAATTTTACAGATGAGTAAACTGAAGCCAAGAGAATTTAAGTAGATCATCCAACATTATACAAGGTATAATGGTAAAGCCAGGATTTGAATTTGGGTCCTCTGACCTCAAATATAGTCTTCTGTCCAGGATCATTCCTGAAATTGTTTTGTGACACCAGAGTCAATTGGCAAGGACTGAGTCAAGAAAACACTTCAGGGAGACCAGGGAGTTGACACTGTGGTTATAAAAGGGATTGGACCCAGATAACCTCTAAGGTTCTGCCAGCTTTGAGAGTTAATGACACTAAGAGTCTGTTTCAAAATATTTTGTTATTATTGTATCTGGTTTTTTTGGCATTTTCCTTCAAAGACTAAAAGAATCTCATAACCTGAATAAATCATATTTATAAGGAACAGGTCTATATGTCCTGGCATTGACAATTAGTAAAGAGAGTGTAAGAGAAGCTGGGACAGGTACCAGAGGGTGTGGGGAGGGGGAGAAGAAGTGGGGACAGTGAGGAAATAAATGGATATTCTCTCGCAATCATTTCTGAGCTGAGCAAGGCATAAATCAATATTTCTGAGATGAAACAAACCAGAATGAGAAAAACAGGTTGTTGTTCCCTAATGGTGATGGAGAGGGGAAAATCCCCACAAAACTTCAGCTCATTATTCATGAGAATGGGTTTTCAGAACCTGATCCTACCTCTAATAGAAGCTGTCCTCATAGATAGGTTAAATAAAGGTTGTTATCCCAATTACTCTGGTCCCGGACCAAGCCCTACTTGGTCACTGCTTGGGGCCCTGATTAACCCATAATGAATGTAAATTAAAAATTGTTTCTATTTTGACCAGAAACTCTGAGTATCTTCCCCTCCCAGATCAATTTTTTTCCCCCAAAGGGGACATTCTTTGCCTCGTTTTTTTTAAAGCCTTAATCACTGAATGGGGGCTATTTCAGTCAATCTGAGACCTGTTAAAGACCTTAGCTTGAAAAGGTCAAGGTTTCCCACTGCATCCCGGGTCATCTCCAGTCATCCTGATCCACAGCTGGCCACTGGCCCGGGATGGCTCTGGAGGAGAAAGTGAGGCTGGTGACTTTGCACAGCCCTGCCTCACCTAAATCCAGTTCATTTCCATGTCATGGCCTCACCTCCCTGATGTCATGGTCTTCTTTGAGAATGAAGGACAAAGACAAAGAGCAGCAAGGGGCAGTGGAGCAAGTACAAGCTGGAAGAAGATAAATAAATGGGCAGCATTACAAGTAAGTGATTTGGGAGCTAGAGGGAGGTTCCCTGCCATGACTATTCAACACAAGGCCTCCGATGTCCTTTCCAGCTCTTCACCTCTGATCATGTAATCTGACTAGGGAAATCAGAGAAGGCTTCATGGAGGAGGTGATTATTCCAGGCAGAAATCATCTCTCCCTCTGTATTTATTTTTCAGTCACGTCTGACTCTTCCTGACTCCTTTTGGGGTTGTTTACCATTTGCTATTTCCTCCCTCTAACCTTCACTGTGTCACCCTCATCATCACAGACCTTAAATCACATTTATATGGAGCTTACTACCTGCCAGGGACTATGCTAAACACTTTACAATTACCATCTCATTTGATCTTTACACCCCTAGAAGGTAAGTGCTATTATTATCCCCCTAGGGACCAAATAAGAAAATTAAAAGGGGAATGGTAGGGTAGAGGGATAGATCAAGGCCTCATCCATAAGGACAACCAGGAATCTTCCTGGCCAGTGTATTTAGATAATCATAAATATGGGAACTGTCTTGAGTGATGCTCAACTCTTCCTGAAAGAGACAAGTAGTAGCAATTTAGTAGAGAGCCCCATAACAGGCCTGGTTATTTCCTCAGGCCGATAGAGTAATATAGTGTTGGCACTGGGGGGTGGAAGACAGAATGGAGAGGAGTATTCTTAAAGACCAATTAGCCAACTCCCTTCAATTTTCTTACTTGGAAGCCACATAGAAATTTGTGTGTGTGTGTGTTTCCTTGGTATCACTCCCCTTGGCAGGTACAGATTCATTAGAATACTCAGGTTCTTTCAAATAGTCAATCAATTAGTCTGTCAATTAATTCTAAAACATACTTTGGAGCCACTCTCCCTAACTCCCCTCTTATTGTCAGTCTGGGTGCCTGAAGCTCAGTTATTTATTGTTACTTTGGAGTCTAGGGTAATGCTGGGAGATTAGGGATTGTTTTTTTAATGCAAAGGTTGTTAACCTAGAGTCTATCATCTTGTTTTAAAAATATTTTTATAGCTCTATTTCAATATAATTTGTTTCCTTTCTAATCTTATTTATTTTTTATGCCTTTAAAATATTATTCTGAGAAATGGTCCATAGACTTCATCAAACTGCCTAACCATAACAAAAAAAGTATCTCTAGTAAGAACTAGATGTACTTGATTTCATATTAGAGCTCATGAGCCCCCATTGGTGTATTGCCCCTTATGATTATCAGTTGATATCACTTAGACTTAATTAACTTTTATAAAGGGATATTTACCACATAATATAATAAGAAAAGTAGAAAGAAAATCCCCTCAAGTCTGCAACACAGTCCCACCAGTGCACATAGAGTTTAAGGAGAAGTGGACTTAAGTTTAGAGAATACATTCAGCAAAGGAGTAACTCAAAGCCCCCTTTACTGGAGTCCTCACAATTTTCCCAATGTAGTGTAGCTTTTTCTATTCTTGGCTCTTTTGTAGATCCTTGAATCTACTTTTCTTGTTTTGTCTAGCCTATTCCTGTCTCTCAATTCAGACAATGCCATTAGAGCTGTTCTAGGGATGCTGTTAGAATACTGAAAGAAAATCCATAATTCTCTAATCCTCCTGGCTAAGGTAGGGAGGGACTGAGGTTGTGGTCACAGTGTTCTTCTCCACTTCCCAAATGATTTATTCCCAGGAATTTGACTGGAATGCTCTCTCGAAGCTCGCCGTTTGTGCAAATCCCTAATTTCAACAAGCACCATGGTTTAGACCCCAGAGATAGTGACCAAGTCCCTCACATAATTCAAACAGTCTTCCTGTTGCACTTTTGTATCTACTGAACAAATGAGTTTTTTCTTATATGATAAATGCGTCAGGGGGAAACATCTTTTCACTGAATTTACATGGAGTGGGAGCTAAATCAATACCCCTCTCCCCATTCCTTATTCAATAAGCCTTTATTACTCTTGCTATGTATGAGGTACCATGATAAGCACCAGGCATGCAAAGAAAAAGGAACAAAGGTCCCTGCCCTCAAGGATCTTACATTTTAATAAGGGAAAAATGCACACAAACTCTCTCTCTCTCTCTCTCTCTCTCTCTCTCTCTCTCTCACATACACACACACACACACACACACACACACACACACACAAGATAACCTTAGAGAGGAAGGCACTAGCATCTGGGGGAACTAGGAAAGGCCTCCTATACAAGGTGATGTGTGAATTGATTCTTGAAGAAAATCAGGGATAATTAAACTCATTCAAAAAGATGTGGTTTTTCCAGAGGTCCATCACTGTTGATCACAAAACACTACAGATATATCTGGCTATTTCATTTCCTCTACTTGATTGATAAAAGCATTTTTGTAGGCTTGTTTACACTCGAAATCTCTTTCAGAGTTTGCTCTGCTGGGAACCACCGAAAACGAGACTCCTTGTCAATGTTTTAGGTGAGATAATGACTTCTTCTGGTGTAAAAGCCCATCGAGTTAGAAATGGCTTTCAAATGATGTTTTAAGAAGATAGTGCAGTAAGTAGAATTGGTCACTACTGTCCTGAATGATCTGGAAGAGGGGCAGCCTCCATCTCCGAAATTCAGGGGCAATGTATGCCTTCTGCCCACAGAAAGTTGTTTGTTGTTTTTATCACCTTCTTACTTTGCTGACTATAACTAGACAAGAACTACAACTAAGACTTTCTCACACCAAGACAAGTACCACAAAATGAGCTTGGGTCAAGTACCCTGACATGAACTCTCAGTTGAGCAGGGGTGGGATGTCAGTAAACAGAGATCTCAGAATATTTGGCCAGGCCCTTTAAAAGGCCACCGTGCAAAAACTGAATGGGGATGAGGGATAAAGAGTATGTCCCAGAAGAGGATGCCCCAGTCTTCTATCTGGTAGTTTCTTATGTTAGTTAACTTTCCATCTTAATTAAAAGTAAAAATCTATAATTTCTATGGAAGTCTGAAATGCTCCCCTAAATCTGACACCTTGGATAAGGTCCTATCACTCAAGTCTCCTAATTACCTAGAGTAGGTGTGGAGAACCTGCAGCTTTGGGGCCCCCAGTGGCCCTCTAGGTCCTCAAGAGTAGCCCTGCTGCTCTTGAGGGCCTAGAGGGCCATAGGTAACCTTGAGGTTGCAGGTTCCCCACCCCTGCCCTAAAGTCTCCCTGGAGGTTAAGTCCATCTCTCCTAGGTTGCAAGCTAGACTATTAGAAAACAACTTTCTTTCACCAGTTGGAGATCAGGAAAGAGTGATTTGGCTGGTTGGTGAATGGAGCCACATTGCAGTTCCCCTATAGGCTGTTTGCTGAAGCAATAGTAGTGTTGATTTGATTATAGTTCTCAGAGCAAGAAGTAGAAGGGGGAGGGGACATGCAAATAACAGCATGATGACCTGGAGGAACCTATAAATATATGTAAAATATATGCAATACAAAACAAAAAAGGTCTGGGAAGCATTAACCACCAGGGAGGCTGAGGAAAGTCCTCATGGAGGATCTCTTTGAGCTGAGCTTGGAAAGAAACTAAGGATTCTAAGAGATGGGGGTGAAAAGGAATCAATAAATCTTAAGTGAGTGTCCCCTATGCACCAGTCGATGTACCTGGCACTGGGGAGAGGAATACAGACAACTAAAGAATCTTGGCTCCCCCCCCACCCCCACCCCGGGCTCATCACACCCCTTGGAGTTACCGCCCTCCATCCTGTCATTCTGTCCAGCTCCTCGGCACAGCCATCTGCCTCCATCGTAAATCCTTGTAATATAATGAAATAAAAAGAAGTCTTTTCATAAAAGGTCACACTGCTAATGAGGCCTCCATTTACTTTTAATAGAAATAAATCCATAATTTGGTGGAATTGCTTTTTTCCACTGCGGGTAGCTTTTTTAAAAAATCCTTTGTTACAAAAAGTGTCTCAGTGGGTAGGGGAGAGGGAAGAAATTATTTGGAAATGAAAGTGATATAAAAGCAGAATTAAAACAAAGAGAAAAAATACCACAAACTAGGAGCAAAAAATCCCCTTGTCTGAATTTGGGATCAAGAAAATATGATCCCATACATATGCCTCACCTTTAGTCTATCACAAAATGGGACCTTTGCTACAGCCTCATAGTTGAGCCAGGAGGGAATTCCTACTGGGAATGTCTTGGGCTCTTCATGGAGGTTCTGGATCAGTCCCCAAACTCAGTGAAGATGCCAGAGGCCCAACTGAATGCCAAATTGGTAACTCCATTGAGAGTGTATGAAAATCAATTGCAGCTATAAATCAGCAGCTTAGTCTACTGATCCAAGAGGAAGAAGATTTCATAAATAGGGTAGTGGTTTTGCATAAGAACCAGACTATTTATACAGAAGGAAATAATACCAGTGTCTAGAGCACTGGTATAAAAGCCAAGAGAATACTTCCTTTGTAAAACTATATAATTTAATAATTAAATAAATATTTTAAGTGCCTACTATGTGCAGGGCACTGTGCTAAGGGAAATACACAGGTTATCTAAACTCTGGTTGCTCCCCTCTTAGAGTGTATGGCCTAACAATAGTGACAGCTACCGTTTCTATAGTGATTTAAGGTTAACGTGTTATTTCTTTTGATTCTCACAACAACCCTGGGAGGGAGGTGCTATTTTTATTCCCATTTTTAGACATGAGAAAACTGAGCATGAATGAGGTCAAGTGACTTGCCCAGGGTCACATAAGCAGTCTGCAGTTGGATTTGACCCCAGGTTTCCCTGACTCCATACAGGCTGTGCTACCTAGCTGACAATAGAGAGATAAGCTACAAACACAACTAAGCAGAATGTAATTATGATATACACACTAGGAAATGTGAACAAACCACTAGTTTCCTGTGATCATAGACTCTTGGAGTTGGGAGGAATCATGGTGGCCATTATTTTCAACATGCACCCTAATAGAAGCCAGTCTACAAGATCCCTGACTCTTGCCTGAAGACCTCTGGTGTGGGAGGGTATGGCCAGCACCCTCTCCCTCCCAAGAAAGTGCAGTCCACTTTTCCACATCTCTAATTTGTTAGTAAGCTTTTCCTTACATCAAGTCCACATTGGCTTCTCTATTGCTTCCAGCCACTGGGTCCCATTCTGCCTTCTTGAACCAAACAGAATAAACCTATAGTTTCTCTTCCACCCAACAGCTCTTCTCAAACACTTGAAGACAGCTGAAATGTGATGCTTCAGTTATCTCTTCTTCAGGGTAACACCATCAATTCTTTCAACCACTTGTTGGATGGCCTTTGAGACCTTTCACCATCCAGGTCTCCCTCCTCTGGATGCTCTCAGTGTCAGTATTGCCAATAACTTTTGCCAATATCCCTTCTAAAATATGATCCCTAAGAAGGAACACCAAATGAAAGACTTGGAATCTGAGATCTGGGTTTGAATCCTGACTCTGCCACTTAGTGTTTGTTGACTTTGGATAAAACATCTCTGGGGCTTACTCTTCTCACCTGTAAAATGAAGGGATTGGAAGAAAGGCCTCTAATATACCTTCTGAATTTATTTCAATGACCATAGAAGTACTGAATTGATCAGTATAGAACACAGTAGGGCCATTTCTTCACTAATCCTTGACACTATGCCTCTCTGAATACAGTCTAATACCACATTAGTTTTATTGGCTGCTCTGTTTTGCTATTGACGCATATCAAGCTTGTAATCCACTAAGACCTCAAGTTCTTTTCCAGATGGACTATTTTCTAGCAACTTGTATTTGTGAATTTTTTTTAATCTAAGTGTTGGAATTTATTTTTATCTCTCCATATTTGGCCCAGCATTCTAACCTGTAAAGATCTTTTTGTATCCTAAATCTGTCATCTGATGTGTTAGCTAGGCCTTCTCACATTGTGCCATCTGCAAATTTTATAAATGTTCCATCTATGCCTTCAGCTGAGTCTTCAATAAAAAGGTGAAACAGAAGAAAGTCAAATCCCTAATGACCTCCCTCTATGATGACTCAGGGAAATTTTTAATGACTATTCTCTCAGTCAGATCATGTAGCCAGCTTAGCTATTGTCCTAACTGAATATTACCTAGCCCACATCTCTCCATTTTGTCCATCAAAATAACATGAAAACTTTTTAAGCGCTTTGCCAAATGGTGCAATGCAAAGAACATTAAGCCTGTCGTCAAAGTCAATCCCAACTCTATCATTTAATACCTGTTTGTCCTTGGAAAAAGTCAACCTCTCCAGAGCTTGGGTTCCTCCTCTGTGGAATGAAGGGGTTAGACTAGGGATGCATTCATGCATGTTCTTTCCAATCTATAAGCCTAGGTAAACCACAAACAGCATCCTCATGATCTACCAGTCTAATAAGCCTCTTGAGACAAGAAATGAAGTTGATCTAGCTGGTACAATATAGCATTATTGCAGGAATAATGGAGCCAAAGAAGGCTGATGGAGCCAGAAAGAAAGTTTCAGGTCTGGGACAAGGACACCCACTCTTCTTGGATGTTGGACAGACAATTTGCATTGTCTCTGATTATTGATAAACCCATTTGGGATGGGAAGACCTCCAGGGGTGATGGTAGGGTGGTGGTTGCAGGAACCCATTACCAGCTGAAGCAGCCGGTTATATTTTAATCAAGGTCTGTTAGGAAGTTTTACCTTACTTTGAGTCTAGACCTACTTTTCTCTTAAATTCTACCCATTTCTTTTAATTCTGCCCAACAAATCTAATCTTTCTTTGAGTTGAGGACCCTTCAGATACTTTAAGACAACTATTATGATCCCCCTAAGCCTTCTTTTCCCCAGGCTAAATAATCAGGCATTCTGCTCTGGGACATTTTAAGGTGTCCTCAAAAATCAGACAATTGGTTTTGGGGTCAAGTACCAGTGATCAGTCTCCGGGTGAGAGGTGAAATATGGGTAAAGTTTCTGTCTACTGAATTTTAAACCCTAGCTTCCAGATTCATTTGACTAAACTAAGTGCTAATGCCAACAGTCATTCTATTGGTCCAACACCGGGAAATATTTTGAACTCTGTTCTGCCAATGATTTGAAAATATATGTGATTCCAAATATTATTATCCTAAAGCTTCTCTCTGGCTTTATGTTCTCATACAAATTTGTGCACTTAGCCACAATCTATCAAATAGGGTGACAAATTACACTTGATGCTTCCAGCAGTCACTGGGAATTTAAATGAATTCTTTCAGTTCATTGGGAAATGATCGCTCTGGTGTAATAAGTAGGGCCCAATAGGCAAGAAAGAACCAATACAAATTATGAAAGAGTCTAACTTAGAATTTGGAATTTGTTCACAGCTTGAGAGACACCGTCTTCCTGCACAAGCTAGGTGTTGAACCTACAAAGCAGAACGATCATCTATGGCAGTGGTTCTCAACCTGTGGGTTGCAACCCCTTTGGGGGTCAAATGACCCTTTCACAAGGGTCACAGGGGTCGCCTAAGACCATCAGAAAACACATATTTCCGATGGTCTTAGGAACAGAGACATCACTCCTCTATCTGTCTCCAAGCAGGTTTGCTCACATGCAGATACACTTACATACAAATATTAAAGAGTCGTGGCATTAGGAAGGTTGAGAACCACTCATCTAAAGAAAAGGAGTCATATCTTTAGAAATGCCCTTATGGAAAGGACTGAATGACCAAGAAGAAAGAGCATTGGCTTTGAAGCACAGAACCTGGATTCAAGTTCCCCATCTCCTGCTTACTACCTATCCAACCTCGGGTGCCTCCTTCATTCTCTTTAGACTTCAATGTCAATTTTGTAAAAAGATAGGGTTGGACTAGATGCCCTCTGAGAACTCTTTCAGCTGTAGACCAGCGGTCCTATGGGATTATCCATGGATCTCAGTTTCCTTATTTGTAAAACAAAATGATTAGATTAGATGGCATTTGAGATCCACCCCGCCCCCCCAAATCTTATGAATGATAAGAACTTTGCTTCACCTGATTTTTATCCCACATTTTTAGAGTACAACAGCCTAGAATTCTCTTGTTCTCATCTCTGCCTCCTAGAATCCTGGGTTTCCTTCGAGGCTCCAAACAGCTGGCCACCCTATAGAAGTCATGTTCTGATCCCCAGTTATTAGTGTCATCCACTCTCCTGAAATTATATTGTATATACTGTGTGTACTTTCAACTTATTTACCTGTGTATATAGTATATTGAATACTCCCATCCCTACCCCTACCTCCATCCCTTCCTTCAGTGATTATAGGAGGCCAGATCTAGAGCTGGAAAGGGGGAGTATAACCTTCTCATTTTTCATATGAAAACTGAGGTTTCTGCTGCCAAAATCACCAAGATGAAAACGTGGACACATCCAAAAGACTGAGTCCTACTGAACCCTGGCCGTTGCCTTATTTCAGGTCCAATTTTAGCTTTGATTGTTTTGTTGTTGTTCAGTTGTTTCAGACAAGTCTGACCCTTCATGGCCCCACTGGGGTCTTCTTGGCAAAGATACTGGAGTGTGTTTTGTCATGTTTTTCTTCAGCTTATTTTACAGACAAGGAAACTGAGGGAAACAGAGTTGTGACCCATCTATTAAGTGTCTGAGGTCACATTTGAACTCAGGTCCTCCTGACGCTAGACCCAGCATCCTCTCCACTGCACCACCTAGATGCCCCAATTTCAGCACAATAAAATAATATGAGTCTGTTTGAAGTTTGCTATAATGGAATTTACAGCAGTAGACAGTATGCTCCTAGAGGCCAAGGTCCATTTCATTTTTGTCTTTGCATTCCAGTGCCTGCTGCCACAAACACTTGTTTAATTAAATGGAATGAAATCATTTTTTGTCAGTTTTCCCTTTCCATAGCCCCATGAGACAGAATGTCATTTCCATGCTACAGCTAAGTCCTATTCTTCTTATTCCCTGAAAGTTTTGGCAGGTCCTATGAAGATGGAAAAAGTGGAATGAGGCCTGTCATTTAAGATTCAACCTCTCTATATTCAAAGGAGCTTTCCTCTAGCAAGTTCCCTAACCAGGTTGTGGAATTTTGGGACTCGTCAAGGCATGAACCTCTTATCAAAGGCATGGTAGGTTGCAATTGTGTCCATGGTTGTGAACCCCATATGAATGAAGCAGATGGAGCTATGGACGCCAGGAAGGAAGCCAAGCCAGTCCCCAAGGATTCTCTAAGTTATTGCCTATACAAAAGACTTTATTGAGAACTGGAATAAAGTGTGATTCAAAACACTCAGATATTTATAAATATTACATGCTGTTCTTTAGTCCACTATAGACAAAACTGGCAGATTCAGGCAGAAGTTTTTAGTGTTCATGATTGACGGGCAGCTGGCGCTATTGAAATGAAGCCCAAACTGGTATCAATCAATGAAGCACTTATTAATCTAGACCTACTATGTGTCAGACACTGTTCTGGGAACTGGGGCTCTAAAGACAAAATAAAATGAATTGGTCATTGTCCTCAAGGAGCCTAAGTTCTAAAACTGCCAGGTACCATTCCAAGGCTATTTTCTATCTGAGTAGCCCCACTCACTGTCATTGGCCTGTTACTCTACCTACTTTAAATCGGCATGCTAATTTAGCTAATTAAAGTGACCTGCTCACCCTTCCCCCAAACACACATTTTACAATCACATAACCACTGCTGGGGGGCACTAGGTTGTGCCACAGTGCACAGTGTTGGGCGGAGTCAGGAAAACTCATCTTCCTGAGTTCAATCTGCCCTCCAACACTTACTGACTGTGTGGCCCTGGGCAAGTCACTTAACCTTGTTTGTCTCAGTTTCCTCATCTGTCAAACGAACTAGAGAAGGAAACAGCAAATCACTCCAGTATCTCTGCCAAGAAAACTCCAAATGGGGTCAACAAGAGTCAGATATGACTGAAAAATAACTTAAGACCAAAACAACTTCTGGTCTCCCAAAGAAAGCAAACCTCCGAGTTTAAAAATAAATCCTCTTATTGCTTGTGCTGAGAGGGATTGTTAATTCAAATTAAGATGTTCAGGCCTCATTTATAACACTGGAGCCTGGCAAATATTTCTCTCCAAATATCATTCATAGGAATCTGATTCTGGTACAAGGAGAGGTGCGACGGAAGGGGGAAATTCAGTTTTGAGCCCAGATGATGAATTCAGAGCTTCCTGGGCAGAAAAACAACAGAGTTTAGTTCTACTTAGTGAGAATGAATGAAAAGAGGAAGCTACCAAAAAGTCAACCTTGTCCTTTGCCCCCATGGCCCCAGGAAAGTTTTACCTTGCCACAGACTGCCTCAATGACTTCCCTAAGGGCTGACTGCTAATATTCTCTTTTTAAAATGCTGATTTGAGAATGCTTTCAAGCTGCTTAAAAATATTCATGATCACAGCTCTGAATGTGAATATCATAGGGCAAAACTTTCTAGCGCTCTTGAAAAATGTTCCATTTGGTCCTCCTCATCCATTATGCATTCATATTTTTCTAATCACCATTGGGTAACTGGAATCACTTTGCACCACACAGGCTGGAAATCATAGAATTACAGATTTAGAGCTAAGAGGAATCTTCCAAGACCAATCCCATCATTTTTCCGAAAAGGAAAGTGATTTGCCTGGGATCACACAATCACTCAATGAACAAATATTTATTAGGTGCTTATGGTGTGGGGCAACTAGGTGATCCAGTGTCTAGAGCCCTGCGTCTGAAGTCAGATGGATCAGAGTTCAAATTCAGCCTCAGACACTGACTGGCTGTGTGACCCTCCAGCATCTTTGCCAAGAAACCCCCCCAAGAGAGTCTCAGAGAGTCAGGCAGAACTGAAAATGACTAAACACTAAATACTGCGTGCCAAGCACTGAGCTAGGTTCTGAGAACAGAAGCAATCCAGCATGAAGTTTTATCCATTTGGTTCTCTGTCTTCTGCTCTTGGAGATACTCACCAAGATTGGAGCCATAACCAAGGCAAAGTGACTAGACCTTTTTCTGGGATACCAAAATGTAGAAGGTGCAAAGGACTGAACATATGCATTTCTTCAGCAAAGAAGAAGCCACTACCATCGCTGGTTCCCTCTCCCACTCAACGGACTTCTTAGTCACTTCTTAGCTGATTGTTTATGAATTACAAAGTTGACCAGTGGCTGTATTTCTAGTTTCTTGCCCCAAGTGTCCAAATTGTTCTTAATAGATCAGCACCTGAAGAGACTTCAAAATTCCAGCTCTCAGCCCGCCCTCTTGCTCTTCCCTCCATTCCTCAGAAGGATGTGTCCCAGCACTCAGTCATGATCTCATCCGTTAGAGAGAGATGGAAGAGCCCAGCATGCCATTGCTTCACAGGGCAACATGTCACCAGCAAAAAAGTAGGATGAGGCAATCAGAGAACTCAACAAGTATTACCTGAGGCCCTAGAATGTCTCCGCCATCATTAGGCATTACCTGAGTCACCATCAGGTAAGTGGCACAAACCCTGCCATGCTTTCAAGCCAAGAATGAGCTAAAAGTTTAACTGATCTTGCCACAAAAATAAAAAACCAAAACCCTGAAGATAATTATAACTTTTAAAAAATTAGAATATTCTGGCTTTAAGTGTCAGAGATAGGCTTCAAAGCCACATCTTTCTGGCTCCAAGTGCATCGCACTAACCCCAAATTGCCTCTTCAATAAGAGTATACTCTTCTCTCTCCATTTCTGTCTTGGTCTCAGTGATTCTGTCTCTGTCACTTTTTCTGTCTCTTTTGACCAAGTGTCCACAAATCTGTCTTGGTCATTGCAAACGATAACCTTTGCCCGATGGCTGCTGAAAACCATCTCATTCTACCTTCGCCTACCAGGTTTCCACATCATTTACATATCTGGAGGGGACTATGGCATTTCACAGGCTAACTACAGGTTAGTTACTCTTCTTGCTGCTGCTTACCCAGGCAAACCAGAAATGGGCTGAGAAGGAGGTGTCATTCCATTGAACTCTGGACCTGCTGTCAGGAAGGCCTGAATTCAGATTTAGCCCCAAATGCTCACTAGCTGCACACCTAGGGCATCACTGAAACTCTTTCTGCATCAGTTTTCTCATCTGTAAAATGTGATGATAATAGCAGCTTCTTTCCAGGGCTGTTGTGAGGATAAAATGAGACAGTATCTGTCAAGTATTTTTCATACTTAAAGTACTGTATTAATGGTAGCTATTATTCATTCTATCTCTATGATCTTTAAATAAATTTACATAAATTTAATTTAAATAATTTAAATACATTTTAATAATTTAAATAAATAAAAAAGGAATGTATAGGTGGATATACCAAGTGGGAATATGTTAACATTTTGGGTGAAAACATCTAAACCTGGCTCATATTCCAGAGCTGTAATAGATGGAGATTGCAACCTATTGACTCTTTCTCATCCTTTTTAATTCACAGCCATGTCTTCCCAAGAATCCTACACAGAGGGTACACTCAATGACCTTCCTCCACATCTCTATATACTGTGAGGATACTGATGAAATACATGCATAGTACATTCATTACCCTGGCTCTTACTATCTAACCTACCCATCTTCTTTTCCCATCATACTTCTCTCTGATGTTGCCCTTCTCACCGTGTCTCCTTGTTAATTCATCATTGATTCTGGCTCATACCACAAGTTCAATGGTTACCATAATGAACTACACTAAATGAAGGGTTTCTGTCCTGTGAAGCATTTCGATCCTCATAGTTTTGGACTATTATCCATTGACATATACATCTGTGGTTGGTTTTCACATCCTCATCCCTGTTTGTGCATAGGCAATGTGGCTAAATTTATTTCTGCACCACCAAAACATTTCTGTAGTTGAAAGAAAGCATTTGATTCATGCTGCAAACAGAGGGAGAGCAAGGTTGGTGAGTGGGAGGCTGATTGCTGTTTGGAATGTAAATCCCCTCCCTCCATAATGATGAATGGTGGTGCTATGCCTTACTGACAACCTAATTAAGCAGAGATCAGAAATATAATTTAACCCAGAACTTTAGTTGACTGTTGGCACTGTAGGCATTGTTGCACAGGGAAGCATGTTACCTACTGTAAAGACTTGTAACAGTGGGAGATTCATTTCCTAAGAGGGATTGAGATGTAGGAGCTGGTATGCCAGGCTGGGAGAATATACTTTCTCTCCTTCCATGTCCTAGAAATGATGTGTTCTTCTGCTTGAGATCCATCAACTGCACTCCAGGTCAGAAGCAGAATGAATGAATTGGCCATGAGCCCATTGTTGATCTCTTGTGTAGGATCAGTGTTAGGCCAGAAAGCTTCTCTGGTTTTCTAGGCCTAGTGGTTGTTGTTGTCATCATCGTCATTGTCATTATCGTCATCGTCATCATCATCATCATTATTTAGTAAGAGACTATAATCTAGAAGTGTTTCCTTCTGATTGGGATCCTTCCCTTTTCTGTTATCTCTCTATCTGGAATCTCTCATTCCAAACAACTGGTTGAGCCACATCCACTCTTTTCCCCATTCCTCCCCATAAGAATTTTAGCCACAATACTGTAAGCAATCTGAGAGAGAAAGGGATAGTTTACCTGTCAAATCTATAGAGTGGGGAAGACTTCATGATGAAACAAGAGTTAGAGAGCATTACAAAATGCAAAATGGACAATTTTAATTATATTAAATTGAAAAGCTTCTGTACAAATAAAGCCAATGTTACCAAGATTAAAAGGGAAGTAGAAAATTGGGAAA
>CM053583.1:399195267-399214573 GCA_028627135.1 Pseudochirops cupreus | reverse complement strand
CTTTTTGTGATGGTAAAAATGGCTTGTTAGCAAAATCTTTTTCCTCTTTCATTTATTTGTTTTCTTCCTTCCAGTTTCATCCTGAAATGCTCCCTGGATGACTTTAGTTAATCAGATCTCTTGCCAGGCTTTCTTTAAGCTGATTTTATTCTCCACTGCTTTTCTCTGTCTTATAAGGCAATATTTCCCATATTCTACCATCCTGCATAAGATTATACTAACAAATTGATATTCTAAATTGATGTCGTCTTTGGCTCCCATACCTTTACATTTGACTGCTAAATCAAGTGTCTACTAACCACCATGCTTTTTAGCCTCTTCAATCACTTCATTATGGCAATTGATTTATGCCAATTAAATTTCTGTATGAAATTATTGTAATCAATATCATGGTCATTTTTTTCTATTAAAAACTGACCTACAATAACTAATTTAAGTAGATCATCTGGGAACTGATACATCTAGGATAAAATATATTCTCTATTCAGCATTTAAATAAAGCTCTTCATAACCAAGTTCTTCCTTTACTACCTTTTGAGTCTTCTTAGACCTCAATCACAATCACATGCTCTATGATCACACTACACTGGTCATTTGCACTTCCTCAGACCCATTTTATCTCCCATTTCTTGCCTTTACCTTGGCTGGTCCACATGTAAGAATGTTCTTATCATCACCACCCCCACCCCCTCTTCTGTCTTGTAGCATAGTTCCCTGCTTCTTTCAAGATTCAGCTCTGATCCTATCTTCTGTAGATCCTTCTCATCCCCCTCCCCTAGCTTTCCTGACATTATCTTCTGTAGTGAGTACTCTCTTTTCTGAGCTTCCTCTCTCCAAGTCAAACCAGCTCAGGGTCCTCACTCAAGGTTCTAAGGGCACCCCTTAGATGCTGGGATATTTTTCTCTCCAATCATTGGCTTGAGCCTCCAGTTCATGGGTGTTTTTCATACTGTTAGCCATCAATGACTAGCACCCTACTGTCGTTTAACCCCTTTACATAAACTAGTTTTCACAAAGAACATTTATTTTAGATAAATAACAAGAATATGAGTACAAATATTTCTCCCCAGTGCCTCAGGGGCACATTACTCCATGGTCTACTTCAATCTCTGAAGAGAATGGATTCCAACTTAGAATAGTTTCTGCATAGCATTTGTCTAACCAAGTTCAAATCTAAATATGACATTACTGTTGGATGAGTCCTTATCTCAGCTATGACTGAGCTGGGTTCTGAAACTTGTTCTTCTCTCTTTGGGGCATCAGGGCTGAACTGGTAGAAAAACCTGTCTCACCCCTCAGACTTTCAAGTGGTTTGCCCTCTTGATCTTTTGAAACTCACAAGGTCATGGTTTCAAATCCTTCACCTACAATGGAAGAATAAGTTCTGAGGCCATCAAAGAACCAAGACCCATATTCAAAGAGCTATATGTCAGCACCAGAGGCCAGAGACCTGTCTCTCACTGGATATTATCTAGCAGGGAGAAGTCAACTAAAGAGAATTCAAACCAACACAGGGAAAAGGACAAAGCTGACCTACACTTTTTGGGAGTACCTTGGTCTTGGTTCAGCAACTTTAGCCAGTGAAAGAGTTTGCTATCTACTTTATGGATAGCAATCAAAACCAATTAGAGACTATCTACTCATGCTCCAAAGTCACTCCAAGGCCATGTGTAACACCACACACAAGCAGATTCCCAAAAGAATGCTACTGTGAACAGCTTTTAAGGTTTGGATTACACAGTATAGTGAACACTCTGTTTATTCCATTACACATCAAGGCAAACATTCACAATATATCACAATATAATATTCACAACATTACATCTTATCACAGAAAATCACAATATGATGTTCATAACAGCTTAACATTAGAACGGCCACACAGTTTTCACTACAGTGGCCACAATATTTAGAACAAGGAACAAAAGAATAATCATCTGGTTTCCCTAAGGGGAAACCCTCGTTACTTAATCATTCAGTCAATTCATAATACAATAATCAAACTTCCACTCATGGGGCAACTATTAACTTAATCGGTCACTAATCTAGATTCCTGATTACTAACTATCATTAATCACTAATACAGTCATTAGAAAAAAAACCACACAAACCCTCTACCCCTGTGTCCAGCAAACCTTAATTTCATCCAAGAGAAGGCCTTTTCTTCATCTTGACTCTGAGTAGTCTCTCTGATTCCCTGGATCCCCTTCCATGGTCCCAGCTCCCTCCTGAATCCACCAAACAGTCACCTGGATTCAGAAGCAGACAGCTCCCAGGTCTTCATCCAGTCCTCAGAGGTAGATAGCTCCCAGGTCCTTGTCCAGTCCTCAGGGCAGTCCCTGGCACACACTGAAGTTCACAGGGTCCAGCACATCTCAGACCTTTCACTACTTCTCTTGCCTGGAACTCAAGGATCAGCCAGGCCACAAACAAACAAAGTCTTATCCCAGTCACACTTCTTC
This sequence comes from Pseudochirops cupreus, assembly GCA_028627135.1. Lineage (NCBI taxonomy): Eukaryota > Metazoa > Chordata > Mammalia > Diprotodontia > Pseudocheiridae > Pseudochirops > Pseudochirops cupreus. The sequence goes on along the minus strand of CM053583.1, from coordinate 399,212,111 downwards.
AGTCCTCCAGCACTTCAGCTGGCCCTAAGACCCAGAAGGAATATTGGCCTTCCAGGGAAGCCCTCTAAGCCTTGCAAGAGGCCTTCCAGGCAAAGCCTTCTCAGCCTTCCAGGTAGCCTTCAAAAGACTTTGGTCTCAGGAAAACTCCATCTCAGTTCTCAGTTAGCTTCCACATGCTGGGAGAGAAAATCTCTCTCTCTCTCTCTTTCTCTCTCTCTCTCTCTCTCTCTCTCTCTTTCTCAAGAAAACTCCAACTCAGTTCTCAGCTTCCAGATGCTGGGAGAGAAACTCTCTCTCTCTCTCTTCCTTTCTCTCTCTCAGCCAGCTTCAGTCTCCATGATTCTTCCTCCACCAGGAGCAACATTCCAATTCTGTTTGTCTCTGCAATTCTTCTTTATATACACACACTGGCCTCCTGTCTCAGCCAATCCCCTTCTGCCACTTCATCAGGGGAGTTCACACCCTCTCAACGGGAGACAGGGCTCACATCTTCCATACAAAGCTCACACCTTCCATGCTTAGCCCTAAGTTACTAAGTGCTAAGTATCTGCCAAATGATTGCTGTTACACCATGTTATTATATGTCATCATGGTTTTCCCAGAAATGTCTTTTCCCATGGCTTTTCCCACCTCTTCCATATGTGGAATGGAATTGGCTGAGTACAATGATGCCCCCTATTCAGACTCATAGGGACTGGGCTCATTGGCCAGTCTCTCATTACCCTCTTATCTACTCTGTATATATTTTGTATATGTCAAGTTATTTATATGTTGTCTCCTCCATTAGAATACAACACATATTTATTAAGTGCCTATTATGCCAGAAACTATGCTAAGTCAATGAGTATACAATTAAGAAAAAAGACAGTCCCTGCCCTCAAGGAGTTTACTATCTAATGGGGAAAGACAACACACAAAAGAAAACTGACATTGGATTGAGGAATGGAAAATAGGAGCTTTTTAATGGTGGCCTCAATCCAAAAAGTGCAGTTGGTGGTAAAGGAAGAGATAGCTGGGTGTCTCAGCTTTCTTTATATGGAGATTCAGGGAGGAGTTTTTGCTCTGCCCTCTAGCCCTCCAATCAGAGGAGCAGAGAGTCCTGAGGAAACTGATGAGGTGTGAGTACCAAAACTGATGCAGCCTTCCTCATGATTAATTTCCCAGTGACAAATTTTTTCCTAGGGGTGAACCTGGCGATGGTGGAGTCAGAACAAGGAGGGTGGCTGGTAGAAACGAAGGATGGAAAATCCTTGAAAACAGGGACAGTTTTTTTTCTTTCATTGTGTCACTAGCACATAGCAAACTCCTAATATGGGTTTGTGAACTGACTGTTGGTTGATATTCATTATACATTGTATCTTTTCTCATTTTTTTTCCTTCTAGATTTGTGCAAATTTTTGCTTTTTCCTATGATCTGACTGTACCCAGACAACTGATTCAGGAATGACACCATATCAGTAAGAAGTAAAAAAAAAGAAAGAAATGGATTTGAGGTTCAAAGAAGTTTCATTGTTTGGTGATGTTATTTGGTACTTGCCAAGCCCAATGTGCTCTGATTCTTTTCTCAAAGAGAGCATTCATGATGTATGGTCACAAGACTCCTGCGAGTCTGTGAGCATTTGTCTCTCTCATTCTTTTTTCCTAATCCAAATTATCTAAGAGATTGTTGGTCTTCTAATTATTATTTATTACACATTTGTAAAATTGAATTGAATTAGGTTCCAATTCTACATCAGCGGTTCTCAATCCGTGGGTTGTGACCCCTTTGGGGGTCGAACAACCCTTTCACAGGGGTCTCCTAAGACCATCAGAAAACACATATTTCCTATGGTCTTAGGAACCAAGACACAGCTCCTCTATCCGTCTCAAGGGCGTCCCGCCCACATGCAGACACGCCCCGATATGCCCACATACAAGTATTAAAGGGTTGGGGCATTAGGAAGGTTGAGAACCACTGTTCTAGACTGTTGAAATTTACTCAGAGCTTAATTTTGTCCTTCAAAATATTAGCTCTGCCTCTCCTTCCCAGCATTTCTTTATTTCTGAATTTAATAAGCATGTTATCTGTGCCTTCATGCAGGTCACTAATAAAATTATTAAATAGAACGTGTCCTAGGAAAGATCGCTTGGACACTCCACCACAGACCATCTTCCATATTAATATCAACCCAAATGGATATTTAGGATTTGGTCATTTAAGAAGCTTGAGATGAAATACCTCTATTGCCACCTAGCTCCCATCTTTCCATCTTCTCCTCAAGAAGAACAATAATCAACCACTATTTGATGAGTATCTGTGTGGGAAAAGTAGTGTGCTAACTTAGTCAGATTTTACTCATCCTTCAAGGTTCATCTTAAATCCCCACCACCACCCCCATCTCAGTGATGACACCACATGAAATATTCAGACTTCAGGAGAACTAATCATAGAATCATTGAGAACTGGAGTTGCTTCAAAGGTCATCCAATGTAACCTTCTCATTTTATAGACAGACAAGGAAGCTGAGAACAAAGAAGGGAGATGACTTGTCCATGGGAATACAGGTAGTAAATGACAGAAGGGAGATTGAAACCTGGTCCTCTGCTTTCAAATTAAGTATTGTTGATTTTTTTCTCCCCCCACCCCCACCACAGCAGTCTTCTTTGTTTCTTCTGAATTACAGTCTCCAGCTCACCTGCCACTTCTTTCTGAATAGGATAGGAAGAAATACAGTGAAAATTCTGATTGTTCCTTCTTCTGCCTAATCTCCTTTTTCTAGGAAAATCAACTAAAGGAAATGATATTTGCCTAAATCTGTATTAGGCTATCTTTCCAATATGTGATTCATTTATGTAATAAAGATAACATGCTTTTGTAATGGAAAGTTTTATGCTTCTGTACATGGAAATAATTCACATTACTGCCAAGTTAGAGCTGATCGGCATGATTACTATATTAAATGGGTCCATTTGGCATTCATTCTCATTTAATAACTCATGAGAGAATGGAAAGTGTTGGAATGCTTTCATGCCAATGATACTTAGTGCTTGTTAGATGATTTCCATCTTTGTCAGGGTTTTCTAGGGTAACCCTGCCCAGTCATTTCAGTGTTTTATAGGGTGCTTTAGGTTGCCCTTGATCCCTCTTTGCACAATTGAACCTTTAAAGAACGTGGTTTAACTTGCTGAATAAAAGGAATAGGAGTCCTGTTAAGTAGTTATACCCTCTCCTTCCTTTCATCTTATTGTCAAGTATTCCTGAGCAAACTCCAAGTAACTATTTCTGAAAAGTGGCCCAGCCTGCCCCCTCCATGTGATGTTCCACTCTAGCTCCTACTAGAGTTGTGGATTAGGATAGCTGATGACCCCAACAAACAGTACTAAGAGTCAGGGTGAACAATCCCAGGGAAGGGGCAGGCTCTGCCACTTTTCAAAAATAAGGACTAGAGAAATGCAAACTAAAACAACCTTGAGATATTATTTTACATGCACTAAATTGGCTAAAACGATTGAAGGGGAAAGTGACAAATGATGGAGGGGATGGGGAAAAACTGGAATGCTAATTCATTGTTGGTGGAACTGTGAAATGATCCAGCCATTTTGGAGAGTAACTGCCTATCCCCTTTGACCCACCATACCACTACTACATCTACTTTCAAAGATGATTAGGGGAAAAAGGAAAGAACCTATATTTTCTAAACTATTTATAGCAGCTCTCTTTGTGATGGTGAAGAACTGGAAATTGCAGCAACCTATCAATTGGGGGAATGACTGAAAAAATTTTGGGATATAGCTGTGATGGAATACTACTAGGCTACAAGAAATGATGAGCTCAATGATGTTAGAAAAACATGGAAAGATACACAAAATGATGCAAAATGAGAATTGTGGTGCGCACAAGTGTGTGCGTGTGCGTGTGTGTGTGCGTGTGTGTGTGTGTGTATGTGTCTAATGGTAGCTATCTCTAAGGTGGGGGGGAGAAAAAAGAAAAAGACAATTTTATCCAATTATAAAAGTTCATCTATTGTTAAGTAAATTATAATTACCTGGAGTCTGTTCAGGAGTACTTGACAATGGAAGTCACCTAAAAAGCATCTACTTTAGTTTGACGATTTCACTGAAAAGGGAATGAGTAAATTTGGATCCTTGGTAGAATTGTGGCTTTGGATAGCCAATAACCTCAACAAATGGTCAGACCAAAGCAGATGATCCTTGAAAGCCGAGCAAAAAAGCATTTCCTAAGACAGGTTGAGAAAGTAACAAGAGATTGAATCAAGCTTCCAAAGTTCTTGGCACTCATTCCCAAAAGGTTGTTACCCCTAAATATCCTCCTGTAGCACAAATTGGCTCCTCGCTTAATCCCTCTTTGTCCCCTACAGAGTAGAAGAGGGACACATCTGTTCAATCATGACAAAGTGTTAGATGCTAGCATTTGGAGCAGACTTTGCTTAGTCATTTCCCTTTCACCACAGCACAGTGGCAGCTTAGGGAGTGCTGGTTTCTTGGCATAGCGACTAGGTAAAAATTGGACTATGTCTCCTATCATCATCACAAAGGCCTGGCCAGGATGTGAGGGCTGCTGACATTTCTTCTCTCTGAGCCATTCACCTTGTCAATTTGTACCTCAACATCCCCATAAGACTCCCAGCCTGTTTTTTAAACTATAGATGGTAGGAAGACTTCTCATGATCAGAGTGCCTACTAGATGATGTAGCTGCACTGTGGAGTTTTTTCACAGAGAAATTCCTCTCCCAATGAATAAGGCTCCATCTTTGCCCCCAGGCATCATAGGAATATTCCCTTGTGTCTATTGCTCAGTTTCGAAAAACTGCAATCACTTTAGGTACACGTGTAAATAGACTTACATTCATTAATGTAAATATAAAACTACATTTTACATACAATATAAAATATTAAAAATATATAATCCTTAAATATAAAAATTTTCCTTAATTAGCATGCAGCATAGTTATGGGTAATCATCCCAAATATGCAGTATATGCGTAGATACATTACAAAATGTCCATAACAGAGATACACACAACAGTCTAAAGAGTGGTCACATTCAGAAACATGGTAGCAAATTGGCATATAACACACATAGGCCACATGCAATCAAGAACCTACAGATATGTATTTAACAACTAGCTTTCAAAAAAAAAAGCATCTATGCATAACACACTTTTAAGCTTAATCTATATCATTAAAATTTTTGCAACATGTACTTAAGTCTAGACAATTAATAAAATAATAAATCAGACCTTGATTTGTAGCATTTCCAGTTTCCAAGGTGTAAATTTTCACCCTGAAAATTTAACAATCAGCTTTCACAAGCCTGTATGATCTAGCTCCAGCACACCCCTGCACGCAATACATAAAACGTAACATCATATATCAGGGTTTCATCCTAAGACCAAATACAGAGATTATATCTACTACATAACATACCATCATGCATCTCAAATACATACAAAGTAACCATTACAAACACTTCATCATGGGGTACTCTCTGGCTATATGTGTTACCTCTCCCATTACACTCAGTGCATCACAAGCCATTCTGGCCCTTCTTTGGTGATTTTCAGGCCCATGCTCTAGCACCCTCAGGCTCACTGGCCAACAGTCATGATCTTGAGTTTATGGATGGTCCAGGCTAGCTATCATTGCCTCCAACCATTGACAATTCACCCTCTGTATGTAGCCACCGTTGCCTTGGGACTTCTACAGGTGGAGTATTGAAAGAGAAAGCACAATTTCTGGATCCAACCATCCCCGACTCATTCAGGCCATGGTCCCCCTCTGGCCAGGGCAGTCTCAGCAGGCTACTCCAACCTTTAAGGGGGCACCAATAAGCAATTTCATCTTCATCTGAGTAGAGACCAGATATTGTCCATGGGAACCACTGTCTGACTTTGGTAGTTGAGCTGTGATTAGTAGATGAGTACTTCTTTCTTTTATCTTTTTAAAATTTTTTTAATTTATAGAATAAAACAAGCATTTCTATAACATAGTACAATAAAAAGATGATTGTGCAGGCAACTGCAAATCTCCTATGCATAATTCACTATTCCTTTCAAATATACAACAAAATTATCATGTGTTTTTTTCCTTCCCTCCCTCCCTACCCTAGAGATGGTTACCATTAGACACAAATAGGCATATATGTGTATGTATATATACACACACACATATAGGTACATATATGTAGGTATATGTAAATTTTTCCTATACATACATCTATTCATCAGTTCTTTCTCTGAACACAGATAATGTCTTTCTTCATACATCCATTACAGTTAATTTGGATATTTACTATATTCAAAATAACTTAATTGCTCAGTCATTTTTTTTTTCTTTTTGAAGGGGCGAAGGCAAGGCAATTGGGGTTAAATCATTTGCCCAAGGTCACACAGTAAGTGTTAAGTGTCTGAGGTCACATTTGAACTCAGGTCTTCCTGATTCCAGGGCCAGTGCTCTATTGACTGTGCCACCTAGCGGCCCCTCAAAGTCATTCTTAAAATAATAATGGCTGTTATTGTATACAGTGTTCTCTTGGTTCTGCCCATTTCACTCTTCATTATTTCATGCAAGTCTTTCCATGTTTCTCTAAGATCATTGAGCTTCTCATTTCTTATAACACAGTACTATTTCATCACAACCATATACCACAACTTGTTCAGAATGAGTACTTCTCAGAACCCAACAAATCCCTTCTCCATGACTTTTATCCTCCTGATGTCTAGGGAGCCTGACTAACCCTCTATGAACAAACAAAGACTGGAGTGTATTGAACTTGAAGGCTGAACCATTCTTTGGGGCTAGACCAGATATCATCAGTCTTTCAATTCCTTACTATGACCCTCCATCAATCTGCTCTCCAAGGAGATACTTGAGAGCAATGACTGACTGTTCTACTTTTTGATTTATAAGCCCAGCATTTAACACTGAATAAGCACTTAATAAATGTTTTTTATTCATTCATTCATTCATCCATTTCCTAAACAAAAATGGCAGCTGGGTGGTTCAGTGGATAGAGTACCAGGTCTGGAGTCAGGAAGATGGGAGTTTGAGTCTGGCTTTTGACACTTACTAGCTTTGTGACCCTGGGCAAGTCACTTAAACCCTATTTGCCTCAGTTTTCTCATCTGTTAAATGAGCTGGAAAAAGAAATGGCAAACTACTCCAGTATCTTTGCCAAAAGAAATCCAAATGGGGTCACAAAAAGTTTGACATGACTGAAACAACTGAACAACGTTAAGACAATATTTCTTGGTAAAAATCTGTCCCCTGCCTGAAACATCTGACTATGAGCTATTACCCTTTGAACTTTTCTGCACAAAGGTCATACTTAGGTAACAGGCCTCAGCAATATCTCTTAGCTGAGACATCTACTAGTTGTAAATCACTAGGTATTCTCCCTCTTCTGAGACTTCAAAGCATAAATCAAACAGTAAATGTAGTGGTCTTCTAAACTTCTAAACAGGTGGGTAGCATGTGCTGGGCCTGGAGTCAAGAAGAACTGAGTTCAAATCCTGCCTTAGTCACTTACTAGCTATATGACCTTGGGCAAATCCCTTAACCACTGTCCACCTTAGTTTCCTCATCTATAAAATGGGAATACTTGTAACACCTTCCTCCCGGGATTATTGTGAGTATAGAGATGTTTGTAAAATACTTTGCAGACCTTTAAGCACTATAAAAATGCTAACTAAATATAGTAAGTAAAGCAACATTCTTTTTTAAAAAATTTATTTATTCACTTTGAGTCTACAACATTCAGTTCCAGAATCCTTTGAGTTTCAAATTTTCTCTCCCTCCCTCTGCTGCCCCTGCTCCCCATGGCAGCACGCAATCAGATATAGGTTCTACAAATACCTTCACATTAAACATTAGTCAAGTTGTAAAAAAGGATTATAACCAATGGGGTGATTAATGAGAAAGAAGAAATGAAACAAAACACAAAGAGAGAGAGAGCAAGTGGTTTGCTTCAGTCGCATTCAGACTCTGTAGTTCTTTCTCTGGATGTGGATAGCCCTTTCCATCATGAGTCTTCTGGAGTTGTCTTCTAACCTTGCATTGCTGAGAGGAGCCCAGTCTATCCAAGTTAGTTGTCACACATATGATGCGTCCGTAATTGTGTACAAAGTTCTCCTGGTTCTGCTCTCCTCATTCAGCAACAGTTTGTATAAGCCTCTCCAGGTTATTATGAAGTCTGTCTGCTCCTCATTTCTTATAGCACAACAGTATTCCACTACATTCATACACCACAACTTGTTTAGCCATTCCCCAATTGATGAGCATCCCCTTGATTTCCAATTCTTTGCCACCACAAAAAGAGCTGCTATAAATATTTTTGTACATATGGGTCTTCCTCCCACTTGTATGATCTCTTTGGGATACAACCCTAGAAGTGGTATTGTTGGGTCAAAGGGTATGCACATTTTTATAGCCCTTTGGGCATAATTTCAGATTACTCTCCAGAATGGTTGGATCAATTCACAGCTCCACCAACAATGCATTAGTGTTCCAAATTTTCCACATCCTCTCCAGCATTTATCATTTTCCTAGTTTGTCATCTTAGCCAATCTGACCAGTGAGATGTGGTACCTCAGAGTTGTTTTGATTTGCATTTTTCTAATCAATAGTGATTTAGAGCATTTTTATATGCTTATAGATAACTTTAATTTCTTCCTCTGAAAACTGCCTGTTCATATCCTTTGATCATTTATCAATTGGGGAATGACTTGTATTCTTATAGATTTGACTCAGTTCTCTGTATATTTTAGTAATGAGGCCTTTATCAGAGACACTGGTTGTAAAAATTTAAAGCAACATTGTTGACAGTATTTATTATATGCATGCTCTAGAAATGCCATGTGCTGACATCACTAAGACTTCTGCTTAGGCCTCAGAGTCCCCAGTCTGTTTAGCAGCATGTTGTTAAAGTCCTCTGACTATGGGTCTCCTTGAAGATAACAGGGTTTGGTTCTAGACTTTAGGATTCCTACCAAAATTCCTACTTTCCTTGTGTAACTTATCTTCAAAATCTTGACCTTAGTCAGATTGGATCCTGGAAGGAAAGCCACTCATCAAGAAGGAGCAGTATTTTTGTTCCTGGTCAGGTAGAGCCTATTTATACCAGGGAAATGGTCTGTCACCACCAGGACATTGCTCATATTTTTTTCTATTTATTTCCAGAGATTTAAAAAGCATACAAATACAAGCTCCAGAAACCCCTTAGGCTTTCTAGGTAAGTCATGCAAGTAGGCAGCACTTGGCTTTGAATTATCAGGCACAGGTTTCATATTTTCCCCATGCATGCGCTGCCATCCTGGGCCAGGCAGATCTATTTTGTATTAGCTCTTGGCCCCAGTGTCCCAGATTATTATGTAGTCTTTGCAAAGTAATGCAGTGCCAGATTTTGGAGTGGAATGTAGTCCCAACTGCTTTCCTGTAACGAGTGTTGGATCTCGTCCATCTTCCAACATGCTACACTGCACCTTTTATGGGTATCACCCTGGCTTCACGACATGGGACCCTCTGGACTGAGCATCCGTATCCATGTTGGTCTTCCCTCGTAGGTAATCTACATGGAATTTATAAATGGTTAGCATCACTTCCCTTTTCTAGCTGGTAGCTGCCAACAGTGCTTGACAGAATATGTCAGTGAATTATTTTCTGTGCAATTTTGGAATTGAGCTCTTTAAACAATCTCAGAACTTATCAACAACAACCTATATGAAAGCCACCAACTCAATTTGTGGGTAGGTTAATGGTTCTTATTGTCTGTGAGACCTTTACTACGGATTGCAATGGACTTCTAGTAAATGGATAGATGGATGGGTAGATTGGTTTGTGTCAATCACTATGCTAAGTACTGAGGATACAAACAGGTAAAGAAAACAATCCCCACTCTTGAGGGACTCATAGTCTAATTGTGAGAGACAATGAATATAGAGGGATCCTATGAAAGGAAAAGTGGAAAGGTCCAAAGATCTGTAGGATACAGTGGCAAGGCAGATGGTAGTTTTCTTTAGTGTCATTTCCACTGATGAAGCCATATCTATTTCTGACTGAGCCATCTGACGCTAATGGTGGGAACTTCCTTGGGTCTTCAGGAGCTCTACTGGCTTTGCTCCCTAGCTGATGGCAGCAGGACCCAGGCTGGAAGCAGGATTAGTGGCCTGGGAAGTGTTGCTATCCCTGTGACTATTGGGCACAGGGTTGTAGGGCTGCCTCTACCTACAATGGGCCTCTGGTAAATGAACAAAAAAGTATTTATTTAGTACTCTGTGCCAATCATAAGACATGAAGGGAAGTGCTGGTTGAAATGTTGGTTGTCATAAGTCCCAGTGGTAAAGAAGATGAGCATGGCAGTAAGCAGAAAAGCCAGCAGACATACAGCATGATCCCATGGAAAGAAAAGTTTATACCAGGAGAAGCAACAATGAGAGGAGCTGCCATGGGGACTTCTGGGTAAAATGATGAAATTCTCTCCAGCTTCAGCCTCCTCCTGGCCATCACAGACACTAGCCAGCCATCAGTTTTCCTGGAAAGAAGCTCTCCTCAAGTTGTCTGGGCTGGCATCTGTGTTTAATAGGAAGGATTTGCTCAGTTCTGCAGAATTCAACCTGGTGTCTACAGGAAACAGTTGACCAAGTCCTTCAAAACGTACCTACATTTTTCTTCATCCTAACAACCTCCAAATGGTGCCAAAGGGGTCAGGAAAGATTGTTCCTTTTTGTCATTCTGCCTCCTATTCTTAACCATACACCCCCAATGTGATGATTGAGAAGCTTAGCCATATACCCAAAACCTCATGTGGGCTTAGTACTAATTTCCTGTAAAAGTATTTATTTCTCAAAAATTCGTAAAAGGTAATCAGGTGGCATACTGGGGAAATAAATGGATGAATGAGAGCACATATATTAAGCACTATGTAGCAGGCACTGGTTTACATACTGTGACTTCAAAGAAGGGGAAAATAGAGTCCTTGGAAGAGGGACTAGGAGCAGCAGGGGATGGACTCACAATGTAAAGGACCAATCTAGACCTTGCCGTCCAATACTACTGTGCGTTATGTGAGTTGGCAGGTCCATTGGGAAAGGGCTTGACTCTCTAGCAGCACCAAATGCATTTCTCTTACAAAGAAGCTTCAATAACTATTAAATTAATGTAAGGACTGTATAGGTCTATGAGGAAAGTAGAACTCTCTAGAAAGGAGAGTTGTCCTCAATGTCTTGTCAGAAGTGCTTCTTTGAATCTTGTATTATTGTTGTTATAAAGGCTGTCCTGTATTCAATATATATTGCTATCTTGAGTGCTTGCACAGGAGCTGAGGACATTTTGGATTTTTTTCTGTAAAGACCTAGACACAAGCCTTTATCAAGGGAGTCATTAAGTAGAGGCAAATGAACCAAAGTGAGTGGTTTGTGAAAAGCCTCAGGACTAAATCTATAAATCCAGAATTAGGGTTATGAATCGTGGATGGTAGTAAACATTTTCTGTTGTCAATGGCTAGTATTAATCTATGAATCTCCAACTTTCAGTTGCTAGTGATCTATTTACTGTGAGCTGTAATTTCAACAAACAAGTAGGATCCTTCAACCTTTTCTTCTCTACATTTTCCTTTTCTTGTTGAGATTTGCTTTTGAAATAAGCAAACTTCAAATTGTCCATGTCCAGCATGACTTGCTTTAGGTCAGTCACTAGATAAAACTATGTATGAATGAAGAAGCCATCTTCCACACTGCCGTGGACCCATATAGACATTCCCTCAAATAGTGTAACTCACACATCATCAACACTTTCCTGTCCTGGGCAACACTTCCCAACCTCCTGTTATAAATCTTCCATGGGAGAGGGAGGAATGGGCTCCACCTAATGTGCTAGAGACTTCTAAGTGAAAAGCTTCACTTCTAAGTGAAAAAAAAACATTGCATGGCTACCAATGTAATATTCAGGCTGTCTATCTGGTACTCTTAATTTTCACTATAAGAGTGGCTCTTCTTTTCATCTGATAACTTATTTCTACTGAGATATATATATATATATATATATATATATATATATATATATATATATATATAATTTTAAAAACTAAGTTGTTTTATTTATTTTTAGTTTACAACATTCAGTTCCACAGTCCCTTGAGTTTCAGATTTTCTCCCCTTCCCTCTCTCCCCACCCCCCATCATGGTGGCATGCATTCAGATACAGGATCTACAAATATCTTCCCATTAATCATTAGGTTGTAAAGAAGGAGTGTAACTGATGGAATGATCAGTGGGAAAGAGGAAACAAAACTAAAAAGAAAAAGAAACAGAGCAAGTAGTTTGTTTCAATCTGCGCTCGGACTCTGCATCTCTCTCTCTCTGGATGTGGATATCTCCCTCAATCATGAGTCTTTTGGAGTTGTCTTATAACCTTATATTCCTGAGAGGAGCCCAGTCTACTGAAGTTAGTCATCATACGGATGTTGTGTCTGTGATTGTGTACAAATTTCTCCTGGTTCTGCTCTTCCCACTCAGCATCAGTTTATATAAGTCTCTCCAGGTTATTATGAAGTCCGTCTGTTCCTCATTTCTTATAGCACAATAGTATTCCATTACATTCATATGCCACAACTTGTTTAGCCATTCCCCAATTGATGGGCATCCCCTTGTTTTCCAATTTTTTGGCACCACAAAAATATAAATATTTTTGTACATACAGGTCCTCTTCCTGCTTCTCTGATCTCTTTGGGATATAACCCTAGAAGTGATATTGTTGGGTCAAAGGGTATGTATGTATTAATAGTCCTTTGGGTATTGCTCTCCAGAGTGGCTGGATCAGTTCACAGTTTCACCAACAATGCATTAGTGTTCCAATTTTTCCACATCCTCTCCAGCATTTGTCATTTTGCTGTGTTGTCATCCTAGCCAAGCTGGCCGGTGAGATGTGGTACTCAAAGTTGTTTTGATTTGCATTTCTCTAATCAATAGTGATTTGGAACATTTTTTCATATGCTTATAGATGTCTTTAATATCATCTTCTGAAAACTGCCTGTTTATATCCTTTGACCATTTATCAATTGGGGAGTGCCTTATATTCTTATAGATTTGACTCTCTACTGATATATTTTTACATCATCTTCATTTTCAAAGAAACCTCTCCCTATCACAGCAAACCATCCCTTGTGACAAAGATTTTAAAAGAAAGGGAAAAAAAAGTCAATTCAACAAGACTAATCCATGCATCCACCATATCTGCATTGTATATGCAGTATTTCACTACCATAGCCCTTCACCTAAATAGAGGAGTTATTACTTTCTTTACTAACTATATCTTTTTTTCATAATCTTCCTTATGCAACTTCTAATACACAAGTTGTCATTGGTATTATGCTCCTTCCATTTATACTCATCAAACATCTCTCCATTGCTCTTTAAGCCATGAATTTTGAAAATCCACAGCTTTATCTTCAATTCCCACACACATACTTTATTTCTTCGAATTCTCCACTTAAATAGATTATGTCAGCCTTGCAATGATGAGCAGTTGCCCATGTCCCCCAAATCTCTCCTTCTTGAAACTCCTAGTCCTAGTCCCAAACACTCCTGGAGTGCTTATAGTTCCTTGATTTTAAGAGCACCAATCCTATTTAGTATTAAGTCTTAAACAATTTTCAGCAGGCTATATAAGAGAATCTGCTTCTAGCAGCCTTAATAGAACAGGTGTTTTCTGTTTTAGTGATTAATCTGTGATAGGAGTCACATGACTTCTGGCGGCACTGTTAACATTTCATATATAAAACACAAGTAACCCTGTTTGCACGAGTAAGTCCTTGTCATGCTCATAGAAAATATCACAAGGTATGCCCACAGTTAATAAGCCATTTCATTTATTTCGTCCACATGAGATGGCTCTGTATGCTGCTGGGTTTTGGAGGTTATCATGGCATATCTCTTTAACTGCCTTATCACAAGTTTGGGGAGTTTGATTGAAGGGTGTTAGCCAAAGCTAGACCTAGGCTACTTGATGTCAATTCAGAGATACTTCCTTTCCAAGAGCAAAAGAGATCAGAAGCTAGCTTGATCAAGAGCGATCATGATCAAAACTAAGGGTAGGGAGATTGACAGGGGTTAGAGAAGGTTTCAGAAATGAAAAGAGAATGCTTATTAAATGTGAAATTAGATTTGGAGGATTCTTAGCTAAGGCAGCAGAGCATTTGGTGTCCATTTCCTCTTGTTCTAAAACCAAGAATATTCTGGTGGGGGCAGAGAGAGGGAATATTCTTTGGCCTACACCCAATAATTTCACTGAGCTATGGTGATATTCCAGCCTCACTATTTAAGCTTATGGATAAGCCCTTAATCATACATATAGGAAAGCACAAGATTTCTCACTGGCTAAAATATAGCATCCAAACTGAGGGATTTCGTTGCTATCAGACAAATGATAAAAACAGGAATTCAGTTTAGATGAGTGGTAAATAATGACCTTGCCTTCTTTGGTGCAGCATGACTTTGACTAAGGAAATTTCAGCTTGCCCTTATCAAGAAAAGGTTTTTTGTTACTAGCAGATTAAAGCCGAGATGATTGGCAAATGGCCCTGAAGAAATGAAGTACTGATGCTGGTATCAGGGAACTTTGCCAAACAGAAATGATGAGGCTAAAGGGATGATGCATCCAGTGGAGAGTGCAGAACTCCAGAGGAGAATGAAAGTTGGAGAGAAGCAGTGAAGAAAAACACCCCAAGAAGGAACATCAGACACAATGCCCAAGTGCCAACACAATCAATGGTAGCAATCAGAAAGAATGGCATGTTAGCATCATTGGAAGGTATCATTTTCTACGTAGCATTAGAGGGATGAATTACCTCTTCATATGTATCCTGTCCACATGAGTTTCCTACCAGTGCCCATTCACACCTGGCCCCAGCTCACACATTCTTGATGTGTGAGCCCCTCATGTGTGATCTGTGTGTTCACTCATCCTTCCCACTGATGGCATGCACATTCGTGGGAGTCCTCCTGTTTTTATGGAGGCAGTATTCTATGGCCACTTTTATTTGTTGTGGTGGTAGTAGTATCTTAAGAAAATCTCTGCTGGGGTCATGAAGAGTCAGGGACAACTGAAATGACTGAATATTCTATTGCTGTTTTTCCTTATAGCGACGGTTTCTGTGTTTTGTCTTCATTTCAAAGGTGTTGACTGTAAAATGAAATCCAAGGGCAGCCAGGAGGCAGAGTGAAGAGTACCATACTTGGAGTCGTGAAGACATCTGCCTGAGTTCAAGTCCAGCTCCAGACACTAGCCACATGACCCTGGGCCATCACTTAATGCTGCTTGCCTCAGTTTCTCCATCTGTAAAATGAGCTGGAAAAGGACATAGTAAGCCACTCTAGTATCTTTGTCAAGAACACCACAAGTGTTCAGTGGGTCACGAGGAGTCAGAAATGACTGAAAAGGTTGAATAACAAAGTGATATCTCAATATGGTTTTAATTTTCTCTATATTATTAGTGATTTAGAACAATCTTTCATATACTTGTTAATAGTTTGCAGGTGTTCTTTTGAACACTTTTTTTTTTAAATGTTCTTTTGCCATTTGTCTATTAAGGATAGGACCATGGAGTTTTAGATTTTCAAGGCAGTCAGGTGGTGAAATGGATGGAATACCAGGTATAAAGTTAGAAAGATCTGAGTTCAAATTCCACCTCAGACATTTACTGGTTGTGTGGCCCTGGGCAAGTCACTTAACCTCTGTCTGCCTCAGTTTCCTTATTTATAAAATGTAGGATAACAATTGCACCTATCTCACAGGATTGCTATGAGGATAAAATGAGATAATATTTGGGTTTGATTGTTGTTGTCATTGTTTTTTAAAGCAATCAGGATTAAATGACTTGCCCAGCATGGCGCAGCTAATAATTGTCTGAGGCTGGATTTGAACTCAGGTCCTCCTGACTCCAGGGTCCCTGCTGTACCCACTGTGCCATCTAACTGGCCCAAATGAGATGATATTTATAAGGACCTTGGCAAACCCTAAAGTGCTGCATAAATGCTGTGACTGTTTTACAGATAATCTAATCCCTTTATTTTAAAGATAAGGAAAAGGAAATCTCAAGAAACGGAGCATTGCTGATAGCGATAGCAATAAGCCAAGGTTGCTGAGCCCCATTTTCTGCAGAGGGAGTGAGAGAATCATGATCCTGGGGGATGAAGGAAAACAACAGAGAGCTGTAGCCAAGGCAAGGTTGTTACTTGCCACTCATCTAAACCAAATTCTTGTGGTTGTTATTTGTCTGTTAGCAACAAAATCCCCCAGTTTGGATGCTACATTTTAGCCAGTGAGAAATCTTGTACTTTCCTTACGGATCATAATTAGTGCAACAAAGGAACCTGAAGTGAAATGAGATGAACTTGCCCTGGGCTGGCACTATGACCTTTCACTAGAAGTCTCCACAAGGAGGCTTGACGACCACTTTGTTGGTGCAATTATTGAACAGGTAACACTTGGCCTTCAGATGTCATGGCCCGCTAGGAAATTTTATGATTCTTCCAAAAGTTTGGGGACAAAGATGAGAAAACAAATAGAACAATAGAGTGAGGGAGTATTAGGAAAAAGGAAAGCATTTGCGGTTTCTTTCTTTCTTTCTTTTTAGGATAGGAGAGGTCATTTAAATATGTTTATAGGCCAAAGGGAAAGAGATAGTGAAGAGCCAAGACTGGAGAGAGGACTGTATCTGCAAGCACCCCAGCACACCCAGGGCGGCTACTAGCACAGGTTCTTAGATCTGCTTTTCTAAAGGAAAGCAACTCAAAATGGGTTAACAATCTTACTTTAATTAATCAAATACCATTTACCTAGTTCAGGGGAAA
>CM053583.1:399175231-399194767 GCA_028627135.1 Pseudochirops cupreus | reverse complement strand
CACCTTTGCTTTGGGTTCATTGGGCATTCTATATGAGCTAAGGAAGACACTGACTAAATAAGGTTAGACCTTATTTTCCTCTTGCTTTTTTCCTAGTCGTTACCCATGATACTCCATCTCCTACCCTGGTCTTTTTGCATTGACCATCTCCCCATGCCTGGAATGTTCTCCCTCCTTCCCTCCTTCCTTCCCTCAGAATTGCTGGTTTCTTTCAAGACCCATCTCAAACACTACCTCTTACAATGAAGCTTTTCCCAACTCCACACCCCGCCCCATTGTATTCCCTGTATGTATTATCTATATATGTATGTGTCATCTGCCTCGCTAGAGTCTAGGCTCCTGGAAGGCAGGAACTGTTTCACTTCTGTCTTTATATTCCAGGTACTTAGTACAAAATTTTGCACGTAGTAGGCATTTAATAAATAATTGATTGATTGATTGATGCCATGGGGACTTTGGGATGAGGAAGAACTTTGTTCAAATTTCACCTCAGAAGTATATGACCCTGGGCAATTTGCCTTTAGCTCATCAGTATCAGTTTCCCAGTCTACAAAATGGGTAGGTTTTGTGGTAACTACTTCTGAGGGTTATTGTGAGGGTCAGACTAAAAGATGTACTTCATAAGGTGATAGAGTTCTGGACTTGAAGGCAATAGGACTTGGATTAAAATTCTGCCTTAGATACTTATCGGATAATTTTTCTAACTGTTCCGTAAAGTGAGGACAAAACTAGGTCCTATTTCAATATTTTAGCCCTCTGCCCTGGGACTGAGCTGTCTTAGTGAAATAACTGGTGATGTAAAAACAAGACTTACCAATAAAAATCTATTTTTAATTAAAATAATGTAACCTCCTAGGGTGCCCAGCAATGACTGTTGCTTTTTAAACTTGTATCCCCAGAACCTAAGTATAATGCCTGATGTATAATAGGCTTGGCTTGTTCCTTCACTTCACAAATGAGATAATAAAAGTTAAGCATTTTGCAAAACCTTTAAGCACCATATGAAGGTCAGTAACCATCATTTTTATCATTAAAACCACATATATATCCTTGAAAAGATAGAGGAAGCCAGGTCAACATTTTAGACCACAAGCCTATAGGAGACCTTAGGGGGAAATGAGCTGGTTAATAATGTGGAAAAACTTGGTAAATCCTTATTTGCTGTGGTAGGGTAACCATGGAGCTGAGGCTCCTAATTTAATTAGATGCCAGCAGGTGGTGCCCAAATAGAAATCTCAAGGAGTCAGCAGCTCCATCATATGTTGGTACATTTTCAGATGTGATGGTTTACTTCAGCAAATCAGCCAGTACTTCAGTGGTATGAAGGACCACCTGCTTCCTCAGCAGATTGTGGCTGAGTTCTAATCAATATAAACCCAGAAAAGTCTCACACTTCAAAGCAAGTTAGTAGGAGGTCGATTTCCACTAGTCCCCTCCCCAGGTGTTAGCAGGACAGGCTAGGCTCATCATCTTGTACATGAGAGATGCCAAGAGAAGGGACCCATCTCAGGCCTAACAGCCAACATCAAAATCAGAAACAGCATCAATAGAAACATAGATCCAAATCAGGATGCTGGGGGAAAGAGTTTTTCACAGCTGGGACTCACAATAAGTCAGGCACAAGGATTTAATACTAGCTGCCTTCAGCAGGGCAATTAGCAAAGGGCCTAATTAAAAAGAGGCAAAGGTGGGAGGTGAGGTTCAGGAGAGGGGAGAATTGGGAGCTTGGATGCTCAGATAAGGGGTGAATCTCCATGAAGGTTCTATGTATGTCTTTCTGGGTTGCCTAAATGCAATTCATGGAGAAGAATGAAGAGATGTTTCAGAAATCTCCATCCCCCTCCAAGGGAGGCCCAGGCCCACAAGAATGACCTCTTTTCTTAGAGAAGAGGTACTAGACTCAAAGTTTATCTACTATCCTTCCTAAATATTTCTAGTCTAGGGGAAATGATTTGTTTAAGGTTCAAGACATTTTTTCTAGTTGCTATCTCATAAAGGAAAAGGGGGTGAAGTATTGACCCCCTTCCTGTACAAAATTACCATCGTAAATTGTTAACAGCAAATAAATCAATTTATCCAACTAGAGAGCAAACAGGTAATGTGGATCAAACACTGGACCTGGAGTCAGGAAGACCTGAGTTCAAATCTAGCCTCACATACTTACTAGCTGTGTGACCTTAGGTAAGTCACTTAATACCTCAGTTTCTTCCTCTGTAAAATGGGAATAATAATAATAATAATAGCATTTTCCTCCCAAGGTTGTTGTGATGATCAAATAAGATGATATGTAAAGTGCTTAGCACATAGGAAATGCTATATAAAGCTTAACTTTTATTATTATTATTATAAAATTAAGGCAGAATATACAGAGCGGAGGAGATTTCATACTGAGAGCAAGCTCTCTCAATTCAGACAAGAAAGCGAGTCCCTGATCTTATCCCAGGGGAACTTCTGAAGTCTCTAGGGAGGCAAGATGGAGACCAAGGATATATTGTTGGTACCTGCTATCTCTACAAGCCAGTCTTCCAAAATCTTCTCTTTTTCTCTATGGATTCCTTTCCAAAGAGAGCCCAGAACCACATGTATTTGCTCCTTCAAGCCAGCAGGAAGATAAGGGTTCTCTTCTATGCTCTCAAGCCAACTCTGCCCCTCACTGAGGCATGCAGCATCAAGTAATCATTCTGTTCACTAATTAAGAAAGTCATATATAAATTTATCTTGCTTGAACCCCTAGTTACACTTGAAAATGGATGAGTTTAAGCAGCATGAACATGAACATGAAAGACAACATTCAGAGTCCAATCAGCGTATGAGGTCTGGGCATCAGAAAATCACAGGATCTGAGGAGTGGAAAATGATGTTCTCTGTTACAACAGAGGAAGAAGTGGAAGTGAGTTAGAGAGGGCAAGGGGATGAGAGAGAGTGTTTCATAAGCACTTACTATATGCAAAGGGCTGGGCATCTGAATGTAAGCAAGCAAGCCTGACCTTGGCCTGGAGAAACTTACATTAGAATGGGGGAATACAGCACCTGAAAGTAAGCTAGAACAGAGAGGGGAAAGCTCCCTTGGGGAGGGGGGGCAGTCTGATGGTTCAGAGGAGGAGAAGCCTAGAGATTGAGTAGAGTTCAGAGTGGAATGGGAGGAGGGTCCCTCATGGAATGTATTTATTAAAAAGAGGGAAAGGGAGACAACCAAACATCTGAGAATTGGTTAAAGGAACTGAACAAGGAGCCTGGAGAGGAGAAGACTCCAGGATGTGGCATCTGCTTTCAAGTAATTGAAGGATTTTCTTCGTTAAATGAATCAGTCCGGTTTGGTTTGGCCCTAGAAGAGAACCAGAAGCAGCAGATGAAAATTGTAAAGACCCAAATTTAATCTTGCTGTCAGGAAAAGAAAAACAAAAACAAAACCTCCCTAAAGTTTAGAGTTGTCCAGAAGTGGAATGGGAGTTCTCTAGCCTTGAAGTTCTTCAAGCAAAGACTGACTTAGCCACTTGTTAGGTATATTATAGAAGGAGGTCTTTTTTTTTTTTGGTTATATACCACATAGAACATGGGTCCGGTAGTCACTAAGACAAGTTCCAATCCAGCTTCATTCACTGGTTGTACTTCCTTGTGTAAGTCACTTAACCTCTCTGAAACTCAGTTTCCTCATCTGTAAAATGGGGGTAATGTGCCTCCCAGGGGAAAGGAATAAGCATTTATATAGCCCCTATGTGCCAGACACTGTGCTAAGCACTTTACATATATTAACTCATCAGATTCTCACAACAACCCTGGGAGGCAGGTGCTCTTATCATCCACATTTGATAGTTGGAGAAACTGAGGCAGAGGGACCTGAAGTGATTTGCCCAGACTTACAAAGCTGTAAGTATCTGAGGTCAGATCTGGACACAGGGCTTCCTGCCTCCAGGCCCAGTGTTACATGCACTGTGCCCCCTAGCTGTCTCACAGGGTTGTTGTGTGGATCAGATGAGTGACATATGTGACAATGTAGGTGAATTGAGTTAATGTATATAAAGCACTTTGCAAATATTAAAGCACCTTATAGATTCTTTTTTGGGGGGGCAGCTAGGTGGTGCAGTGAACAGAGCACCAGCCCTGGAGTCAGGAGGACCTGAGTTCAGATCTAGCCTCAGACATTTAATACTTACTAGCCATGTGGCCTTGAGCAACTCACTTAACCCCAATTGCCCTGCCCTCCCACCTCCAAAAAAGATTTTTTTTTTTTGGAGAGGCAACTGGTTGCTCTATTCACTGTGCCACCTAGGCACCCCACACCTTATAAATTCTTGTTCTTCTTCCTCCTCCTCCTTCTTCCTCTCCTTCTCCTCTCCCTCTCCTCTTTCCTCTTCCTTTCCCTCTCTTCCTCCTCCTCTTTCTTCTTCCTCTTCCTCCTCTTTCTTCTTCTCCTCCTTCTCCTCTTCCTCCTCCTTCCTCTTTCCTTCCTCCTCCTCCTCCTAGATTGTACTAGATGATCTGAAGCTCCCTCCAACCTGGAAATTCTATGATTCTATGATTTTTCCCTTTATGCATGATTACAAGTAAGACCCAAAGATTAGTCAATCTGTCAGCATTTCTTAATCACCTGCTCTGTGCCAGACATTGTGCTAAACTTAGATAATCTCCCTCTTTCCCCTTGGCCTTTAGTGTGTTAATACAGAAGCAAAAATGCCCTTGGCTGCCCTTTTATATTTAGCAGTTTCCAGGGCATACAAAGCTCCCAGTTCAGGGAAGATCAGAGGTGACCAACTCTCTCTTTCCACCTGACAATTAAACAACAGGAAAGAGGCTGAAGGGTGGAGGTGTGATTGACAGCTCCCAGAAACCTCCATCCCAAGACCTGAAAGCCCCCAGAAGCCTGGCTTGTGACAGAAAGGCGGAAGCATCCTAGGTGCGCAGGTGATAGTTAATGAAAGTAGGCAGCGACTAAAGCTGGTTCCCAGGGGGCATTCATGCTGCAGGCTCTGAGCCTTAAAAGAACATCTCATCTCCTGGAAAAAACAAAACAGAACAACCAAATAACAACAAGAGAAGTGCCTTCCAAAGGAATTGTAGTTAGTTTCCTGCTGTATCAGCATTATGGCTCCTTGGGAGAAAATGATGGGGCAGACTGTCTTGGTCGCTTTGCACATGCCCTTGAGGCACTCATTAGCCAACTGCTTTGTCTTTGTTTAAGAAAAAGTACTGGAAAAAGTATGACCTCTTCTCCCTAGGATTTGAAAACAATTAAAAATTAATTAAGCCACAGATTCAGATCAAATGAGATAGTGCATATAAATCACATTGAAACACTTTAAAAGTTGTAAAATTATTATTATTGTTGTTATTTAGACACTCTGATGCATCTGGATCACACTGGTGTGGAGTTTCCTTCCATCGGTCATCAGTCATTGGGATCATGACCCATTTATGTTTTCTCATCCCCTGTGACTCTTGTTCTTCCGTAAATCTGCCACAAGGGGTCTGCCCAGTGGTTCTGAGTACCTGCTCTCTCAGGGATACCAGTGAAGCTGTCCCTTGAGGCTATCTCTCACTCTGTTTATGTGATCAGCCTCCCTCCTGGTCATATATCTCTCTGCTGATATTGAGCACTGGGCCTGGAGTCAAGAAGACTGGAATTAATTCAAACCCGGCCTTATGACTTTGGGCAAGTTACTAAAAAAAAAGCCCACAAAACTGTTTGCCTCAGTTTCCCCAACTGTGAAATGAGGATAATCTGGTTGTTGTGAGAATCAAATGATGTAATATTTGTAAAGCACTTAGCATAGCACCCAGCACACAAGTGCTATATAAATCTCCCCCTCCTCCTCCCCTTCCTCTTCCCCCTGCTCCTCCTCCCCCTCTTCCTCCTCTTCTTCCTCTCCTCTCCCCCCTCCCCCTCTTTCCCCTCCTCTTCTTTTTCCTCCTCCTCCTCCTCTCCTCCTCCTTTTCTTCTTCCATGGTAATAGAATAACAATAACAATAAGAAATATAATAAAACATTTCTTAAGGGCTGCTGTGTACTTACTTGGTGCTTAGACAAAAACAGAGACAGTCCCTGCTCTTGAGGAGTTCACATCATAATGGAGAAGACAATGCTTGGGAAGAGGTTTTAGTTACAAGTCAGAAGGAAAGGCCCCACGTTCTTAGGGAATAGCAGCCAAGCAGATGGTAATACATCTTCTTTAATGCTGTTTCCACTGATAAATCCCTGTCCTTTTCAGATGTTGAACCATTTGACAGAAGGAGGAACTATCTTTTGGGGTCTCTAGTAGCTGCTAGGTTGAACCTCCATAGGGGTTGTTCTGTGCATAATGACTGTAGGATCTGGGAAGAAAGCAGGGCCTGGGGACACAGCTATTTTCAGGGTTCTTGGGATCACCATCTGGGGATGTCTCTTTTGGGATATTGTGTGAGGTGGTTTGACTCTCCAGAAACAAACTACCTCCTATTTCTTCCTCGGGGTACCTTGATGCTTCAACTAGGCTTATTTGTCCATCAAGTAGATGGCAGTTAGGGGTGGGTAGGTGGCACAGTGAATAGAGCACTGGCCCTGGAATCAGGAGGACTTGAGTTCAAATCCAGCCTCAGACGCTTAACATTTACTAGCCGTGTGACCTTGAGCAAGTCACTTAACCCCAATTGCCCTCCAAAAAGCCAAAAGAAAAAAGTAGATGGCAGTTGGTAGAGATGTCTGATTCTTTCTCCATAGGGATTACTTCCTTAGGTAATGTCTGTAGGGGGGAAGGGGGCTGGAAGCAAAGCCAGTGATCTGGAGGTGCAAACCTTGGGCTTTATATAATTGCTATATTTCTCTAATGTTTTAAGGTTTGCAAAGCACTTAAATATATTCTCTCATCTGATCTTCACCACAACCCTGTGGAGCTGTTAGTCTTCCCATTTTATAGATGAAGGAACTGAGGCAAACAGAGGTTATGTGATTTGCCCAGAGTCACACAGTTCTGACCATAGATTTAGATGATATAGAGCAAGAAAGGACCTTAGGGGCCAAGTCCAGCCCCCTCTTTTTTATAGATACAGAGACTATACCAAAGAGAAGGGAAGTGACTTGCCTAGTATAGCATACATAGCTAGTATATGTCTAAGGTAGGATTCAAACTCAGATCTTCCTTACTTCAAATCAGGCACTCTATCCAGTATACAGCCTACCTGCCTATTCCCTGAAAATATGTTATAACCTATTCATGCCCACAAAACTGAACTCTGGGAACCTCGAACTTTAATTCTTTTGTACAAACTAAATATCCCTTGTGATACTGAACTTAATAGTCATCAACAAACACAAAAATTTCAGTATATGAAAAAGCCAGAAAAAATTTGTGTAAGAAACTATGAACTATGACCTAGATATGTGTATATAGTTTGTTTTCAATGTACATATGTGCAGACATATGTATGTATAATTTTTAAAAGTACATAATTTAATATTTCTACATTTTACTTGCATCCCTTTTTAATTTTGTGTGTGGATTAAAAAGAGTTTGGTTGATTTTTTTGTACTGTTTCAACTGTCAACCAGTTCAACCATTCTGAAAAATAATTTGGATCTATGATCTCCTGCCTCTTCCCCTCCCTCCCCCACACCCACTAGCATAAACCCAGTGACATTACTGTTTGGCATCTATCCCAAGGAGATCAGGGACCAAAGTCAAGGACCAATGGTCATGTACAAGAACCTTTTTTGTAGAGGCTAAAAAATTGGAACCAAAGCAGCTGCCCACCAATGAATGGGAAAATGGTTGAACAAATGGTGGTATATGAGTGGAATGGAACATTACTGAGTAATAAGAAATTATGAACATGACTGACCAGAAAAACATGGGAAAATTTGTGTGAACTGTTGCAGAATGAAGTTAGCAGACCCCAGGTGCACAATTTATGTGCTAACAAGAAATACAGAGGAAAACCACTCTGGAAGGCCTCAGAATTCTGATCAAAGCAGGGAACAATAGTGTTATCAAAAGACAGATGGTGAAACATACCCCTCCCGTCTTGACCATGAGGTAATGGACTAGCCATGCAGAATGAATGGACATTCTCAGACATGGGACTGATTTGTTTGGTGGGATTATGCAAATTAGTATTAGAAGGTTTTCACTGGGGAGAGGGATCAGTGAGTGGGTAACTTAGATACGAGAATAAAAGGGCATCACTTTAATTCTTCAGAGACTGCCTCCCAGCCATACAGATCACCAGGAGAATACTAATGGTTAAAAAAAAATGCATCTCTTTCTGGGAGAGCAATGAACAATTTTCCAAAAGCAATTTAGCCCATTTCTCTTCTCCTGCATGCTTGTGGGCCCAATTAATTATCCTTCTATGGTGTCTATCCAAGATATATGTGTTGATGGACCAGCTCTATAGACTGTCTGTCCAATTACACACCAGTTGGCATTCCAGGGCAGGCTTTTACTTCTTGCCTGGATTAGTACAATTGCCTCCTTTTGGGTCTTCCTGCCTCAAACCTACTCCCTTCCCAGTCCATCCTTAACAAAGTCACCAAAGTGATTTCCCCCAAGTGCAGGTCTGACCTTGTCATCCTCCTGCTTCCCTACTCCCTATTATCTTTAAGATAAAATATGTACTGTTCACAATCTGGCCCCTTTCTACCTTCCTAGTACTCTGACATATTACTCCATTTCCATGAATTTTTCATACAGCTTTACTGTCCTTTGAGCTTATGATACCTTGTCTCCCACTGATAGGCTTTTTCCTTGGCTAGAATGCACTCGCTCCTCACCTGCACCTCTTATGATATGTGGTTTCCATGAAGAGTCAAAGTGCTGCTTCTCCATAAAGTCTTCCTTCATCCTTCATCTGATAATTGCACTCTCACTCCCAAATTCTCATGCATGCATTTTTGTATATACTCTGTGTGTCTTTATATGTATACACATGGTAGTGTGTAAGCGCATCGAGGGCAAGGCCTCTCATTTTTATCTTAGTCTACCCAGTGCCTAGACACATTTGTTGTTATTGTTCAGTGGTTCAGTTATGTCTGACTCTTCATGACCTCATTTGGGATTTCTTTGACAAAGTTACTGGAGTAGTTTGCCATTTCCTTCTCCAGTAGATTAAAGCAAACAAAGGTTAAGTGACTTGCCCAGGATCACAGAACTAGTGAGTATCTGAGGTTGGATTTGAGCTCAGGTCTTCTTTACTGTAGACCCAGGGCTCTACCCACTGAACCATCTAGATATCTTTGTTGTCACATCTGATTCTTTGTGATCCAGTTTGGGGTTTTCTTGGCAAAGACACTAGAGGGGTTGAGCCATCTAGACATAATCAGTGCTTAATAAATGCTTGGTGACTGGTGAGAAGATAGGTTGACACTATTATTCCCATTTTATAAAGACAATGAGGTTCTGGGAAGAGCTGACTTGTTTGGGGTCACCCAGATTGACTGAGGCAAGCTATGAAACCAAGTCTTCCCAACTCTAAATCCAGCACTCTACCATACTGCCTTTCAACCATGAGCATGTCAGCAATGAAATTAGAGGCATCATCAGATTGTCCTAGTATCTTAAAGCTAGAAAGCATTTCAATGTTGAACAGAAGGTCAAAGGATTTATGCAAGGTAACGCAGCTTGCCAATAGTAGAACTCAGACTAGAACTCTTTACTCCTGATTCCCAGTCTGGCACTTTTTTTAATATGTTAAGTTTTTTAGATTATAATGTGTAACGAAGATCACCAGCAATAGACTGCCAGTCACGATTTCACTGGGAAAGTTGTCAAGGAGACTGAAGATGGAACTCTGGGATATATGTAGGAGCAAGAGATAATTTGAGGGCAGCAGAGGGAGAGTTCAGTTTCTATCACAGCTTTTCAGGGAGGAAAAAAAAGAAGGGCTCAGTCCTGAGAGCAAAGAGTAATTTCCTGCTTAAATAGGAAAGAGGAGATTGATTAGTCTGCAGAGGCACAAGCAAGCTGAAAGGAAGGTCCCTGACTGATGACCGATGACTAATGAGAATCTGAGCACTGAGCACTCACTCTGCTCCCAACTGAACCCTTCAAGGATAATGAAATCTACCAGGCTCTCTGAGATCCACCAGCACATTGCCCTCCACACAAGCACAAGAAAATGATCACATGAGCTTTTGTATAAAGGCCTAGGGACTAGGTTTTGCTCAGAAGCATCTCCTTCCTCTCCTTGGAGAAGGAAAATGAAACCAAGGTAGAGGTGCCATTTGTTAGAAAGCAGGGGTTCACCTTGGTCTTCCTTAAATGTCCAATACAAAGAGAATACATGTAAATGGTTCCTTCAGGAGACTAGGAAGGAGGAAGAATGTCAAGCAGAGAAATTGATTAGAAATCAATTCATCGAGCTTTGGTGTGTTTTTTTTAAACAAGGGGCAAGAGTATGTGCATATGTGTTGTAAGAGAAATATCAATCTTTTTAGCCAATGGTCACTCCAAGAAACCCTCTCTGATAGGCGAGTTAGGGAATAAATGAAAGCATTAATTTTTTTTCTGAATTTAAGAAGAGAGAGACAGAGAGAGAGAGAGAGAGAGAGACTTTCGACATACAGAGCAGAAAAGAAAAAAGGACTGTATATGGAGTCATGAATCTTTATTACTTATGGCTTTTTTTTTTTTAAAGAACATATAATAAATTTGATGTTACTTTCAAAGCTGTCCTATTTGTCTGGGTTTTCCTATGAACTTTTTTTCCCCTTTCTGTGCATTTTTAAAAGCTGCTTCAATGATCTTCTTTTACTTCTTTTCTTCTTTTTTGGAGGTGGAACACTACAGCTTGCTCCCCCTCCCTCCCACATCTCCCTTCAAAGCCCCCTACAACATTCATAAGAAACAAGCATTTTCAAATAAAACAAATTCACATACTTGTCAGGCAATAATCCATCTGACAGGAGAGTATTCTGAATGAAAGCATTTATTAAATAGGGACAGAGAGAGGGAGAGAGGGAGGCAGAGAGAGAGAGAGAGAGGGGGGGGGAGGGAGGGAGCTATATCTGTTACAAAGCTAGATAGTAATATGCTAAGCACTTAGAATACAAATGCAAAATGAGCAATCCCTACCTCAAGGAGCTTATACTCCAAAAGCCGGAAATAATTCACTTTGAGGAATAGTGACCAGGAGCAGTGTTTTGTTCTAGAATGTTGTAACTTACAAGTAGGTACCACGACAGTTGGCTACATTTATTTTGTACATAGTAATTTATGCTCAGTCTCCACTGATCCAATGTAAATATATTGTTTTCCCAATACATTGTAAACATGGCTCCCTGAGACAATGCAAACATGTTATCTACCTGATACAATGTAAACGTGGTATCTCCGTGATATAATGTAAACTTCTTGAGGGAAAGGATCTTTTTTTTTTTTTTTTTTGGTCTTTGTAATCTTAGCATTCCCACAGTGTATGGCCCATAGTAGGTCCTTAATAAATGCTTGGGGGTTGATTGAGCTCTCAATCTGCATCAGGAGAAGGAATGCATTTCCCTGTACTGGTGAAGCCATAGGTTCAAACCAGAAAAACCTCAAAGCTAAACAATGCAAGCAAAACAAACCCTTCCTACCCATTTTTGTTCCTTGCAAAGGGTGACTGAGCTAGAGGCTGGATTCATGTGCTGGGCTCTCTGGGGAAGGAACAAATTCAGCCACCTTAATTCCACTGGTAGGAACAAACTTGCATTGCTCTCTAAGACACCTGACCATAAATATGTTCTTTTTAAAAAAACTATCTGGGGGAGGAAATTCTACAACCATCCCTCATAACTATAACTACCTTTCCCTTCACAAGCCTTGCTACTTGCTGCTCTTAAGGCAGTGGGGTACTAAGTCTCTGCCTGAGATGTTTATTTTCAGATCTATCACAATCCCACTATTTCACTGATTTAATTATATCTGAACACTCTTAGGGTTTTGTAAAATTTGCATTTTTATGCCATAAAATGATTGGAGATGAAAATAAATTTATATATGCAGCAGAGAATAGCACTAACTAACAGCCTGAATTGTAAGAATTATAAGAAAAACTGTTGTTTTTGCAATAAAATCACTGAAAGTATCTTTAGGGTTGGGAAAGGCATTCAAAGGAAAACAGGCTTTAATTGGTATAGGAAAGTGTAGGATTGGTGCAAAAAAAAAAAGGAATTATTTCCACCAACTGGATTTGGAAACTGAGGACTTGGGTTCAAATCACAGCTCCAGCATTTTCTATCTATGTGACCCACGCAAGTCATTTGGCCTCTCTGACTCAGTTTCCTGATTTGTAAAATGAAGAAGTTGGACTAGTTTACCTTTAACATGTCTTCCCACTATAAATCTGATCCTATAATCTTTGCAAAAGTAAATACATGTCCATGGAGAAATATTCACAGGCAAAACTTCCTCCATGAAGGAGGATGGCACGCAGAAACTCCTTTTTGGACTGAGAGTGCTGGTAAGAGAAGCTAGCAGCATAGAGATACTTTTGGCCTCTCAAACAACCTATTTCAAGTTGTTTCAGCAGGTGGGGATAAAGAGACAGAATGCTCCTGACAGGCCAGCTGCTAAAAATTAAATCTTTGACACATTGGCAAGTGGCGTAGGGGAAAGAATACTGGGTCTGGAGTCAAGAAGATCTAAGTTCCTATCCTTACTCCCTCCTTGCCAATTATGTGACCTTGGGCAATTTCCTTAACCTCCCTGGGCCTCAGTTTTCTCATCTGTAAAATGAGTTTATAAAAAGGAGTTTGTGTGAGATGGCCTCCGAGGTGCCTTTCCACTGTAAACTTATGATCCTAGAAACCCTTCTCTCACACTCTACCCCAAACTACTGGGTGCAGAGACACTGGAGGAAAAGAACCCAATTCCAGCAGCCTTAACAAACAAATAAAAAACAATAAAGAAGAACAAAACCCCAGGCCTAAGTGACTATAGAACAGGTTAAAAAGGAGTGGTAGATATCAGAATGTTCTGGACATGGTAATAATAGCTAACATTTATGTAGTATCTACAGCAGCGGTTCTCAACCTGTGGGTTGCAACCCCTTTGGGGATCAAACGACCCTTTCACAGGGGTCACCTAAGACCATCGGAAAACACATATTTCCGATGGTCTTAGGAACCTCTTCCATCCCTCTCCAGGCAGGTCTACCCACATGCGGATACACCCACATCGCCGCATTAGGAAGGTTGAGAACCACTGATCTACAGTGTGCTGAGCACTGTGTTAAAAACTTTACAAATAATATTTCTTTTGATCCTCACAACAATCCTGCAAGGTAGGCACATTATCTCCTGCATTTTATAGAAAAGGAACCTGAGCCAAATAGAAGCTGACTTGCCCAAGGTCACACAGCTAGCAAGTATCTGAAACTGGATTTGACATCAGCTGTTCCTGACTCCAGGATCTTGATCCCTTGTGCTACCTGGCTGAAATACACATGACCAGCCAGACTCTGAACTAGGTCACTGATACATCCAAAATGAATTTTAAGACGGAAAATAATTGGTTCCATTACAGCACAGAGTGTCCAAGAGCCCAGAAGTTAATGGAAATGTTTATATGCCACAGCTATACCTCATATTACATAAGATATCTACTCCTAAAACATTACATAAATCAAATAATCCCCCTCCCCCCCAATCTATATAATTCCAGAGATTCTGGGTGTTTAAATGAAAGGTTGCCAAGGTTGGGAGCTGATGGCACAGAGGACAGTGCACTTAACTTAGAGTCAGGAAGATATGAGTTCAAATCCAACCTCAGACATTTAATAGTTGTTTGACCCTGAGCAGGTCATTGTACCTGTATGGGCTGCTGTTTCCTTTTTCATAGAACGGGAATAATCATAGAACCCACCTCAAAGCCTCAAATAAAAAAAATGTGTAAAAAGCTTTGTTAACCTTAAAGAGATATGTAAAGCTTAGCTATTATTATTATGTGGGTCACATTCTATAAGCAGCATTTAGATGCATTGTCTGAGAGGCTATAATAGTACCCTTTGCCCTCTCCATTCAATTGCTCCCCCCCATCTTCTGGGTCAAGTCTTAAGGATAGCTTGTGACAGTCTCCCTCATATCGTCCTCTTTCTGACTAACATATAGACTGCCTTTTTCTGGAAACTTCCATATCCCATACTTAAGGTCTCTACTTATTTCAGCCAAGTCTCTAGGGTTTCTGGTGTTAGCCAGTGACTTGAGGCCTCCCTGATGGTGTCTTCAGATTGAACAAGAGCCTACCCCACTCCCAATAAAACCCAAGGTTATCCACCACCTTCATGAGCTGCTTTAATGTGAAGGTGATCATACCAAAGCCGCCTAGGTTAAAATCTCATCTCTGACACCGACTACGTTGTAACTTTGGGCAAAGCACTTCTTATCTTTAGCTTCATCTATAAGATGAGTGGGTCGGACTAGATGGCCCCTAAAGCCCCTTTCAGCTCTAAATCTCTGACCCTGTGTAGCTGCTGGTCTTCATCTGTGAAGTGAATCCCCATACCTGGATTAAAAACACCTGTCACTTTACACACCCCATTTGCCTGATTCTTTTGTGAAACTTTCTCTAAATCTTACAATTGCTTTGCAAACTGGGTTGAAAGCTCTTGTTTATGGCCATTTGGTAGTTAGAGTAGTAATTCTTTAGTTTCTACCTGTTAAGAATGGGCTTTCTTAAAGGACTTGTATCTTAAGCCTAGGAAGGATCATAGAGTGAGATAGAGTTAGAAGGAACCTGCAACACCATCCTGTCTGCCTTCCTCATTCATTATGTAGCTGAGGAAACTGAGGCCCTGGAAATTGAGGTGACTTGTCTACTGTGATTGCATAAATGTCGGCTCAGTGACTGACAGTTGAAAGTAGATGACTATGGGGTGGCTAGGTAGCACAGTGAATAGAGCACTGGCCCTGGAGTCAGGAGGACCTGAGTTCAAATATGACCTCAGACACTTGACACGCTAGCTGTGTGACTTTGGGCAAGTCACTTAACCCCAATTGCCCTCCACAAAGCAAAAAAAAGAAAAAGAAAGTAGATGACTATGCAAAGTGGGCATATGCTAGCAGGTATGGAAGCTCTTTAATTCCCCCAAAGAGTTTTGTATTTTCTTGATATGAAAAACATCCCTCTTCTATTGTGCCATAAGAAATGATAAAATTGATGGTTTCAGGGAAATCTGAGAAGGCTTGTTATGAACCAATGCAGAATCAAGTGAGAAAAACCAGGACAACTGTAAAGACAAAAAGCTTTAAAAGACTTAAGATCTTTGATCAACCCAATGACCAACCATGATTCTAGAGGATCATGGGATGAAACATGATCCTGACAGAAAGGTGAAGAACTCAGGGGGCAGATTAAGACACATACATTTGGACAAGGATGATGTGAGAATTTATTACTGTTGTTTTGACCATGTGTATTTATTATGAGGGTTTTCTTTTTTCTTTTGAATGATGGGTAGCTATGGAGGAGGAAAAATGGATTCTTGTTCATAGAAAATGAATGAACAAATGAATGAATAAATCCCTTCCCTTGTTATACTAAATAAAGAAGGAACAATGGCCCTGGAGTCAGAGGACCTGGGCTTGGATTCTATTTCTGATACTGCATGACTTTGGGCAAGTAATGTAACATTTCTGGGCCTCAGATTTGTCGTCTGTGAAATGAGATGCTTGGACAAAATGGCCGCTGAGGTCCCTTCCAGATCTAGAGCTATGAAGATTAATACTAACCTGAGAATCCATAAGGAAAGTTCAGGGAAGCTACTAAAGAATGTTCTAGAACAGAGTCAACAAAATGCAGCCTGCAGGCCACAAATACTCTTGAGTGCAGCAGAATCAGATTAAAATGAAATTGGAGGACAATTAGCAAAATAAATTAAAATACAATAAAACATAGAAAGTACTAGATTTTTAAATTGTCCATATGCAGGTCATGGGAATTCTTGTGTATGGATTGGTGGCCACTGTTTCTATCTGAGTGTGACATTGCCGATCTAGAAAGTTCATCTCCTGAAGGAAAATCCACAAGTTACCAAGGCCAGAGCAGGATGAGTCAGTACAGGGAACACCTTGCCACAAGCCCTGAGATGAAATTCATAGATCCTGCACCATCAGTTTGGATAGAGTCATTGTGGAGATAGACAGTGCCTGAACAAGGATATAATACAGTGCATCATCTGCTTTTATCATCTACTTTATTCTGTCACATGGGCATTAACATAGGTTGTTTTTTTGTTGTGGTTGTTTTTAGGATCCTGGGTATCTTTTTAAAAATTTAAATAATCTTCTCCAGAGAAAGAAGCTGGTACCCAGCCTGTCCATTTTAAATACCTTGTCTACCAAAGAGATGACGTAGTCACATACCACCACTAAGTCACAGAAATGTAAATGAGAAAATGAAATATTTGGCAATCAGGGTGGATTGGGTGGGTGAGCAGGGGTTATTCTATTTCCTTCCATCCAATTCAAAAGCATTCAAGCCTTGACACTGTACCTTTGAATTAGTGCACTTATATGTATGTGTGCATAAAATCTGGACCTGGGATTTCTTTAGTGTAGGGAACTCCTGGAAAGGAAATTGCCCTTCACTGGTGCAGATCAGCAACTCCTTTGTAACTTAGTTTTATAACTTCACCTAGGTCACTGTGAGGTTAAATCACTTGCTGATGGTCACATAGCTAGGATGTGACAGAGACCAGGCTTAAAGCCAGATCTTCCTGATCTTGAAACTGACCCTCTCTGTCTGCTATACTGCATCATCTCCTTTGTGAATTGCTTTGTTTTGGGATGGACTTACGATTTCTTTGGAATGGGGATCTCCTGGCAAAAAAACTTGACCAAAGCATGCCAGTCTCTGCTGGGCAATTTATCAGCTTGGGGAGTGGCCTCTGAGGCCCTGCTCATGCATGATGCAGGATGCAAAGCTTTATTTT
Source organism: Pseudochirops cupreus (assembly GCA_028627135.1). NCBI lineage: Eukaryota > Metazoa > Chordata > Mammalia > Diprotodontia > Pseudocheiridae > Pseudochirops > Pseudochirops cupreus. The sequence continues at coordinate 399,177,889 of CM053583.1, read as the reverse complement.
TAAGAATTGAACCCAAGTGCCTATCTAGTTGTTAGCACTCTCTCTTTACTTGAATTATTTTGCATATTCTTATTTAGTGATAGGCTGCATTCCCCCTTAATAGACTGCCATAGCTAACGAGCTAGCGTTTATATAGCGACTTAAGGTTTGCAAAGTATGTTACAGATATTACCTCACTTTATCCTCACAGAAGCTCTGAGAGGTAGGGGCTATTATTATCCCCAATGTGCAGATGAGGAAACTGAGGCTGGGGGAGGTTAAGTGACCTGCCCAGGATCACACAATTAGTAAGGTTTTGAGGCCGGATTTGAACTCAGGTTTTCCTAACTTTGGGCATACTGTGTCGTGTAAGTGTGCCTTTAGAGAAAGAACTGTTTCCTTTTTTTGTTATTGTATCTTCACTCTGTAGCATGGAACCTGGCACATAGAAACATTTAATATATGCTAATTTTATCAAATCAAATTGTTTAAAGCAGGGGTGCCTGGTCTTTTTTTGTTTTTTTGTTTTTGGTGGAGGCAGCTGGGAGCACTATCATGCCCAGAGTGTTGGACCTGGAGTCAAAAGGCCTGAGTTCAAATTTGACTTCATATATTTACAAGTTGTATGACCTTGGGCAAGTAATGTTAAAAAAAATTCTCTTTGCTTCAGTTTCCTCATCTGTACAATAGAGATAATAATAACACTCACCTCTCAGGAGGTTATGAGAATAAATGAGATAATATTTGTAAAGGCACTTAGCACAGTGCCAGGCACATATTGGGAATTTAAATGTTTATTTTTTTTCCCTTTAATCCTTTTGATAGTCTGGTGAAATCTTTGAGTCCCTTCTCAGAAGATTTTTATAGGATTAATATCAAATACATAGAATTCCAAAGGAAACCAGCTGTATTGAAATACATTTATCAAAATAGTTACTATTTTTAATTTTTGGACCTCAGGTTAAGAGTATCTTGTTTAAAGAAAAACAGAATATGATCCAAGAGAAATTATATTTACCAGTCACTTTGGGGTATGCATTCATTAGTGGTCCTGAAAAAACGATTTGGATTATTCCTTTTTGAAAGGTTGTGATACCCAGCCTTCAGAGTGAGAAGCCTGCTCTAACACCTCCATCACCATCCATCATGAAGCCCAGGTGATTGTTTATTTGTCTCTGGATGCCTGGCTTGCAATTTGCTTTCACAACATTTTACATTATATGGGCAAGTAATTAGCCACATCTGTTCTCCTTCTATTTGTCCTGAGTCCTGAAGAGATTGATAAGCAGCACCTCAGCCCTTAAAAAGCCTTGTAACAGGTTTGTATTTTACTTAAAAGCGCACAATTGCTGTATAACTTACTATTGGCTCAGGCTGTTCATAGGCCCAAAGTATCCATGCAGGTATATTAAAGAACACAAACACAAACAAAGGGATTAGCAAAGTGAAACTCCTCTGCTCGATTTACAATTCCCTCACCTCATATTTGCTGCAGTCACATCTGTCACTCTCACCCTGTAGACGTCCTTGAGACTCGGGAAAGTTAAACAACCACAAGATCTTGCCAAGTCTGAGAGAAGCAGACAAAGACACGTAGGTACCAGAAGGACAGCAGGGCACCAGGAGGCTTCTGAATCCACCTGTGGGTAGGAATTCCCAAGGAAGTAGCTCCAGGCCTACGATGATCCACCCAATGTCCATCCAATATGACAGAAGGAAAGCAGAATATATTAATCAAGGATGCCAGGCTCCTGTTATTGCTGACTACAAAGGGTTCTCATGACCTTTGTGAGGGCCCTGTGACCCCTGACAAAGCTGTGCCTGAAAAATAAGGAAAGATTTACAGGGATTCTTAACTTGGGGTCCATAGACTTGTTTATGGGTATCTATATATCCATGTGAACACATACACAAGTATGTGTTTGCATATATGTGTGTGTGCATTTATGTATGTGTATGGGAGTGCAGAAGCATAGATTTATGCACATGCATATGAATGTACATATAATATATGTATATATAATGTGTGTATATATGTGCACATATATGTGTATGTGTATATAAAACCATGTTCCTATGCTCCAATGTAATTCTTTAAATTTTCACTTATTCAATCTGTAATCTCATATATTCTTTCTTCCTTCTCTCCAATTTCAGAAAAAGTGACCCTTCTCCTTCCAGAACTAATCCCTCATACTGGGCTAAAGATTATATTGCTTTTTGAATACTATAGGACTCTCTTCCATTAATAGTTCTCTATCTCTGTTTCTCTGTCTCTGTCTTTCTCTTTCTTTCTCATCTCTTTTTTTACTCTCTTCCTCTCTCTCATCTTTCCTTCATTCATTCTGTCATCTTCCTCTCCTCTCTCTCTTCCCATCTCTCTCATCTCTCCCATTTTCTTTCTCTCTCCCATCTTTAATCTCTTCCTTTGACTGTCTCTTTCTCTCTCACCTCTTATCTCTCTCACGTTTATCTGTCCTTGTAACAGCAAGCACCCCAGCACAACCAGGGTGGCTGCTAGCACAGGTTCTTAGATCTGCTTTTCGAAAGGAAAGCAATTCAAAATGGGTTAACAATCTTACTTTAATCAAGCATATCATTTACCTAGTTCAGGGGAAAAAGTCAGCACCCTGAACTTCAGAGAATACAAACAGAAGGTACAAACAAACAGAAAAACAG
>CM053583.1:399139961-399169202 GCA_028627135.1 Pseudochirops cupreus | reverse complement strand
GAGGCCACTAGATGGCAGTCTAATTCCAGAAAAATAAATGTCAGCGGCCATGGGCTAAGATCAGAGCTTCGGTAAATTTATAATTCCACTTAGGTCTAACTATAAAATATATTAAAGTTGATTAAGTTAATCCATTTTTATAGCAATGCCATTCCAGATGGAAAATTATTTGGGGATTTAATAAATAGTTGGTGTTTTTATCATTCTTGTTAATAACAAAGGAAAATGATGATGTCTTCCATTCTGAAGACTTTAAACAAAAGGAAAGGTGAAAGTTTGGGGGTGGGAGATGATTCACGCACAGTCCTTCCCGGAGGCCGAGGGATAGACTAACTCAGCGGTTCTACTCTGGAGGAGAGGAGAGGTGACAGTGGCCAGAATGCTCCAACCATCACTTCCCCCAAGTCACTTCATTTCAACTTTCTAGGCTTCAGTCTCCTCAGCTTTAAAATGAGGCAGTAGGGCTAAAAAAGCCTCCAATGTCCCTAGTCCCTCATCATTTCTGAAATTCTGTATTCCTTTGTTGCCAGATAATAAATGCATTGCAGGCCCATGTCCAGACACATGTATCTAGGGTCTGGTCCTTTAAGCGTCAGACTCTTGAGCTATAATGAGAATTGTACATTGTTAAACCTATTCAACACATTCATTAAGCAAGGCATTGGGCTAGGTTCCAGAGACACAAAGAAAAGATGGGACATCAATAAGAAGGCAGAAGAAAAAGCAAAAAATGGTGGGATGAGAATGAGAGGCCAAAATAGGAAGAATGAAGAAAACAAAAGAGAGGAGAAAAGAGCTGGCTTTTCCTTCCCTATGGCCTTGAATGGAAATTAACCAAATCAGTTCAATTCATTTCACCAGATCCGGATGTGCCTGACACTGGATCAGGTCCCAGATATACAAAGATGAGCTATGGCACACCAGTGAGAAGGCAGAAGAAAAATGGAAAATGAAGAAGAAGACAAGAAATGGGCTTTCTGAAGCAGGAGAGTATAATGAAAAGGGGCTAGACTCAGTGAGGAAGACATGGCTTTGACATCTGTATCAAATACTACCTGTGGGCATGGGGAAAATCTCCGTCACCCCTCCAAACCTCTGTTTCCTCATCTATAAAGTCAGGATAATAATATTTATATTACGTCTCATGTTAAGCACTTTGTGAGTCTTAAAGTAATTTGTCAATGTCACTTATTATTAGGATTATTTTCTTACCCAATCAATCAACCAACACACATTTGCTAATTGCCTTCTATGTGCCAGGCACTACCCTATCCACTGAAATGAAACTAATTAAACTCTCTTAATTCTCCACTTGATTTTGTCATAGGATTGTTGACTTCAAGCTGGAAGGGGACCCCAGAGAAGACATAAATGATATAAACACCAGCGATAACGATAATGATGAGGACGATGCTGTCCAAGCCCCTCTTTTGCAGGTTAGGAAGCAAGCCCAGAGAGTTTGAATCGGTATTGCATAGTAGATGGGGGACAGCTTGGGACTGAAGAAGACTCAATTTCAAATTCTGCATCTGGCCCATACTCGCTGTCAATCATGAAGCCCTCAGGTGACCCAGGCAACAGTCTACAACCCTAAGTTACGCATAGTTTCCAAACTGAAGTGTATTTCCACACTAAGAATTCCCTAAACCAATTAAATTGCAGGTCTGGATCAAAAAATAAAACTTTAGCGTGTGTAGACATAATCTGAGATTTTTTAATAACCCACCTATGAAACACGGCGATCTCAGTTTTCATTGGCCTGCTGCAAAGCATCTTGGGAATCCCATGCAAAAGGAAGCTGGGAATACATTAGCAGCAAGCTGCCTATTTCACAGTTTCAACAAATTGCAAACTAGTATTGATTTCTATACATAAGCTGAGAAAAAAGAATTACTAAACTTTTCAGAAGACTGGGGAGCCAATATCGACCAAACTGGAATGACATTTAGGAGAGCGATGCTTAGCTGATGAGAATAAATAGCAGTAAAATAGCCTCTCACTTGTAATTTTTATCTAATATTGTATCAGCTCTGTAACCCTTTGCAAGTGTCATCCAATGCATCACTGCTGTCTGCAGAAACATGGGTAGAATTAAGAGGGGATGGGGGATGCACATGGGACACCTGAGCAGCCGGCGTGCAAAAGAAAGCCATCAGTTTGATATATGATTTCATTTGGCTGAGTGCTGATGAAAGTGTAAAAAGTTATGGTGGTTTCAAGAAATGAACCTCGTTTCAGTCTTAAAGCCACATTCCTGCTTTCATCCTTGTTTCTGGCTTCTGGCTTTCCTGAAAATACAAATTTTTCAATTTCCTAAATTTTGACACATTGATATAATATGAACCCCTCCCCCCACCTCCCCCGGAGACCTTCTGATTATTGCCACTGGTCACAGACCTGTGCGGCATCTTTCAAGTTCCAACAATGAGGAGTCCAGGCCCAACATGGGGAATACTCAGGCTATTTTCCAACAAATCGTTCTCACCTCTGCTCCTGTCTTACCTGAGCTATGGCTGAGCTACTTTTCTAGGGAGGCCAAGGTTTTTCTGATGCAAGGACAAGGTCCAGTTAGGGCAAAAACATTGCCAGCTTGGAGAGAGAGAGAAGAAGGAGGGAACTTTGTTTTTATTAATGATATTAAAAAAATAAAGAGCATTTTCAGTATTTTTCAAAGCATACAGGTATTATTAAAAAAAAGAGTTATCACTGGGAAAGTTACAGATATCCTCCTGTATCTCAGAAGTCTATGATTTCATAGGAAGCTCATTAATCCAGTCATAGACTCATATCTACAGAGCTGAAAGAGACCACAGAGGACATAAATTCTAACCCCCTCAAATTGTAAATAGAGGAAATGCAACAGGGAGAGGAGAGGTAACTTACCCAAGGTCACACAGGGGATAAGGGACAAAGCCAGGATTTGAATGCAGGGCCTTTGATGCCAATTCTCCTCTCCTCCTCCTTCTTCTCTCTTTCATCTTCTCTCTCTCTCTCCCTTATTCTTTTTCCTTCCTTCCTTCCTTACTTCCTTCCTTCCTTCCTTCCTTCCCTTTCTTTCTTTTCCTTCAATTAATTAGTTTTATTTATATATTATATTTACAAATTAACCCCACTCTGTGAGAAGTCTCTTGTAACAAAGTAAAACAATCAAAACTAACAGCACAGTGACCTCATCTAAACGTCCGTGAAACATACCACATCTATAACACCCCCAACCTTCTATTAATAGTAATAATAATAATAAACAGAAATTTATTTTCTCTCCCTCCTGCCCCTCACCCCATTGAAAAAAAGAAAAAAATTTAAATTCCTTATGACAAATAATAGTCAAGCAAAACAATTTATGCACATATATGTTTATATAATATATGTATATGTGTACATGTGTATATGTATGTGTTCATATGCAGATTTTAATTTTGTACCCTGATTCTATCACCTCTCTGTCAGAAGGTAGATAACATATTTCATCATCAGTACTCTAAAATTATAAATGGTCATTGTATTAATCCTAGTAATCCCACAGCTTTCAAGTATTGAACTTCATCAGAGTTCTGTGTGACATGAGCAAGTTGCTTAGCCTATCAATGTCCTAAAGAACTCTCTAAGAAAGGGATTCTCAAATATTTTGTTTTATGGACTCCTCTGGCAATCTGATGATGCCTAAGGACTTTTAGCAGGAGCAATATCTTAACCCCTCCCCCCCATGCAAGTTAGGCTAGTTTTTCCTTAAAAGGTACTTAGACATTCTTTGAGACTTGGTTGGCTCAGGGGATTAATGATGTCACTCATCACCTCAGTACAAAGCTGCCATGATCCCCTGCATCAAGGGATATGTTGATGATTGGCTGGTGAACCATGAAGGCAGCTTCACACAGTTCAATCAGCTTGAGGCATCCTCAATGGGTATCCTTACTGAATAGCCTTCTGCTATGGCTCAGAAAATCTCTTTTTGTTAATTGCTAAATGAACTATAAGTCACATTTTGTTCAAAACTCCTAGGTGTCTAGTCTGAGTCAGTCCCAGCTCAGAATAAGACTATTTCTCCAAATCATGTTTTTAAATGGGTAAAAAATACACCAAATTGCAAAGGAAACCAATTGTATTGAAACACAGTCATATTTTTTTAAAATCAATGTCATGAAGTCTAGGTTCAGAAGCCCCACCCTAAGATTATGAGTTATAAGCATGTTACTGATCAACATCACTGGAGGAATTTATGTAACTGGAGTTCCCAATGCTGACAAAGTCACAGATCTGTACCAAAAGAAAAAATTCCAGAACTCACTGGGCTGCCCAACAAATCAGTTATGGGTATGAGTAAAGTGCCCACAAGAGTGAACATTTATTCATAGACTAGTAAACTGAGTCCAAACTCCTAGGCTCTAATGGCATGACATATTTTACTTAATTGTCTGCTTCAGATTCGCAGTGTAAGTCTGGCTTCAGCCAGTAAGATAACTTGTTAAGCATTTCCATGTGCCAAACACTGTGCTAAGCACTCGGGATACAAAGAGAGGCAAAAAACAGCCCTTGTCCTCAGGGACCTTACATTTGAATCACATTTGTTATTAAGCTTCAGGCTAATATTATACTCCAGTAGTATATGGGTTAGTAGAAAGAGCATTCTATTTGGAAAAGGATCCCAGTTCAAATCCCTTCCCCCTTTACCTTTGTACATTGGGCAATGTCTCTGGGCCTCATTCTTCTCATCTGTAAAGTAAACGTTGGACAATCTATACAGTTTCAGGGGCCCCTTCTTTAAATCTATGACCACGTATTTTACCTGAGCTATCTGGTTGAAGTATAGTGATTAGGAAAACATTGACTCAGTTTCTCCATCTTCTGATTTCTTTAGTCACCCAATATCTTTCAACTTTTTCCTTGTTTTCCTTCCTCCCTTTCTCTTCTTTCTTCCTTCCTCTCTCTCTTTCTTTCCCTCCCCCTGTTCTTTCCTTCTTTCCTCTTTCCCTCACTTCCTTCCATCATTCCTTCCATGATACCCAAACACTTAAGATTATAAAATCTTCCGAGATATTTACATTCAGAGAAAGATCTAGAAAAAACAGAGTTAAAATGGAGACTGAAGCAATCTACATGCTAGCCTTCTTTTTCATGTTTGGTTTTCTTTCTTTTTTCCCATTGTTCACTCCATTGGCTACAACCCTTCTATACAACCAGACTAATGTCCAGTGTGAAAGTATTTGCAGATCCTGTACTTGATTGTACGCCACCATGGAGGGGGTGGGAAGAGAAGGAGGGGAGAAAATTTGAAACTCAAGGGATCGTGGAACTGAATCTTGTAAACTAAAAGTAAATAAAGAAGTCAATTTAAAAAAAGATTATAAAATCTTCCAATGAAGGTCTTCAAAAAAGACAAAATTCCTACTTCTGGGGTGTGGTGCAGAGGCAATTCTTGTATGAATGGTGCTATGTGGCCATTGAGGTCTCTGAAATTCTGTGTTTCTTTCTGTAAAGCAATTCAAGGCTTTATTTCCTTAGAGTTGACTGTGCTTGACCTCATAGTCCTTCCATTGATTAGCATCTGTCTTCCCCTCTGCTGATAATAGAGTTTGATGCATCTGGTTCATTTGTATAACTGGCAATTACCCATTGCTCTCCTCCTTGCTCATTAGTAAATGGCATGGTGAGATAGTGGCCAAGAGGGACAGCCATCCTTGGTAACAAACACAGAGAAAACTGGCTCATTGCTCCCCCTCTTCCTTTGCAGGTGTTGGGGAGTAGAATTTGTCTTTCTCATCAACCACCCTGGCCCAGGCCCACTTAGTGGGATTTAATGACCTCAACAGAGGCGGGGAAGAGACCCAATAAATCCCATGTTTGCCAGGCACCAGCTGTGATTGTGAATCAGGCTCTCTTCCCAGGGCTGGCATTTGGTACACCTTACTCCAGTGGCAAGAAGGCATTTACTTTGGGCGCATTACATTTATGGAATCAAAATTCACTTTATATTCTTATGTGAGTGGAGAGTTTAAAGTTGTGTGTAGATGGGCAAAGGGTAGTAAAGCATTTAGGCAGATTGTTTATACCCGAAAAAAAAAATCCCAACACTTTTGCCTCAGTGATGTTGCTATATTAGTGAAAAGTGGGTATGGGACTTGATTGATCTGAATATTAGCATCAAAGTCTTAAAGTTTTATTTTATTTTTATATCAATAATTTCCCCTTAAGGAAATTAACACCTCCTCTTCCCCCTGCCCCCATTAAAGTCTTTCTTGCATAGAAAAGATGTCTCAATTTGTCCCTGATTTCCCAGTTTTCCTCTCTAGAGACTCAGGGGAATTTCCCTTCTCTCTGGAGATGAGCTACCTCACTCCCAGGAGGAAAGCTTATTCACTCTGTGTTTTGTCTGGTATATTCTAATCTGTATAAGTTCTCTGATTTCTGTGTAGTATCTGTTTACCTGAATGGGTTTGCTCACAATTCACTATTTCTGATGGTTGCTTTTGATGGGAAAGGGGTCAAGTCTTCAGATATAAGTCTTCAGATATACCCTTCCCTCTTTAAGAGATAGTAACCAGGGAAAGTTTGAAACTAAAAATCATTCCCCCTAGACTAACTATATGGGGTGGGAAGGTGGAGGGAGAGGGAGGTGAGAGATGGAATTCTAGTCTGGTATCCTCTCTAAAGGAGACTTTGATTCTTTCCTGGGGAGGGGGAGGGCAATTCCTTTATGTGTAGGGATTTCTCAGATTTCTTCCCCCTAGAATTCTGGAAATGGCCACTGAGTGTGAGCATCAGGAATACACTTTCTCCAGGTTTCTCCCTGATCCGTGTGTTTGCTGTCTCAAAGCTGGAAGTTTCTCCAAAGCTCTTGGACCTTCTGTTATTCACACAGGCTTTCATTCTCAAGTAGTCATGCTTTCCACCATTGAGAAGAATCTTATACTGATGCATCAGGCTAGAACCCTGGGTTACACTTGTAATGATGAAAAACATTTAGCAAAAGCAGTCTAAAAGGAAATTACTTCTGACAGGATTGGTATGGGCATTCTGCATACAAAGCCCTCATCTCTCGACTCATGGAAGCATGTTTTGGTGTCAGTTCTCTAGAAATGAAATAACACAAATTCAGACCTGGGGCAAGTGTAGTTCAAGCCCATCCTTCGGGGGGAGGCCTTGACTGATCCTTTCCCAGCTGCTCATACCTTTCTCTAGAAAGTCACCTTCTGTTTATGCTTCTGTATGTCTTTTGAACATAGCACTGCATTGTATTGTTCATTCCATTAGATGCTGAACTTCTTGAGGGTAGAGACTATTTCATCTTTGTCCTTGTGTCCCCAACACTTAATAATTTTTTTATTAATAGAGCACATGAGAGAAGAATGGAATTTTTCAAAGAAAGAATGTAAACTTCCTTAGGGCAGGGACTAATTTTGTTCACATCTCTGGGCCCCTGCCACTAGCACAGTGATATGGCCCTTTTAAAATTTTTTTACCAGACCTATGAGGTTCTAGAAGCAAAAGGAAGAAATTTATGTGCCCAAACAGGCCAGTATCTCCTCTGAAACTTATAGACTTAAGAGAGTTTCCTGAGGGACCCACAGGTTTGGTGACTCAGCCAAGGTCACACAGTCATCATGTGTCAGAGGTGGAGCTTCTAGCTTCCAGATTCCAGATCAGCTTTCTAATATACCACAGCCAATCAAAAAAGCATTTATTAAGTGTTTACTAAGTACCAGCTACTGTAATAAGTGTTGGAGATGCAAAGAAGGGTTAAAAAAAACTCTTTGACCTCAAGAAGGTCACATTCTAATTGGGGAAATGATACAGACATAACTAATATACAAAATATCTACAGAGTAGAAAGGAATAATCTCAGAAGATGAAAAGCAGTTGCTAAAGAAGACCAGCAAAAACCTCCTGCAGTAGGTACAACTTGAGTTAAATGTTGAGGGGAAGTCACAATGTACACTCTTGTAATAAACAGGTAATAGGTGCTTAATAAATGCAAATTAAGTTGAAAAACAATAATTAGGTAGGATCCCAGATGGTTCAATTGAATCGAATGGCATTAGGTAGGATCATAGATTCAGAGCTTGAAGGGACCTTGGAGGTCAAATGAGTCCAAACCTTGTTTGTCTTATAGATGAGGAAAGCGCAGACCATTGAGGGAGAATGGCTTACTGAAGGTGACCCAGTGTGGCAGGTATGGGTCCTCTGACCCTGTATCCATCATGCTTTCTGCTGTATTAAGCTGCCTGCTGCTCTGATGTCAAACTCTCCAGTATTAACTCCTTCCTGGCCAGGTAGTGACCACCATAAATGCCAACCTGTTTTGTTTCTTTAATGTAAATTCTATGTTAGTGGATGGTGGCAATTTGACTAGAAGCCTACACATGGCTTTGCTTTCATTCTGGTGAATGAGAATTGCTGCAGGGCAATAAAAATGCCCCTTGTGTGGGTTCGGGTAAACACTGTACAATTTGGAAAGTGTTTATCATTTCTCTTTACAATGAAGCTTAAACTGTGAGCTGTTCAATATCGGTGAGTAATTTGAGCAGCCACTGAGGCATGTAATTGAGTTTGTCAGCATAATTGTATTTTGGAATTGAGGGCTCTTTCTGTGAAGCCACGAGTGACTCCTGTATTTAGGGTGCTGATTAATTCCATTAGAGCAGCTAATTAGATAGGCTGAAAAAGAGAATAGATTAGATGGGTATTCCTTCAAGGCCTTTATCTAACTCCTACCAGGGCATCTTCCAAGCACAGAAAGGAGCCAAAGACAGCCATATCACAGAAAGTCTCAGGTGCGCTAAGAGTTTGTTGTAAGAGTCTCTGGGACACCATGACAATGATTATGGACAAGAAACTTAAAATTGGTAATTATGTTCACATCAAGATTTTAGAATGATAAAATCTTAGAACTGAAAGGAGCTCAGGCACCATCTAGTCCATTAGTACTTGTAGTGGGGATACAATACCACAACATACCCAGAAAGTCATTGTCCAGGTTTTGCTTGATAGTCTCTAGCAAGAGGTAACCCACTATACTGGTGACAATTCTTTGATAATAGAGAGAGGGCAACATGGTGAACAGGGTTGTTCAGTCATGGTTGCTCACCATGCTCCCTACTGCTGAGTTTCCTGGTATAAGTGTCCTTTCTCTTTTCTGGAAAGTTGTAACAAAAGGAATCTATAATTCTCTTGTCTTTCTAGCTCTGAGCCCCCAGGCAGAGACAGTGCTCTGGCAAACACCTCTTTTTTTCTCTCTTTTTCTCCTGAGATACTCTCCATCCATCACCTCCTCCCAACTTCAATCCCAGTAAATATCCCAGATTAGCAAATGCCCAAGGTTAACACTGTTTACAAAGAGAGAAGAAATGTTTCCGACCAAGAATCACAGTTTCCCTGCGCCCAGAGGAAACTAATAAGAAAAAACAACTAACATTTGCGTGGTCCTTACAGGGTACCAAGGACCGCGCCAAGCGTTTCTACAGATACGATCTCACTTGATCCTCGTAACAACCCTGGGCGATAAGTGCTATTTATTGCCATTTTACAGATGAGGAAACTGAGGCAAAGAGAGGTTAAGTGACTGGCCTAGGGTCACACAATTAGTGAGTGTCTGAGGCTAGATTTGAATTCAGATCTTTCTGATTCCCTGCTCAAAGCTCTATCAGCATCACCTAGATGCTTCAAAATGTTTCAGGAGATTATGAAGAATCCCAAGGGGGTAAAGCAAAGTAGGGGGAGAAGACATTCCAGAAACACAGCATCGCCTAACTGTTCCTCATGCCTGACAAGAGCGCCCCACAAGCCTACGTCCTGCCTGGACTCACTAGAAATGATCTTTTGAAATGCCGCACTCCCTTCTAATGGTCACTTGGGAGGAATGACCCATGGTTTCTCATCCTGTGATGTTACTCCCTTCATAATTTATTCAAAAAGACTTGGAAAATGAGATGTCTCCCTCCAATGTTACCTTTACTTAATGACAGTTTCTAATTCACAGGCTCTGTATATCAGGCAGAATAAAGTGAGTTGATCACCAAGGGTAGAAGTCCCCAAACACTTAAAGTTAACCCTTCCACATTACAGGAGTTAGGGGTGCAATACTCCTGCAATCTGGGAAATCTGCATCAAACTTTTTGGCCCTCCCTTTGGAGCAGAGAAGAAGCCAGATTTTTTTTTGCTTTTGCTTTTATGGGGTGTTTACAGCACCTTATTGTAAAATTTGGGTTAAGTATTTGGTCATAGGCTCTGTGGCATCTGTGGCTTCCTCAAAACTCCCCCCCCCCAATCCTATTTAATTTCTTATGCCAACGTGTCATAGATCAAAACCGCAATGGGTGAAGTCGCAGTCTGGAAGGGATAACTGTACTATGAAACATGCAGGGAACTGACTTTTGCATAAGAAACATGTTGAAATGCAATGACCACATCTGCTGTAAGTTTCATTACCATTATCTTATGTTACTGACATTAAAAAATATTGCTTCAAGTTAGACACTTGGTACTGTTTTCCTGCCATTAAAATCATGCTTTTTGATAGAAGATACTGATGAGAAGCAGGCTGGTGTGTCAGAAAGAATGCTGGGCTTGGAGGCAGAGACCCTGGACTTCAATCCCTGATATGAGTGACCTTGGATAAGTTATTTTATATCTCTAGGCATCAATTTCCTCACTTATAAAATAGAATGGGTGTAATTAGACAACTTCAGAAATTCCTTTGGGCTCTAGACCAGTGATCCTATTATTCGTGTGATCTTCAGATGGCTCACTTAAACTCTCTGGGCCTCAGTTTTCTCATCTATCAAATGGGGGAAGGGTTAGATGAGATGACCTCTGAGATCTCTTCCAGATCTAAATTTTAGCTAAAATGCCACTTTCTGTGTTTTCTTTTCCTGATCTCCCACACCCAGAGGCTAGTACCAAAAATGATCATGTGTTTATTTTGTGTAGATGTGTCTGTGTGCAGATATGTGTCTGTATTTGTCTGTGTTACCTCCCCTATTAGAATTTAAGTTTTTTCTGAACTTGGAGTCAGGAATTTTTGTTGTTCAGTTGTTTCAGTCATGCCTGACTTTTTGTGACCCCACTTGGGTTTTTTTTCTGTCAGAGATGCTAGAGTGGTTTGCCATTTCCTTCTCCAGCTCATTTTACAGGTAAGAAAACTGAGACAAAGAGGGGTAAGTGATTTGCCCAGGGTCACACCGTTAGGATGTATCTGAGACCAGATTTGAACTCAGGAGGATGAATCTAAAAATCCAAGAGCCCTAGCTCTCTATCCACTGCACCACCTAGCTGCCCAGAATCAGGAAGACCTAGGTTGAGATCCACTTTGTACTCCCTACTGGCTGTGTGTCCCCTGGCAAGTTAACCTACCTGGATCTCAGTTTTCCTAATTGGTTAAAATGAGGGGATCAGACTAATGTCCTTCCCAGTTCTAAATCCGTGATCATCTGAGCGCTGAAGGCAGGAGCTCTGACTTCTGTCTTTGTATCACCCAGTGCCTAGCTCAGTGCCCACACATAGTAAGTGCTTCACAAATGTTCATTGATAGATTCTCTATTATGTAATATATTTTAAGAATATGATATTAAAGACACTGTTCATTGAAAGAAGCTGTATTTTGGAAATCAAGCTGAATATGGTAATTATGTGGAGAACTAACTTTAGGTTCTGGTGCCAAGTGAGTGTTCTATCTACAGATGGTGCTTGATGCCTTGCCCTACACCCACACCTGAGTAGATCATCCTAGCTGCAGAGATCTCAAAGATCCAGTCCAATCTCCCCATTTTATATATCAAGAAACTGAGGCCCAGGGAGATTAAGTAACTTGCCCTACCTTGTTCAGGTAGTGACCATCAGAGGCAGGCTCTCTAACTCCAGAGCTGGGGCTCTTGTCACGTAGCATGATGGCCAAGCCTATAGTGACAGGCCTGTATGAAGTTACCTAGAATAGTCCTCATGTGACAGGTGGTATGTTACTAGGCTGTATCTATGCCCCTTCCAGAGCTCAGGCTCCATGGACTGATGCCTTGGACAAGCTAGAGTCAGGTCCATGCCATGAGGAGGCAACAGACTGGGGTTCAAACGGATCCCAGAAGGCATCCAATGTATCCACACAGTACAGAACAAATGAATTTGTTGTATAAAATTTGGATTCAGTCAAAAGGCCACACTCAAGGATCTAGAAGGCCACAGGCGACCTCAGGGCCACAGGTTCCCCACCCCTATCCTAGACAAGGAATGAAGTTGGAGTCAGGAAGACTTGAGTTTAAATCCAGCCTCTGACACTTACTAGCTGTGTGACCCTAGCAAGACACTTAACCTCTGCCTGCCTCAATTTCCTCAACTATGAAATGGAGATATTCATAGCTCTTACTTCAAAGGGAGGATCCGGTGAGATGTTTGCTCAGTCACAAAGGAAACCTCAGAGGGAGAATCTGAACCTGGCCAGTCTTAAAGTGCTATATCAATGCTAGTATTATTATCTTTATTATCACTATGTGGAGAACAGATGCTAAAGGAAGAAATGTTCTGTTCTGTGATTGGTTGGTTTGTTCACCAGCAAAGGGAAGGTTAAGTCCCACGGTCTGTACGCATTTTAAAATCTCACTCCCTGAGTGGAGTTAGTGATGTGGAGCTGACGGGTGTTCACGTTGATTTGTCGGGATTGTGCATCCACTGTGTTAATTTCACACTCATTGGTCATGTATCCCTTCTTGAATTTGAGAGAAAGGAGACGCGGCTCTTGAGGCTCAGAGATAAAGGAATAATGCTGAAGAACAAAGAAATGGATTTGAGGATCTCTTTCATTTGAGACTTATATCCTTCTCTAGTTAAGAAATACATTCAGTAGTAGGCATAGCCATTGTTCCAAAGGGACATTGTTCCCAGGCTTTATGTCAAAGATTGTCATTGGGCCTGTCTGTGAGTTTGCAAAGACAAGAGCTTGGAAGAGATTTTTATAGTATCAGTAGCAAGGGAGGGGCAGGGTCTCCCATTTAAATTGCAAGGCAAGCCATCTCAAAGATGGTGCAGGACAAGTGTTCTTTTACACTTTGAATCTGAACCACAGACTCTCAGATTCATAAAGCTGGAAAGGAGCTTGAAGCCTGTCTGTCCTCTCTCATACTCAAGGAATCCCTTATGCATCCCCATACCTGACAAATGTGAGCATCCAGCCTCTGCTCCAAGGCCTGTTCTGCCCCAACACAGCCCTCTCTCTTCAGGAGAGCACTACTTGGTAAGACGTCTGCCCTTACATCAAGCTTAACTAAGCCTTTCTGCCATTTCCATCCAGTCCTGCTCTTTATCACAATGAGGCATTACCTGGTCAGTTCAGCAGTGTCATTGACTTCGAGGTCAATTTGTAGTAGAATCACCTGTGGAAGAATAAACTCGCAAGTTTTATCTGAAAGTCACCCGGTTATTATATAGAACACTGCCTGGTACAGAGCTGTGCTACAGAGAAAACCCATGAGATCATGGGAAAGCTATGAAAACAAACTTCCTTATGGTCCTGGAGGTAGATTTGTCCCTGGATCTGCCAGACATGTGTATCTTTTTAGCACTTTCAGAGCAAGGAAGGGAAAGTGGAGGAGGGACAGCCTTCTTGGCACACCAAAACAGCCCTGATTACAAGTGTCCTAGAATCAGGAAATGCTCCTGGGCAGGATGTTATGAGAAGGCCATCATGCCTCTGGTATCCCAACACCAAGGTCCTACTAGCCGTGTAGAAAGGAACGCATTCAGAATTTCCAGATGCCAATTAAACCCTGCACTACATAACCATTGTTGCCCCAGGAACAAGACACCATAGCTGCCGAATCTATTTCTTACTAGATTGACCCTCTGAAAGTTTTCTGTAAAGGATCAAACTACCTTGGATCTGCCTCCCTCAAATGGACACTGCCTTTGCTGACATGTTGGAATGTGTGACAAAAGTCCTTCCAAGTTAGTAATAGCCTCTTGAAGGCATACAAGAGAGCAGTCCAGTGCTAAGACCCAGAATGCCCATTGGGACATTCCTTAGCATGGTGCTTATCTCTCTGCCTGTCACCCCAATCAGTCACCCATTCCCTTTCCTTTGTACCTTGGTAAAGTCTCTCTGTTCTCTTCCTTGCTTTTTACTCCCCCTCAGCTCTACCACCCTAGAGCATGTCCACAGACCTAGGTCATTATAATAGGTCTTCCCACCCTACAGTCTTTCCTCCTCCAATCTTTCTTAATAATCATACATACCCATTGTCAGATTATTTCTCTGCCCAGAAACAGTGGCTTCCTATTGACAAGCAAACCCTTACCCCTGCTTCCCACAGCCCTCTCCAGGATGGCACCAGCCCACTTTTTTCTCATTCTTTTCCTCTTCTTCTAAACTGGACTCTTCATCTTCCCCAAACATAGTTTATCCTTTCCTACCTCCACACATTTGATCACTCTGTTCCTTTTGGCTGAACCCATCCTTTAAACCTCATCTATGTGCTACCTACTCCATGAAGATTTCCACGATCCCACAAATCAATAATGAATTTTCTCTTCTAAATATCTCATTTTGTTCCTTCTTTATACCTCTCTTTACACTTCTCAGAAATCATTTTATACTCTGGTTATCTATATATTTATCCCATCACTCTTCTAGATAGCAAACTCCATGTGGACAGGGATTAGGTCTTATTTAATTTTTGGTATTTATTGGGGCAATGAAGGGATGCAATAGATAGAGTTCCCAGCCTAAAATCAGGAAGATCTGAGTTCAAATCCAGCCTCAGACACTTACTAGCTGTGTGACCCTGGACAATTCACTTCACCTTTGTCTGCCTCAGTTCCCTCCTCTGTAAAATGGGGATAATAACATTTACCTCCCAGAGTTGTTGTAAGGACCAAATGAGATAATAATCATAAAGCATTTAGCACTGTGCCTGGCACATAGTAGGCATTATATAAATGTTACCTATTTTATTTCTCCAGCACCTAGCCACAATAAATGCAGATTTGCTCCAGCTCTTTAGAATGCCTGGAATTCATTCCCTAGTCACATGTGCCTTTTAGAATTCTCTAGCTTCCGTTAAGGCTCTGCTTAGGTGCCCCCATCTCTAGGAAACTTTTCCTGGTCACCTAGATTCTCTCCTCAAATTATCTTCTGTTCATCTGTATACAACAATACCAAGCTCCAGAGACCATGCCCATTCAGTACAGTATTGTTGTAACTTCTGTTCCTTGGACCTCACACACAGTAGGTACTTGGTACACACTTCTAGACTTTCCTTGAATTAATCAATGTTCTGAGGAGCAAACAACACCGAGTAGCACAAGTGATGCAGTGGAAAGGGTGCCAGCTCTGGTGTCAAAGGACCTAGGATCGAATCTTGGATCTGCCACTTTCTATTTATTATATGACCTTATGCAAGTCACTTCCCTTTCTGGTCTTCAGTTCCCTTCTCTGTAAAAGGAGGGATTTGAACTCTAAAATACCTTCCAATTCTAAATCTATAATCCTGTGATTTTAAAAAGCAATTTAACACCATTGGATTTAATTTGTTAAATGCATATGATCCTTGAATGTGCCTAAATAGACTTGTGAACTCCTTGAGAGCAGGGACTGTCTTTTACCAGCACTTAGTTAAGCATTTAGCCTGGCACATAGTAGGTGCTTAATAAATATTTGAAATTGACTACTGAAAAATTTAAAAAGTACTTTACTGAGAATACTCACAGATGCAAGGCCTGTGTGTTTGGTGAAGTGATAACAAGATTGTGATGGCTCCATGAATTTTTGCCTCGGTGAGAAATAAGACCTCATTGTCAAACTATCTTGCATACTGTGAACATTTCTATTGGGGGGTGAAGGGTATGGATGGAGGCAAATCCATGATGACTAGTTTGTCCACATTGTGGATAAAGGGAAGAGCGATTATTTCCATCACAATGGGGGCTTCTTTTTGGAAATGTCATCTCTTCCTGGTCCTTTCATCTTCTAACAAGGAGTTCCTTGCCTTAAGAAGGCTCATGTTGAAAAGTTGATTTGGATGGCCAAGATTGGCAGAACTTGGATCCTTTTGTCATCAAACAGAAATTATATCTTCATTAATCATTTTTCCATAATAAATGTTGAGACAGGTGTTTCTACTGTTAAGTACTCTGAGGAGTTATTAAATATTTGGCTAACTGTTTTCTCCATCTGCTCCAGTGAAATTTACTGCAATTAGCATTTCAGCCAAATTTTTCAAAACTTGCCAAATCCCTTTTAAGGGAACAAGTTAGTGTAAACAGTATGGCGAAACTTATGGAGCTTGACTATCATCACACATTCCAATGTTCTGGGAATTGATGGAGGGAAAACGCTCATATGTAACAGAAGATTATTAGAAATTATTCAGTCTAAGATGAAGATATGTGGATGACGGGTCTTAAGAGCCAGAATCAGTGTTACAAGGAGAGCCAATTAGCTTTTGTGGTCTAGATTTCCACAATATATAACTATATATATATATACATATACATATATAAAAAATATATATGTATATATATATAAAAGATATAAATATATAAACTTATATATTTATACCTTTAAAATATATATATTTATTTTAAGTTAGGTAAATTTGTTGTGTTTTTTAAATTTATCTTTGATTTTTGAAATAATAATAGCCAATATTTATAAGGTGATTTAAAGTCTGTAAAGCACTTTATAGACATTTGTCTCCTTTGGGACTCTACAGAGTACTGTTATTCCCATATGAAGAAACTGAGGTTGTCTCATCAGTCATTTGAGAAGAATTTACTGTTGAATGAATGCCAAGCACTGTGCTGAGGATACAAATAAAAGTTAATTGACTTGCTTTGCAGCAATACTAACTCTCAGAGTGGGGATTTGAACCTTTATCTTTACAAAGGTCTTCAACAATTTAGAACTCAGTCCCTTCAGTTTAGGGTGGAGACAGGAATGGGGCCTATCTTCCTGTAATCTTGGCAACACAAACAGCAAGCAATTTCTCTTTTTAGTATGGTGGGTTAGAGATTTAGGAAGTCAGCATTCCATCAAAAATATTTATGTAAGTGAAAACCAGAGATGGTACATTTGGATGACTTGTACAAGGACCAGTCTCGTTAATTATGGAGAGACACATCAATGGAAGCCTGTAGGGCAACTCAAGAAAACAAGATCAGGGGGCCCCTCCCCAGTCACTCAATTGTGGAGTGTTTTGACCATAGCACTCATGAAATAGATATAGGTATGAATGATCCCTGTCCTGTGGAGCTGTGATGCTGAGGAGTGTCAGGAGGAGAGAAGGGTTCCAGGACTTAGATTTAATAGTGTCCCTTCAAAAATTAATTTAACTACTAATTTTCCAAATGACAAAATGAATGAAAAAAGCATTTATTAAGCAATTACTATGTATAAAACACTGTGCTAAGTGCTAAGAATACAAAGCAAAGTAGAGAAAGTCTCTAGAAGGAAGGAAACAATATCTGTCAAGTGCCTACTATGTACCAGACACTGTACTAAACTATCTACAAAAATTATCCCATTTGATCATTACAACAACCCTGGGAGGTAGGTACTATTAGTAACCCCATTTCACAGTTGAAGAAACTGAGGCAGGTACACAGTCACAGAGCTAGTAAGTATCTGAGGCTGAGTCTTCCTGCCTCCTGGCCTAGCCTCTGCTCTTGAGTAGCTCATATTCTAATGGAAGAGACAACACATTTTGAAGGCCCTAGTTGTAAGTTGAATGGAAAGGTCTATGGTCCTCAGATTACAGCACACATTATGCCTCTTCTTTGTAATGTTGTTTCTGTTGATAAAATCCTATTTGGTGTTGCAAATGAAGCAAAACTAGGAAAACGATACAGGGAAAGACCATAACATTGAAAATGGAAACAGCAACAGCCAAACAATGGTCTAATGTTGAACCATTTGACAATGCCCAGGAGTTTGGTCTTGAGGACATTCTTTCTTGGGTCTTCAGTAGCTGTGACTGCTAAAGAGGTTGGGGCTCCATCATCTGTAGGAGCCATCGTATCACAGGATGATAGCTTCAAGGAGTTAACTAGATACAGGACTGTGGTCTGGAAGGTACTGCCATTTACCTTGAAGACTTAGGCAGTCAGTGGTTGGTGTTTGTGGTAGGAAGGAAGGTGGACCCTTCTCCAAAGGATTTTCTTCCTCTGTGATGGCTGTACAGGTCAAGGGGCAAGGCTGGAAGCAAGGCTGGTGATCTGAGATGTACTCCTATTCCCAGGACTTTGAGGTTTAAGGTGCTGAGCTGTGTCCATCAGGATCTGAGGGGAGGTGGTCAACATGACGTACAATCTTTATCTAATGACCAATGAGGTCATATAATAGTGTAGGAATTGAATTACATTCATACTTAATTTCTTGTTACAAAATAACCAAAAGACATGAAGAAGTTGAAGGTAAATGGAATGATGACCTTGGAGGTTCCCCTCCAAGAATTTAATAAATAGAATTGGTAGAATTATTTTTATTGTGCACTGAAAGGCTTTAATACTTCATGGGGAACATTCATTATAGATGAGGAAGTAGAGAAAAACCAAAAAAGAGCTTGATAAGATCCTCCAGGTTAAGTCTACATTTACCTTGATACTTAGTGATTTTGATATAAGGGTGGACATAAGAAAAGATGAAGAAAATTGGACAACTTGATCTGCCATTAAAAATGGAAGATCACAAAAATAAATTGACTATATTTTAATACAAAAACCCCCCAAAACTCTTTTTGAGTATGGGATTCATCTTGAAATCTGTGATCTGAGTGTAGTCGGATCAATAACTGATTAAAGGTCAGAATTGATACTGAATACTGTAAGAAAGGAAAACAGATGAGAAGAAATTGCCTGCCATTACATCAGCTTTAATCCATCCTGTTTAAACTACTCATTTAATTCTTTAAAAAAAATTGGAAATGGACAAAAGTAAAAACATTGACTCTATCATCATTTCCTGAAAGTTTAATTAATAAAAACAAAAGGTGTGGCCACATCACACAGGCAAAAGAGCTTGGAGAAATGATCTATTTGGAGATGAAAGTAATGTAAAAATGGAAGATATCAATTAAAAAATTTTTTAAAGTGATAGAGAGAACTGGAAACAAAGTAAATGCCCATTAATTGGTAAATCAAAAAGTTGTGGCAATAAAAAGCAATGAATATGATGAAGACTAATACGAACTAATGCCAAGTGAAGCAACAAAACCAAGAAAACGATATACAAAATGACTAGAATATTGTAAATGAAAACAACTAGACGATAAAAATTGGATGCTATGAATTTATAATGGTCCTTAAAAAAGATATGAAAATGCACCTCCTTCCTTTTTTCACAAAGGTTGCATTATGAATGTGAAACATTTTATTTAGTGGCAGACTTGGCTGATGAGCTGATTAGTTTTGTTGACCTTTATTTTCTCTTTTTGTAAATTATATGTCATAATGGATGGCTTTTGAAAGGGGATTGAAGAAGGATTTATGTTAGGTAATGCAGGTGACATAAAAATATGTCAAAAAGGTTTTTTGAAACGAATGACAGAACCTTTACATTTCAGCAGTTCTCCATTTGTGAAGACAAAAGACAAGTCTATCTTTTTATAAGTTATTTAAAAAACTGGGGCCTCACAGTAACAAGGCAATTCCTTCTACTGGTCTGACTGGTCTTCTCAGTTTCCTTGGCTGAATCTTTGTTCGGGTCATGTGGCTGATGTGGGTATTCCCCAAGGCTCTGTCCCAAACCCTCTTCTTTCCTCCCTCTATGCTCTTCTGCTTGGTGATCTCATTGGTTTCTGTGGATTCAGTATCATCTCTATGTGGATGAGTTCTCAGATCTATTTATCCAGCCCTAGTGGCCTCCAGTCTCACACTTCCAATTGATAATTAGACAGTACAAAACAGATGCCCCACAGACATCTCAAATGTATACATACACACACATACACACAATATACATATATATGACAGAAGTGTTTGCATATAGTCTTCCCGATTAGAATGTGAATTTCTTGAGGGTAGGGACTCTGCTTTTGCTCTTTTCTGTATTCCCAGTGCTTAGCACAGTGCCTGGCACATTGCAATGAGAAGTGGTTGTTGATTGACTAGTAGCTTTTTTTTAAAATTCTGCTTTGTTTGCTCTTTATCACTTCCTGTTTTCCCATGGATCTTTTAATTATTCATATTCACTCTTCTTTAAGGTATATACCCCCATATTCACATACCACAGTTTTTCAGTTATTCACCATTCACTGGGCATATAGTTCATTTGCCATTTTTTGCCACTGCAGATAGTGAAGAAGCCATTTGACTGGTGAATCATGGGCTAAACTTGTGGTCAAGCAGATCTGGGTTTGAATCCTGCTTTGGGCACTTATGAGCTCTTTCCTCCTCTATGAGGTGGGCATAATACCAGTACCCATCTAACACGACCACTGTAAGGAAGGATCAAATGAGACAATGCATGTAAAGTGCTTCATGAACCTTAAAGTGACATCTATATGTGAGCTATCACTATTGCAGAGATCACTTAATGAAGTGGGGCCAAGATTACGTACATTTGCAGTGTTATTTCCATGCTCAGGTGACCACAGCTTCCCTATGACCGGGACCACATGGGCAGAGGGGACTGATTGCCTAGCCTGCTCTGGTGAAAGCTAAACAGGGTACCTGCTTGGTGTTCAATTACAGCATAATAGCTTCTTGTTACCGCACTCCCCACCCCCTACCCTCTACCCACTCCCAAAAAAGCCTTCATTGGTCTCCAAGAAATACCTAAAGGACCAGAGTCAGCCTCCAGAACATTGGGGGCATCACCTATTGAGGATTTGCAGAAAGGCATAGACAAGAATCATGAATATTGAAAGGGCATAGACGGGTCACAATTTCTCCCGGTTGAGGGAATATCACTGATGAAATCACAGATCCATTGCAGTCCTGAAAGCAGAGATTCAAATCAATACAGTCATTTAGTCAAAATAAGGATGTGCCTAGAAGGAAAAAATGTAAGAGGTAACCAAGCAAAACCCAAATTGAGTGCTAAGATTTGGGATGATTAATGGAGATTGCAGTTGGGGTGCACCTGTGCTCCAAGCCAGTGTCTTGGAAAGCTTTTAAAATGCAATCTCTTTGAGGATATCTCAGTGGGTAGCATCGGTATGATTGGTTACAAAGACTCTGCCTTAATATATTCACTTTGAATGGCATTTTATAAAAATGTCTACATTTGATAAGAAGTTATGTTGGGCTATTTTGAGGATGTTATTTGAATCAACCTCAAAAAGGCCCCAGAAAGGCAGTTCCCCTTCCACTGTCTGTCCAGGAGGTTAGCACCAATTCTCCACTTGCAAGAGGAGGCAGTTGAACTTGTGGGAAGTGACCTTGACTTGGAATTGGAGGACAGAGGGTCATCCCAGGTGTGCTAACTGACTCTCTGGGCCTCAGTTTCCTTATCTTGCAAAAAGAGATTAGGGGACCTCCCAGCTCTAGATCCTATTATGATAAGTACATTGCACTAATGTGGTGGCTCTTTGTGTATGTGTGTGTGTGTGTGTGTGTGTGTGTGTGTGTGTGTGTGTGTGTGTGATGGAGCCCTTGGCCAGTCTGGTGAAGCTTAAATACCTCCTCCTCAGAAGAATCTTTTTAAATAATTAAAGGAAATGTTAAAGTTTAGGTAGAGCTTAATGAAAATAAAGGTGTAACTTGCCCCATCTATCCACAGACTATCCCCCTCCCAAGAAAACCTACCCTAATGTATCAGGAAAAATGCTCCCTCCCCTCCCCTTCCTCTTCCCTTTCCCCTTCCTTCCCTCCCCTTCCCTTCCCTTCCCTTTCCTCTTTCAACAGAAACATGATTTGACAGCATACAAGTTAAAAGCAATGACTTTTCTAAATCTGTTTTTAATAGCATGCCATTTTCTGATTCTCTCTGAGATGAGTAGGGCTTCAAACCTATTTTAGAAATGGTTAGTAATAGTGCTCAAGGATGTGCCACACCAGAAATATTTAATAGAATAAGGAAAATATTTTATGCATTTGGTCTGATAGCCTGAAACAGATGTGTAAGTCATATCTCCAAGATGTGTCTGCTTTGTTCAAGAAGGAAAGACAAATATTTTATATGCAGTGTGATAAACCAAATCATATATAGGTCACGTATCTAATACCTGCAGAGGCAACAAAGAAAAGGGAATGGCCTTCTTTCTAACACCTGATCCTCAGGCACTTTCATAGCTGTGCGATTTGAATCAATAGATTCTTGCTTTTAGTGGCAGTTCTCTGTACGTAAAGGATAAGGATTTGGTGGGAAACAAAATTACATGCAGAAAGAACTCATCATCACAATCAATGAAGGCTGGCTCCAGCCTGAGATAAGTAAGGAGCTCACTTCTGTACATTGGACCCATCTCTATTTAGCCTGGCGTACAGGAGGATCAATATGCTGCCAGAATGAACTATTTCATCCAGGCTTTTCTGCATATGCATCGCACAGCAGACTGAAATGAAAGAAACGTTGAGAACTTGGTCTAGGGCTATGTTCTCGGCCGTTCAAATAAAACCACATAAGGCTGACAGGACCAAATTGGCCATTTCCAAAGTGTTATTGGTTTTCTCCAGTAATGTGGGAAAATGTTAAAATGAAGGTTTAAGAAGCAAGAAAAGGAATGAAAGTGATGATTTCTACATTAATGAGGAGGAAGAAGAAGATACTGAGTCTTTCTTAAGCATTTTAGTCACGTTATTTCTTCCAATAGTCAAATGAAGATTTCCCTTTAGTGCTCACTAAACCAAATGTAAACTCCTTTGGCTGACATTCAAGGTCCTTCAGAATCAAGCATCACTTGACCTTTGCAGAAGAAACAATAATCTACTATGTAGACTAGGTTTTTGGTTTTGTTTTGTTTTGTTTTTTTTACTTAAAAGAGATGAAAACTATTCTCGAGATTTAATTTGTTGAAAGGATTAAGCTTCTGGTCATTGACAGAACTTCCTGGTAGCATAATACAAATGGCAACCCATAAGAAAGGAGCAGCTGATTTCCCTCAGACTGGGTAACGACCAGCAACGTCAACCCAGAGGGAGGGAAATTGAATTCAACAGAAACTATGTAGTGTCTCTTACTAAATCGCCTCTCCGTGCTGTAACTAAGCAAAGCTACTTTTGCTAATTGTTATAGTCTGGGTGGTTCTCATTTAGTTCTGCTTCTGAATCCAAAGAGCCAGTTTGCTCTGAATCAAGTCCAGCCTATGAAATCCCCTGAGAAAAATGCAAACTGAACAGAGCCACACTGAGCATTGATGCCTCCTTGCCTTTGTTCATACACATCCCTCCACCAGCATGCCCACGTCCACCCATTCCCTAGCTCCACCTGTTGAATTCTAGGCATCTTATATAAGCTGGCTCAAATGCCATTTCCTCTATAAAGTCTTACCCAGTGCCCATGGTGGATTAAGATACTTTCTTTTTCACTTCTCACATGGAACTATTTTCATCTCTCTGAGGCACTTATCATGGTATCAATTTGTACTATTATCATTTGTATATTGGTCATATCCGCCTACTAAACTGTGAACTCTATAAGGGATGACCATGTTTCTGGAGCTGGGGGATTTAAATCCCTTTTGGGGCTTTAAATCCCACCTTTGACTCTTCCTGCCTGTGCGGCCTTGGGCAAATCACTTCATCTTTATGGGCTCCAGAATGAGTGAGTCAGAGTAAATGGTCTCTGAGATTCCTTCCAGATCCAAATCCTATATTCTATTTAGAGTAAGCAAGGTGAAAGGATTATTCTCCTTGGAGATAGGAGACAACTGGGTTCAAATTCTCCCTTCTGATTTTTACCGTGTATATGATCTTGAACAAACCATTTTACCTCTGCCTGACTCAGTTTCCTTATCCATAAAAGGGGGGCAATAATATCTGTAATACTAACATTGCAGGTTTGTTGTGAGCATCAACTGAGATCATGTAGGTGAAGTGTTTTAAACATCTTAAAATGACTCAGTGGATAGAGTGTTGGTCCTGGAGTCAGGAAGACCTGAATTCAAATCCAGCCCCAGACACTCACTGACTGTGACCCTGATTGAGTCACTAAATCTCTGCCTACCTTGATTTCCTCCATGGTAGAATGGGAATAATAACAATTACCTCCCAGAGTTGTTGTGAAGATGAAATGAGATGATCCTTGTAAAGTGCTCTGGAAACATCAAAGTGCTATAAAAACGATAGCCTTTATCATCATCAGCAGCAGCATATAAGCTTTTATAAAGCAATCTTTGTTTTATTTTCTTAGTGTCTAATACTGGACTCCTCATACGTGAAACTTGTTGCAGGTTATTCAGAGTGACACAGACATGACTCTGCTGGAACATCACTGAATACTCTGAAGTCAGGCAGACATGTAAATATTTGGAGTCTTCGCATAAAACCCTCTAAGCTGAAATGTTCATATAGATAATAGGCAGTTCAAATGGCTGTAAAAGCTGGAGCCCTGCTGTAATGGTAATAGAATTTAAAGATCCCCCTGTATTGGCTTGGTTTTCTGGTTGAGTGTAGAAACCCAGAGCTTGTGAATCCCACTTGTGGGATGGACTTATTGACATGAAGAGAGAGGAGCTGGGAGAAGCTGGTGCTATGGATTTAGGGAGAGGCCCAAGCAGAGAGAAGGCCCAAGCAGAGAGAGGCAGGAGAACTTTTGGGGAGCAGCATCGTGGAGGTAGAGAGAGAGGAGAATTGCCGGGGGCCAGAGTTGCTGGAAGAGAGAGAGAATTGCCAGCTGAACCTGCCCAGACTGCTGAGGGCCAGTTGGAGCTGCCCAGGACTGTTGAGAGCTGCCACTTGGAGCTGCTGAGAACTGAGGAGACATAACTGTGATGCTGGTATTTTGTCTGTCTGTTTTGATGTGGTTTTGCCAGATTCATCTGCTGGCAAAGGACAGTGCTGTTGTTGCAGAGGTCCTGGAACCTTGCTGTTGGTCCAGGGGTCCTGGAACTGTTCTGCAAGCAGAGTGAATTGATGAGGACACTGGCAATGTATATTGTGGCTTTGTTAAGCTTTGTCTCCCAGGAACAGAGATTGCTGAGAACTTGCCTTGAGTCAAGATGAAGAAAAGACCTCTCTTTGGGTATTAAATGCTGTGAAGATATCTTAACTTTCTTGTAGCTTAGGGGTAGATGGCCTTTGTGCTCTCCACTGCCCTTTTTGAGAAGGTGCTTTGTAATTCAGTTGTGATCCAGGGCTGGGAAACTTTTGACTTTTTGTGCTCTGTGACTGACCAAATGAATGTCTTTTGTTTATGATTGGAAACTAATCTCCATTTGAGAAGAGAGACTTTATGACTGGCTAAATGAATATACTAGCCAGGGGTGGGATACTTTGACTCTATACTTTGTGATTGAATTGAGAACTTGCTAAATGACTGAGTTACACTGTATTTTGATTTTCTCTGTTCTGTGAATGTTTTGCCTTAATTTGTCACTGAATAAATGGAGAGTTGCTATGCTAGTATTCCAAACCTTGGAAGTTGCCTTTGCTTGGCATTACACCTGGGAGCTAGAGAAATAAGTTAAGAAGAAAAAGAAACTCCCAGGGCGCATATTTTCCAAAATAAATTCTGATCAGTTATTTTTAAAAATAAAATTAATTTCTTCTTTAGTAGTAATAATTATATTATGTAATTAATTATATGTTATAATTAATTACATCTTAATAATAATTATTATTATTATTAGTGGTTTTGCTTTCAATAACAAGGTTTTCTTAGTGAAGAGTCTTGTTTAGACACAGAATTGCCTAACTGGAGAAAACAGAGACATTAACACTTGATATTTAAAAATGTATAATAAGTAGAATGAGTCATACCATGGAATTATGCCTAAGAATGCAATAATGGATTCAACAACCATTACCCCTCTAATACTTTAGTGGTCATTATTCATTTATAATTTATTTCCATCTGATATACTACCTGATTTCCGTGAAGAAAATGAAAGGATAGCAATTGGTAATCAGAATTAAAATTTTTTTTTACCTTTTATATATATTAAATGGAAGGAAGTTTATCATATTGATAAAATAATTTGTTGCAGAATTTCAGAAATCCAGAAACCCATCAACAACAACATTTATGTTTTCTAAATAATAAATTCAGAGGCAGATAGGTGGCATAACAGATACAGTGCTATTTGGGAGTCAGGTAGATCTGAATTCAAATCCTTCTGCAGAAATATAATTGCTATATATTTCCAGGAAAGTTATTTAACATCTCAGCCTCACTTTCCTCATCTATGTCAAATGTACATAATATTAGCACCTGTATCATAGCATTTTTGTGATGACCAAATGAGAAATTTAAGTAAAGCAGTTTGCACTGCGTAAATGTTAGCTATCATTATTATTATTATTATATAATTGGGACTTTCAGCAAGTTGGAGGAGTAAGTCATCATGTCTATAACCAGCTCCCTTTTATCTCCTCAAAATGACAAGAAACACAACAAAAAGGTAAGAGAACAATATCTTCAAAGAGGAAAGGGAAAAAAATCCTCATCAGATCACCTTCACAGAAAAATATAGTGGAGACTGAAAGAAATGAGTAAACAAAAAAAGAAGCCCTCAAACAATGGATAAGTATTATAGGGCTAAAAAAAAAAAAAGAGAGAGAGAGAGAGAAAAGTGAGGAAAACATCCAGAAGAAAGAAATACTACTGGCACAACAACTAATGCCACACTCCCCCTTCCAGCATCCCCATTATTATTCCCCCAAATGAGAACAGAACTACAAAGAACAGAACAATTAAAAAATGGGCTGGAAGCTTATTGAGATAATTAAAGAAGGATCCAGGGAGGGAAATTGGAACGTGTACAAATGAATTTGAAAAGACAAACAGGGTAACGAATCTTTGAGAACAGAAAGTGGGAAAACAATAAGTAATGCACTCTTTGGAATGATGGCAACAGAACACAAAAATGCAGATAGGTGGGCAGATAGTAAACAATATTAGGTCATTTGAAGTACTTTCCAATTTACAATCCAATCCAATGACCAAATAAATCTAAATTTTCCCAAAACTTGGACTATTCGAGTCTCTTCAGCTTAACTGCTTTTGTATTTTAGCCAACACACTTTTAAAGAAGAAAATTTACCAGCAAGTCAGAAATGGAAGGGAAAAAATAGTGCTATCAAGGAGAACAAGGTACTTCATACAAATCTGTTATCCTGTAAGACATTTTGGTAGAGTAGAAAGGGGATCTGAAGACCTGGGTTCAAATCCCCTTTTTTGTCACTTTCCCATATGGCCTAAGGCAAGTCTTAATATATCTCAGTTTTCTCATCTATAAAATGTGAGGGTGGGACTAGGTGAGGTCCTTTCCAGCTCAAAATCTACGACCCTATGATCATACAATGTCCTCAACTATATGATTCCAGAGTGCTCATGCTGAAACACGCTACCTATTTCTTGACAGAGAAGTGATAGGCTCAGAATACAGATCGAAATACATATTTTGGGGGGTATGACCTATGTGGCAATTTGTTCAACTTGACTGCATATTTGTTACAAGGGTTTGTTTTTCTTTGTTTCAATGATGAGCTGGGGGTAGCGGGAGTAAAAGGGAAAGAAAACAGATTTTTGATCATTAAAAAATAAAAGAAAATTTCCAAATAAAGCGAAACAAAATTATATAAAGAGAATAAAATTATTAATTTATATACTACAGAGAACTGACATTTTAGGTAGGATATTCTGGAAAGATTAATCAAGAAACTGTTCACATTTCTTCAGACTTTTATATCTTCTTTCCTTCCTCCCCTCAAACTCTCCCTGAATCTCTCCTTCCCTTCCTTCCTTCTACCCCCCTCCCTCTTCTTTCCTTCCTTCCTTCCTTCCTTCCTTCCTTCCTTCCTTCCTTCCTTCCTTCCTTCTTTCTTCCTTTTCTTTCATCTAAAACTATTTACTAAAAGTCTCTATTATCTATTTGGCTTCTGAATTATTTCCGAGTAACCCTGAATTCTCAATAACCACACTTTTTGAGAGAGGGCCCAGCCTGTTGTAATATACCAACAGTGTTCTTACCCATCATTATTAGCCACATCTTCTGCTTGCTTGGCCAAAGCAGAACCAATTGCTCCCTTGCCCTCCATATGGTGCAGCTGCGCCTCCCAGAGAAGAATTCCTTTTTTGGAGAGAGCTTTTGGCAATTCTGTGGTAACAGACACTGGAAGAACAAGGGAATAAACCACCCTAAGAATGAGATTCTGCTGCTGACTGCTCTGCAAATTTTATATAATTCCTTGCCAGGAATAGGTATTGTGAAATGTCATTTTCTGTTACAAGTTAGAAAGTATATCTTCCTGAGAAAGGAAAAGCAGTTGGGTTCTAATGGCCTTATAAACCCACGCTGGGTTACCACCAAGCTCTGTAGTTCACTCCAGCCTTAGCTATGTGTCCACAATGGCACCAAAACTTTGCTGAAGATTTAGGGCACATCATAGAAATGGAGAGAAATTAGCCTGGGGATGAGGATCTGATGGATAGACTTGTAGCTAGGGAAGGGTCATCTGGTCTTTGTATCCTCCCTAACACAACTGCCCCTCAGGGAGATCCCTCCTCTGCATCATTTCCATTGCCCCCTTCCCCTCCTGGTTGGAATGGCCTCTCTACCATACTCCCCACCTCCACTGCAACACACTCCCTCCTCCCCCCCCATCCCTCCTATCCCTTCTATCCCTCCTTTCTCTCGGCATTCTCTCAGCTGTTTTCCAGGTGAAAAAAGTTTTCATTATGGTTCTGCTTAGGTGGATGTGATGGCTGTCTACAGGCATCTGCAGTATACCTTTCAGTATTAGATTCCCTTGGTTTGGCCTGAGATGGAAAAACTAGGAGTGGGTGCAAAGAGGCAGTTTTAGGCTTGATATAAGGGAGAGCTTCCTGACATCTCTCCCCAAATGGAAGCAGCTGTTTGGGAAGTAGTATTTTCTCCAAGAAAGGCTAGATGGACACTTACATGTTACAGAGGTTGTAAAACAGCAGCAGTTCTGAACTTGAGTTCCACAGACACCCCCCCCTCCCCCGCCAAGGAGACCACGGGTAGATTTCAGGGTGGAGTAAATGAACTTGATTTTTAAAAAACAGTGTTATGGGAATCTGAAGATCTTCCCTGCCCCTAGGCCCTTTGCTAAAGTGTCTACGTGACTGAGGACCCTTGGATATTTGAAAGTATACTCTGTTCCCTAATAGGCTGAATGTGGTCATGTGGAGCCTGTGGC
>CM053583.1:399113697-399139461 GCA_028627135.1 Pseudochirops cupreus | reverse complement strand
GCCTGGCGCCACAGGCTCCACGTGACCACATTCAGCCTATTAGGGAACAGAGTATACTTTCAAATATCCAAGGGTCCTCAGAGTCACGTAGCCACTTTAGCAAAGGGCCTAGGGGCAGGGAAGATCTTCAGATTCCCATAACACCCCATCACCACCGCCATCATCATCTTGATCGTCAGAATTTCCATCATCCCTCCCTTCCTTCTCCTCCTCACCATCAAGTTTCCAATGGCCTAGAGCCTGCACGTGAATACCAGCAGACTCTAAATTGATTTAGTGCCCCAAATCTGAGCCATTTTTAGGAGGAAAAAGCAAAACTTATTTGCAATATAATATGCAATTTAATTCTACAACTGTTTAAAGTTATATAAAAAGTAAGATACAACTGTAGGTTACATATAAATAAAACTAAGCACCAGAAAAAAAAATGGTGTGTTACAGAGAGGTATCCTTTAGGAATTGGGCTCAACTGGCTGATAGCCTGTGGTAGCACATGGCGTTCAGAAATTCCCAAAGAATGTTTGTTGAGAGTAATGGCCAAAGCAGAGGAAACTTTAATAGGAGATGAACAGAATATTCAGGACTTTCTATTTCGTGTTGTGCAAGAGAGTCAGCATCAATCCAAGGCCTTGGAATTGGGGTGTCCAAGGAAGGAAGTGGAAAGAGGATGGTTATGTGATGGTTATGTATAAGAAAGATTTCATTTAACGGTATGAATTTGGTTTAAAACAATTAGTTCTCCTCTTTCACAAATTCAGCACCATTTATAATACAAATTTTTTGTTATTTTGAACTTGTTGAGCCATTACTAACATGAAAATTTTCTGCTAAAATCTTTTTTTAAAAATTCCGTGTGCTACAGCTTCACCTTCTTGGGCTGAGGACAAAGATGACAACAAAGAAAAATCATTCACGCCATGAGTTGCCCATTTTGAGGTGCACATTCTTTGGCAATGCTGTTAGCACAAGGGCGAGCTATCTGTATTTCATTACTTAAAGTAGTCTACAGCAGAGATGTAAGCCACATCTCCGTATCTTAAGAAAAACAAAAACAACACCCCTCCCCAAAGCCCTGCATGTGCCAGCATTTACAGAGTTAAAGCAGGGGTGCCCCAACGCTTCTGATCTAATTACAGTTTCCACTTTCACAAGGCTTTGTGTGTGTGTGTGATGAAAACTGAGCTGTAAAATAATTGAGGGGGGATTTAGAGATTTGGTACAGCAAACCTCCTCATAAAAACGGCACAAAGGGGAGCTTTCTTTTTTGCTGTTGTCACATATTAAATCTTATTTGATCGATTTTACTGTATTCCAAATTACAGGCATAAGGTAGACTGCTGTAATTATAGTTTTATTGATTACTCATTAAGTTTTAATCAAGCGATCACAATAGGGAACGGTTATTATTTTGTCCCTATTATTCTCACTTTCTAGGACTTTTCTTTCACAGGCCTAAGCCGAGGCCACAAAGTAACTCCAGGCAGAGCTGATAATCAGAACACCACAAATCACAGCTTCCAAGGTAGCATCCTAACAGCCATGTCGTTACTTTATCACGAGTCAAGTTTCTGACAGCATTTTATCCATGAGGTATTCTTCTGTCATTTACATGGCTTTTGTGTCAATGGTACAGTCAAGAATTACAAATATATTTGCTTTTATTTCATTATATTTTCCCAGTGAAAATTATTAAGTCACCTCACAAAAAAATTAAGCTTTTTTGTTTTTCTAGTTGGTATCCATATTCTCCTAAAATTAGAATACAAAATTTGAGGACTCAAAGCCAGAAACAACAGCTTATTAGGAAAAACTGAGTAATTAATGAGGCCTGATCTTATCAACATGTGCACACACAGAAATAACATATGTAGGAGGAAAACATAAAAACACATAGGAATGACAGTCATTGGGCAGGAAACAATCCATTCCTTTGTGCAGGTCTCAAGCCACATGGTGCTGGGGGGTTTTCACTGAGTTTGACCTTAAGGACCTACAGGGCAGTTTGGAGAAAACCCTGGTGGTTGAGGAATTTCAAAACTGAAATCAACCCAATTTTCTTTAGTTTACAAAATGTTTCAGCTTATTTTAAATAAAATAGGATGTACCAACTCTGGTTGAACAAATGAAACCTAAAAATTACTATCACCACTCACCTGGCCTGTTTCAATTGTTCTTGATACCTAAGAAATACTACATAGCAGGTACAAGCAACAGCCGTAACCCTAAAGCCCAAGCAGAACAGGGTCAGATTTTTCTAAGGCTAAATAATCCAAGGCCTTGACCCTTTCCCATAATCTCTACCCCTGGCTCCCCCAACCTACCTACTGCCTCCCATATATTTAGCTTATATGCAAACCCCCTCAAGATTATGTTATAAGATTCACAAGGAAATCCATCAGTTATAGAAGCAAGAGACCGAATTTCTCCTCCAACCAAAATGCACGCCTCATTTGACATGAGAAATTAAAGAGCTGCCACATGCCCTCCCCTGGCATGTCACTCTGAATTTCCTGGCAAGTCCTCAGGGACAGAGGGTTTATGAATGCAAGAAAGCCGTTCCTTCAATGTGACAAACTAGCTTTCAAGGAGGATGATGACTGTAGTGAATAGCAGGGAAAATGGAGAAAAAAAACACTTTATTGGTTTTTTCTCCACAACACACTGGGATGATCTTTAACCAAACACTCAAAACACACTGCATTTATGACAGTTCACTTAAAAGGAGGCAACACAACACGAACTCTAAAGGAAATGGGAAAAAGCCTGCCTGGACAGAAATTTCAAAAACTGAGGCATTAAAACCATAACACATTAAAAACACAAGATTTATGCTATTTTAATGTGTGGCTCCCCCAAAAAAAAGTTCAGTGAATTACTAATTACAAAACCAAAATATAAACAGAATATAAGCCTGAGTTAATCAGGGAAAATATGAAGCAAAAATTGCTCTTAAATTGAAACTGAACAAGTTTGCAAATTATAATTTAGCGGCTAGAATGCTTACATGTAGGATAATTGCGACAATATTTGACTAACCAATGAGCAGAACTGCATATTTAAACACTGAATTATTTTTGGCAGCCACTCATAGAAAAACACCTCCTCTTTGCCAATTCTGTGCTTTGTTGTTTGCTACTTTAAAAAACTATTATATAAAGTAATTTGAAGCTTAATATTCCCATCACTTTTACTACTGAAATCAGTGCGAAGACCATTTATTTTGGAAATTCCACAGCTCTGTGACAAGCCAACTCGAACTCCTGCAAAGTCACCTCAAAACTGATGTCAAAAGGAAGAAGTTTTCTCCCAAACACCATAGCAAAAGACATATTTAATGTCTCTCAGGTCAATTTGTTTAGACATTTCTCTCAAACAACTACAGAGGTGATTTCTTCAATCAAAAATTCTATTTTACGGTAATCAACCTATAAAGTTTTCTATTCCCTAGAAATGTGAAAACCAAATGAAATGTTGAAATGTCTCAAAGACTTTCTGCCAGATCTCAGTCTCTTTCTCTGTCAGCTAGTCTAATCTCACCAATGTGCCCAAGGCAGGCACCTCTAAAGCACAGGCCTCAACCTGGCACCAGGCTCAGGTGGCCTAATCTCACCTGGCCACTCAACGCAGGCACTCACCCTTAAGGCACAGGCTTCATTCTGTCACCAGACCCTACTCCAAAGGCTTTAGAGGCTCCACACCACCTCCATGACCAAAGAATTTCTTGTGCCTGTCACCTAAAGCCCACAATTCAGTCCCAACCTATATTTCCAGTCTTGGTTGTTACTGCTCTTAATCACACAATTGACCAAAGGAGCTCCAATCTGGGCATGCCCTGCAGGCATTCCATCTGTCCCCTCTCTGCCTCCCCCAGGGCTAATGCACCCTGTACAGAGCTCGAAAACACAGACACCTGCCTCTGCCCGTGGGAAGCATTATCTTCCTTTGAGGTAGAGCTCAATTCAGCTCAACAAGCAACTGGGCACCTCCTGGGTGAGAGGCACCATGGAAAGGGCTGAAGCCCCTCTGTCCCCTAGGCATCAGTATTCTCCTCCTCTTCCAATTATTCACTTATTGTCTGCTCTGCGTACCTTCTGTACCCCCCAGCAGAATGTGCGATTTCCCAGGGTGGGGAAAGTTCCATC
Organism: Pseudochirops cupreus; assembly: GCA_028627135.1. Taxonomy (NCBI): domain Eukaryota; kingdom Metazoa; phylum Chordata; class Mammalia; order Diprotodontia; family Pseudocheiridae; genus Pseudochirops; species Pseudochirops cupreus. The sequence continues at coordinate 399,135,319 of CM053583.1, read as the reverse complement.
TGTGCTTGTATCCAAGGGACCAGCACAGTGGCCGTGCAAAGGAAAGGAACAGGAGGCAGTAAGCTGCTTCCCTTTCAACTTTCTAATGGCTTCATGTTATGGTCACGCTTACCTGTGGCACCTTTTCATCTAAAGCATTAACTGCTTCACATTACATTTCTCTCCATCTGTTTTATATCTGATCTACATGTGCTAAAAAGTTTACAGCAGTTCTCTTTGTGGTGGCAAAGAAGTGGAAATTACAGGGATGCCCATCACTTGGGAAATGGCTGAATAAGCTGTGGTATATGGTTGTGATGCAATAGGACTATGCTATAAGAAACGAGCTCAATGATGTTTAAAAAAAAAACAGGGAAAGACTTGCATGAAATAATGAAGAGTGAAATGAGCAGAACCAAGAGAATGTTGTATACAATAACAGCAATATTGTTTTAAGATTGACTTTGAGCAAATAAGTTATTCTGAATATTATAAATACCCAAAAAATTAACCATAAAGGACATAGGAAGAAAGACACTATCTGCACTCAGAGAAAGAAGTATGTATGGAATGATTTTACGTATGCGTATACATATACATATATCTATACAAGTATACATACATATATACATATATATGGGACAAGAGAGAAGTGATCCCCCTGAAAGCCTCTTCTCAGGCTTTCCCTGCCTTTCTTACCTTAATACAAAGAAACCAGTGATAACAAATTCTGTACGTACTTTCAAAGGTCCCTTCAGGCAGGCTGTTCTCCTCACCCTCCCCTCTACATCACATGCTAATTGCCCACTAATTTCCTAAAGAGGTCATGGAACCTGGAAATTATTCCATCCAAACTTTCTACTTTGCAAGTGAAAATACTGAGGCACCTAAAAGATAACAGACCTGTCAAGGCTATTGGAAAATGTCCTCAGAGCCAGGATGGGACCCCAGTTCTTCGATCCCCAGTGCTCTGTCCCCAAGTTGCCTCTGAAGCTGCGTCTTGCTCATGATACCTACCTCAACCTTCCCATACTTTTCTCCCAGGTCAACTCCAGCACTGCCATCTCCACCAATCAGACCCATAACAATCTTTCCCAGCTCTGAATTTTAAAAACTCCTATACTGTGAATAATTAACCACTTTGCATCTCAAAATCTTGCACTAACCCAAACATTAAAAAAATAAATATGAACAATGTTTGCCAGGCAGGAAGACTCTGAGCTCTTCACTTCAAAAATGCCACCTGCCTCCTTCCTGTGCCCTCAAACAATCCTGAACACATGGGAGACCCTGAACAAGCAGCCACTGATGATCTCCACCAGATCAGGAAGCTTCGTAAGTCTACTATGTAGGGGGCACTCTGACCATGGGTAGGTGGGATACTCACTACTTCTCCAGCAGAGGCAGCCAACATATGATTCACTGGGCCCAAGTATGATGAGGAATCAGTTCCCAATAAAAATTTCACATATTCATAGGTGATAAAAAATGCAGCAGCTGAAATGTAAAATGGTCCAGTTACCAAGTCTGTCTTGATGCCGAGTTCTACACTTGCTCACATCCTTAAGAAATACAACAATACTGTACTGCTGTAGTGAACCCCACTATTAGCAGCAGCTAGGTGACCCAGTGTATAGAGCCCTATACCTGGAGTCAGGAGGATCTGAATTCAAATCCCATCTCAGACACTTCCTAGCTATGTGACCGAGGGCAAGTCACTTAATGTTTGCCTTGGTTTCAACTATAAAATGGAGATAATAATATCACCTACCTCCCAGGGCTGTTCTGAGGATCAAATGAAATAATACCTGGGAAGCACTTAGCACAGTGTGTGGCACACAGTTAGGAGGGCTATTGTTACTATGAAAATGTGAATTCAGATTCCATCTCAGACACTTTGTAAAAAAGAAGTCAGCACAGTGTCTGACACAGTAAATAATACCACAGAAAAGCTGATTCTTTCTGATCCCCTTTCCCCATCACACTATGAAATTCAGAGCCATGTGAGAACTCAATGGCTGAGGATAAAAACTTATCTAATTAAAAAGTTTTTTGTGATTTGAGATGGCACCAAAGAAAATCATAGGTGTTGGAGCTAGCAGGGACATCATGTACTGTTTCTTCTAACCCCCTTATTTTAGGCATGGGGAACCCCAGGTCAAGAGGACAAAGTGATCTGACCAAGTTCTAGGACTATAAGGACAAAGCTAGGAGCTGAGCCCAGGCTCCTCCGAATATGTGACTGGACCTTAAAGGAATCAAGATGACCTTCAGGCCTCTTTCCATCAATAACTGTACAAACAGGAACAATCACTGTCACTATAAAATACAAAAATATGATGCTCTAATAATGTAGAAATCCAAAAGAGGGAACCTTTTGTTTTAATTAAGAATAAAGTTAATTCTCAAATGTTACCAGGCTGATTTTTCAAGTTCGTTATAGCTAATTTTATTAGTTAAAAGTTGAGTTTACACTGTGGGAACAATAAATTACCTAACTGAACTTGAAACAGAAAATGTGGGTCTTATATCTCTCACAGGTCTGGCCCAGGAGGGATTTGTGAGATGTTTGTGCTGTTAACACAAGATGATTATCACCTCAGCACAGATAAGAGACCCAAAATGAAAAACAATGACAAATTTTTCCTTTCTAAGTGACATGTAAGCATGACAATAGTTAATGATGCCTTTCTACGAGCAATATACTATAAGGAAGACTCAGAATTGCTGCTAAGAGGTTAATCCCTGGTGAGAAACAGCAAGGGCTCAGAGCTGCACAGATCCAGATTCCAGTGGTTTCTGGTGTTAATGCTCACACCGTGTTCTCCATGGAAGGTCCCTCTGGCTCACTTGCTGAATTAACCAGTATATAGACCCTACACGGTCTACATCTTAACTCCCTTTGGGTAAATATGATCTCCACTGACCCATTTTTCTCTGGTGAAACAGAGAAAGATGACAGAAAACACTAACAAGCTCCTAGGTATTCCCCTTTACTTGTTTTAAACAATTCTCCACATACTCTAGAGACTTATTTTTGGTGCAGTTTTTGAGAAGTATCTTCTAGAGGATCCCATAACAAGGTGCTTTCTGAACTTCAGAAAATAAATGTGATGGATGGATTTCAAGCTATGGCAAACAGGAACCTGCACAACCTTGGACAAGTCACTTACCCTTTGCGTCTGTTTCCTTATCTGAAAAATAAAAGGGTTTTTCCTGGATATCTCCAAGTTTCCTCCTAGCTCTAAAATTTCTTATGTGCTCCTTCTCCTAAATCAAAGCCTCTGGAAAGCAGGGATATTTCCACTATACCTGCTGAATGAACAATGAAACCCTTTCGCAGAGTAAGCACCTGCCCCAGTGTTCTGCACATAACAGGCACCTGGTAAATGTTTCTTGGTGGTAGCAGCAGGGTTGCTTACAGCTCTCAGGATTTACCCTGAGCAAAGAGGATGCCCAGGTTTGGTTTTCTCCACCTTAATTCAAGGGAGGGGAAGTAAAGAAGGGAGCCTTAAATAAAGCCACGTCATTAAAATCTCACACACACACTACTGAGGGCCCCCAAACAGCTTTGTTTATGTGGGTTACGTCTCCTGATATTTACCGTATTATATATTAAAACTAATAAATTACTTACTTATATATTTATGTTTGTATGTATGTGTGTGTGTGTGTGTGTATGTGTGTGTGTGTGTGTGTGTATGTATACACATACATACAATACAGTTATTTGACCTTTTCATATTACTCACAGTTCATAGGACCATACTGTGCAAAGAATAGGTCATCTGACATTACATACTACAGTGAATTATGACTAGTTCAGAAAATTATACGGGCAATCCTAAAAGAAATCCTCCCACTTTACACTTATAAAGAATTCCCATCACTTAAGGTAGGCCAATTTCATATCCTTGAATGGTCAGCTACAAAGCCTTTAAATGACTAGCATCTACCTCTGGACGTTAAAAACAGGAATAAACCTGAATTTATTAAAAAGAAAGAAGAGTAACATACCACATTTGAGAATCTGGCCTAGGTTTGTGGTACCAGTGGAAAGATCACTAAGCAATTAAAAGTTGGGAAAGCGGTATTATTAACAAGTAGCTGGGATGGAATAGGTGATACTGATCAGAGCATAAAGACCACACAAAAGAACACAACAGAGACTTTATACCCAAGATGAAATCAAGAGACTATAAAAAGAGTATCCAGGAAAAAGTTAGCAGAAAAATGGTTACAGCACCTCAGGCCAATTTTAATTATGATCACTGAATTTACCACTGAAGGTTTTAATGCCTCTTGGGCTCATCTGCTCCATGGCAAGGAGTAAGAAACGGTGGTCAATATGATATAATAACAGTAAACATTTATAGAGCTCCCACTATGTGCCAGTCACTGTGCTAAAAGCATGTTACAATTATGATCTCATTGGAATCTCACAACAACTCTGGGCTACAGTTAAGAGTATAATGTTCTTTATCAGAATTAAAGATATATTTGATTTAAAAATACGCCACTCATATTTCTTGCATTATAAAAACAATGGTTCAAGATCTATGGCACTGACTGATTCAAAAATAATGGGATGGTAAATAAAAAGCCAATCCATGCAACAAATTACACCGAACAGGTTATCGTATGTGAGGCTGCATCACCCGCCACTCTGAAAACAGATTCCATTATCTCAGGCTTAAAGCAGCTTGAAAGCCAGTGTAACTTTTACCATTAGGAAAGGATCCAACAGCCGCAGAAGGAACACCAGCGTAGATTCCACGGAAACCGCCAGCCTTAGTAAATCCTTGGGGACTCTGAAGTCTCGTTTTTATGGTATCCAAAGGAAATAATATCAAGTCGACAGAGACACCTGCTACCCCTCCAGCCTTAAAGACAAAAGAAAAAGCATGGTTTAAAAAATAAGCTGTAATAGGTAGATTTGAGGGAGGATGGGTAAGGGAGAGCATGTGGTTATCAGGTTAAACTTTGCAGTAGTTGGCACTTGCTTTTTATGCTTGAAAATGTAATTAATTGAGAGAAAACCATTTCTGGCACCAATGTTTGGGCACTCTTTCCTGATCACACATGGCTACATATAATCAACTTATCTAAAGATGCTAGGGACCTACATTTCTCACTATGTTCTCCAGCCCCTACAGAAGTCCCCCTAAAAGGTATAGCAACCTGAAGAAATATTTCTTCCTCCATCTCATACATATGCAAAGCAGAGCCTGTCTTCCATATTCACTACCCTCTCATCCAGTGGTACTCAAAGTGTGGTGTGGAGACCCGTCGGGGGTCCCCAAGGCCTTTTCAGGAGATCAGTGAATTCAAAACTACTTTCATCATATGTTATTTGTCTATTAAAATGCTCTTCTCTTTTCCAATTATGTATCCATGTGAGGCTGGATCTTCTTAACATACTTTAACAAAGACAATATATTGCACGAGACTGAACACAGAAGGAGATATGAAAATCCAGCTGTCTACTATTAAGCCAGACATTAAAGAGATTTGCAAAAGTATGTAAAACAATGCTGCTCTTCAAATGAAATGAGATACCTGTAAAGCACTTAACACAGTACCTGGCAAACAGCAGGCACTAGCTAAATGCTTATTCCCTCCCCCCCTCACTCTTTTCACTAATTTTTTTGTCAAATATTGTTATTTTTCATAAAAACATTATTTAAGTTAACATGCAATGGGTTTATTGTTGTTTTTAAATGAAATTACTTTTTTTAAATTATCTATTTTAATTTCTAATCTGGTAAATATTGAGCAATATAACCCTCATAAACAAAAGCTCTTTGGAGTCCTCAATAACTTTTAAGAGTATAAAAGTCTTGAGATCACAAAGTTCAAGAACCACAGCTCTGACTCATGGTGCCTGCCATCAAATTTCTCCTTTTCTTTTTTCTTCTCCTTCCATCTAGACAACAGTTCCCTCCCTTCTCTTTTACTTTTAAGCCATCCATTAAAGTTTGACACAAATTTCACTCCTTTTCTGCAGCATTTTATGTAATTTGTTCTGCATCCCACAGGCAGGATTTGAATCCAGGTCCTCCTGCCAAGAGCAGCACTCTGTACACCCTAACACCATGGCACTATGGTTATATCATCTCATCTACTCTGTGACATATAGATATCAGACTGTCGCTTAGGCCTGAGGGCAGGGGTAGTGTGTTTTGAAAACTTTCTACCCCCCTTCTCCAAGCCTCGCTGCACTTTACAAAGACCAGTACCAAATAAGTGTTAATATTAGAACGGATGAGGGTGAGTAGATAGGGGATGCGAAACAGCAGGACACAGGCCCAGCCCCAGCCCCAACAGTCATTTCCTTTGGGGAATGGGGTGGGTGAGTAGAAGTGGGTGACACTTTTTGGCAGCCAGGACACTGCCAAGCTCTTCTATCTTTATCTTAACCAGGATGTATGTTCTCACCCTTTCTAAAACTGAATTTCTGAGCCTGCCTCTGTTTGGAAACTTTGGTCCACCTCTTCTGGGAGGCAAGCCCTCCCACCTCATGGCTCTCCCACTCTTGGTGTGCTGAACACTTGCAGGAGCTGGGACTGCCAAGGCTTCCCCAGGTTCTTGGCTACTCCATGAGCCTTTCTGAAGCCCACAGTCATGGGCAAGAGGGCAGCTATGCCCATGGTACTATTGGTACCCCAAGGACAGCAAGAGCAGAAGGAAGTCACCAACAGGACCAGAATGATGAGGAGTTTGGCCCTGAGGAATAATATGAGTGATGCAACACTCTGATATTAAACATAAATGCTTTAACGTGTTTCACCAAAGATATCAATCTCTCAGTTTAAAGGTATATTTGGGAATACTGCATTTCATAGTACAGATCATGCTTTGAAACATACTGATACAAGCCTTCAATCATTTGGGACTTCCTAATGCTCTGTTGAAAATACACATGGAACCATCAATTAGACCAAAGAGCTCTGTATAATCACACTTAGACATTAATACAAAAATTTTGGATCTTCAGACCACATCCTCATATAGTCAAACTAGAAGATAATTTAGAGTAAGATGAATATATGACGAGTGTCCAAGGCATGTCAACATAAAAGTTCCAAAGACATCATTCTGAAGAGACAGGTGATCTGGTGACTACAGGGGAAGCTCCCAAGTCAAATTTGCCAAACATCTAAATGATAACTACAGTAGAGAGGTGGAATGGAAAGAATGCTGGGCATGATACCAGGAAGAAGCTGGAATCAATTTCTATAGACCTCTATCTAACAGACACCAGCTTTGGAGGTAATCACTTAACCTCTCGGAGACTCAGTTTCCTGATCAGTAAAAGGGAGGTAATAACATCTGGAGCTCCTATCTGGAATACCTTCCATGGGGTTGTTGTGAGGATGCAGTGACCAGGTAAGTACTAGACAGACTTGACCACACTAGAGAAACAATAGGGACTGTCATCTGAGCAAAGATGGGACCCCTCCCTCAGTGGTCTTCACACTTCTCTAAGGTCAGGAGCCATTCTAGTGTGACAGAAGAGCCCGGGGACCCCCCGAAAAGTGGTACTTCTCTGAAGAGAAATCACTAAGTTTGTTCTTCGGTCACACCAACAGAATCCACTGGTGGACTGGGAACAGAAAGAGACCAAGGCAAAGAACCCCATCCTCAGACAAAACTCCCTAAACAGCAAGGCAGAGAAGGGTAGCGTGGAGACCACTGCTAACAACCAACCTACAGTGCAGAACCACAGGAGCAGACAGGAAGGAATCGCTAAAACACCCGGGCATGTCAATGTGTAATTTCTGCACAAATCTGGCCTTTTTTGGTCACGAAAAAAAATTCACAGAAAATGTCTCAAGAGCAGAAAAAGTAACTATTTCCTAATTCTCTTCTGAACCAACCATCACTGATTATATAGAATGGAAACGAAATCAAATACTGAAAATCAAATCTATTCTTTCTGTTTCTTCATTTTCCCACAAAATAGAGATATCTGCTTTTACTATAGATAAATCAGCAAGGAGAAGAGGAAAAAAAAACAAAAACAAAAGCCATCTGGCATGGCTGGAGCCTTTAAAAATGCAGCACTTAATTCTGATTTTCTCTTTAATCTTAGAAGAGGGTTCAGAGAGGTGTTTGCTATCTATTTCTAAAGTTTTAATCAATAAGTTAATTACTCTTTTAATCTATTTGGCTACTTTGCATGCATTGATTTTTCTAACCCTCCCTTCATCAGAATTCTTATCTTCTCAGTATAAAATTGATCAGATTTAATCTAGCAATCTAGTAAAACATGAATCAAAAGTTACTAATTGTTTCTGTGGATTTCAAACTTTATAATATAAATGTCATTTAAATTCATGAAGCTAGAAAAATCAGCTAGCTCAGAACCTTCAGGATAGCAAGAATATTGCTCTATTTACGGCATCCCCCTCTCCCCAACCCCACCCTCCCCAGCTCGGAACTGTAGATAAGAAGTCTTTAGGGAGCTTTTACACCATCAATGGTGCTGTGGGAGGGGTCTGAGAAAATTCACATTCAGTAATGTACTCACGGAATTTGTGTCTGAAACCAAGAAATCAATACCTCATACTTTCTTTTAAAATAGCTCGAATATAGTTGCATGAAATACACAGAAGTTCCATTTACTATAGCAAGCCAAAATGTTAACTGATGTTTCTGTAAACTGAATTATAAAAACCATGTCCAACATCAATATAAACTGTCAAGTCACAGAAAATCATCTTTCCTCTAAAGAGTTTGCTTTGTTCATGGACGATTAATTAGCACAGGGGCTATCAGGTAGATAATTACTTTCAGTATTTATGGTACCTCACAAACAGAAGTGAAGGTGCTAAGCACCAGATAACTAGGTATGGATGCAGAGAGAGTAGCTAGCCAGGGAACACCTTGATGACAGAACTCCAGACAACCTTAAATTCCTAAATCAGAAAGTGACATTCTTAAGGATCTAACACTTGTTTTAAACATTAAAAACTGAGTAGGACTATGCCCTATAAAATCTTTTCTTTTCCTTGAAAGGAAAAGCTTGTACAACAGTAACCAGAAACAGTGGGAAAAGGGAATGCTAACTGCTTGCCTTTTAATGAGCAGAAAATAAAATGGAGTTGTCTAAGTAAAGCAGGCAAATGAATCCATCTCCAGGTCTTCTCTGCCATCTTCTGATTCGCCTCCCTTGCCATTCCAGCCTGTAGTCTCTCTCTGCCTCCCTGGTTAGACCCAGCACCACACTCTGGCCAGTCTAGGCCCTGTTTCATGCTAACTGAACTCAAGTGTATTCAGAAAGAGTGGTCACTTTCCTTGGCCAGGAAATGGTCTGGGAGGGAGAGGGTCTGCCAGGTTTGGACAGGTTAGGAAGGTGTACGTGGGCAACGCAGACTGTTACAACCAGGCTTCTTTTCCCAGTAGGATAGGGCTAGGTACACAGAAACAACCAGAGGGCTACTGCAGTCACCAAAGGCACCCTGCCAACCCTTGCTTCTATACCGAGCTAACAAGCTCATGATGGGTATATTCAAAGGTACCTGGTACCGATGAGGTACAGGCTCTGGGACCCCCCTTGAGTTCTCCTTGAATCTTTGAGGTACAGGCTCAGGGAAACCCCTTGAAGTCTGACTGAATCTTCCCAATTGATGAAGCATTTGCAGAGGCCATAAGTATTTCATTGTGGCTGGGCCCAAACCTCTGTTACTAGCCTGGGCCTCCACTGTCCATCTGCTTCCCACCCTTGAGCCTATCAAAATACCAATTCACTCTTGCACTGACCTCCTTAACACCTCCTTTAGACCCTCCTCAAACTCATTACTGGAGTCTGACCTCATTGACTCCTCCTGAAGACCCTCCCCAAACTCCTCCTCTAGACCACTCTGTTTATAAGACTCCATCTTCCCTCCATGTGGTGTGAGAGCGCCACAGAATGCTATAGCACAGATTTGCTCTGTGAGAGCGCCATAGAATAGCTTAGCACAGACTTGCTGTGTGAGAGTGCTACAGAAGGCCCTAGCACAGACTTGCTATGTGACAGCACCATAGAGTTTTCTAGCACAGACTTGCTCTGTGTCCAATACAGGCGAACTTCTAATAAACTCTACTTTTCTTCGGCTGAGAAGACTTGAGTAGAATTCTTTCTGCAGGACCTGGCATGTTGGTATTTTGGGGTCTCAGGCACCCCTAACCCTCTTTGGGTAAACCTCTTTAGTACCTTACTGGTTCCCTTTATGTAACAGCATAAAACCACAAACTTTGGGGTTTATTAGAGGATTTAGAATTTAGAATTAGAGGATTCTATTCCTCTTTTCAGTCCTCATCCTTCCTGACCTCCATTTAAAAGATTTGACACACCCTTCTTGTGGATACTCTCTTCTTCCCGTATTTTCAGAAAGCTGTCCTTCTCTTGATTCCTCTTCCGCATGGCTGACCCCCAAAAGCAGTCTCCTTTGCTGGACCACAGTTCAAGTTCTTTCCCTGTACCCTCTTTCTCGATGAGCTCAGACATGGCTCCCACGATCATTTCCATGCAGATGACTCCCAGTTCTAGAGATCAAGCCTTGTCTTTCCCAAGCTTCAATCCCAATTCACCAAATGGACATCCCATAAGCAATTCAAATTCCCTCTCCTCCAAACTTCCTCGTTTTTGTTTACAGTACCACCATCCTTATAGTTCCCTAGGTCTTCAACCTCAGAATTATCCTTAACTCTGCCCTACCCCATCCCTAGCTAACCAACAGCCAAGTCTTCTCGATTTAATCTTCAAAACATCCTTCCCTTTCTCTCCATTTTGCTGGTCACCACACTCTTCAAGCCTTCATCACCTTTTCCTAAGATGAACCAATAGCATCCTCCCTAGTGGGTCAGTCTCTCCCCTCTCCAATCTCTCCACACAGGGACCAAAACAATTTTCCAAAAACACAAGTCTGACCCTGTCACTGCCCAGCTCCAGAACCTTAAGTGGCTTCCTATTGTCTTTAGAATGAGACAAAACTCCTCGGGCTGCTGTTTAAGGCCTCTGCAGTCTGGCTCCAGCCTCAAACTCTTCTCAAGCCTTCAAGCTGCCCCCTCCCCCACCTCCCTCCACCCTAACTGTCACCTTTCCAGGCACATACTGCCACCCAAAGGCTCCCTCCTCTCTCTGTAGTAGACCAGACTTTCAGGGGTCCCCTGGCCCCATTAAGGAAATGCTCCCCTCTTCTATGAGGTCACTACGCTGATACGCAGGAGGAGTATAATCTTGTTGGATGGATGCTTTCATTGGTTCTATGAATAACTAAAGAAGTTTCAGGGTAGTTAATGAGCAAGTCTTGTTTGTGACTCCCGGTTTGTTTGTCTCAGGACATGGTCCTAAAATGAAGTCTTAATGAAAAATTAGCCTTGGGCTAGGGTAGGGAGTGGTCGATTCCAAAGGGGGGTCCTTGCATTCCCGTTCCTTAAGAATTTCTGCCATAGGGAATATAAGCCTTGTGATTTTCTGGTATCTTGGCTCTGTATGAAATGGTTCTGTAATAAACAGACTATCAAATACATCCCCATCTCTCTTTTATTCTGCTGGTTGCTGGGCCATACAACTGTGCTGGTAACAGTATCTCTCCTCAATACAGCTTACCCTTTCTTGCCTCTGAAACCTTGCTTAATTCTTCCCTGGGCCTGGAATGTTCAGCCTTCCTCCCACACTTTATGTGTTTAAATGAGAATTCAACAACTCCTTCCCGGTGAAGTCCTCCCCAAGCCTCCCAGTTGGATGACCTTTCTCCTCAGCTCTCACAGAGTACACTGCTTTGTGACTAATGCAAAGAATATGGAGTCCAGACGAGGAGGCATACCAGCAGAGGGAAAGGGGCCGTCTAGAACAGAATGGTCATTCCATACATAGTTAAAATGCAAGAATTACACTGGGTGCTATTGCCTGGTTGTGTTTCACTGTCACTGGGGAGGGCACAAGAGTGAGGGGTAGGATGTCATTTTCCTAGAAATGATTGTGATTTGGGGGTAAAAAGCTTCAATAAAATGCATTTTTAAATATTTTAATTCTAATTCATTTATCATATAACATATATTTACAGAAGTCTTATTGCCCTGTTAGACTATAAGCTGCAGGAGGGCAGGATTCATATCTTACCCAAAATTTGGACCCCTCAACCACCACTACCAGCAATATTCTGCAGACAAGAGTGAATGGGGAGACCCCTGGGTGAAGACTCCCCAGAGATAGGTTTTATTAAGTCTATTTTTCTTTACCTCACTTATCTACCTCTGTATCAGAACGTGTGTCAGATCCTTTGTTAAGGCAAAGGACAGACCAATGAGGGCAAGAGTACCTCCCCACGTCAGAATGTTCGAGGTGAGGGACAGCAGGGCAGGGCGGGTTGAAACTTCTTTGTTTGAATTCGAGCCTAAACGAGGCCCCGCCCCTCTTCCAATAGGAGTCGAGGGGAGTCCTGGAAGTCACTCTTTCTCTTTGTCCTTTTCCGGCGCTGAGCTTGTACCCCCATTCTCATCTAATAGAAGTCAGGGACGACGAAAGAATGTATCTTTACGACACTCAGGGTATAAAACCTCAACCCCGGAAGGATCAAGCGGCCTCCTTCTTCTGACCTGCATTGGAGAGGGACGCTCCCATTCCCGGGAATTGGTATGTTCACCGCAAGGGTTCCTCTGATTTTTCTTTAATTGGGTAAGTAGTTTTCTAACCCACACAAGAGGTACTGCATAAATATCTACTACTGAATCCTTACCCTCCTTTCTGCACCCACTGAGGGCGACAGTGCTAATCAAATGAAATATACACCAACGCTTTTTAATAACTCACTAAATACTCCTTAAGTGCCAACCATGAGAGCAGGGGCTGCCTTTCCATTTGGGACCCCACAGACCGTGCCACGCCAGGGCCTCCTACCCTCCACTATCTCCTGATGGCCGTCTAAGCTCACGTTCCTTGTTTCTACAATGTTATCCATCTCATCCTTTGACATCTCCTTTTTTCCTTTTGCCTTCAATCTTTCCCAATATCAGGGTCTTTTTCTCCTCTTCCCATTATATGACCAAAGTATTTAGCTTCGGCTTCACTATCTGACCTTCCACTGAATAGCCTGATTTGATGTCCCAAAAATCTGGCACAGAGCAGGCATTTAATAAATGTTTCCTGACAGACTCTCTAGCTCAACAACAATATCCACTCCCAGAGTATCACCCTCCAGGTGCTTGGGCTTGCAGGTGAGAGTCCATCCACACACCTCATGAGATCCATGGTTCCTGAAAAGATATTAGCCTAACGATCTATACAAAAACAACCAAATGGATGAAGAGTTGGCCCAGACTATGACAAGTAGCTGGCAATCCAATGAGTCAATCCATCAAAACATGTAATTGGAATTAGAACTGTAGATGGCCAATGAGTTGGGCTCCAAACTGAATACGACAGAGAAAAGAAACCAGGTTGGATCTGGGAAAGTGAGCAGTACTTTTAAAGTATCCCAGCTGTTTTCTGACATAAAAGATATTTTTTAAACCTCAGTATTATTTTAGTAATGCTGTATGGCTTCAAACTGTGATCCAGCCGCTCTGGAGAGCAATACCCAAAGGACTATAAATACATGCATACCCTTTGACCCAGCAATATCCCTTCTAGGGTTATATCCCAGAGATCAGAGAAGTGGGAAGAGGACCCGTATGTACAAAAATATTTATAGCAGCTCTTTTTGTGGTGGCAAAAAATTGGAAAACAAGGGGACACCCATGAATTGGGGAATGGCTGAACAAGTTGTGGTACATGAATGTAATGGAATACTACTGTGCTATAAGAAATGAGGAACAGACGGACTTCATAATAACCTGGAGAGACTTATATAAACTAATGCTGAGCAAGAAGAGCAGAACCAGGAGAAATTTGTACACAATCACAGACACAATGTATGTGTGATGACTAACCTCAATAGACTGGGCTCCTCTCAGCAATACAAGGTTATAGGACAACTCCAAAAGACTCATGATTGAAGATATCCACATCCAGATTGAGCACTGATTGAAACAAACTACCTGCTCTGTTTCTTTTTCTGGTCTTGTTTTGTTTCCTCTTTCCCACTGATCATTCCATCAATTACAATCCTTCTTTACAACCTGACTAATGATTAATGGGAAGATATTTGTAGATCCTGTACCCGAGTGCATGCTACCATGATGGGGGGGGGGGGGTTGGAGAGGGAGGAGGAGAAAATCTGAAACTCAAGGGACTGGAGAACTGAATGTTGTAAACTAAAAGTAAATAAACCAATTTAATTTAAAAAAAAAAGGTTCAGCAGCCTCATCTCAGGCTACTCCCTTCTGTTTCCCTAACATAGCCAGTGCTCTCAGGATCCTGTGCCTTCCTTCCCCATGCCTGGAATGCCCAGGATCCCTCCCCTCTTTGATGCCCGTGCTGCCCCTCTCTACCCTTTAAAGAGGAAATCTTCCTGGAATCTTCCTCCTCAGACCTCCCTCACATTGTGCTTTCTGGGGAAATCTTTAACCAAACAAAATGCATCTATTGATCAGTTATGTGCCAGCCCCTGAGAAGAAAAAGGCCAAAAGGAAATTGTCCTACTATTAAGGAGAAAATGCACACACATCTAAGCACTTGCAGAAGAGAAGGTCATTTCAGGGGAGAAGTTCAAGCATCTGGAAGGGATCAAGGAAGACCTCAGGCAAGAGATGGCATTTGGCAGGAGCTTCAAAAGGAACTAGGCTAGGTTTCTAGAGGCTTTATGTAGAAGGCAGGCTTGAGTTCCACCTTCTAGGAAATGAGGGTTTCTATGACACAGAGGGAGAGAGAAAGGGAGGAAGGAATGAAGGGAGGGAAAGGAAAGGGGGAAGGCAGGAAAGAAGAAGAGAGGAAGGGGGTGGTAAAGGAAGGGAAGGAGGGAAGGAGCAAAGAAAGGAAGAAGGGTGGGAGGACAGAAGAGAGGAAAAGAGGAGGGAGGGAGGGAAGGAAGGAGGAAGGAAAGAAGCATTTATTAACTGCCTACCATGTGTCAGGTACTGTTCGAAGTGCTTTACAAATATTATCTTATTTGATCCTGACAAGAAAACTGGGAGATAGATGCTATTATCCCCATTTTTCAAATGAGTAAACTGAGGCAGGCAGCAGCTAAGTGACTTGTCCAGGGTTGCACAGTTAATAAGTGCCTGTGTTTAGAGCTGAATTCAGGTCTTTCTTACTCCAGGCCCACCTTAGTCTCTGCCTCAAGGTGAGGGAAATGTACATTTCTAGTATGGAAGAAAGCCTATGCAAAGGTAAGGAGGTGGTAGATGAAAGGTTGTGTACTGATGGATGACCAATTTGGCTGGACCACAAAATACATGAAGAGAAATCATATATAATAAGCCCTGAATGGCAGATCAGAGCCAGGGTGTGAGGGGCTTTAAATGAGAAACAAAGGCGTTCCTATTTGCTCTAAGAGGTACTAAAGAATGACAGGCGTCTATGGAGCAGGGGAGTAACACTTCATGCCTTCCCTGTGTAATGCATTTCTCATGGTGCTGTATTATATAAATGTGCATATTTGTAGCTCTAGCTCTAGGACTATACCAGCCTAGCAACTATAAAATAAGTAGTGCCTGGGTCTAACAAACTGTAATCTCTACCACGGCAAGGACTGCATCTATTCTGAGCTTTCTATCTCTACTTAGCCCGGTATTCTGTATACAGGTAACTCATAACAGGCGTTTATATATGAATGAAGAGGTAGCCTATGGCACAGTAATCTTTTCCCTTTTTTTTATCCCCAGGCCTGATTACACTGTGAGAAAAGTGCCCGGTATACAATGGAGTATGTCCTAAATGCAGGCTGTTTTTATCTCCACCATCATCATCACCATCATCTAACTGCTGGAAAACTCATTGGCCCAATTGGTCAGAACATGGGAACAGAGTTATCATATCTCCAAGACAATCCTGGATAAGAAATACCATGACTGCATTCTGCCCTTTCTTTGGGTCTGGACTAAAAGGAAGCATGGCAACCAACCACAGAAAATGAAACATTGAGGCAGAGAAATGCAGGAAGACACCTCTGAAGGACAATATTCCTCCCCCTGCCTTGAGAGCCCTTTAGGGCAGCACCCTGTGCTCCCCCCCCCACCCTTCCTAGACAGAAACACTCTCATACTGTGCTAGAAAGGGGCTTTCTTATGTTGGCTACAGTGGCTCCTGCCCCCAGAGGAATCTGGTGCTTACAGGGGACAAGAAAGAAGGCAGGGTCCTGAAAAAGCCAGCGTGGAACAAGGAGGAAGCCAGGCTGAGAAGGGATGCCTTCTTGGACAGACCTTCTGCAGCTACAGGGAGGAGTGAGAGCAGCCTCTCGGGAACCAGCTCAGCTCATAGGAAACATCTGGAGCCTCAAAGCTGCTACCCGAGAGACTCCCTCTGACGATCATTCTCTCCTTGGGCCGTGTGTTCAGATCCTCTTCCTTCGGGACCGGCTCAGGTGCAGAATCCTTCTGGAAGGTCCCAGCCGACCTCCCCTCCAGCCCCACGCACTTTGCTGGGATCTTCTTTTTCTCCCCGTACCTGATGCCACCACAGAAAAAGCTCTGTGTCTACACCTAAAGGGCCTGGATCCTAATCCCATTCAAGCTCCAGATTCCTTGGGTGACCCTGACCAAGTCACATCCTCCCTGCCCCTCAAAGTCATCATCTGCACAATAAGGGTATTTCTTGGATTAGTTAGGTGACTAACCCGGGCCTGGAGTCAGGGAGACTTGAATTCAAATCCAGCCTCAAACACTTACTAATTGTGTGACCCTGGGCAAGTCACTTCACCCTGTTTGCCTCAGTCTCCCCATCTGTAAAATGAGGTGGAGAAGGAAATGGCTAACCAGTCCGGTATCTACGCCAAGAAGACCTCAAATGCGGTCGGAAAGAGTCAGACACGACTGAGAAGAACGACTCAGTAACACCACAAGATAGACACTGTTTAAATCACTTCAAGTCTTGAGGCCTCGGGTTCTTCGTCTGTACAAAGACGGGGCTGGGCTGGTGGATTTAAGACCCCCGGTACCTCTAAAATCTACTAACCTACTCACCCACGTGATCGTGGGCAAGTCAGTTTCCCCTCTCCGTGCCTCAGTTTCCCCACCTGTAAAATGGGGAGTTTGGCCGGTGAAGTCACTTGCCACTCTAGCGCTAGGAGCTTTGGGGTGTCAGGGGGAGGGAGCTGGGAGGGTTGAGGGGCGGTCCAAGGTGAAGGTCTGAGGAGGGGCGGGGACGACAGCTACAAAAAGGTGCGGGAAGGAGGACGGCTCGGAGGAGAAAAGGCTGTGGACCATACTCACCAGGAGGGACACGCCGAAGCCCGGCTGGTCCGCGGGGGAGGCGCCAGGTGCCATGGCCTCAGCCGAACCGGAGCGAACGCGACTCCGAGATCACCGCGGCGCCATCCCTCTCACCAACTACCTGGGCGCCGCCATCTTGGCGACTTCCTGCCGATAGGGAGTACTTCCGGGCCGCCTGACGTCACTGCCATAACAACTCCACGTGCGAGCGGAGGCCGACCGGAGAGGGAGGCCGAGAAAGAGTCGAGGGGGCGGAGTGATCATGACAGTTATCGCGAGATTTGTGTAGGCCGCTCTCCCCTTTGCCCCGCCCCCCATGGCTCCCCACAGCCCCCGCCCCACCGATAGCAAATGGCTGAGTTGTGACGCCATGTTGAGGAGGAAATGGGCTTCCCTTTTGCTGTGGAGACGGCGGCCCCCGAAAATGAGTCGAGCTTTAAGCCTTACCCCATTCCCAAAGCACGCCCGACTCCGAGGCATGCGCAGTCCACTTTGGGATGGGAGCGGGCCTGAGGGTGAGCTGCCGGAGGGGGTGTGGCCAGACGTGGGCGTGGGCAGGCAAAAACCTGTGCCTCACTCTTTTCTGTCCAGTCAAACTCTCCATGACCCCATTTAGCAGAGATACTGGAGTGGTTTGCCTTTGCCTTCTCCAGCACATTTACAGATGAGGAAGCTGAGGTAAACAGGTTGAAGTGACTTGCCTAGGGTCCAAAGCTGAATTTGAACTCAGGTCTTCCTGACTCCAGGTCCCGCTCTATGCACTTCACCACCTAGCCGCCCCAACCCTGTATGCCTCAGTTTCCTCATCTGTAGAATGAGGATAACGACCCCTCCCAGGCTCGTGGTGAGGACCAAGCGAGACAGCAATGGGCGCGGCGCCCAGTGGGCGCTAGGGCAGCGATCCTCATTATGGTCACGGTGGGCTCAGACCCCTCCCCACACGCAGGTGCGCCCTACCTGCGCGACCTTGGCGTCTGTGAGAACAAGACCCACCGCTGTCACCCTCCCCAGTGACATCCTCCTGTATTGTCCCGTGCCGCACCCCGCAGGCACCGGTGCCTCCGCATTGCCCTCCGTCTGATCCCCCTCCAACATTAGGAGCTGGGGCGCTGCACCCTCCCGCTTTGTACCGAGGGACTCCCCGCTCTGCTCTGGACCAGCTCTAAATACAGCATCCTATGAATGGGGGTGGGGGAGTCATTGTCGCCCCCCAAAAAAGCTTTACTCATGGGATCGCTCTTTCTTACTTTAGCCAAGTATTAAGTGAAAAGGGATTTGGGAAAAGTTACCGTCGTCCTACTGGAGATTTTTATCCATGTTACCAGCCTTTGCAGAAATTATGTGGAGAAAAGCACCTTTTAAAAGTTGGCTTAGAAGAGGTCGCTACTTCTCTTTTAAATTATATTGCGTTGTGACCACAATGATATAAGTGGTAAATAACAGTAATAATAATGAAACAGAATGATGTGTAATTATGACAGCCAAGCCTGGACCCAAAAAAGAGTTGAGAAAATGCGCATACCTCCTTCCGCTGCAGAGATGGAGGGTTACGGGTGTAGAATGTTTCAGATATTGTCAAATAGAGTTGATGCATTGGTTAGTTTTGCTAACGTCCTTTTTTGTCTTTTTAAAGCCCTTTGACAAAGGATAGCTCCCTGGGCAGGGAACTATGTAGCAGAGAAATAGAGTCCTGGACTTGGAGGCAGAAATATCTGAGCATGGATCTTGTCTCAGATAGAGTTTGTATGAGCCTGGGCCAGGCAACATTCCTCTCTCCTAGCCTTCGTTTTGTTTTGTTGGTTGGTTGGTTTTTTTAATCTGTAAAAGAAGCATAAAAATGACACCTACCTCCCTATGTTGTAGTGAGGATAAAATGAAATAATATATGTGAAACACTTGGCAAACCTTAAAGTGCTATATATAGAGATATAGATATAGATATATATACATATAAAATGCAATGCCAGCCATTATTATATGAGAGAGAGAGAGACTTAAATTAGGAAATGGAGACATGGTATTAAAGCAAAAGGCATTAATAAAAAGGATTTAATATTTCAAAATAAATTTGGTTTGACTTCCCCATTGAAATTTGATGCAGTGAGGATGATGATGATGATGATGATGGTGTTTTCTGTTCATTTCAGTCATGTCTGACTTTTCATGACCTCATTTGCAGTTTTCTTGGCAATGATACTAGAGTGGTTTACCATTTCCTCCTCCAGCTCGTTTTCTTTTTCCCCAATTACATGTAAAAACAATATTTAACATTGGGTTGTTTTTTTTTAAGTTTTGAGTTCCAGATTCTGTCTCTCCCTTCTTCCCTTCCCCCTTTCCTGAAACAGTAAGTAATGTGATACAGGATATACATGTGCAATCATGTAAAACACTTCCATATTAGTCATTTTGTGCAAGAAGATTCAAAAACAAAGGAAAGAAGGAAGGAAGGAAGGAAGGAAGGAAGGAAGGGAGGGAAAAATAATATACTTCAGTCTGTCCAGCTTGTTTTGCGGATCAAGAAATTAAGGCAAACAGGCCAGATTTGAACCAGGATAATGAATCTTCCTGACTCCTGGCCTTGCTCTCTGTCCATGGTACTCCTAGCCTAACTGCTATAATAACACAGCTGTAATAATAATAGATTTTATATACGTATATATATATATGTAAAATCTCTAATGCATTATAAAAGACTCTGAGGTCTGTACTATAGGTATTATTTTTCTTATTTTACAGATGAGCAAACTAAGGATCAGAGAAATATGTCCATGATCACATAGCCAGCAAGCTTCTGGGGTGGTATGTCAGTTCAGGTCTTCCTAACTCCTAGTCCAGCATTCTTTCTACTATAAAGCAGAGATAAATAAGTTATCCAGGGACAAGGAGGAGCCATTGCCTGGACCTAGCATCTAATTTAGGAATGTCCTTAGAAGCTGTAATATCAACCCCCCAGCACCTGAAGAATGAATTTAACCCTGATTCTTAGAAATATGTAAAAAGTTCACTTGAAATGATCTCCCTATGAACTAAAATCACCTGAACAATGTTAAGCATCCACACCCTGTTTTCCAGATCACTTGAAGGTTGGCTCTCATTTGGTAAAAGAAAATTGCATTTTATTTTTTCTGAGTAACCAAGATTATAACTTTGATTTCTCAGGTGCAAGGTGCTTCTTCTCCCTAATGCAAGTCAGAATCAGGCAGAAATGTCCTAATCTATTCTTTAATTCTAAAGGAAAAAAGCATTCCCACTTATTTCCAAATACCTCCTAAAGCCTCTTGGGAAATACATGTGTTGCAGCCCTGGCTTAGGTTCTACATGTGTGAATTGCTATAACAGGAGCTGTGATTACTTGCGGTGCCTTTTCAGATGGAGCCATCTGATGAAGCGCTACGCCGTGTGCATAGAGAGCAGCTTGTCTCGCCTGAACTTAAGTTGAAAGGATGCAATAATAAGAAAGATGCTAATTTGTACCATATTGCAAGGGCATCATGATAAGATTCTCACTCATGCCCAGTTATGGGATAAATTGGTTGGGGGATAAAATACTTTGTTTATTGTTTTTGTTTTTATGCAGATATGCATTGAAATGCTTTATGACAGACCAGCAAAGTAGTCTGAGCGTAGATGCCATTTCTACCTGTGTGACCTCCTGGGCCTCAATTTCTTTCCTCTGTGAAATGGATGAACTTAAGCTCGCTTGCAGATTTAACCTATGAGCTAAGGATCCTACGATTTGGGGGTGTCACCTCACCTCTCTGGGCTTCATTTCCCTTATCTGTAAAACAGCACTAAATCTTGATCTTCTGTTATAGATTAATTTGGTACAAGAGGATGCAGAAGAAAATACTGACTTTGGATTCTTGATACTTCTTAGCTGGGTCACCTGGAAGAAGTTACTTCATCTTCCTGGGCCTCAGCTTCCTTATGTGTAAGATGAGAAGTTTGAATCAGAATACTTCTGAAGTCCCTTCCAGAGGAAAGAAGGAAGGAAGGAAGGAAAGAAGGAAGGAAGGAAGGAAGGAAGGAAGAAAGGAAAGAAGGAAGGAAGGAAGGAAGTGTTGAGGGTTAAGGGAGAGATGGATTTCTAGGAAATCCTTCGAGGGTTCTATTAGTCTGAAAGAATTAGCAGGATTAAGCAATCTTGGCAGTTTTATAAAAGTTTATTGTTACATTGAGGCAAGGGGTGAAGTAAGGAGACCTGCAAGCTGATAGATATTAAAGGCAGAGTTACCAAGTTAGTGTGACACTCTTCAGCAGGCAGGGGTCTAGAAAGACGACCTGCCAAGTGCAGGGCGGGGGGGGGGGGAGAGGGGGCGGTCAGAGAAAGCCTGCTAGAAAA
>CM053583.1:399092821-399113197 GCA_028627135.1 Pseudochirops cupreus | reverse complement strand
TATAAAATTATTTTCGTTGCTACTTCATAACTGTAATTTTGCTACTGTTATGAATCGTAACGTAAATATCTGATACGTAGGATGTATTTTCATTGTTACAAATTGAACATAACCCACAGGTTAAGAACCGCTGCTCTAAACCTTCCCTGTTCCTATGTTACTGTAGAGGGAAACACCATCCTCCTGCTCCCTCAGTCTCCCAATCTGGAAATCATCCTGGACTCCTCACTATCTCTGGTGCCCACATCCAAGCAGTTGCCAAGATCTGTTCAATTCACCTTTGCAATACCTCTCCTATATGCTTCCCGTCTCTCCTTTGACACTGCTCCCACCCTAGTGCAGGCTCCCCTCCACTCCTGCCTGGACTACTGTGTCTGCCTCCAGGCTCTCCCCACTCCAGTCCAACACTCCATGATGCCACTAAAACAATCTTCCTAGAAGGCAGGTTTGACCATGTCACCATTCTACTCAATAAACTCCAGTGGCTTGATACTGCCTCCAAGAGCAAAGAGGCCTTCAAAGCCTTTCATAACCTAGTGCTCCCTCCCCACCCCCCCCAGTCCTTTTACATGTACTCTTCAATCCTGTGACACTGGCCTCTTGGCCATTTCACCAACAAGACATTCATCTCTTGGCTTCAGACATTCTCTGTGACCGTCCATCCTCCATGTCTGGAATGCTCTCCCTCCTTCACTTGGACTACTGGCCTCCCTGGCTTCCTTTAAGGCCCAACAGGATACTTCCCCCAACCACTCTAAATTCCAGCACTTTTCCTCTCTTAATTATTTCCTACTTATCCTGTCTGTGGTGCTTTGCATGTATTTGCATGTTACACACACACACACACACACACACACACACACACACCCCCATTAGACTATAAGTTCTTTTAGGGCAAAGACTCTCTTTCCCTCTTTTTGTATACCCAGTGTTTAGCACAGTGCCTGAAATGTAGCAGGTGCTTAATAAATGTTTAACGAATAGAACTGAGCTCAGAAATGGCTGAATGATCCGACGAAAAGCATAGTGATCTATCCATTGTTGCCAACTTCAAGGACAGTGGCTAGTGGAATCATGAGGGATTTGCCTTTGGCCCTATGCTATTCAATATTTTTATCAATATTTTTTCTCTATTAAACAGTATTTTACTTTTTCCAATTACTATAAATTCAATTTTCAACACTCATTTTTAAAATAAAACTTTTTGAGTTCCAGATTTTCTCCCTTCCTCCCTAAGACAGTAAGCAATTTCATACAGGTTATATACACGTAACCATGTAAAACATATTTCTATATAAGTCAAGTTATATAAAAAGAAACAGAACAAAAGGAAAAAAACCACAAAAAAAAAAAGGAAAAATAGTATGTATCACTCTGCATTCAGACTCCATCAGTTCTTTCTCTGGAGGTGGTTCATCGATATTTTGGGTGAAGGAATAGATGGCTTGCTGACCAATTTTTCAGATGACTCAAAGCTAGAAGGTATCAATAACCATGTGGTGAGGATCCCGGAAGATTACACAGGATTAGAACAAAAGACCAAATTTAATGATATTGAGAGGATTTAAAGTCTTATCTATCTGCTAAAAAAACATCAGTTGTATCAATTGTAAGATGAAGGAGGAACAACTTTTCATGGGAAAAAATATCCCAAGGTTTTCATGGACTTAGAGCTAAAAGCAAGCTAACGTTGTGGCCTGTACTGAAAATCCCAGTGGTTAGAAAATAGAAGACGACACTTCACATTCTTTCCTTCCATAGCGTAGATGGTAGATGGCGCATTCTATTCATATCCAGGGGCCCAATTTAGGAAGGTCATTGACAAGCTAGGATGCTTGAGAGGAAGATGATCAACATGTTGAGAGGGCTGGAGTTCAGGCCATAACAGGATTGGCTGAAAGAAATCGATGCTTATCCTGGAAAGAAGACTAAGAATGGCTCTAATTGTTGTTCTCAAGTACCTGAAGGACAAGTATGCAATTCAGTAAGCATTTGATAGATGCCTACTGTGTGCCTAGTCCTGTACTGTGGAAGAGGCTAGTCTTCCTTCTAGCATAGGGGGCATAGCTAGGAACAAGGGCTGGAAGCAGTAGAGGCAACTTTGAGCTTGATGTAAGGAAAAACTTTCTAATAGTCTGTTTTTCAAAGTGGGTCATTCTAGGAGGTAAGAGAGGTCTTCAAGTGGAGGTAAAACAAAGTATTTCTAAAGGAATTTTATAAAGGGGATTTCTGGTCAAACACAAAACCAGGCTGGATTAAAAACAAACCAAAAGCACAGTGGAAAAAGGTAATATGGGAGTGCAAAGGAATGAGTCAGAAATAGTAGTTTTCCTTGAGAAACTAACATTTATTTCAACATATATTTTTGAGAACAGGACAGCAAAGAATATGGAGATAAATCTAGTAATGACGCAGTCAACAGGTAGGGGAGTAAAAGCAGGCAAATAGCAAAGTAACATAATATTGTCAAAATGACATATTTTTCAAAAAGCATGTATAAATATGGGTAAGGGGAGATGCATTTTAAAATAAATGCAACGTTTACACAACAGAAGCACTTTAACAGGTCTAAATGTGGAAAAAGATGAATAGGAGACTCTTCCCAATAAATATATTATTATGGTAATTCCTCTATATGGGAATAAATGTTCCTATGAGTTGTAGTGGTTCTAAAACTTTTTTCTCCTGGCACAGTATTTTCTGCCACAAAGAACTACAGAATGGTGAACTTTTAAACTGACACCATTAAGGGTAAATTGGGAGACTGGTACATGTCCCTTCAATTATGATGCATCATTTTTATTGAAATCTTTGCAAGTTCAAGATCTGTCTTATCCTGAGATCAATGCACGTGATACAGCCAGGTTTATCCTTTCCCTTACACAGAGGCTGGGTAAATAAAATTTATATTCAACAAAATGAATCACAAATTTCCTCTTATTTACAATAACAATAACCAAAATTACATGGCACGGTTAGTAAAATTTGTGGCAAAACCTTTGAGAATCACTGGGCTTTTTGGTAAACAGCTCTAAGGACCAACAGAGAAGTTAACAGAGCTAAGGGATAAAGCAAAGAAAGCGAACATTGGATAAAATACTAGTAATGAAAAAATATTTAAGAAAAATATTGTAGCAAAATTTTTTAAGTTAGCTATATCAGACATATGAAGATGGTTCAACATAAGGAAAATGATGATTTACTTAGAAAACCCAAAAGCAAAGAAACTGATACAATTGTTGATTCTGTAAAGAAGGGCACAAAACAAATGGATAAAAAGTTATTTCTGTATAGCAATAATAAAATCTGAGAAGAAATAATAGAAAGGGGAATTTCATTCAAAATAAATGCATAAAGTGGGAGTCAATCTACCAAGATACACTTCTTAATGTTTATACAAATATAATTACAAAACACTCTTTAGAGAAATGAAGATAATCTAAGTAACTGCAGCAGACGTTCACTGCTCATGGCTAGGCCACATTATTAGCAGAATAAAAAGGCTGTAAATACTTGGGTTCTGCAGTTTCTGGCACATAGAAGGTATTACAAAAATTCCCTTCTTTACCACAACTAAATTAATTTATAGATATATTGATACCAAAGAACCAATACTTTATGGGGCTACACAAAATAATAACAAAATTCACTTGGATGAACTAAAGCTATATGGATTCTCAAGAGAAATAATAAATGAACTATATATTATAACCAAGATAAAATTTCTCCCTAAAATATCTACAGCTGTGAACTTCTAGTACTTAGTTCTTAAAATAATGATAATCACACTCTTAAGAACTCAAACATATCAACTCAAAGTTAGAATGAAAAGATAAGAAAATAATTTACATATTTTGTAATCATCAAATATTACTTACAGAAACTTTTGGGAACTATGTTACCATAGAATTATAATACATATTACCTGATAAAACCTGGACATGAATTACAGACCTTTAGATATGTATATCTAGTTTTGCAACAAATGAGAAGCCCTCTTTCATAAATTATTAGTTTTTTCACTTGGCATCTTAACCTTACCCACAGACTATCTGTCTCTGGGCTAAAACCTTAGCAAGTCATGTTCTTCCTTGTAAAAAAACAAAATAGTAGACTCAAATATACAAATTCAGCAGCAAGACTTGATGTTAGTCCAATCTAAGTCACTACATGAGAAGATCCCATAAAAGTTCATTCTTTCGGGGGATGGAACAATCCAGATTTGCTGTTTCAGTTAAGAATAGTTTTATCCCCAAGAATATTCCAAAAATCTCAGATATGCTGGATTAGTTGGTTCAATCATCCAACTTTAAACCTTGCTCTCTTTTGATTAAGCATATGCTCTGCACAGAGAGTGTTTCATGATGACCTCAACAACTGCAAGAAATGTTTCTAAAGTATATGACACAATCAAACAATCTTGGGTATTTGAGACTGAAACTCAAAATCGCTTAAGATGCTGGGATCATGGCTCTTTTCATCAGTACTAAAAAGGTACAGGCTTGGGGCACCCTCTAGTGTCCAGCCTTATCACATGCAAGGATTGTTGCTCAACATGAGTGCAAAACCAAACGTCTAGGAAAAAATATTCTTTCTTACAGTGAAAAAGATCTGCTTACTATCTCTTCCATTTCTACTAAACAGTCTGTCTTTCTTATCATATTTGTGCTAAGTCTACATGACCTAACCCGTGTATCATCACTGCCTTCCATTCCTATGTCTTCATTATTTCCTTTTTCCAGCACTTCTGCCTTCTGACAAGAAAGGGAAAAAGAAAGGATATGAAAAACAAACCAGCCAATTAGGCAACTTACTGGAAACATCAGTAATATTTGCACACAGCAGATCTTTGGAGCTGGAAGGGCCCTTAAAGATCACCCACACCAACCCCTCACATTCACAATTAAGGAAACTGAGGCCCAGAAAAGTGTGGCAACTTGGCCAAAGCCACACGGCTAGTAAGTGGCAGGGGTCCTGGGGCCTCCTCATTAGAGGTACGCTCTACTGCACCAACACTACTCCGTAAGCAAAGATTTCAGGAGGATAGAGAAACCACCCACATGTTTTTCCTCCATGTGGCTCTACCTTCTTCTTTGACCACTGGCATTCTCTACTTTCTAAGTCAGGATTCTTGCTTTTCCTCCATGGTTACAGAGTTCCTCCGATTTTTTACACATCAAGCATAAACTTATTTTCCTCCTGATTTATGGAACTAATTCTTGCGAGGATGATCACAATTTTTCTGTAGAATGCAATCTTAAAGTAATCTGTGATCAAATGCCAAACAAATGACTTTTTGGCTTCTTTAGTTATTTCATAAGAGAGCCTACATATTCTCCTAAAATCTGGCTCTTCTGGCACCCAAAGTGAGGTCTTCCCATTCTTTCTTGATCTAGAATTTGAGACTGAGGTGTGGGTCATAAATTAAGCTTACTCTGGGAGAGGTCTTTTCTCCTGACAAGCTTTTATAGTCTAAAGGGAATTTTTTAAAAATTTATATTGAAAAAATATATAGGAATAATTTTAATCAAGATCTCCTAAATTAATATAGCATTTGTTCTTGAAGAACAATACCTGAATACCAGGAAATGTGGAAGAAAAAGGAATGAAGGAAATTATACTTCAATGGAAAAACAGATGTAAATTTGGCTGACAGAATGTCATATGCCACAAGAGAATTAAGTAATGACCCTCCAATACCTGAGAAAACAACCAAGAGGCAGAAGTTCTCTGCGATCTCCATTATGAATACACTCAGATTTAAGGGGTTTCATGGTTTGTTTTGAGAACTAAAGTCCTAAAGGCAAAGGCACCATCTGAATGTACCAAAGGTTTACTGGTGAGGAGGAGGAGGGTGTACATCTGGCATTCATGGGCTGCCACAAGCAGGGGAGTGGAGTCAAGCCTGTCAACGATAAACGTGTATGGGATGCGTGGCAGTGGCCGTGACAAAAAGTATGAATAACATCCATGCTAACGTCTACAAGTAAATCTAAAGCAAGCATAAGTAACCAAAAAACGCCAGCCGGTTGGCATTTTAAAACATTTTAAACACACAATCACAAAATGCCACGTTGAGTTGCTTGAGTCCCTGCTATAATGGCAATTAGGGTTGTGGAGGATACTTCAGCTGCTGGCAAAGTGACAGAACGGTTGCAAGACAAGGCACGAACCATCCCCTTCCCTTGAGGTGCAGTGGCAGCGGGTGTGAGGCACGCCCACGAAAGAGCGGCGAAGGCAGAGATGGGGGAGCGCTGGGGCTCATGGGCCTCGGACCTCCAGAACCCCCGTCCTCACGCGCCACACGCAGGCCACGAGGAAAGATTCCTCTGGAAATTTGTGAGAAGGTGGTATTTCCATTATAAAAATTAGGCCAGTCTACGTATTTTCAGCTTTTATACTCTGAATCTTGGCCAGCAAGGCACAGACCTCTGTTTGTAACACTGCCCTAGAACCCTAACTGCCCCCAGCAATACCATTTCACCAAGAATCTTGTTTTAGAAGAAATAACCACAGTGAGAGAGGGGGAGTAAGAAGGAATACCTGTATTTACTTCTAATTTTTCCTCAACTATGCAAATATTTATTGTCCAAAATAAAATATGTATTTTTGAAATTTTCACTTTAGTTCTCTGCCTTACATCTCAAGATTTAAGAGTATTCCCTTGAATGATTATAAATCAACATGTCACTAAAAAGCCACAAAAATAGAGAAACATAAACACAAAAATACAGGTGTGCATCTATTAACGTTACTTTGTCAGCTCCTCTCTTTTTCTTCAGTTTGGGCAATCCTCTGGAACATTTAAGCACCAGCCGAGTGGAGGCAGTGTGATGGACAGAGTCCAGGAGCAGAGAACAGGCTCCAGTTCTGCTTCTGACACTCACTGTTACTATTCCTCACCCTCCACAGACCTGAGCTTCCTGATCCGTGAAAGGAGGCGGCTGGCCTTGACGGTCTCTACGGTTCTTTCCAGACTGGGGTCTAAGACTCTAGGATTTCTATCAAAGTAGAAATTCAGACGGCACCTCCCTCCCAGGGCGGTTGTGAAGATCAAAGGAGAGAATAGTTATAGAGTGCTTACTTAGCCCAGTACTGACACACAGTAGGCACCACAAAATATTAGCTATTACTATTTTATTATTACTATAACATTCAGATATATTCTAAAACCATCACTTTTTGTTCATATCTCCTGAAAGATTCAACAGTCATGTTCCAATACACATGAGTAGTTTTTTCTTGAGAGAATTTACCTTTCCCAAAAGGTTAGCTTTAATAAACAAAAGTACAAGTACAAAAACTATCAATAATATATGAAAACTGAACAAACATCTAAATAAAATATTCTCTTCCTTCAAATCTATTTTTATATTAAAGACCAAGTGTGTAAAACTTTCCTCTTTTTATCTATTAAAATAAAATGAATTATTCATAATTTCATTAAAAATGAATAATATTTATGTAGGAAACACAGCAGCATTAGTATTTCATCAGACAACGTGATTGCTGGATTGTTACACGTAAATATTGTAATTATTCATTTAACTGAACAACAACAAAAGGTCAGGTTGAATGGAGAGAAAATGACAGGCCTCCAAAAGCAGGGTAATTCCATTGTTCCCTCTGATTCCTAGGGAATGAAAAGGGGAAACAAAATGGAAATGTAGCCCCTTATTCCTCCCCCACCCACCCAATA
This sequence comes from Pseudochirops cupreus, assembly GCA_028627135.1. Lineage (NCBI taxonomy): Eukaryota > Metazoa > Chordata > Mammalia > Diprotodontia > Pseudocheiridae > Pseudochirops > Pseudochirops cupreus. Next base: position 399,105,498 of record CM053583.1, on the reverse strand, counting down.
ATGGAACCAACCCCGTTCTGCAGCGAAGGAGACGATTACCTAACAAAGTCCATGATTAAGGTTCCAACACTTGGGAACCTAGGGTAATCAACAAGAGGGGGACAGAAGCTCTGAAAGGTCTTACATCAAGCCTGAAAGACTTCAAAGATGGACCTGGGAGCACTGTGTTGGTCATCCAGGACCAGCCTAGTTTAGATGAAAATAGCATATTTCTATTAATTTCTCCCAAGTTTTCTTACTTTTTCCCCAAGATAGGTAACAATTAGAAGGCCAGAGAAAAAAAGAAGATAATTAAAGTCAATAATCTGTTGTCCAAGTGTATTCTGGGTATGAGTGTCAATGTGTTCTGAGCATCATAAGGTCACTAGGAAAGATAATGGGAAAATGTGATATTTAAAAAAACTGAACCCTTCAAAAATAACTTTTGCAAAGATTAAGAAAAATAAATTAAACCTGGTTTCAAGTAAATCAAACATAAAAAAGGCATCAAAAAAGCTAAAAGGTTGTTTTTTTCCATATCAGATTATTTTAACTGTATTATACTTTGAAAAAATTTTCTGTTTATTTAATACAAAAAAGTGCAATTGAGGGCCAAAATTCACATCTGAAACAGTGATAATTTCAGGGCTTTTGCATTTAAAGGATATTTTAATCTTACAGACACATCACTTGGGTGAATATAATATAGGCAGAGGTTATTAAGTAATTTAGTTTATGATAAGCTTCTGTGATTAAAAGAAACATTATTTTCATTTGTATAATATTTCCATTAATTAAAATGTCCCTTGAAGACATCTGTTCAAAGTCTGAAACATTAAAACAATGGAAAAATTCCAAAACCAAACTTTTTTTTTCCCATGAAGTTAACATTATGGAATTCTAACAGATGTTCTATTTGGTCATAGTTAATAAAATGAATTATATAGGAATTAAATGAAGCTCAACATATTTGTGTTAGATTTTAACATAAAATCAACTTCACATTAAAAAATAGAGAGACCTCCAATGACCCTCCCACCCCACCAGTAGAATTAATGAGTTGTACAAAAGACCATATGGTGCTTTACCACTTATGTAATGTGAAAAAACATCATTTTTGAGGCTTCTAAAGGAATGTAATATTGAGAATAAAGTCCTTTTTCCCGACACTCACTCCCTACCAAGAGTTCACAGAAATACTGCAGCCACCTTTTTCAGAGTTGTGTAAACCCTGCCTGTTCCATCTTCATCCAGGCCACAGAATATATTTCATCAGTAGACGAACTTAGACAGGAAACAGATAAACGTCATGGTGGAAGGAGAGACACCGAGATCAGAAATTGCAGACATCTCCTGAGTATCTAATTTCTATGATGGGAAAAATCCCACTCACCACAATGGTGTACACTCAGGTATCACCTGAAGGTTTGCAGGGACACCTTACTTTCATTCACAACAATGCTGTGTGAGCAGATTCTCTTTTTATCTTTACTTTACAAATGAAGAAACTGAGGCTCAATGACTTGCCCAGATCATACATTTATACATCCATCCACCAAGCATTTATTCAGTGCTTACTATGGGCTAGGAACCACAGCCCAGAAAGGAGTGAAACAGTCCCTCTGCCCTCTCAGAGCTGACAATCTAGTCAGGGAGCCAGCAGGTGAATGCCTAGCCCTACGGGGATGCAGGAGAGAAGGCAGTACCAGATGAGGAGAGCAGGAAAGGCTTCATGGAGAAGGTGATCAGGCTGGGCTCTGGAGGAAAGCAGAGCTTCTAAGAGGTGGGGTGGGGGAGGGATGGGAGATGGTAGGCTGTGTGTAAAGAACAGGCAGACAGATGTTTTGGTTTGATGGTAACGTGTAAAGAGAAGTACTCTATACTAAGATGGGAAGGAAGGGTTGAGGTGGTGAAGGGCTTTAAACACCAAAAAGAATATGTATTTGATCCTAGAGGTACAATTTAATGGGGGGTGACATTATCTGACCTACACTTTAGGAAAATCACTATGGGAGATGGATTGGAGTGGGGAGAAACATAAGGCTACTGCAACAGCTCATCCAGGAGATGAAGGCCTGAACTGAGGGGTGGCTATGTGAGTTAGGGAATCAGCACAGAGGCAGAAAAGATAAGCAGATGACTGGACAGGGGAGACTGAGGAGTCCCGGATGACACAGGATGTGACCTGGGTGGCTAGAAGAATAATGATGTCCTGGACAGAAACAGTTAAGTTTGGAAGACAAGTGGGTTTTGGGGAAAGATAATTTAGTTTTGGACATGTGGTGTATGGAATGTCTACAAGACATCGCTACAGGAATATAGGTCCTACAGGAAATTCAGTTCATCATGCAGGGCTGGAACTCAGGAGGATGATATGTTAAATACGGGTGCACACACACAAACCATACATACAAACATGATATATGAGAGTCCTCAGCATAGAAATGTTAGTTAAACCTATGTGAGCTGATAATGTCATCATGACAGAGTATATAAAGAGAAAGCCCAGGACAGAACCCTGAGGTACCCCAACAGTTTGGCGGTGGGAGACAGATGATGAACAAGCAGAAAAGATTAAGAAGGAATGATGGACATAGGAAGAAAATGAAGAGAAAGCAGTATCATGGAGACTTAGAGAAGGCAGAGTATCCAGGAGAGGGTAACCAGCAGCACCAAATGCCATAGTGAGGATTGATAAAGGCCATCATATCTGGCAAGTAAGAGATCACTGGTAACCGTGAAGAGAGAAGTTTCAGTTGAATGATGGGGTCAGAAGCCAGAATACAAAAACTTGAAAGAAAACCTAAAGAGTAGAGATAAAAAACAAACAAACAAAAAACAAGGAAGGTAACTTTTTTTTCCCTAGGAGTTTGGCTGGAAAATGTAGGAGAGGCGTAAGATGACAGTGTGAAGGGATGGAAGGATCACACTAGAGTGTCTTGTAAGGAGGGCGGAGAATAAGAATGCATTTATAGGCAACAGAGAAAGAAGACAGGAAGGGATTAAAGGGAGAGAGAAAGTATGGTTGTAAGGGCAATTGGCTGGGATAGAATTTAGGGCACACATAGAGGGGTCAGCCTTGGCAAGGAAATGGATCACTTTTGTTTTTTTAATGGGCCACCTCTCGATCAAAGACAAAAGTGAAGGAGAGAAATATGGGAGATGTTGAAGAGTTGTGAGATGTAGTGAAGAGAAGAGGTAGTAGCTCATAGCCCATGGTCTCAATTTTCTTGGAGAAGTACAAGGTGGAGTGTTCAGCTGTGAAGATGGGGAGAAAGGGAATTGTGTGGGAAGACTGAGGTTTGGAACAGTTGGTGACAGGAGTGGGTTAGAGAGGAATCAAGGAAGGGTAAAATTACTGCTGCCATGCTTTAACAAGGGCTCAGTTGAGATTAAATGACACAGATTCATAGCAGACCCAATTATCATGCATGTGTGACCTTTTTCAGCTTCACTAAGAAACATCTGATCAAAATGGAGGAGGCAGAAGATAGGATGGGGGTAATCCAGGGTTTAGGCTGGACTTACACTTACACAAGTAAGCAAATACAAACTCGATCTAGTATGAATGGCGGGGAGGGGACTGTTACAAGATTTGGGAGGTCACTAGCAACTCCCAGCATCAGAAGATGAAAACACAGCTCACACAGGACTGTGCTGTGGGACTAGGAGAGGTATAGATGCTTTCTGGAGGAAGAAGCACACTCTAGGAACAGGGACGGCCTATCTAAACTAGACGAGATGGGAGATGGAATGGCACGTACAGGGAACAGCAGGCAGACCTGTCTGGCTTCTGAAAGTTACAATGCATGATGAGGAATAATGTGTGATGAGCCTGGAAAGGGCTTACATGTCAAACCAGGGCACCTGTATTTTATCCTAGGTACAACAGGGGAGCCAAATGACCTTCCTTAGCATGAGAGGAACACAATTCTATCTGCGCTTTAATAACACTAATGGACAAGCCGTGTGGAGGACAAAGCAGGCAAGGCTGGGTAATCATCACGTATCGAGTGCTCGCTCTCAGGCACTTTGCCTCACAAAGCTCACATTCTAACGTAAAAGAAGGAGAGTCTAACCCCCTGTGGGGATTGGAGAAAAGGCTGGGGATGGATCATAGCCTGGGAGAGGGGTGATGAAAGACCTGAACTGCAGTCTAATCAAGTGAGCAGAGGAGGATGGAGGCAAGAGATTCCAAGGCAGTATGGGATTTGAAGTGTGTTGTTTTTCCTTACAAACACAGAAATGAAATCTGCCCCTCAGTCCCTCTCCTTTTTCTCTACCTCTCCCCTCTCACTTAGCAGGAGCTAAGGATCTCCTTTTACCAGGGGAACTTTTCAAATACTTGGAGAAAGCTCCCATCAGTATTCTTTCTTCAGGACAACAGCCTCGACTCATTCCGCCAATGGACACATTCACACAGCGGCTGTCCCATGCAGGCTGCTCTCCAACTCATCTTCCTCTTTTCTCAAAAGTGGTTCCTGAAAGTGAGGGCACATCTGACCAGGCGAGACCACCCCAGAAATGTCACCACCCTCATTCTGGATGTTATGTGTCCCAACATGCAGCCCAAGCTACTAATTACTTTTTATGACAGCCATATCACACTGACTGATATTAACCTTGAAGTATACTTTCGGATGATCTCTTGTTTGGTCATATCTTCCCATTCTGAATTTGTGGAGTCGATTTTTTTTGCACGCAGGTTTAAACTTACCCCTATAAATATCATCCATCTTACTGAATTTGGCCCATTTTCTAATCTAGTGAAGCCTTCAGTTTGTTAGCACCTCTTCTCAGCTTTTTGTCATGTGCAAATCTGTCAATGGTTACATACAGCTTCATCCTAGTCATGATTGATAAAGAAGCAGAAGACAAAGGCTAAATGACTGGACCATCAGCCTCCAGGCTTCCCTTTTGATTGTACGGACCAGATAACCACCACTCTTCATTCTGAACATTCAGTCAGCTACAAATTCACCTTAACAATCTGACTAGAACATGAAGAAGAGCTTGAAAAGAAGCAATGTGAAACAAATCTGGAAAAACAGGTTGGAGACAAGACTGGAGGCTGAGAAACCTGTGTTTTCCCCTAAAGTTAAAAGAATACAACCAAAAGCACAGGGAAAAGGGAGTGTCATGGTCAGATTTACGCTTTCGGAAGATTTTGTGGGGCAGTTGTATGGAGAATGAATGACAGAGGAAGTTGAAATCCAACTAGGAGCTTACTGCAACAGCCAGGACAAAAAGGGATGAGGGCCTGAAGGAGGACAGTCCACACAAATATAAAAAGGAATAGGTTCCATTATTGTTGATACAAATTACTAAACTTGCCTGATTTTTAAATCATGATCAGGGAAACTAAAATTATTTGACAGACCTAAGTATTTTAAAATATGCTTCAAATCACACATTACAGACAACTGTAGGAAGAAGTAAGAAAAAGGACTATGAAGAGGAAAATGAGGAAATAAGGAATAAAAGAGTAAGAGATGAGCAGGGAAAGTAGGCCAGAAGGAGAGGATGAAATTAGCAAATCCATGCTGGGCCAACCCACAGAGCCCAACTAAGGCGCACAGAGCATACCCATCCCTTATCACTGCCCTCTGAAATGCTAATTACCTGTACATTAGCTCTTCAATTGTTCTCATCATAAAACCCCCAGAGGCTGAGAAAATGAGACATTCACAGAAGCCCACCAAGCTGGAAACTACACCCTGGGATGCAACAGCAACCCAGAGGAATATGAATCTGGGGGCCACAAACTAAATTTTCCCTGGTTCCCAAATGTTTCCACATGCCATCGTTATACTAAAACCAATTTGAGATTTCCCTTCTACAATCCAAAGGTCCCATCTACTATTTTAAAGATGCTGACCTGAAGCTCACTAGAGGACATCCCCACTTGCTCACAGCCCACTGTCGAACTGATTTAGTCATGAAGGCAAGGGCATACTTCCCTAACCCTCAATCCCAGCTGCACACCTACTGCCATCTCATTATACCAAGCTTGCTACAGATCTGCAACAATGGAAATAAGGATGACACGGCTTTAAAATTTAGCAAAAGCAGCATGATATGCCGGCTATGCTTAGACTCTCCTCAAGTTCTCCTTATCCAGTGGATAAATCAAAGGATTTCCACCATCATAAAGGCTAAATAAAGTACACAGTTCAATGCAAACTCTGTGAAACAATGATGTCCCAGTTTCCTGAGTGTCTTAGGAGAACATATCCACTAATATAAGTCTCAAGCTCATGCTAAGGCTTCCTGGGAGGCAGATTCAACATTTTAAAGGGGAGAACACATCTAGAACAAATGTGCAGATTTCCCAGTAGTTTCCAAACTTTCCCCTAAGGAAGGGGTGCTGTGTCAGAAAAATGTCCAAAGTGAAACTAGTTGCAATGCAAAGATGTTTGTTTAAAAGAGACACATCACTTCTGATTTTCCTCATTTGGAAAAAGAAACTACATTTCATTCAGCAATAATTCGCTTCTGATTCTATCAGAAAGAGCCTCTAGGAAGGCAATATTTCAGCAGAAATCAGTTCTGAAGGTTCTTTTATGAATACATATAATGCAGAAGGCCCCAATTAAATTCCCAACAAAGCCTTGCCATTTTGAGTAAACAAAGTTACCTCAGCAGGGTCAGAGAGTCTGCTAAGAGAGCAGCCTAGAAATTAATTACTAGCTTGACATATGTCACAACAAATTTTAAAGAGAATAGCATCCAGTCGTAACCATGTGTTTTATCTATTTGTTTGTATGCTAAATCAGTATTTGGTGGCATGTAAATATATTCATTTATTCAGAACCTCTCAAAGAAATAAAAAAGGCTTGTTGCCCTCTTTTCCCTGCATCAAGATGAAATCTGAGTAAATAACACATGTTTAGTGAGCCAGAAAATGAGTACAGAATGAAGCTACAGCGGGAGTTATATTTCTGAAAGGCAGGTGTCATTTTACCCCCAAATAACTAATTCTGAGGCATTTGATTTCCTTAAAAACAGTGCTGCAAAGGTCTTTGCCGGCACTGGTTAATGAAGTATTGTTTCTAATACAACTCTCTCAAAAACTCCTTTAAAATGACATGCAAAAAATCTGTATATAGTGTGAAGAAGACAATGCTTTGTGATCAAAGAAAACAAAAGTCCTCCCTGAGTCTAATTGTTCGGATTTTATACAAGTTAATTTTCTTCTATAAATGCAGAAAAGCAGTTTTCCTTTAGATCGATGAAAAATAGAATTGATAAATAAAAACATTTCTGTCCCAAAGGAATCCTAAATACAAAATAACCTGGGTGACAAAGCAGAGCTTTATAAAATAACGGCTCATATTCTTATTGGTAGGGTCCTTAAAACAGTAGCCACTGACAAATTATATTCTAACCCGATGTCTTCAAGAAGTAGGGACAATAAACAACATTATGCATCTAAGTGAAAGCTAAACAGGAAGGAAACTGAACAGATAATCTTACAACTACTGAAATTAAAACATTAAGTAGCTGGACTTAACAAGTATAATAACCTCATATTCAAATAATTTCATATTCCTTCCCTGCTGCCTACAAGCATGCCCACGTCTCCCGCATTCTTCACTCACCTCTCCCATCTCCCCTATGTTTTGTCCCCCTTTCTCAGCCAAATTATCCTCTGCTCCCACTGCCTCACACTCCATTCACTTCTGGGCTTCCTTCTCATCTGACTGAAATCCAAAAGCCTATTTTCACTTTCCCTTCTTGCCCACTGGGCACTTCCTAGCACTGCTTCTCCAGGTTTTCTTTCTTCTCAGTCTCCTTCACTGGGGTCAACAATTCCCTAACCCCTCTGCTTGGCTATCCCTCCGTGCTCTGTCCTGGGTCTTTTAATCTTCTCCTTCTTGGTGATTTCCTCAGCTCCTATGGGTTTAACTATCATCCCTATGCAGATGACTGCCTGCTCTAGGTATCCCACCCTCATCTGTCTCCTGAGAGGCAATCTCGGATCACCAGGTAGCTACTGGACATCTCTACTTGGACATGCCAGAGGCATCTCAAATTCAACATACCTAAAAAAGATCTCTCCTTTTCTCCCTAAACTCACCCTTTTCCTGATGTTCCTGTTTCTGCAGAGGCTACCACTATTATTCACATTTTCCAACTGCAAAGAGTATATTCGATGCTTTAAAACATAAACATTTCCAGATGTAAATGACCCAGAGGGCATCAATAGTTCTGTCCTTTGGAGTACTGTCTACTCTTCAGCTCTCCTTCACCCTCCCAGAGATTCACAAAGTTACTAGGTCATCTCAGTCTTGGCTCCATCCATTCCCTCTTCTTATCTGGTCACAGGGCCCTACTTTGGCCTGCCTTCCCTCTTCCCTCTCTGCCTCTAGGCTCTCCCCTCCACACTGCTAACAAAATGACATTCCTAGAGCACAGGTCTGACCATGTCCACACCTGCTCACCAAGTTTCAGTGGCTCCTCTAGCTTCTAGGCTCAAATGTAAACTCTTGGGTTTGGCACTTAAAGCACTTCACAATTCAGCTCCTCTCTTTTTTCCTGACTGATCTCACACTAACATATCCTCATGCAATCTGTTCCAGCCATCCAGGCCTTCTTGCTGATCCTTATGGCCAACCTTCCATCTTCCAAAAGCCTCTGAGCTTTTGCAAAAGCTGCTTCTTAAGTCTGGAATACTCTCCTTCTCCCTTTCCTCCCAGAAGCCCTGGCCATCCTTCAAAGCATGGGGCAGGCACCACCTCCTCCAGGAAGTCTTTCCCAATCTGCCTGGCTATTAGTGTTCATCTCCTCCTGTCCCCCAAATTATCTTGTGTTTCCTCTACTACATGTTGTAGTTACTGATCTGCACACATGTTGTTTCTGCCAGCAGAACGTAAGCCCCTTGAAGGCAGGGACTACTTTGCATCAAGCACAGTTCTTGGCACTTGGAAGGCATCTGCCCATTGCCATGACTTGAAAATGAATTTTTAATGTTTAAAATAGGCTCATCTGTGACATAAAAATTGTTTCCCTGTCTATCTACTTATAAGTTGTGAAGCTTTATATTTCTTTCATTAAAAGGGAAAACAAGGAGTGGTTAGGTGGCACAGTGAATAGGGCACCACACCTGGAGTCAGGAGGACCTGAGTTCAAATCCGGCCTCAGACACTTAACACTTACTTAGCTGTGTGACCTTGGGCAAGTCACTTAACCCCAATTGCCCTCCAAAAGGCAAAAAAAAAAGGGGGAAAACAGTTTTTATATACTGCCAGGCAGAAACATATTGCTTGCTCTTTGTGAGTTCCTTTAAATTGCTAATTACGTGTAAATGTTGTCTTTGATGGTAACTGTGGTTCATTAAATTTAGAAATGGAAAGACCCTTTTAGATCATCCTGTCTGGCCCAGAGAAATCAAGTGATCTGTCCCAGAATCAGGTAACTAAGTAGGTCACAAAGCTGAGATCCAGATTCCGTTCTCTTCCCATTTGAAGCCTGAAGCCCGGTGCTGCCACTACTGTACTTGGCTGTTTTTATTACTTGATATCTTGCCCCTAATTAAATATTAGACAATGTCTCCTCTCTAACCCAGACGTCTTTTTGGAAGAAGCCCTGGGGAGGCAGGGCAAGGGGGCATTGGCTGAGAGGGGGGTGTGGGTCAGAGTCAAAAGTCCTCTGTTCAAGTCCCAGTTCTGCCATTTGCTAAGTGACTTTGGACAGGTTAGTTTTCTCTAAGACTGTTTCCTTTTAATACCTGCCTAATGGGGCTGGTGTGAACACCAAATGAGAAAGAATAACTGAAAACTCTTTGTAAATTTTACAGCAGTATATAAGTTAAGGGATTGTTAGAAAATCACCCATTCTGGAAATCAAAGCTACTTAGAGTCATATGAAAAAATGCTCTAAATTATAACTGATGCAAATTAAAACACCTCTGAGCTACTATCTCACATGTATCAGAAATGACAAACACTGGAGGGGAGAAGGGAAAATAGGCACATTAATGAACCACTGGCTGAGAAGTGAACTGGTCCAATCATTCTAGGGAACAGTCTGGAACGAGGCCCTGAGGATCATAAAACCGTGAACCAGTTCTGATACAGCAATACCACGACTAGGTCTGTATTCCAAAGAGATCAAAGAAAGGGAAAAGGACCCACATGTACAAAAATACGTACAGCAGCTCTCTTTGTGGTGACAAAGAATCAGAAATCGAGGGGATGCCCATCCATGGGCATGGCTGACCACGCTGTGGCACACGATTGTGACAGAATACTACTGTGCTATAGAAAATGACAAGGGGGGTGGTTTCAGAAAACACATGAACCTGTGTGACGTAAAGTGAGAAGAACCAGGAGATCATTGTGCACAGAAACAGTAACATTGTAATGATGATCAACTGTGAAATACTTGGCTGCTCTCATCAATACAATGATCCAAGACAATTCCAAAGGACTCACGACGAAAAGCGCCATCCAGCTCCAGAGAGAAGTGAAGAACTCTGAGCGCAAACTCAAGTGCAATTTTCTCACTTTCGTTATTTCTCTTGCTTTTCAAAAAGATACAGCTAATGTGGAAATACGTTTTGCATGATTTCACACGGATAACAGATGTATTGCCTGCCTTCTCACTGGGTGAGGGGGGTCTGGGAGGGAGGGAGAGGGTCTGAAACTCATTTAAAAAGCAAAGAGTGCCAAAAATAAATAATGAATGGAAATGTAAAAAAAAAAAAATCACCCATTCTGAATGAAGCGGCTACATGAAGACAGTCTTGCTCTTAACAACTGGCTGCAGATTCCCAACCACAACTTGCTTTTGGGGTGAAAAGACACCAAAGGACCTAAGTTCTAGATTCAGATTTGTCTACCACTAATTAATTAAGAAAATCATAACCTCCCTACACCTCAAGCTTGTCTATCAAAAAAAGAATAAACCACAACATCTGTCCTGCCCAACCTGCAGGGTTGCTCTCAAGACCAAAGGAGACAGCAGACAGAAAAGTATTCCACAAGGCAGAAAGAGGCTTCCAAGTAAAAACCCTCCTCCTGCTCCTCGTCCTCCTCCTCATCCTCACGGGACAGGACCAAACTGTCCTAGGAACAAGACCCGAGGCTGGCAGGAAGATGAGCATCGAGGATCAAAAATACGTATTTCTATTGTGACCTGTAGCTTCACTCAACCAAACGTCATCAGAGTTTTATCCTTAAATGACTGTGGCCTCTGACCGCACTTTAAAGCAGAAAAAGTAAGTGTTTTACCTCTCTTAAAACAGTGCTTTTGTAACCACGATATAGCCCTTGGATGCCCTGTAACAAAGACAAAAGGAAAGCCTGTTAATGAAGGCACTGACGTGCTGTGATCTCACCCACTCCGAACACTGAGCTCTGAAGCCCATGTGAGGGAAGCGCCTTAGACGGAAGATGGGTGGGAGCCGGCCCCTGGGGATTCCCAGGCGGATCCCCCACCCAGAGGCCCGATCAACTCCCACGAAAACGAGGGCTCTTATTACTGGAGTACCCAACTCCTCCCATCGTTGTTTCTGTTATTTTACATTTCCTCTTCTCTGTGGGCAATTACTGGAAGGAACACTGGAGATACTTTAGAACAGAAACATTTCCAAATGTAAATACTCCCAGAGTAGCAATTTTTCATTCACATAAAAATGAAATTATACCCCACAGTTTGGACCAGAAGATGGCACACAGATGCATGACTTAATAATCTCCCCTTAATGTAATGATTAACTACAGCTCTTCCCTAGAGGAGTCCTGATTCTCCTGTTCTGCCATCTACAGGAGTCAGCACAAGCTCTCCAACGGACATCTTCTATTTCTGTAATTAAAAACTCTACGACCTCTTCCTTAGGTGAGAAGCACATTGTAAGAATCGCTTCTTTTCTAAATAATTCCCTTAGCAGTTCAATTAAAAAATATCATTTCTTGGATTCTTAGAAACTTTCACTTCAATTGTCTTTTAAGAGTTGTTCAGGCAGACTTCCAGAAAAACTGCCCAGACAACCATCCCAGTGGGATGACATTGTCATTACTTGCTATACATGCAAAAACGCTGGCAAGTCCAAGTACTCTTGAGCATCAATTCAGCGACCAAATCTCCCCCAGACTCATTATCAGTAAGAATGATCTGTAATAAGGAAGCACTTCTCTCCTTACTAAAGAGGTGAGGTAGTACAGGAACAGAATTCTGCATACACCGTCAGATAAGGTCATTGGGCCAGTTGATTCTGCTCAACAATATTCTTTTAAAGTAGGAAAGTCAGTGGTGGGGGTGGCCACACATGGGGAACTGATTATGTGGTAAAAACAAAAGGCCGTGATGATTTTTTTTCAACAGAAAAAATTTAAGGCTGAGCACTAACTGGTCATAGAGGCATGAGACATAAACAACTTCCTAGTGTGGGTACTGATGCCAGTTTCCCAGGGAGTCAAAATGCAGCTGCTAACTAGGAGGCTTAATAATTCATGATGGTGGAACCTACTAAATGAATGGAGAAGAAAGATCTGCAGAGAACTCATGTGTCATTCAGACTCACCAACTATTTACACTGCATTTGGAGAAGATTGTAGTCCAAAAGTAGATCTTACCTCTTGATACAGGATGTTAGAAAAAATGTGAAATGTCCCAGAAGCAGCAGATACCTGTGCCCTCTGTTTTACAACTTCTGAAGGAACACGGATTAAACAGGCCACCTAAAAAAAAAAAAA
>CM053583.1:399028327-399092321 GCA_028627135.1 Pseudochirops cupreus | reverse complement strand
AATCAGACTCTCACAGTGTGCTCACTATGGAGAGGTTCTGTGTAATTTCACGTGTTCAGCCTGTATTTGATTGCTTGTCCTTCCAGTGGGGATGGGTGGTGAGGGAGGAGGAGAAAGAATCTGGAATCTGGAGTTCCATAATCAAATGTTATGAATGTGGATCTATCTATCTATCTATCTATCTATCTATCTATCTATCTATCTACAATTATTATTATTGACTACATCCAGCTGGAACTTGAGATACACAGGCAGTGCAGTTGGGAGATCCATCCTGCCCTACGAAAAAGTGACATAGGAGAGAATAGACTGGGGGAGGGAGGACACACTGGGATGGCTGTTTTGGGGCAATGGGCGGGGGAAATACGTGGAGAAAATATGTAACTCAAAATCTTGTGGAAATGAATGATGCAAACTATAATAAAATTTAAAAAAAAAAAAGAAATCATTTGTTTCTTTAGAGGTCCCTTTCCCCACTGTAGTTTTGCTGAGTAAGTCATTCTTGTTTGTGAACCTGTATCTTTTGGCTTTTGGATATTATATTCTAAGTGCTTTTCTCCTTTGTATGGTAAGTACCATATTTTGTGCGATTCTGACTTGACCTTCTCGGTACTTGAACCTCTTTTTTTTTCTTTTTTACCCAAGCTTAGAGTGGTTCTTTTTAAATTTGGAAATTCCAAATTTTGGCCACAGTATTCTCGAGAATTTATATTTTGGGATTTAAGAGGCAACCAATGAGTTCTATTTTTATGTTACCTTTTGGTTCTAATAAATCTGGACAATTTTTATTCGTGATTGCTTAAAATATGATTTCTAGGTTTGTTCTTTGGTCATGCCTTTCAAACAGATAAATGATTCTTAGGGTTTATTTATTTTTAATCCTTGACCTGTTTTCTAGGATGGTGGTTTCTTGATGCTGCTAGTGTTTTCTCTTTGAGATTATCTCCAAATTATCCCAGATATATCTTGCATATGTATAGTTGTTTGCGTGTTGTCTCTTTTGTTAGAATATGTGCTCCTTGAGGGCAGGAATTTTTCTGTCTTTCTTTATATCCGCAGTACTGGGCATAATGCCTGGAATACAGTAATAAATGTTTGTTGTTCTTGTTTTATATTCTATTCTATAAAAAATTCTTTTGACTTTACTTTTGTATTACTTGTTTTTTTCTTTTTTCATGGAAGTATTAACTTCCATGGTGTCCATTCTAATTTTGGAGGAGTTTGTTACTTATGTAAGATTTTATACCTCTTGTACTAAGCTATTAATTCTCCTTCCAAGTCTTTCCTCCAGTGCTCTTATTTCCTTTCCCAATTCTTTCCTCAAGATCCCTCTTTCCATTTATAATATGATTAAAAGAACAACTTTTGCTTCATTTCTTCCAGAATTCTAGTTGAACTTGTCTAACTGTTTCGATTTGAGGCTTTGCTTACTGATAAGATTTTTTATCATTTATTTGTGGGATCTGGGATCACTGATTCTATAAAAGCTCTGTATTGTTGGTGTCTTTTCTAAAATTTATCATATACTTTCCTGCTTTCTTAAACAGAACACAATATATCTAACTTTTTTTTTCAGTTAATAGGATGGGCTATTCATGTAAATGTAGAAAATGTAGGGTTTAGCACTGAGGAAATGTTTGCCTCAGCTGCAGTCTTAGAATTTGCTTTCTTGACAGCCAACTTTCATCTTTGGCCCTTTGCCTTTTTCACATAAAGTAAGAGTCCAGCATATGCAGCTGCATGGTCTCTTGGGATGCCTTTCAGCAAAATTAACTAGCAAATAAAAAACTTGCCTCAAGTGGTTTTTGCTCTCCAAAAATCACTATCATCTTCACTGTTATTTCGACCATCTTTTGACTTGTCAGCATTATCAAAACAGGATCTATGATTTCTGGATCACTGGCATCATGATCCACATTTGCCTTCTTGAGAACAACTTTGTCCTTGCGCTTGAGTTATTTGTTGACAAGTTGTGAGAGAGTTTATTCTAGACTATTTTAGGAATTTAGATTTAAAAAGCTTATTCCCAAACCTGGAACATGTTGATCCTCAGAAGATAAAAGTGGCATTTTCAAAGTTCTCAAAACTTCTGAGCATTATCATTCATTATTTTTTCCCTTCCCTTTCGCCGTAGAAAACACTCATATTTTTCAATAAGACTGCTTCTTTTGTTTTGATTTCTCCTGCCTCTTCTGGGACCCCGATCCAGAATTCATGCCTGCTCTTTCTCATGCATCTTCTTCACCTTTGATCTTTCCATTGACTCCTTTCCATCTTTCTACACTGAAAGTTGGGCCTCTCTAATTCTAACAAAAAAAGTCTTACATTGACTTTTATCACATCCAGTCAGTCAACTAGGTTTTCTTAAGGATCTAAGCCAATCATTGTACTAAACCCTGGGGATAAAAAGAAAGGTAAAAAATAGTCCCTACTCTTAAGGAGCTCACAGTCTAATGGGTGAGACAACATGCAAACACTATGTACAGAAAAGCTATAGATAGTATAAATTGGATGTAGCCTCTGAGGGAAGGCACTAAGATTAAGGAGAACTGGTAAGACTTCTTGCAGAAGACTGTAACTGAGACTTGAAGGAACCCAGGGAAGTTTGGAAGCAGAGATGAGGAAGGAGAGAGTTCCAGGCATTGTGGACAGATAGTGGAAAAACCTGGAGTGGGGAGATGAGATGTTGTGTTTGAGGAACTGCAAAGAGGCCACTGTTACTGGGTCACAGACCACACTAAAGGAAATAAATTGTATTGTCAGGAGCCAGATTATGAATGGCTTTAAAATTCAGAGGCCATATTTGATCCTTAAGGCAATAGGAAATCACTTGGATTTATTGACTAGGAAGGTGACATGGTCATACTTGTGCTTTGGAAGATCACTTGACAGCTGAGTGGAAGATGGATTTGAGTGGGGAGAGATTTGAGTTTGGGAGATCAACCACAAGTCTATTGCAGTAGCCCAGGCATGAGGTGTTGAGGGTCTTCACCAAGGTGGGGGCTGTATTTTCAAAAGATGTAGCAAAGGTAGAAATGACAGAACAGTTGACAATTGATTGTATATAGGGTATGAGAGATGGTGAAAGACTCCAGAATGATACTAGGTTTGCAAGCCAGGTTAACTGGGAGCGTGATGATACCCTCAAAAATAATAGGGTAATTTAGCAAGAGGGGATGGTTTGGGGAGATAGATAATGAGTTCAGTTTTGGACATTTAAATTTAAGATATCTATGGGACATCCAGTTTGAGGCATCCAGGATAGTTGGAGATGTGAGACTGCAGGTCAGCAAAGAGGTTAGGGCTGTGTAAGTAAATTGAGAATCATCAGCATAGTGATAATTGAATCCATGTGAACTGATGTACTTTCAGAAGAAAAAGTACTGAGAGTGATAGTTGGGAAAGGGTTGGTAGAGGTCAGGAAGAGATCAGAGAAGGTTACCTTAAGCTGTGAAAAGGTGATAAATCAGCTGAGCCTTGAAGGAAGCTGGTGATTTTAAGCGGCAGAAGGAGAAAAGCCTACCATTTATGGTAAGGTATTCTTGTGCAAAGAAATGGTCACAAGAGATTGCGGGGTGAGTGTAGGGAATAGCAAGTCGGCCACTTTGAGTAGGGCCTAGAGTGTGTAAAGGGGAGAAATAGAAGATTTCTGGAAAGGTCAATGGGAACCAGATTGGGGAGAGTTTGAACTATCACAGTCAGGAGTTTGTGTTTTATCTTAGAGGAATCCTTTTAAACCAGTGGTTCTCAACCTTCCTAAGGCCACGACCCTTTAATACACATATGTGGGCATATCTGCATGTGGGCGGACCCGCCTGGAGACAGAGGAGCGGTGTCTCGGTTTCTAAGACCATCGGAAATATGTATTTTCCAGTGGTCTTAGGTGACCCCTGTGAAAGAGTTGTTCGACCCCCAAAGGGGTCATGACCCACAGGTTGAGAACTGCTGTTCTAAACTGATACCATGCTATCCTCTGCATTTGATATGTGTAAAATTCTTAATGTATTTCAAGGAAAGATAGAGAATGAAGACTTTAATCTTGAATACAAAAGTTACTTTGAACCAATGGATGAAGGCATCCCCTGTAAATACCTTGGTTTCCTCAAGATAAGACTCACTGAGTATAAAGATACAAAGAGAAGGCTATGGCTAAATAGCTTAAGAAACTTAGTGGCCTCCTGAAATCAGAATCAAAAAATGGGAAGAATATGTTTAAAGCCATCATCAACTGGGCAGTGTGAGCCTTAATAGACGCTTGAAGAACTTGAGTGGACCATAAAACATTTGGAAAGTATCCCCACAAAACCCTCACTAATGTAAATAAAGTATAGATCCCAATACCCAAAGACAAATATCTCCTCTCAGAAAGTGAGGAAGGAAGAGATGTCCTCTTCTCTTGAGTCTCTTAGCTGTTTTATCTGCTGTTTTAGCAGCTCCCCTGCCCTCACTCTCCCAGCTTCCAGGACTTTGCCTCATATTTTGTGGAGAAAATGGAAGCCATCTACCATAAGCTCCCTTTTCTCCTCTCTTCCTTGTCTATCACTTCTATGCCTTCTTTCTGCCACTATTTCGTCCTTGACCCTATCTCACATGAAGAGGTGGCCCTACTCCTTACCCAAGGCAAGCCCCTCTTCTTGCATAGTCACTTCTACTCAGTAGATTGTCTCCTGTCTCATCTCCACTCTGTCATTTCTCTTCGATCTCTCACTGTCTGCTGGTAGCTCCTTCTGCCCTTTGTGGCTGGACTCCTTGAGAAGGCCATCTACAATAAGTACTTCCACTTTCTTTCCTCTTCTGCTCTTCTTAACCCTTTCCAATCCCGCTTCTGATTTTATCATTTCACTGAAACTGCTCTCTCCAAAGTTACCAGTGATCTCTTAATTGCCAAATCCAGTCCTCATTCTCTTTGAATTTCTGCAGCCTTTGACAATGTTGATCACTCTTTCCTCCTTGAGACTTTTCTCTCCAGGTTTTTGAGACACTACTCTCTCCTGGTTCTCCTCTTGATCTGACAACTTCTTTCCTTTGCTGTTTCCTCATCAAGATCACCATAGGTGTCCCACCTCTTCTCTTCTCCCTCTATACTCCTTTACTTGGTGATTTCATCAACTCCCATGGGTTTAATTATCATCTCTTTGTTGGTGATTCTCAGCTCTACCTATCTTGTCTCATCCTCTCTGCTGCCCTTCAGTCTTCTGTCTCTAACCACCTTCCAGTCGCCTCAGACTGGAATCCATTATACATCTTAAACTCAGCATGTTTAAAACTAAACTCCTTATCTTTCCCCTTAAATTCTCCCCCCTGCCTCCCCTATGACCAAGCTCTAAGAGTTCCACAGCAACTAGTTCAGCCGCCTTCATGGTAGTTGGAGCAAATTGTTCTCATCCACCCCATCTACTGGGGAAAGTCTTCATATGTTTGGAGGAGACACCCCCCTAATTTACTGATAGCTTTGAGGCTCACTGGTTACCCTCAACCTGGTTTAGCCTGTCCACTGAGATGGAACAATGTCCATGGAACAATGCTGAAGCAGGGACTGTGGAGCTCTTGGAGCTCGATCAGATATTGGAGACATACACTCTTCTAATCAGTGACATTGTCCTCTTGGTTGTCATACAAACAAGACACTCCATTTCTTAACTCCAAGTGTTTTTTCTGATTGACCTCCATACCTGGAACACTGTCCCTCCTCTACTCTAACTTCTGACCTCCCCGACTTGTTAAGTTCCAGTTAAAACCCCACTTTGTACAGGAAGCCATTTCCCACCCCACTGAATTCTAGCGCCATCCCTTTCTTAATTATTTCCTATTTTTCTGGTTTATAGTTTCTACATATTTGTTTACTTGTCTCCCCTATTAGATTGTGTGCTTTTTGAAGGCAGAAACTGTCTTTTGTCTGTTTTTGTATTCCCAGTGCTTAGCACAGTGCCCATCACGTAGTAGACACTTAATAAATGCCTGTATTAATGGACTCATTGACATTAAGAACTCAAGAAAAATGCTTTGAGTATATGGTCATACCAAATGCCCACAATCTTCAAGTTACATGTAACAAAAAACTTTCAAAATATAGAGACAAGCAGAACATATCAAAATCACATAGAAACAAAATCCCGTCTGCTACTGGATTTCTGCTGAGGATTATTTCCTTGGGCTACTGTCAGTGATTTTATGTCCTAATGTTTAGTGACAAAAACCCAGTTATTTAATCAGTCATTCAGTAGTTCACAGAACATCAGAATAAGAAAGCTTTTCAAAGAAGAGAATAAGCATTTCACCTATGTGCCAGGCACTGTGCTAAGAACCTTCCCCCCCCCCTTAATATTATATCTTTAGATCTTCACAACATCCCTTGGAGGGAGGTGCTAATATGATCCAGTGGAGGAAACTGAGGCCTATAGAGCTTAAGTGACCTGCTCAGGATCACACAGCTGGAAAGTATCTGAGGCTGGATTTGAACTCAGGTCTTCCTGACTTCAGACCTAGTACTCTATACGCTGAGCTTACTAACTGCCTGCCCCAGCCTGGCCCCCTCCTTCCTTTCCAGTATTCTTACACCTTCACTCCTGGACTCCATTCACTCTACGTGCCAGATTCCCTGGTCTACACTGAAGCCCGTGTCCCCTTGCAGTAGTTTTCCCTCATGCCCTCCCCCTCCCCACTTCTGCCTCTTAGAAGCCCTGGCTGCCTTCAGACTCAGTGCCCTCCCACCTTCTGTGAGAGGCCTTTCCTGTTCATCCCAACTATTAGAGGCTTCCCCTGAGATGACTTTCCATTCCTTTTGTATGTACCTAGTTCTTTCTATGCTGCTGCGCACTTTAGACTGTTAGCTCCTTATGGGTAGGAAAGGTTGTGGGACTTCCATTTGTTTGGTTTGCCTTTCTTTATGAGTCCAGCACTTAGCACAACACTTGGCACACAGTATGCTCTTGTTTAATGCTTGTTGACTTGTTGATTTGCTAAAAAAAAAATAGTATCTGCACAGAAACTCTCCTCAGACTATTTCTTTCTGACTCCTCCTGGGAAAAGAAAAGGGAGGGACAGATTAATTATAGATGGGAATAGTAAGATGATGATGATGATGATGATGATGACAGTTTCAGTCACCCAAAAAGAAAAGAAAACCAATCTTTTGATCCTGCACTACAGACTGCCAGATACTCAACAGAAAACACGAATAGTTGTTCTAGAACTTTTAAAATCTAAATTCCATTGAATAAGTCAGTGAATCAGTAAATATTTATTAAGTGCTTCCTTTGCTCCTGGCTCTGATATTTGACCCTGGAAATGATGTGGAGCTACCAGAGGTTTTGAAGTAGGGGACTAACATGGTCACACTGGGACTTGAGGAAAATCTCGTGGGTAGCTTGTGTGAGTGATGCATAGGCCTGGAGACAGACTTGAGGCAGTGAGGCCAATTAGGAAACTGTTGTAGTAATCAAAGTGAGAGGTGATGAGGACCTTAATGGGGGTGGTGGCCGTGTGTGTTAAGAGAAAAGAGTTTGATGTGTTGGGAAGGTAGACATGACAAGATTTGGTGTCTGATTAGATGTGTGGGGTGAATGAGAATTTGAGGTTGACCCTGGAGTTGTGTACTGGGGTACCTGGGAGGATGAGCTCCCTTGGCAGGAATAAATACATGTGAGAAGGATTTTAAAAATAGCGACAGTAATAATGCCTTCACCAGGAGCTACCAGGGAAAAGACAGCCCAGGGACAACTAGTACATCAAAGCGCCATTATTTCAGGTACATGATTGGTTACTCTTTCTTGCCCTTGCCAACTCAGCACCTCTTAGTAGATAATCTTCATGTGCTGCTGTTTCCCAAAAAGGTGGAGGGAAAGAAAGCCCAGCTTAATTTTGAAGTGTATTAAAAGAAATGTTGGTGTGCATGAGCCAGAGGAGAATTGTCCACTTCACTCAGCTTATGACATGTTTTGATTTCCTTCTGCGTTTAAAAGAATGTAGAAAAGCTGGAGAAAGTTCAGGGATGAGTGACAAAGGTGATTGAGGGGTGGGAGACAGGGAATTGGTCCTTAAGCAGATATACTAAGGTAATTGGGGTTGCTAACTAGTTAAAGTTAACCAGTGTCTTGGTTCTCTTTTAGTGTATATGAAAATGTGTGTGAAGGGTACCCTAATCATGTGTTCTGACCATCCAGAAAGCACCAAATAAGACGCATTGGGCTTAATGGAAGTAGAAAGAATTTCAGTGAATTTAAAGAACTTGATTAGATGACAACACACTGGAACAGACCATGGCTTGAGTGTTTTTAGAGGCTTATTAAAAAGGAAAGAGGAACTTGAACTTGGTTGATGTGAGGGCTAGTTTTGCTAAACTAGGTTTTTTTGCTTTATTCTTTTTAAAAAAAATAGCCTTGTGAGAAGGAGGAGGGCTATATTGGGGAATATTAGGGGATATATGACAAAAATATAAATAATGAGAAAAGGAGAAAATAATTTTGAGTTTAATGGAATTATAAGAAACTGATGTGAGTAACTGAATGTCGAAATTGTTCCTTTTAATTTTATAATGGTCAAAGAAATATAAATATGTGTAATATGAAACTAGTCCTTATAAAAATGACAATAATAATGATTGCCTCACTCTTCTAAAGATATCCAGAAATAAAGTCAGTGAAAACTTGTTTTGCTTCACTTAGATATCTACTTGCCTGCAGGAAGTGGCTGGAACAGAGTATCTCCTGAGTTGCTTATTGTAGTATTTTGAAAATGTGACTGAATACCTAAAGTAGGAAGTTTTAGTTAATCACTCAGGAGAAATGACAGATTGGACAAAAAGAAATATCAGGTGGGACCAACAAGATCTGGAGGCTTTGAGAAAACAGAGAGAGGTCAATTTTTGTTCCTTTCTCAGGAACATGAGGTATTGTGAAGGAGGAATGCTAATAAGTCCCACATAACCAGAACCTAGCAGTATGGTGGCTGTAATGCTACAGAAATTGGGCCTAGTTATCTAAAATGACAGGAATAACCATGGACCAATGAAGATGGTGATGGTTTTTGACCATTAGACTTGGGAGATTCCAGGAGCCAGAATGGCAGAGTAAGCAATAAGTCGCTCTCACTCTCCCTTATTGACCTTGAAAAACCCAGAAAGTGTCACCCCAGGAAAAATCCTGGAACAGCAGAGCCAGTACAAAGATGGGGTGCAACAGTCTTTTAGCCTGAGAGGCTTGGGGAATTAACAGGAAAGGCCTCTCTCACTGTAGTGGAAGGGGAGCAGTATAGGACAGGAAGTGTCCCAGAAAGCCAGTGGCAAGCCGCACCTCAGCAAACCAGCAGGAGATCCTGAATCCCAGGGTGATGGAGCAGGCAAGTGCCAACACCAGGACCCCCTGCATGCCTTGGCACAGTTAGGGGACTGGCAAACTCCAGCTCAGAGAACTACCACATGCGCCAGTGGACAAATGTCCACCAGCAGCTGAACCGACCTGTGCTTTAGCACAGCCCCAGTGAGGAAGCGTCCTTCAACAGCCAGACCACCTCTCTGCCTCCCCTGCTCCCTGCTGTCAGTGAGAGTCAGTATAAGCCCAAGGGAAACCCACAGAAATCTCACCTGGCCTTGGCACACACCAGCCACCACCACCAACTCCAGTTCAGCATCAGGTAAACTGCCAGACCCCTATAGCCTCCAGCTGCCAGCATCTGAGGTCCTAGCACACAAAGCCAGTGACCAGGCCCCTGGCACTCAGCACAAGAAGCTCGGGACAGTGCCCCCTATGCTGAAGAAGCAGAGATCAACTTTATAAGCCAGGAAAAGGGCAAACACCACAAGCAACAAGTAACAGAGAAAAACACTGACCGTAGAGAATTATTATGGTGACAGGGAAGATCAAAACAAAAATTCAGAAGAAGACAACATTGTCAATACATCCACATCCGAAACTTCAAAGGGGAATATGAATTGATCTTAGCCCACAAAAGCCTTCTAGGAAGACCTCAAGAAGGATTTTAAAAGGCAAATAAGAGAGGTAGAAGAAAAATTGGGAAAAGAAATGAGAGGTATACGAGAGTCAACAGCTTAGAAAAGGAAGGACAAAAATTGACTGTAGAAAACAGTTCCTTTAAAAATGCAATTGGTCAAATGGAAAAGGAGGTAAAAAAGCTAACTGAAGAAAATAATTCGTTAAAAATTAGAATTGGCCAAGTGGAAGTGAGACATCAAGAATTAGATTTAGCTGAAAGAAAGGCAGCAGTTTAGATTTAATGAAACCAGGAATATAAATAGATATCAACTCATGTAACCTTTACAGACCTTCAGTTCTTCCATACCCTGTTCCCCATAGTTTATAGGAAAGAACTTAGAAAACTGTTAAGTAAACTGACTTGGTCATTTAGAAAGTGACAAAAGTTTGGCTTCTTATACAAAAAAGACAGCCAGGTTGCGAGAGCCTGGTACAGTGGGTAGATGATTGTGTATCTCTGCATTAGATCCTAGTCTGAGAGTGGCAAGAAGATGAATTACAGATCAGAGTATCATATGCACAGTGGAAGCAAATACAGTACAGTAATAATGGGAACCCAAGGGAACTCAGTAAAGTGGTCAACTGAAGTTCTAGGAGCTGCTTTCTGGAAATCAGACCTATTCCTCCCCTCTTTATTCCCTCCCCCCAAAATTAAGTATGTTGAGAGGAAGAGTAGGTAATAATATAATCTTAACTGCAAGATAGAAGCTTCTTAAGATTTAAGAGAAAATGAGGTGGGTTTTTTTTTAAGAGGCCCTCTTTCCTTTGATTTAGTGCTGTATAGACCTCGTCAGGGTACCAAGTAAGTTATAGTAGGAATTATCAGACAAATGATTTCTAACTTATACTGTAATTTTAGTCTGATAAATATGCTGTAATTATACTAAATTTTAGCCACATAATGTTTAGAAACATGAAAGATATTACCATAAAAAGAACATGTCTTGTGGTTTTCATAACAGAAGTATCGGTTGTTAGAATCCTGGGATTCTTTAGGCTGCTAACAATTTTTTTAGGAGCTAAAATTTCACACTTGCAGCTGCCAGAAGCCACAGCTGTTCCAGACTGCTCCCCACCCCCATCACCAAGGCAA
This sequence comes from Pseudochirops cupreus, assembly GCA_028627135.1. Taxonomy (NCBI): domain Eukaryota; kingdom Metazoa; phylum Chordata; class Mammalia; order Diprotodontia; family Pseudocheiridae; genus Pseudochirops; species Pseudochirops cupreus. The sequence continues at coordinate 399,081,239 of CM053583.1, read as the reverse complement.
AGTGTGTGTGTGGGGGGAGTCAGAAGCTTGTTGGTTTTATTTTGTTGGGGCTTTTACTCACCTTCTTTGGTGTTCTTTGGTGAAACAGTAGTACAGAACCAGGGTGTGGGATTCATCTGTTTAATTGATCGTTTGATTCCTCCTGCTTTTAAGTCTGACAGAGAAGCAAGGTTTTTTTTTTTTTCTGGGTCGGGTGTATATAATTTACTTTATGTCAAAATAACTTGAAAATTTTCGGGAATCTACCATCTTTCCTCCCAGAACCACATGACTGGAGCTGGATAATTAAATCAAACACCATGAGGAAATGGGGCATAGTGCATTTCCTTGATTTAAAAACAGAAATTCGTTGCCTGGTTGTGATTTAGTAAAATCACATCAACTAAAACATAGTTTTGATTAAAAAAAATAAAATGTTAAACTTTATGCTTTTTCTGGAATTTTATTTGTTGTTTGTTCCTATTTTGAACTTTCAAAAGGACTAGAATGACTAGTAGAGGGGAAAAACAGAAGAAGCTAGGTGGCACAGTGGATAGAGTGCTGGGCCTAGAGTCAGAAAGACTCATCTTCCTGAATTCAAATCTGGCCTCAGACATTTACTAGCTGTGTGAGCTTGGACAAGTCACTTAACCCTGTTTCTTTGTCCATAAAATGAGCTAGGGAACGGAATAACAAACTGATCCACAGTCACTGCCAAGAAAACTCCAAATGAGTCATAAAAAGTTAGACATGACTGAAACAACTGGACAACAACAAAGGAAGCTATATGTTTAAGCAAAGTTGATTAAGAATTTTGCATTTAAACAATGTGGTCAGCCCATTGGAGTTGTGCTTTCTGAAGCAGAGTCTTAATGCTTGGCAGTTTAGTTCAAGTAAGGACATCAGTGTCTGGTACCTTATCTTGCCAGGTGATCTTCAGAATCTTCCTAAGACAATTCAAATGGAAGTGATTCAGTTTCCTGGCATGGTGCTGGCAGACTGTCCAGGTTTCACAAGGCATGCAACAATGAGGTCAGCACAGTGGCTCTGTAGACCTTCAGTTAGTAGTCAGTCTAATACCTCTTTTCTTCCATATTTTCCTTTGGAGCCTCCCAAATAAAAAGCCACCTCTGGCAAAGAATGTGTCATTATCAATGTGTACATACCTGGAAAGTGCACTACCAAGGTAAGCGAACTTATCCATAGCATTCAAAACTTGACCATTTGCTGTAACTGATGGTTCCATGAATGGAGGGTGTGCTGGTGGCTGATGGAGCACCTGTGTTTTCTTGGTGTTAATTGTTAGGCCAAAATTAGCACAAGCAGCAGAGAATTGATCCATACTTTGTTTCATCTCAGCTTCAGAGGCTGTATTGAGTACACAATCATCTGCAAACAGAAAATCATGCACTAACCCTCCCTCTACTCTGGTCTTGGCTTATAGCCTTTTCAAATTGAAGAATTTACCATCAGTGCTGTAGCCAATGTTAAGTTTGCCAAAAAGACTGTTTTATGGAGAACTCTCACAGGGCAAGCCTTCACATGGTAGTCAGAAGAAGTGATACAAGGGCGCTCTCAAGGTCTTTCTTAAGAGCTCTGGAATTGATTATGTGACATGGGAGACACTGGCACAGGACCGTTCAGCATGGAGTGCCTACATCAGACAAGGTACTTTGCTTAATGAGCAAAGCAGAATTGAAACAGCTCAAATGAAGTATAGGATGTGCAGATGTAGAGAATCCACCCCAAATGTTCACATGGACTATTTGTGCCTGACCTGTGGTAGAGCATTCTGAGTTTGTATTAGTCTGATCAGCCAGTCATACAAATTGAAACTTGACTTTAGCACAGTGATGTCATTTTGGTCTTCAAGAATGAAGGACAACTAACCAACCATTAAGAATTTTATTTATACCAAAGAATAAAAAGGGTGCCTAAAATATTTTAGAAAATACTGATGGTTACAGATTTGTGAAAAGTTTTGATTTGGGGGAGGGGAACAGAAATGAGAGACTTCATGTATTTGGAAATGTGGTAACAAAGGACGTTAGAGCTTTGGTTGTGGTAAGTGATATGGTTGTGATATGCTTAATGAGCATAATACTATTTTTCCCCCTTAACTTAAAAATTCATAGGTATTTTTAGAAGTCAATTTTCTATCTTTTTTGGAGAAGAGGAAATTAGATCTTTTTTCTCTGAAACAAAGAGACTGATGTGAATTTTGCATTCACATTCTTCCTTGCTCTTGTTATAGTTGGTGACGGTTATCTCTGTATCATAGCAAACTCTTTAATACCTATACAATAAATTGCATGAATTCAATCAGAACAATTGGGATAGCTCCTTAGAGATGTTTTTTTATGTACATGACTTAATTTTTTTTTAGAAATAAATGCATTTTGTGAATAAATAAATACTTTAAATAAAATGTAAAAACATCTCTTATGTTTGTATCTTGAATACCTAATCAAGCCAAAATTTGAGGAGTAGGCACAGCTTTTATATTTGCAGTGGGTTATTAGAATAAATGATTAGAGGTTAAGTCATTTGAATGGCTTTTAAAATGAACATAAGAGTATTTGTTTAGAAAATATTGGTTGTCCATTATGAAAGCGTACTAGATCTTAGAGAATGCAAATCTTATTTATGAATAATTTTGTTGTATTTTGGATTCCTATTATAATTGAAATAGAATGTGTTTACATACTCATCATATATACATATACATATATTTCTCGAGGAAAATAAAACATGAACTGTGTGCATAAAATACCATAAGCCTAGCTTTCAAAGTGCTGTAGCAATAGTTTCCTTGTTATTTTGTAATCGCTGTTCTTAACATGACAAATGATTGTGAAATGTGCATTAAATTTTTAATTAAATGGAATTTTTTTCAGAGTACGGGGAAAGAAATTAGTGATGTACATTGAAAATATAAATTAAATACGCCAAAACTCTTTTTAAGTTTCTTGTGCTAGGAGACATGAAATAACACCTGTATTTTCTGTGCTAGAGTGCAAAAGATTGACAGTGTAACCAAGAGCTACCATTGGACCTTCCACTTGACTGAAACCCTGGCAACATGAGGTGTTTAGAGTTGGTTTGTTTTGTTTTAATCATACTTAGTACTTTCCATTTTAGCTCAGAGTCCTTGCAGTCCTTATTTGCTGTGGAGTGGAATTCATTGTACTGTGTTTCTGTCTGTCTATATCTATATCTATATCTATATCTATATCTATATCTATATCTATATCTATATCAGTAAGCACTTGAAAATGAGAGGAAGAATACTTTTAATTTTTGACATTGCATCAATGTAAGACTAGGTTGGAGAGAAGGAACTGTTTTATATTGATAGACAGAGTTCCTTGCAAGGTACTCCCTATACTGATGAAACCTTAGAAATATATATGATCTCTCTCTCTCTCTCTCTCTCTCTCTCTCTCTCTCTCTCTCTCTCTCTCTCTCTCTCTCTCCCTCTCCCTCTCTCTCTCTGTCTTTCTCTTTCTATGTCTGTGTGTGTGTGTGTGTGTGTGTGTGTGCAGCTTGTTTGCTGCATCCTTTTGACTTTATGTTTTAAAGTAGAGTCACAGCAAAGAACTTTTATGCCTATTATTCATTAAACATTTCATTTAAAAGTTATGGGCACTCATTTTCTCATTAAATTCATAATAGAGTACACATTTTCTCATGTCTAGGATAAGAATCATCATTTGGACAATGGTTGGTCAATTTTTGTACTAATGGCTATGTTGTGGTGGTTTTCTTATTAAGGCAAACCCCTTTTCAACCGCAAATAGAATTTTCTAGCTTAGGCTTCATAAAACCTTGTAACTGGGGTTGGTTTGCTATGGAGAGTCTTGCCTTTTATAGACTTTTCAGCCTGTATTTTGTTTCCCACAATTTTCTGCATGTTTGTCTCAAATGAACCATAAAATGATTCAGTGCCAACATGTGGTTTTAATAGCAAATGAACATGGGTGAATGAATGTTGAATTTTAGAATTTGAAGTTTCCAGAATACACCGTGAGTTCAACTTCTAAGTCAATTTGTTGTAGCTCAGCACTTGGTCATACTTATCAGTTAGTATATGAAGTATTTCATTCAAGCCATGAATAATTTTGAGTGACAGTGATTGAGAATTACATGCGTTTATTGATAAAGAACACAGGAAACATTCTCCAAGTTTTTCACAGTACCTTTCTGGCTAAGTTTTGTGGTTATAAAAAATAACTAGTTTTCACCAGATTATTTATTTCCTTGTATTAGGGGGTGCATGTGTGTATGTGTGTGTGTGTGTGTGTATGTGTATACATACATTTAATATTGGAGGGGGGGAAAGTTACTATTTCAGGATACTAACATGCAGACTAACTTAAGACTAACTTAAAAACTAAATTAAGTTTCCATTGAAAATTTCTTTCAAGATGATGAGCTCCTACAGTGCGAACTAAAGTTCTAGATCTGATGATTCTGGAAGCATTAGAAATAGAGAGCAGGCCGAACAGAATTCAGAGGTTGCTAGTTTTCAGTTGTTAGCTGTGTTAATAAACACAATTTTCATTTCTTTTCTTTGGTTTTTATTTTTAGGAGTTTTGAAAAAACATTAAATAAATATTAATTTTCCACTCTGAAGAGTAAAAAGTATTTTAAAGTTCTGTATCATTGTGAGTGCAGAGTGACATGTTTCGAGTAACCAGTGGGTCTGTGTAGCTTTTCTGCTCATCAAAACATCACTTCTGAATAGACATTACCATGAAGTTGGTAATGACAGAAATGTAGCTGGGGCCCCAGGGGTAGTAGGCGTTTCTTTATCTGTTGCCAAATTTCAAAAATTTAACTTCAGCTTTACTTCAGACATTCCATGACTGATTCCATGCCCTAAATCTTTGAGCCGAGTGTTAAACAAATGAGTTAAGGAGTGAGTAAAGATGATAATATGAAGAGAAGTGGTAACTGACAAAGCAACATTTAGATATTTATACAGTGTAGCAAGTAAGAAACCCAAGAATAAGGAAACAAATGTTGTTTAGATGTGACATCCCCTGCTCTTCATTTCATTATTTCTTTGGCATCTGGCTCGCCATCTTTCTTTCTACTTTTCATTCACCTTCATCTTTAAGAATTTTAACATTCCTATTAGTGAAGCCATCTTGACATACAGACAGTGGGATTCCTCAGCCTCTAACAAGTTATCATTCACTGGTGTTATCATAATCAGTTAGCAAACATTTCTATAATACCTACTATGTGCGGAGTACAGGGGCCCCAAAGACCACAAGAAAACAGTTACAGTCTTTTAGGTAACAGAACAGTAACAAGTAAGGATATACAGATACACTATATATACATGTAATGGAAGCATATAATTAAAGAACGTGCTGAGGGTGTCCAGAAAGGCTTCCTTTAAATGTCCGTGGACAGAATATTGAAGGAAGCAAGAGAGTATCAGAAATGCTCGTTGCAACTCAGGCACTTGAGGTACCACGCCAGTACGATACCAAGCAAGTCAGACTTTTACCTCCAAAACCTTGGCTACTGTCTCCTCTCAGACCCTGAGGGAGAAAGCCCAGGACCCAGAACCCAAAAGCCTTGGGAATAGCAAACCACCAAAACTGTTTCCAGGCCAACCCTGCAGCCATCATGGAGAGGAGAAGTCACTGTGGAGGTGGCCCAACTTCCTCCCCTCACTAATAACAACTGCCGACTTTACTGACATCCACAGGCGGATGGTTACAAGAATTCTGCAAGTAGCTGAACCCTCTGCCCCTGTCCAGACCAGCCCTTGTAGTCCTCATCCAAGGAAGCAATTCCCATGGAGAAGGGGCCAGCTGTTCCCACCAAATACAACTAATAGGACAGACAAAGTGGCCTGGCTAAAGCAGCAAGGCATCTTAAGAGACTCAGGAGACAGTGTGTGACAGGCGAGTTGGACTACCTGCAGCTTGACCATCATCCCTCAGATCCTGAACCCAAAAGCCTTTGAACTAGTTAGGCTTTCAGCAGTGTCTATAGCAGTGGTTCTGAACCTTCCTAATGCCGCAACCCTTTAATACAGTTTCTCATGTTGTGGTGAACCCCAACCATAAAATTATTTTCGTTGCTACTTCATAACTGTAATTTTGCTACTGTTATGAATCTATCTGATATGCAGGATGTATTTTCATTGTTACAAATTGAACATAACCCATAGGTTGAGAACCGCTGTTCTATAGCCGTGGTCCTAGGAAGCAGCCCAGTGCAAATCAAGCCTGGCCATTTTTCCTAAAGACTCAGAAAAGGCTTTCCCAGCCTTTTTGTCACCCAAGTCTCTGGCTCTGGCCAGTTGTTCAGCATCAGAAATGGATGGGATTTGATTAGTGGAAAGGCATTAAATAAGAGGCATCACTGTTAACCTCTTTGCTACTAGGACCTTTCTATTTGATTTTCATCTGAAACCTCCCATTAGAATGTGAGCTCCTTGAGAGCAGGGACTATCTTTTCTCTTCATATCTCTATCACAGTGAGCACTTAATAAATGCTTTATCCATTGATTTTCAGTCAGGAAGTAAGAAAGAAGTGCATTTCGGTGAGGGTAGAGATAAGATGGTAGAATAGCAGGAAGCAATACAGTGAACTTCTCTGCAAAACTCCTCCTCACGGATCTAGAAAACACACTAGTCCAAATCTGGATGGAAGAATCCAAGAAAAAGTCACAGGAAGTAATTTTTTAAATCCAGAGAGACCTATGAACATTGGAGATGGGGCCTGGCCAGGAGTACCATGCCAGCATGGAAAGAGGCTCTGTATCAGGGCAAGAGGACATCCTACCCTCTTACAGGGGTATTTTGGCTGGGACAGTTGCCAACAGGTAGATTTGTTGCCCAGTTCCAGGTTATAGATATAGGGCAGATTGAGAGTGGATGCACAGCGCCCACTCCTACACCCACCATACCCCTCTGTTCCTTTCCTTCCAGCACAGGCCCTGGGGTGGGTACTGAGGAACAGGTTCAGAAGCAAAAAGCATCACCATGGCTTAGATTCCAGTACTGCCTTCTAGTCCAGTCTGAAGCCTGCAGTAGAATAACAAGGGTAGGATTTATAGACCAAAGAGTAGCCTACAGTTGTCTCTCTGAAGCAGCAGAGCTTCCCCGTTGTCTGATGATGGCTGAGACCAACAGAAGTCTACTGTTGCTCAGACCCAAATCCAGGTCAGAAATGTGCAGAACTTAGACCAAGGGGAGTTTGCTATGGATCAGACCACTTTAAGAGCACTGAAAGCTTGCAGATCGCCAGCCTGAGCTGACCCTGAGAGCTTGGCATAGCACAGTACTCAACACCTCCAAGAAAGAAGTAACAGGACCAGCCCAGACCTTCCCTCCAGAAGTGCACAGAGCCTGGCCCTGACATAAAGCTCAAAGTTAAAAAGTTGGCTGGAAGAATGACCAAAGAAGAAGAAATCTATCATAAAAATCTATTATGGTGACGGGAATAATCCAGACATAGACACAGAAGAGAATGACTCCAAAATATCTACAAGCAAAACCTCAAAGGAAAACATAGCTTGGGCACAAATTCAGTAGAATTCCTGGAAGAGATGAAGCAAGAATTTTAAAAAGAGTTTTAAAAATTATTTTTACAAATGAGATGAGAATTCTAGAGGAAAACACTGGAAAACAAACGAGAGCTATGGAAGGAAGAACTGGAAAGGGAATAAACAGCTTGGCACAAAAGGCACAAAACCTTGTTCATGCAACAAGTTCCCTGAAAATTAGAATGAACCAAATAGATGCCAGTGCCTCCATAAGATAATAGGAAATATTAAAAAAAACTTTAAAAAAAAGAAAAATTTAAGGTTCTTCATAGCAAAAACAATTAATCTGGAAAACAGATCAAAGAGAAAAAAATTTAAGATCATTGGACTACCTAACCACCATGACCAAAACAAAAATCTAGACATCCTATTTTAAGAATCTTAAAAGAAATCCAGCCAGCTCTCTTAGAACCAGAGGGCAATATGGAAGTAGAAACAATCTACCAGTCACTTTCTGAAAGAAATCCCAGAAGGAAAATTCCCAGAAATATAGCCAAGATCCATAGCTTCTAGGTCAAAGAAAAAAACTGTGCAAGGAGTTGCAAAGAAAGAGTTCAAGTATCAAGGAGCTTCAGGATCAAGGAGCACACAGGGTTTAGCAGATGTAGTGGAAAGTACCAGGCCTGGAGTCAGGAAGACTCATCTTACCGAGGTCAGTCTGGCCTCTGACACTTACTAGCTGGGTGACCCTGGGCAAGTCACTTATCCCTGTTTGGCTCAGTTCCTCACCTGTAAAATGAACTAGAGAAAGAAAAGACAATATCTTTGCCAAGAAAACCCCAAATGGTGTCACAGTCAGACTGAAATGACTGGACAGCAACTTTATTTTTTTAATAGTATTTTATTTTTTCCTCAATTGCATGTTAAAATTTTTTTAACATTTAAAAAAAAAGTTTTGAGATCTCTTCCTCTCTCCCTAGATGGTAAGCAATCTGATACAGTTTATACAGGTGCAATCATGTCAAACATTTCTGTGTTAGTCGTTTTGTATAAGAAGACTTGAGTAGAAAGTAAAAAATAGCATACTTGAATTTGTATTCAGATAGTATCGGTTCTTTTTCTGCAGGCAGATAATATGCTTCATCATGAGTCCTTTGGGATTGTTTTAGATCATTGTATTATGGGGAATAGCTGAGTCATTCACAGTTCTTCATTGTATGATATTGCTGTTCCTGTGTACAGCATTCTCCTGGTTCTGCTTGTTTCATTTTGTATCAGTTTATGTAAGTCTTTCCAGGTTTTTCTGAAATTATCCTGTTTGTCCTTTCTTATAGCACAATAATATTCCATCACAATCATATACCACAACTGGTTTAGCCATTCCCTAATTGGTGGGCATCCTCTCAAACAACAACTTTAAAGGAACAGAGAGCTTGTGGTATGATATTCCAGAAGGCAAAGCATATAGACTTGACAGCCAAGAATAACTTACCCAGCAAGAACAAGTATAACCCTACAGGGGAACAATGGATTTTTAATGAAATAGAAGACTTCTAAGTATTCCTTATACAAGATCAGAGCAGTTTAGAAATTTTAAAGTTCAAATACAGGAGTAAGATAAACATAAAAAAATTAAACATGAATGAGCAATGATAAAGGACTAAAGAAGAATAAACTACTCAAGTTCTAATATGAGGACACATATGTCCCCTTTGAAATCTATCATCCTCAGAAATTGTAGAGGGAATCTAATTAGACAGAAGACCTGGGAATCTAGCATATCTTGGTGTTCTTGAGAATGTAAAAATATGCAAAGAGACGTACATGGGGAAGAGAGAAGATTATCTCATAATCAGGGTGCCCAAGTAGACATCTGTACAAACAAAGAGCAAGGCTGGGAGGGAGTAACTGACACTTGGACCTCCCTCTGTGAACCACTCAGAATAGGGAAGAATCCATACACACAGAGATACAAACATACATCTAACTATTGTACAACAAGTCAAGAAAAAGAAACCGCTCCTGATAAACATACGTAGTCAAGGGAAGCAGATTCATGCATTGGTCATTTCCAAAATGGCATGACTTATTCTGCAGCACGAGTTCATTATCTTTCCTTCAAGGGATGGGTAGCACAATTCACATTCAGCCCTGTGGACTCTTAAGTTTTTCACTGCATTACTCTTAATCCTAAAGTTTTTCAAAGTTCATTTTCTTTATATGGTTGTCAGTGTATGAATTGACAGCCTTGTTCTGCTCCCTTCCCTCTGTATCCATCCATACTGGTCTTTCTGTTTCCTCCAAAATTCCATCTCACCCTCCATGTACGTTCCCTAATTTGTTCTGCCTTCCTCAGTAGGTGGGCACCCCCTGCCTTTAGTTTGGGGCTCCTATGAAAGGAGCTGCTGTAAATTTTGTTTTGTTTTTGTAGACATTGATCCTTTTCCTCTTTCTTTGATCTCATTGGGAAATATGCCCTGTAATGGTAAAGCTGGATCCAAAGGTATGCAGTTTAGCGACTTTGTTCATTATTTCAGAATGCTTTCTAGGAAGGCAAGACCATTTCTCATCTCCTTCCACAGTATTTCCACTTTGTGCAATCACCTTAACATTTGTAAATGTGGGAAATGTAGAGGTAGAAATAATATAAATAGGTAGAAATGTACAAATAAATACAATATAGTTTGGAGAAAGCAATTGAGGGGGATTAGATTACTCTTCAAGAAAGAGGTCGTACCTTGAGCTGAGGTTGTCAGGATGCTGGGTATTCTAAAAGGCAGAAGTGATTCCTTCCCCACTGGGGGAGAGGCTTTGCCTAGGGTCACCCAGCTAGTGTCAGAGGCCAGATTGACCTTGGGAAGATGAGTCTTCCTGACTCCAGGCCTGGTGCTTTCCACTGCATCTGCTAAATTCCTTGTGCTCTTTGACCCTGAAGATCCCTGATATTTGAACTTTCTTTCAAACTGCTTGCAGTGTTTTTTTCTTTGACCTAGAAGCCTTCAAAGGGCACAGATGGAAGAGATGGGATGTTTTGTATGGGAACTGCAAGTAAGCCAATTTGCATTAAGATGGATGATTTTTACACATTATAATTATTTGTATATGGTGTATATTTCCCTGCGGGACTTTTGGTTCCATGAGGGAAAGAACATTATATTTTTTAAACTTTATATATGTTCCCACACCTAACACTGCTCATTACTCAGGAAGTCCTTAGAAAATGTGCTTTAAAAAAATGCAATCGGGCATTCATGTCAAGTTGCAAACAAGTTGTTGGTGCAGTGTCCAATAAGTCCTAGGTGTCTCCTAAGTGCTTGTTGCCTTGACTTAATGAAAATGTGAAGACTTTTCTTCCCTCTGTGGTGTATGCTTTGGCACTGGTTACATGTAAAGATAACTGAGCTGGATAAGCCTGTGTTCTAATACAGTGTCCTAAGTCCCTGACAAGAGAGCAGGGTTCTAGGTTGTTCTCCGTTCTCAAAGAGGACCAAAATGACATCACCATGTTAAAGTCAAGTTACAGTATGTCTGACTGCTGCTGATTAGACCAGTCCTAGCTCAGAATGCCCAACCACAGGTCAGGCACAAATAGGCGATGTGAACATTTGGGGTGGATTCTCTAAATTTGTGCATCTCACATTTCTTTTGAGTTACTTCAATTCTGCTTTTCTCACAGAGCACAGCACCTTCTCTGATGACGGCATGCCATGCTGAGCGGTCCTGTGCTCATGCCTCCCATGTCACACTAATCAATTCCAGAGTTCTTAAGAGAGACCTTGAGAATGTCCTTGTATTACTTCTTTTGACCACCATATAAGCACTGGCCTTGTGTGCGTTCTCCATAAAATAGTCTTTTAGGCCAGTGTGTTTGGCATTCGAACAACGTGACCAGCCCATCAGAGTTGCGCTCTCTGCAGTAGAGTCTGAATGCTTGACAGTTTAATTTGAGAAAGGACCTCTGTGTCTGCTACCTTATCCTGCCAGATGATCTTCCATATCTTTCTAAGACATTTCAAATGGAAGAGATTCAGTTTCCTGGCATGGTGCTGGCAGACTGTCCAGGTTTCGCAGGCATACAACAATGAGGTCAGCACAATGGTTCTGTAGACCTTCAGTTTGGTAGGCAGTCTAATACTTCTTCTCTGCCACACTTTCCCCCAGAGCCTCCCAAACACTGGCGTTGTGAGTATCAACCTCATTAGCAAGGAGTACATCCCTGGAAAGTATCCTGCCAAAGTAAGTGAGCTTATCCACAGCATTCAGACTTCTCCACTTGCTGTAACTGATGGCTCCATGTGTAGAGGGTGTGGCGCTGGCTGGTGGAGAACCTCTGTTTTCTTGGTGTGAGTTGTTAGGCCAAAATTAGCACAAAACAGCAGAGAATCGATCCAGACTTTGTTGCATCTAGGCTTCAGAGGCTACATTGAATGTACCATCAAGGCAGAATATAGGCAGAATGCTTAACAACAAAGCTTAAGAAAAGTATGATTTGATTGAGTATGATTGAGACCAGAGACCTCTAGTTCCAGGATGTCCGTCTAGATTGGATAGTCAGGGTTCAGCTTGCCATATGCCATTTGTTATGTTGACTAGAAAAGAGATGTAATTTTGAGGCAGGGGTGGAATGAATAAGTCAGAAGGGGATATAGGGCAGAGAGATAGTGAGTGCTGTCTCAGGCTTCATCTCCTTAATTTTCCCAGAAGCAGGCCAGATTGAGGAGGGAAATAATTAAGTCTGGGAGCTTGCATTTTCATTTTTTGCAATATGCTATTTCAGATGAGAACATACATATCATCTAGTGTCATTTGGGTTCAGACTGTACTGTAATTTGCAGTGATACTTTATAGGATTATTTCTTACAAGGTCACAATTAAATCAACACTTTGGTAACAAATAAATTAGTTGTTTATTTCAAGGTGTGGTTGATGGTAATTCTGTGGAAATCTGTTTTCGTTCCACAGTTTATAAGAACAAATAGATGGTAATTTAATGAAGAGGGGACTGATTTGAAGACTCCACTCTTTCAGACTTTTGACAGCTTTTTTAAAGAAATGAAAGCTCGATTTTTATATGGTGCCTCTTTGCTACAGAAGAGCATTCAGGAAGTGTGAGAATTATTTTTAAATTAATTGAGTGACAAAATGAAGCTCTTTGGAATGTTGCTGGAGGGCAAGGCCAGGTTCCTTAACTGAGTGTGTCCTAGTTTGCTTGAAATCCTGCTGCCCATAACAGCCACTTCTTTCCTCTCCAGGACACTCTTCCCTGTATGGGACAGAAGGGACTGACTGTTACAACATGCCCTGAAATACCGCTAATTCAGCCTATGTAAATCATACAGGTGGGGTGCTCTTAAAGAATGGCTCTTAAGAACTGGCAAGCAGGTAGAATTTTATTGAGCTTTTATGTTAATAATCTGACAAGGTTCTTAGTCAAGGTTCTTTTCATATATTTCATTAGGTTACTGTGTTTACAAGGCTAAAAAGCATTTCATCTCCACCCCTTTCAGGAAATATATATGAAACTAAAATATTATTGTCTTCTCAATATCAAAAGATATTGTCTTCTCAAGTTTCTAAGACATCCTTTTTTACTTCAGATTCTGGTGCCACAGAGACTGTGCCACAGAGAAGTGAAAAGGACACAAATTAACTGTAGCTTTTGTGTTTGATCTATAGGAGATCATGGCATGGATGGATGTAATTGTTTAGAAAATCACACTGCCAAATAAGGAGGTGTTTGCAGTTACTGCTCTTAAAAACAAAACCACACATCCAAATAGTACTTAGGAATGCACTGAAAGCCTTCTGAACCAAGTGGTGTCATGAACATGTTTGGGAGTTATGATCTACTGGGAGCAGGTGAAGGACTTGGGGAAAGTTTAACCTGGAGAAGAGAAAGCTGGGGTTAGGGGGATATGTTAGCTCTTTTCAAATATTAGAAATACTTAAGTGACAAGATTTGGCTTGCTCTACCTGCCCCAGACAGCAGATTTAAGATCAGTTGGAGGAAATTTCAGGGAGGGAGGTGTAGGCTTGATCATGAGGAAAAAATCCTAATACTTAAGAGATATGAGAAAGTAGAATAGGATTCTTGGGAAGATATTAGCCCCTTGCTGTCTCCTAGGCATGCTTAAGCAAAGGTGGAATGACCACTTGTTAGCTAAAAGGGCTTCTGATTCTGGTTTAAATGAGTCTGGATCTTTTCTTGAGGTCCTATGATCCTTCTTTATTTATTAAAGTGACAGGCTACCAGCAAACCCAGAAGTTAGATCTTCTAGAGCTTTTATGCACAGGGGAAACCCAGGTGCAGACTCCAGAGCTGTTGACAAGGACCTCAGTTGGTGGCCCCAGTTAGCTTACATTTGGCCAGGAAATTGTAGTCAATCAGTGGTTCTTAGCCTGGGGTCTATGAACTTCTTTTCTATTTTGATAACTTTATTTTAATATAATTGGTTTCTCTTGTCATCCTGTATATTTTATTTTATGCATTTAAGAACATTATGAGAAGGGCTCATAGTAGACTTCACTAGGCTGCCAAGGGACCCATGACACAAAAAGGGTTAAGAATCAATCCAGTAGGTGATGATCTCTAAGGTCCCTTCCAGCCCTATATCCCACGATCCTTTTAGTTTTAGGATGGATCCAAGATACAAAATGGGTTTTTAGAACAGTAGGATTTCCTCCCAGAATGATCAAATTATTTTATTTAATTTACTTAATTTAATTTATTTTAATTAATCAAAACCTATGTATCCAAAATCTAAACAAAGACCTAAAAATGATCCATAGAAGGTATAGGAGCTCCAGTTATGGAAACCAAACTAACAGATCTTGACAAACAGAAAATCTCATTTTAAAGCAAAAACCAAAGAAAACACTGATATTAATTCAGGTTCATCTACTTAACTCCTCCCCTAGTTCATACATGGAACAGTGAGAAGTTGGCTCTGAGGATTCTTACTGTAGAGAGTAGTATTGTGTGCCTGATTTCTAGGAGTCAGGCAAGGCCAGAGCAGAAGTTGGAATGAATATCCCACAAGAAAAAAAGCAGTCTGTAAAAACCTGGATAAAGGGGAAGAATGAGCCCTTTACCAGCTCCCTCCCCCCCCCCCCCCCCTTAAATCCACATGTATTGCTGTGAAGTCCCAGGGCTTTTTGGGACTGCTTGTAGAAATTACAACAATGTTAACAGTGATTTTGAAATACCACAATTCTCACTAATACTCTTCTCTGCTTTTACTGTTATTAAGTTTTTCTTTTTACATTTTTCTTTTTACATGATAGTAGCAGTTAAGGGAAAGTGGGTAGATTGAATTTTAAAACATACTTTAGCATATTGAACTATCCATAAATAAATTAAAATTTGAAATTAAAATATTGTGAGGCATCTGTGGACCAATACATGTATAATGTGATATATTCAGCATATGCCCTTTTCACAAATTTTCCTTCACTCTACACTGGCTAATAATTATTTTGAATTGTAGTACCATAAGTCTATTTTGAATTTCTGATAACTATGCACACATCTGCATGTGTGTTTATTTTACTAAGCAGTGTATGGCCTCGTGTTTCCCTCATACAGTTTTGACATTTTAGCTGGATCCTAAGGGGAAAGAGCAAGAGATGAAAGGTGACTTGAGGCAGCAGCAACCCAGAGACCTTGGGAGTGGAAGTGGGGCTAAGCCTTGGCCACTGGGGATTGATTATTTTCGAGGTTGTGCTATTTATATAGCTCTGACAGAGTTGTAGACCAGTCAATATTGACTCAGGCCTGCTATACTGAATGTGGTTCAGGATTCGTCTCTTAGTAATGCCTAAGT
Source organism: Pseudochirops cupreus (assembly GCA_028627135.1). Lineage (NCBI taxonomy): Eukaryota > Metazoa > Chordata > Mammalia > Diprotodontia > Pseudocheiridae > Pseudochirops > Pseudochirops cupreus. Next base: position 399,065,924 of record CM053583.1, on the reverse strand, counting down.
ATGGCTCATTGTGACCCTAATTGAAGTGACTTTAAAAAAAAATTATTTGTGGAATGTCCAGGTTTCATAATTCTTTAAAAGGAAAGGATGTTAGACACCATCACTACTGTGTAGAAACTGAGACTCTGAGATTAAGCTTAATGAACTTTGGGCTCTGGACTTCCTACAAGCTTCCAAAAATCCAACATGAGACATTCTATCTCCCAACTCTGGGCGTATTCACTGACTGTTCCCCATCCCTAGGGTGTTCACCCTCTTTCTCTCTGTCTCCTGGCTTCCTTGGCTTCTTTCAAGTCTCACCTAAAATCTTGCTTTCTACATGAGACCTTTTCCCAATCCTAGTACCTCTGCCTCTGTCAGTTTCTCCAGCGTATTCTCTGTATAATTAGTTTGTAGGTAGTGTTTGCATGTTGTTTCCTCCTTTAGACTGTGAACTCCTTGAGAGCAGCGACCATCTTTTGTCTTTTGTTGTAAGTCTAATATTTAGCAGTGTCTGGCACATTGTAGGTGCATAATTAATGTTTATTTACTCAGTTGAGCTCTTCTTTCTTATTTATCAGTCCCTGACTGCTCTTATAATTCTATCACTTCCTGCACAGATCTGTTATCCATACTTTGGTCCAGTCTGGCTGCTTTCTCCATTCTTGTTCCTGTTAGTACCATTTCTACCATTTCCATAAGCACCTTTGGATAAAATTCTTCCTTACAGGCTCTTTTACAGTAAAATACCTTCCATACATAAACCATGATCATGTTAGATTCTTTTGGAAGCGATGTCAGAAATAATCACATTCAATGACCCTGATAGCAGGGTTCAAGTGTGATGGTTCCACTGTCCTTGGTGGAAAAAACAGTTTGTTGAAATTTTTTCCCCAAAAATCTTTTCCATTTTCCTTTGGTAATCCTATCATTTTCATCCTTGTGGGCTCTTGGAATGATTTTGCTTAGTTGGATGTCTTGCCGAGCCTTTTTAAAATTAGTTTTATCATCTGTTGCTTCTCTTTGTTTTATGAGATACTATTGCTCAGAATCCTCCATTCTTCATAATTTGACAGACAGATTTATATTCTAAGCGAGTGTTGCTTGGGGCATCTATCTGTCTCCATTTGTCAGGCAAGGCTCTTGGTTCAGAAATCAAGAGACTTGTTTTACTACCAGCTCTGTCACCAACTAACCTTGTTACCTAGGACGAATCAAGTAATTAACTTCCTTGGGTCTGTTTCCTCATCAGTAAAATAAGGGGTTTAAAATACAAGATAGTTCTCTTTCAGCTGTTTAAGGCTGTTTGTTATGCATGAGCTTTATAATGGGACTTTGGGAGACTGTGATGTTTATAAATATATTTTAAAAGATTTTAGAAGTTATAACAAACCATGTTTCAAATATATAGAAATTTAAATGATCTGATAGCTCATATATAGAGGTTTTTCCCCTTTTAGCTATGGTTCAACACTTTTTCCCTAAAATTTTGTTCTATACTTAAGGCTTTTGCTTAGTAGGATTTTTTTTCACATGAATCAAGAGTAAATCTTTGTGGTCCTAAACTCCGTGTATGTGCATGTCTTAAAGGCATTACCTGCCAATAAATAGGAGATTAGCTTTGGCTTATATATTTCCCAATCAGTTCACATTTTTTCAGATGGTTCATTGTTACCCTATTTTCTTTAACGATGGGGTACTCTAATGAGTTTACCATCTGACACACATCTGTTTCCTGTTAAATAATACCATCACTCTTGTTGGGTTGCTAAACTCATCTGCGGTCCAACAATGTTATCATTTGATAAATTCATTTTTCTTAAAATATTAATATAAGTAACTTCATTAGTTAACTTTAAGTTTTGAAAATTCAGTTTGAAGGGCTCATTTTATTTTAGGATGCAAATGTTATAAAACTATCTTTCCTTCCATTCTCTAAGAATATATGCATTCCTGAGTGAATACATTCTGCCCATTTTCTAACTGGCCCTGAAATACCTCTAAGAGCTCTATGTTTCATTATGCAAGTATTTGAATTTACTTTATGTTCTAACTATATAATTTCTCATTTTTATCTTAAGTGAATCTACCCCACGTATCTTGGAAAGATTTGATATACTTCTAAAAATACTATTTGTTCATTTATTTTTACAAGCATTTATTTCTTCTCTTTTTTCACTCCCTTCACCCCACATTGAACAAAAATGAAAACCCTGGTAAGAAATACACATGGTCCAGCAAAATATATTTCTACTTTGGCCATTTCCGAAAATGCCAGGTCCCGACTCAACACTGGACTCTTCATTTGCTAGGTCCCTTTTCAGGGGGGAGAGGTAGCCACTCACCCAAGTCTGAAAACCTGATTTCTCTGCCCTAGGCAGAATGGACCAAGGATGGGTCAACAACCCTCCCTTCCCCAACAACCTCAACTCTGAGACCCACTCTCCTACCCCCAAGCCTTGTAGTCCCAGCGGGCATGACCAAAGTAGGGGGCTACCCTACTGGGTATGACCAAATTCCAAGGTGGAGTGCAACCAGGATGAGGAGGGGAGAAGGATGTTGGGGAGTGACATGATCTTCCCTCCCCTGTTCCTCTGGGGAGTTCCACATAACCTCATGTTTGTGTACCTCATTCATCTGTTGTGATAGGCTGGCTGGCTGGCTGTGCTGTTTGTGTGGTTGTGGTCCTTGGTGTCTGTCTGCCTGCAACGTCCCCTGTCTCTATCAATGCTGCTCTCTGGGCACCCATGGGTCCCTCAGTCTGCTCTTTGTGTCCCAGCCTATGGCTTGTCCGTGTACTGGTGCTGTGTTGTGTCTGTCTGTGTGGCAGTGCTGTGGTCTCTGTGAGCCTACACCGCCTATTTGTGTGTTCTGTGTTCTGTGTGCTCCTCTATTGGTGCTGTGCTCTCACTCTACCCTGGGTTCAGGTTCGAGGGGTGACACCACAGCAGCTTTGGGCCAGTAAAGGAATGTCAAACAGTAAAAAAAAAAATGTGTATATATACAAAGCTATAACTATAAATATTCAGATATCTATAGCTCTAACTATATATGTAGATACAGTTATCTTTCACTATTTAGGTTTCTATTTTAAATGATGGGTTATATCCATATAATCCAGCATTTTAAATCTAACATCTTTCCGGAAGGAGATAGTATATTTCATCTTCAGTATGCCAGATTCCGTTGTTCTCATTCTGTTCACTTCACTCTGTGTTAGTTCAAAGCTGTCTTCCCAGTTTTTTCTGAAACTGGCAATTCCATCATTTCTTATGGCATGATAATTTTCCATTACATTACTATATAATGATTTATTTAGCCATTCCCCAGTAGATGGACATCCCCTTAGTTTCCAGTTTGGGGCTACTATGAAAAGAGCTGCTGTAAATATTTTTGTACATATACATCCTCTTCCTCTTTTTTGATTTCAATAGCTTATGGGCTGGGGTCAAAGGACAAGTGGGGGCATAGTTCCAAATTGTGTTCCAGAATAGCTGCATTAATTATTAGCCACACCAACAACACCTCAATGTGCCTTTTTTTCCACAGCCCCTCTAGTATTTGTCTATGATCAGTGTGAAGTAGAAACTCAGAGTTCTTTAATTCATATTTTTCTAATCATTAGTGATCTGAAGCATTTCTTCCTCTGGTTGTTCATAACTCGTATTTCTTCCTTTCCTGGTCATATTGTTAAATAATTTATCTCCTGGGGAATGACTTTTGGTCTCATAAATTTGAATCAAATTCTTGTGTCTTAGAAATGAGACCTTTATCAGATAAGCTTGATATGAAGATTTTTTTTCCCCAGTTACTCATTTCCATTCTCATTTTATCTACATTAGATTCGTTTATGCAAATGTTTGTGTGGTTGTGGCATTTTATTATTAGATAATTAAAGTTGTTCATTTTACCTCCTGTGATACTCTCTTTTATCACTTGTTTGGTTATGAGCTCTTACCTAAACCATGGAACTGGAAAGTGATTTCTTCTTTTTTCCTGTGATTTGATCATGATGTCGCCTTTTGTTTAAACCAGCTCTCCATTAGTTTATCTTGTGATATGGTGTGAGATGTTGGTCTGTACTAGATTTCTGCAAAATTGAATGTATTTTTAAAAATATTATGGCAAAGTAATATGTTTATAATTCTAAAAGTATCCTGTATGAGAGTGAGTTCAGGTTTGCTTTCTTGTTTGTCCCTTCACGTAAAAGTATCAGTAATCTTAAATGTTGAAATTTGAAGTTGCTTATACAGCTATTGTAGTATTCCTAATTTTGTGAGAGTGATTAAAGGCAAAGAGACTTTGTGCTTTACATTTGAGTACAGATCATGAATGTCTTTTGACCACCTACTTCATTGACTGACTCTTGAGTTGGTCTATTTGATAAAATTGTGATTTGCTCTAAAGCTGTCCCAAAGTTATTCTCTTACTATATTTAGGCTGCCTTCCCTATCAGGATTTTCTGTAGGTTTTCTGAAATGTTGCTGAAGACAAAGCAACCATCTTCCTGGTAAAAAATCCTTGGCCTAGACCTTCCAAAGGCCGTACCTCCTTTCTGCAATTCAGTAGTACCTGAGTTGAAAACAAGTCCCACTCACAAATCCCTCCTGTCATCTCCATGCTCCACCAAGAGCAAACCAGTGTTTGCTCTCTTAATTAGTAACATGGAATCTGTGGTGACAATGATGTTCTAATACTTTTTTTTTTCCCTTGTGGTAAAAGGATATGCCAAAATTAATACTTTCCATCAGGTTTTAACACTTTTTAGGCCAATAGGAAATCAACTTCTGGGTTCAGGCACCTAGTGTGGTACCTTATACTTAATAAACACACACATCCATGTTAAACAAATGGTGGGCAAATTCCCTTTTTTTCTATTCGTATAAAATTACTTCTAGCACTTACAAACAGATTTAAATTCCTTTATTCTGCATTAAATTTTAGTTACTAGTTAAACAGTAGCTACTAAGTTTAAAAAACAAACAAATAAACTTCACAAATATAATATCATCAACTGTGCCAAAGAAACATTTTCTCTGAAAAAGAGCTGGTAGTTATAGTGACCACAAGTTTAATATCTGACAGTGGTATAAAAAGCCAATATTATTTTTAGACCTTATTAAGAAAGGCATAGTATTTGGTATGAGTGAGTCAATAAGCTCACCACATTTATCTCTGACCACTACATTTGAAGTCCTGGGTTCAGTTCTTGGTGCCACATTTTGGGAAGGTTCCAGAAGAGGGCAACCAGAATAGTTAAGGACCTTGATATCATGCCCTATGTGGGTTGGTTGAAAAAAGTATGAACGTTGAGGCTGGAGAGGAAAAGTCCTAGGGAAACCATGGTCATTGTCTTCACTTATTTGAGGAACTTTGGCCAAAAACAGGATTGGATTTATTATCCTTGGCTACAGAGGGGAGGACTAGGAGTCATGGGGGGAAGCTGTAAAGTCAAATCTGTGGGTAGCTTTGAAAGGGGCTTTGGGATACTCTTCAGGAGAGGCCTTTAAACAAAGGTTGGGCGGCCAGTTCTCAGGTATGTCATACAGCAGAGAGAATTCTTATTCAGGTACATGTTGGACTGGCTGGATTGGTCTATCAGTGGTCTCTTCCAACTCCAGCATTCATTCATAGGCTCGGGGAAGAGACCTGCTGCTCCTGGAAACTTCTAGATAATCATGGAGATGTTTGTTTGATTTGGTATTTGCTTTTAAATATCTTCAAGTGAGTACCAAAACAAAAATTCAGTCTTACATTTTTTTTAAAGAAAAAGAAAAATTAGAGATTTCTACAGAGTTTAAACAAAAGTTTTCATTAAATAGATGCCCTGTTGTATATAGTCACGAGTATTAGTTTTAATAGGTAATTTTCCTTATAAGCCTATGGTTCTTTATGATGTTAATCTCTCTTTTGAAACAGATTTTTTTTTAAGAAAAAAGCAAAAATTTTATGATGTCATAATCCTAGGATGTTTTCATATACAAACACTCTCACACAGATCTAACTCACAGTTAAGTTGGTTGCAGAAACACATACTGGAGCCTCACATCAGTGATGAAACCAATCGTGTGTGTGTGTGTGTGTGTGTGTGTGTGTGTGTGTGTGTGTGTGTGCGTGTGCGCGCACGTGTGTGTTGTGCATGTGTGTGCATACACGCACATGCCTTCACTTTGGGATTTAATACGTATTGCTCACCTGAATACCTAAAACAAGGCAAAAACAGCTGGATTTGGAATTTGAAGACTGGCTCATAGATGGGTTGTTCTGTTATCTGGGACTCCATTTCCTGGTACTTTTGCACCTCTGTTTTTTTAAAAAAAGTGATTGTTTTCCTAATAATGACCCAGAGGGCAGTGTTAGAGCAGAAATTGCCCTTTGAATTATCGTGGAAAGATTTAAGTCTGTATTACAGGCTGTTAAAAATGAGTAATCTGATTATGCTTATCCGTTTCCTTACTGAGTTCGGTATTTAATTAAAACTGTAAATTCTCACTAGAAAGGCTTCTCTTGAACTCTCCTCTCTGTCCCCCAATCTGTTAGGGCTCTTCTACCCTCTTGCCCAACGGCAAGTACTCACTTCATTTTGTATGTAATTTTGCTTATCTATATTCAGAAGGTCATTGTGGCAAAATGGATAGAAAGCTGCCTTTCACCTCAGACGTTACTGGCTGTGTGACCTTGGCTAAGTCTCATAAGCTCTTGATGTCCTGGGCAGCTCCCTCCAACTGTAACCCACAGAGAAGGTGCACATGAATGGTGGAATGTTTCTCCTCTAGAAATTCCCTATACCATAAGATCACAAGTTCAGTTTTCAGCAAGCGTTTATCACTTTATGCAAGATAATATACTATAATGTTGGCAATACCAGATAAAAAATTATCTCTGACCCACAAAGCTCACATTCTATTCCAGCCTCACAATTTGTACACAAGTGTGGAAAAAAAAAAGCATTTCAATAGGAAGAGTTCACCAGCTCCTGGGTATCAAGGCAGAGGCAGGAGAGGCAGAGCTGAGGAGTGAGTGTATTCCAGGCCCAGGAAAGGAGAGCCAGACTGTGGAGGGCTTATTTAAAGCCATGCTGAGAAGTTTAGTAAGAGTGCCATCCTTTGGAGTCTGAACCTGGGGACCATCTGACACATAGTGTTGCCTTCCGTAGCTTTAGTAATCCATCCTTACCATCCCTTTCCTCCCCCAAGTAGAGTTTTAAGACAGAATCACCAAGCTATTGTCAGTAGAGATGTGGTGGGTCTTCAGGATATATTTTTGCAACCAACTTCTATGAGTTGGATCTGTGTGAGAGTGTTTGTATATGAAAACATCCTAGGATTTTGATGTCATATTCTAGAGATGGTATGACTGTACAGACTCTTTAGAAACACCAAGATTTACCATGATTATTAATTATAAGCCTTGGATTTTATATTCAGCTGAGAGAACCAGTGTGTTTTATGTTGCTTTAATTTGAATCTGCTAGAACAACAAGATTTTCATGAAGTTCAGTAGAACTTTCCTTTTGAATACTGCTATAAACATCTTTTAAATGTTTAGAATATTTTTCCTCATGACTTCGTTTAGTAGCTTGGGTGACATACAAGGTTTTCCACTTGTTTGTCATTCTTCTAGTTCTGATGTTTGGCAGCCATGTTTATGATGAGGGGAAAAGTGAAATTACTCAATATGATTGTTACTACATTCACAGTATAAAGTGGAATCATTGCCCAATGTGAAGCCCCACTTGGGGAAGTAGAAGATGGGGACAAGGGCAAATTATGCAAGAAAGGGATGGGTTCCAGAGCTCTGGAGTTCTTCATTTATTTGGGGAATTTATTGCTTATTCATTTATTTGAGGAATTTTTTGGAGAAATAATAGATTTTATTACATAAATGAAATAAAAATATTTTCATTTTCTAATTTTGAGTTTTGAAGGTCTGGCTTCAGGGGCTCAGAGTTCCTTTGGGGATGTGAATGACAGAAATATATCTTATGAGTATGTCTGCATCCTTAGAATTTAGATAATAAAGATTGTATACTCATTTTCTAGGCAGTTAAAAAGCAAAAACCTGTAAGAAGTTCCTTTTTCAAACGTTTTCTTATGTAAGCATTTATATTTTTAAATACCATCTACATGTTTATAATTTGTTTATAATTTCTCATTTCACTTCTAAGTAGTCACTCCCTCTAGCTTTTCAATAATAGGAAGTTTTAAAGTTTAAAACTGTTTTTATGATTAGTGTATGTTTTATGATTAGCAGAGAACAAAGTAACTTATAGCATATTCTCTCTGCAGACCTTCTGAGAATTTTAGTTCAGAAGTCTTGCTGTATGCAAAGAATTGCTTTTTAAAATCCATTTTAGTTAGTAACAGGTCTTCGCACTTCTTCATTAACTTGCCATCTCAGGAGTCCCAAGTGCATTTTGGAGCTACTATCAAATTGCCATTTTAAAAAAAAATTGATAGCAGTAATAATGATAATAAAACCCCACTTGAAAAATCATTGACCTTGCTGAGACTATAAATTTTCTGCACTATAAAAAGACCATAATCTTTTTGTACTATACATTCTTTAACTATTTCTTTCTCATCATAGAATGCTATCAAAGCAAGAAGACTTACATCATGTCAAAATGACACCTTACTTTGAACACTTATGTCTTTTAGATATTATAAAGTTGGCTGAAAATTTAGGAATTTCATTCATTAAGAAACTTCTCTCTTCCATTCCAGTGTATACTGATTCCATTTCTCTAACACAGATGGCTGGTGTGTCATAATGATAATCACAATAACTGTCACAGAATACTTTAAGGATTTAGTGGTAGAGGTGCATCTTCTCATTTGGCTCTCATAACAGCCCTGTGAGGCAGATGTAACACACCATGTTATTCTAATTTTATCATTGCATGAGAAATCTGAGCGCCAAAGGGCTTATATTACTATGGTGTCCATAAGTGCTGGGGGGTCACACAGCCAGAAGATGAACAAATCCAGTCTGGGATCCTTGGACCTGAATAGGACTTCCCTCAACATCGTCCCCAGTAAGTGGCCATCCAGTCTTTGCTCTAAGACGGATTGGGAAACCCACTGCCTCTTGGGGCACCACTTTTAACTTATTGATGATTAATAATTAGCAAATTTTTCCTTACATCAAACCTCAATTTACCTCTTTTAACTTCTGTCCATTTTTCCTGGACCAAGCCGAATAGCTCTAATCCCTGTTTGATGCCAGCCTTCCAAATACTTAGAGACAGCTGTGTGGTCCAACTGAAGTCTTATCTTCTCTAAGTCCCTTTGGAGAATATAAGCATTAACTCAGGATCCCTCATCATCCCGATTGGCCTCCTCAGGACACTCTTCAAAGTGTCAGTGTCCATCTTAGAATGTAGCACCCAGAGCTGAGCCCCTTGTCCTATATGTGACGAGTCAAGGCAGGGGACAGCAGGCCTAGCAAGCCCTTCAGAACATGAGGTGTCCTGGAATGCAGCCTGAGACTGGACAAGGCGGTTAGGTCCTGGCCACATCGCACAGAGTCCCCGAGATCCTTTCTGGAGACTGTTGGGTAACTGCCATACATTCCCCATTTTAGACGTAAGATTTCACTTTGAAGCCTGTTAAATTTCATCTGCCTTTATTTTGTCTCATTTTTTTTTTGTTCTCTTTGGTCTTTTTTTTTTAATCCCTGGATTGGAAGCCTGAGGCTTCAAGATCATCTCAGTCTGTTCAGTGTCTCCATTGTACACTTAATAAGCCGCTTAGAGAAGTCACTTAGAATCCAGTAAGTCTGTGTGATGGAGATGATTTAGTTATCTCCTAGGTCAGCGCTTGGGCCCCGTGCAAACAGAAGTTATCACATGTTCTTGAGGCTGCTAAAGGATGCCACAGTGCATAGAGCTCTGGGCTTGGTGCGTCAGCCTCAGACACTTTAGGCTGCACTGGGCCTCAGTCTCCTCAACTGTAAACTGGGGATGATAATAGTACTTACCTTGCAGGGCTCTTGTGAGGACCAAATGAGATAATGCTGGTAAAGCGTTTAGTTCGGTGTCTAGCACATATGGGGCCTACATTCCCCTCCCCACCTCTTTCTTATAAATACATACAAACATCCTACAGCCCTATAAAGTTGTTTTCCTTCTTTTTTCTCATATTTCCCTAGGCCACCTAGTCTAGCCGGTCTATATGCTTTCATCCCATTGTATTTGTTCCCTGTTAACGTGTGAACACCCTTACTCCCTATGTGAAGACTGTAAGCTCTTTGTAGACAGGGACTGCCAGTTTTCACTACACATTCTCAGTACTTTTAATAAAGGTTTGTGTTTATTAAATCTTTTGTTGAATTACTGAAAAGTGTTTCATGAATCTACCTTTATGTAGGAAATAGATACAGACAAGAGACATAAAAAAGCATTTTTAAAAGTTACAGATCTTTTGTTTTTGTTTTGTCACTGGACAAATGGCTTTCTTAGTTTAAGGTTGCAGAGTTGTGGTTTTATTACCTGGAAATTACCCATCATATTTAAACTTAAAATTAAGTAGAGACCTGATTTTTCTCATTAGTTTTCTTGTGTTAAAGACCATAATCTTTATTAAAGGTTCAATTCTCACTTGACTGCATGATATGAGTTGGTTAATTAACCCAAATAATAAATTGAGTCAGGCCCTGATTATTTTTAGAAGAATTCTCTTGGCTGCTAAGGTATGTGAATTTTGAGAAAATGTCACTGGACCGCAGTAGAAAAGGTTGCTTCTCAGGGAACTGGCAGTAACTTTTCATGGCTGTTTCTGGCCCTCAAGCCAGTGCTAACTGGCCACACCTCAGATCTCTGCTAACAGGTTTTCGTACCGCAGTTAACTGGGCCACCTCTCTGACTCTTCTGAGCTGCTAATTCATGGAGTCTTGGCCAGCAGATTGGAGATTGGCCAGCAATAACAGCACTTCTCACCCAATCCTTTTAAGATTTGTAAAGACAGTTCGATTGCAAAGGTATGTGAAAAGAAGAGTCACACTGTTTACAGAACATCACTCAGGGCTGTGACAAAGAGTCAGTGATCTTGTTACTAAGATAGTCCAAGCATCATTGGGGGGAACACCACCAAGACTGCAGGAGGAAGGGAAAGGAGAATGAAAGATAAAAGAACAGAGGGAAGGAAGAGAGAAGAAGAGAGACAAAGATACAGCCAGACAAGAGAAGGATAGAGACAGAAAAGCAAGTGTTCCTGTGGGTGGCCAGAGGGCCTTCAGAAGCTCCTTGATGATGGGGTGTATAGCATATGGCTTTCTGACCTTTACACTTCAACGGTCTCTTTGGTTAAATGTGAGAGTAGAATACATTTGCATTTTTTTCACACACACACACACACACACACACACATATATATATATGTATATGTATATATACATATACATACATACATATATCAGTTTAATCTTCTAATTTAGTGACACAAAATATCTAATAGTGGTTACAACCTGTGGTAAGACAGAAGAAACTGCTCTTCAGAGAGGGAGCATGACTGTGTGTCCTTTGCTCCCTGTGTTAGTTCTCATTGTAAAGGCTGGTCACCACAGAGTTAGGAAACCTTTGGGTCCAGCTCTGCCACAAATAAGCCCTATGTTCTGAGGCAAGGCTGCCCTGCTCTGGATCTTAGTTTCCTTTATCTGTAAATTAGACCATGAGACAGGATGATCTCTCATTTCAGGTCCAGTCCTATGGTGCTTTGCTTACTGCTATACAGACCCTTAGCATAGCCCTGCCACCCACAGGAACCCTTCCTTTTTCTGTCTCTATCCTTCTCTTGTCTGGCTATATCTTTGTCTCTCTTCTTCTCTCTTCCTTCCCTCTGTTCTTTTATCTTTCATCCTCCTTTCCCTTCCTCCTGCAGTCTTGGTGGTGTTCCCCCCAGTGATGCTTGGACTATCTTAGTAACAAGATCACTGACCCTTTGTCACAGCCCTGAGTGATGTTCTATAAACAGTGTGACTCCTCTTTTCACATACCTTTGCAATCAAACTGTCTTTACAAATCTTAAAAGGATTGGGTGAGAAGTGCTGTTATTGCTGGCCAATCATTTATACTTTTTTTTTCCTGTTCATTCAGGGCTTGAAAGACAGTTTAGAGGCATTATTACTGGAAAAACAGATTGCTTAAGAAATAGAAAACCAGGAAAAATAAGTCTGTATCAGAGTCTAGTCAGAGTATTAAATGGGACAAAAGTAGAAATACTTTAACATGTATTTGGGGTCTTGGGGAAGATAAATTTTTTCTCTGCCTTTTTTTCTTTTAAATGAAGACATTAGAAGGTATGAATGGGAGAGGAGGAGCCTGGGAAGATAGTGGAATAAGACAGGAAATACTGGGCTCTTCACATTTCTCCCGCAAATAAGACAGAACATCACTTCAAAGTGAACTTTGAGAAATAATTAAAAGTGGTGGTAAAGAAGTTGTCCTCCTAAGCCAACTTGGGAGGAGGATCTGAAGAAAGACTGGACCTCTAGAAGCGGAGGTTTGGTTAGATTGAAGTGCAAACATCTCCAGGCAGACTCTGCTGAATCAACAAACAAGGAGTCCTTGGGGACAGTCAGCAGCCTCACCAACACTATTGGAGTCAGACAGCTGAGTGAGTGGAGAAAGATTGAAAGACTCTCAACTGCCGTGGGGTGCCCAGGGCCCAGGCTGTGGCTGTGGGCGAGAAAGAGTGAGCACATGCCTGGTCAGTGTAGTAGCAGAGGGTCATGGGTACTTATAGAAAAGCAGAGCCCCAGATTTTGGTTTCAGGGCAGAGGGGAGAGCTGAAGTTCGCAGCCACAGGGAGCAAGAACATTTGTGTTGCCAGCATGTCTGGGGCCCTAACTTGGCCATGGTTTGGAGAAGAGTGCCTGAGGTCATCCCTCAGACAGAGCTCAGAAAACAACTGTATGAAAAACTTGAAGCTTGAGACACCCCCCACACTTTGGAACTGGAACCTGACTTTAAGAGTAAGCTTCTAAAGAATATAATAATAATTATTATTATTATAAGCAAAGGAGAAAGAACCTGACCATAGATTGCTACTATAGAGATAGAGAAGAACTGGATTCATTCTCAGAAGAAGATAGTGAACTTTAAAAAGCCACTTCTACTTCAGAAAAAAAATGTCAAGTAGTCACAAGCCCAAAAAGAGTTCTTGCAAGAACTTCAAAAAGACTTTAAAAATCAAATAAGAGAGGGGGCAGCTAGGTGAATAGCATTGGCCCTGGAGTCAGGAGGACCTGAGTTCAAATCTGGACTCAGACACCTAACACAAAACTAGCTGTGTGACCTTGGGTAAGTCACTTAACCCCAATTGCCCTGCCTTCCCCCCTCCAAAAAAAAAAGCAAAAAAAAAAAAGAGAGAGAGAAAAAATCAAATAGGAGAGGTTGAAGAAAAATTAGGGGAAAAAATTAGATCAGTCCAAGAAAATTATGAAAAAAAAGTCATCCAGTTTGAAAAGAGATCTAAAAACTTAAGGAAGAAAATAACTCCTTTGGATAGATTACCAGTCCTAGAGTCAGAAGGACGTGAGTTCAAATTTGGCCTCATACAGTTGACGCTTACTAGTTTACTAGCTGTGTGATCCTGGGAAAGTCACTTAAACCTGAGTGTAAGGAAGGAAGGAAAGGAAAAGGATAAGAGATGAATTTTTGGAAGGTTATGTAGATCATAAATTAGGAGGGTAGGGGAGAGAATAGGGGAGGAATTCTTAGGTGGGTAGGTTAAGGACTAGGAGAGTAAGGGAAGGTGATAATGGAGGGATTCTTAAGAAAGGTACTGATGGGGCAGCTAGGTGGCACAGTGAATAGAGCACTCGCCCTGGAGTCAGGAGGACCTGAGTTCAAATCTGGACTCAGACACCTAACACAAAACTAGCTGTGTGACCTTGGGCAAGTCACTTAACCCCAATTGCCCTCCCTTCCCTCCTCCAAAAAGAAAAAAAAAAGAAAGATGCTGATTAGGGAGGGAGTAAGAAGTAATTCAGAGACATAAAGGGGGATAGGGTAAAAAGAAAGGCTAAGAAGGATAATAGAGAGGAGAAACAAGATGGAGGGGGATACACAACTAGTAAATATAACTTTGAATATGAATGGGATAAACTCATCCATAAAAGAGAAATGGATAGCAGAATGGATTAAAATTTCAGAATCCCACAATATATTGTTTCAGATGCATTTTTTACAGTTAAAATAAAGGACTGGAGTAGAATGTATTATACTTCAACTGAGGCAAAAAAAAAAAAGCAGGAGTAGCCATCATGATATGAGACAAAGTGAAAACTAAAATAGATTTAATTAAAAGAAATAAACAGCTACATTATGATAAAAGGTATCACAGAAAATGAAGCAATGTGCAACAAATACTATAGCATCTAAAATTTTTTTTAAAAAGTTAAATGAATTATAGATGTAAATAAATAGTAGTACTATGATATTGGGGGATAACCTTCCTTTGTCAGAATTAGATAAATCTAACCAAAAAAATAAATAAGAAAGAATTAAGGAGGTGAATAAAGTCTTAGATATGATAGATATCTGGAGAGAATTGAATGGGATTTTAAAAGAATACACCTTTTTCTCCATGGTACATGGTACCTTTACAAAAATTTGCCATATATAAGGGCACAAAAAACTTTAAAACTAAATACAGAAAAGCAGAAATAATTAACTGCATCTTTTTCAGATCACAGTGCAATAAAAATTATATTCAGTAAGGGACCCTAGAAACAAAAACTAGTTGGAGACTAAACAACCTAATTGGAAACTAAATAACCTAATCTTACAGAATGAGTGTGTTTTAAAGGATCTCATAGAAACAATCAGTAATTTCCTTAAAGAGAAGCAATAATGAGATAACATATCAAAACCCATGAGATGCAGCAAAAGGAGTAATCAGAGGAAAACGTATATCTCTTCTGTCAGCAAAATGGAGAAAAAAAACAGACCAATGAATTGGGTATGCAATTTTAACAACTAGAAAAAGAACAAATTTGAAAACTCCAATTAAACACCAAATTGGAAATCTTAAAAATTAAAGGTGAGAATAATAAAAGAGTGTAAGAAAACCATTGAATTAATAAATAAAAAGAGAGAAAAAACTAAATTACTAGCATTAAAAATGATAAGGGTGAATTTTTCACTAATGAAGATGAAATCCGAGCAATTATAAGGAGTTATTTTGCCCAATTATATGCCAATAAACTTAACAATTTAAGTGAAATGGAAGAATATTTACAAAAATATAAACCACCTAGATCGATGGTTCTCAACCTGTGGGTTGTGACCCCTTTGGGGGTCGAACGACCCTTTCACAGGGGTCACTTAAGACCATGGGAAAACACATATTTCTGGTGGTCTTAGGAACTGAGACACTGCTCCTCTGTCTCCAGGTGGGTCTGCCCACATGCAGATACACCCACATACGAGTATTAAGGGGTCCTGGCATTAGGAAGGTTGAGAACCACTGGCCTAGATTAACAGAAGAGGAAATAGAATATCTAAATAAACCTATTCTAGAAAAAGAAATTTAACAAGACCATAAATCAGCTTCCTAGGAAAAAACCATCAGGACAGATGGATTTACAAGTGAATTCTACCAAACATTTGAAGATCAACTAGTTCCAATATATTACAAAAAATCATACATTGTGACAAAGTAGGACTTATACCAGGAATTCAGGGATGGTGTAACATAAGGAAAACTATTAATATAATTGATTATATAGATAACAAAAGTAACAAAAAGTATGTGATTATATCAGTAGATATAGAAAAAGCGTTTGGTAAAATACAGCACTTGTTCTTATTAAATAAACTTGAGAGCAGCCTTCCCAACAAGATCAAGAGTGAAATAAGGATGCCCATTGTCACCAATATTATTCAGTACTGTATTAGAAATGCTAGGAATAGCAATAAGAAAAAGAAATTGAAAGAATCAGAATGGGCAGTGAGGTTATAAAATTGTCTCTCTTTTTGCAGATGATATACTTGGAATATCCTAAAGATTCAACTAAAAAGTTAGTAGAAATGATCATTTTAGCAAAGTAGCAGGATATGAAACCAATTTATATGTCATCTGCATTTCTATATATCACCAACAAAAGCCTGCAAGAAGAGATAAGAGGAGATACTCCATTTAAAATTACTGTAGACAACAAGAAACACATTTGAAACAAGGGGATACACACAGGGTAAAGGTAAAAGGCTGGAGTAGAATATATTATGCTTCAGCTAAAGTTAAAAAAGCAGGGGTAGCAATCTTTATCTCAGATAAAGCAAAAATAGATCTAATTAAAAGAGATAAGGAAGGAAACTATACCCTGCTAAAAGGCACCATTGAGAATGAAGCACTCTCATTACTTAACATATATGCACCAAGCAGTATAGCATCCAAATTCCTAGAGGAAAGGTCAAGGGAATTAGAGGAAGAAATAGATAGCAAAACTATACTAGTGGGGACCTCAGTCTCCCCCTCTCTGAACTTGATAAATCTAACCTCAAAATAAAGAAGAAAGAAGCTAAGGCAGCAAATAGAACTTTGGACAGGCTAGACGTGATAGATCTCTGGAGAAAACTGAATGGGGATAAAAAGGAATATACTTTCTTCTCAGCAGTACATGGCACACACACAAAAATCGACCATGTATTAGGGCATAAAAACCTCATAATTCGGTGCAGAAAGACAGAAATATTAAATGCATCATTCTCAGATTATGATGCAATAAAACTCATATGAAATAAAGGGCCATGGAAAGATGGACTAAAAACTAATTGGAAACTAAATAATCCTAAAGAATAAGTGGGTCAGAAAAGAAATTATAGAAACAATCAGTAACTTCATTCAAGAGAATAACAGTAATGAGACAACAAACCAAAACTTGTGGGATGCAGCAAAGGCAGTTCTTAGGGGAAGTTTTATATCCCTAAATGCATACATGAATAAATTAGAGAAAATGGAGGTCAATGAATTGGGCATGCAATTGAAAAAGCTAGAAAAAGAACAAATTGAAAATCCCCAATTAAATACTAAATTAGAAATAATGAAAACCAAAGGAGAGATTAATAAAATTGAAATTAAGAAAACTATTGAATTAATAAATAAAACTAAGAGCTGGTTTTATGAAAAAAAAAACCAATAAAATTGATAGACCTTTAATCAGTATGATAAAAAAAAAAGAAAGAAGAAAACCAGATTTCGAGTATCAAAAATGAAAAGGGTGAATTTACCTCCTATGAAGAGGAAATTAAAACAATAATTAGGAATTATTTTGCCCAATTATATACACATAAATTTGACAATCTTAGTGAAATGGATGAATATTTGCAAAAATATAAATTGCCCAGATTAACTGAAGAGGAAGTAAATTACTTAAATAATCCCATCTCAGAAAAAGAAATTGAATAAGCCATCAGTGAACTTCCTAGGAAAAAATGTCCAGACTAATGTCTGATGTGTAAGTATTTGCAGATCCTATGCTTGATAGCATGCTGCCATCGCCGGGAGGGAAAGGGGGAGAAAATTTGAAACTCAAGGGATTGTGGAATTGAATCTTGTAAACTAAAAGTAAACAAACAAATTTATAAAGACAAAAAAAAAATTTTTTTTAATGACTGTAGACAGGGGCAGAGCCAAGATGGTGGCATAAAAACAGGACTTCCATGTGGCTCCAGCTCCCACCACCTCCAATACATGTTAAAAAAATGACTCTAAACACATTTTAGCGCTACAGAACCCACAAAGTGACAGAAAGAAACAAATCTCCCACTGCAGGCAACCTGGCGGGCCAAAAGGAAGGGTCTATTGCAGTTCACTGGGAGCCGAGTGATGCCCCCTGTGAGCCCCCAGGTTCCAGCCCCAGGGTGGCCCCGAACAGTGGCAGCTGGAGCAGACTCCAGGAGAGTGAATCACTAGCAGCTGTGGTGTTTCCAGACTTCTCAACCCATAAATGCCAAAAAGAAAGTAAAAGGTCAGTCAGGAACTCTGCTGGAACTGGGTGGAGAAGAGCATGGTCCAGCCCCTGCTCCTGGGGTGAGAAGTGGCAGAGGCGCAGCGGCTGCAGTTGCTGCCTCGTGGCTGCTTCCAGAGCTCCTGGTCTGCAAATAGTAGGGAGACAAGTGACCATTCAGAGGGTAATCACTCTTGCTTTAACCTGCCTGGATCAAGATTGAGGTCTTAGGTGGTGGTCCTTGGATGTGTGGCCAGTTTGCCAGATCTTGTGGAGGCTGCAAAGAGGGCTCCCTCCTAATAGCTCCAGCAGCTGCAGAAACCCCAGTGATTTGGGACATAGCTCTCTGCAGTCTGGAAGCAGAGTTCTACCATAGCAAAGAGCTCAAAAGTCAAGCAATTAGGTGGTAATATGAGCGAGCAGAGAAAGCACAAACATACCATAGAATCCTTTTGGGGGGACAAAAATGATCAAAGCATTGAACAGGAGGAAGACAGTGAAGTCAGAACTCCTGCATCAAAAGCTTCCAAGAAAAATATGAACTGATTACAGGCCATGGAAGAGCTCAAGAAGGATTGTGAAAATCAGGTAAGAGAAGTGGAGGAAAAATTGGGAAGAAAAATTAGAATGATGCAAGAAAATCATGAAAAGTGAGTCAACAGCCTGCTAAAAGAGACCCAAAAGTACACTGAAGAAAATAACACCTTAAAAAATAGACTAACTCAGATGGCAAAAAGAGGTCCAAAAAGCCAATGGGGAGAATGCCTTAAAAAGCTGAATTTGCCAGATGGAAAAGGAGGTACAAAAGCTCAATGAAGAGAACAATTCCTTCAAAGTTAGACTGGAGCAATTGGAAGCTAATGACTTTATAAGAAATCAAGATACTATAAAACAAAGTGAAACAAATGAAAAAAAAAATAAAAGGCAATGTGAAATATCTTATTGGAAAAACCACGGACTTGGAAAATAGATCCAGGAGAGATCATTTAAAAATTATTGGACTAGCTGAAAGCCATGATCAAAAAAAGAGCCTAGACAACATCTTTCAAGAAATTATTGAAATTACTGTAGACGGTATAAAATACCTGGGTGTATATCTACCAAAACTAACCTAGGAACTACATGAACATAGTTATAAAATGCTTTTTATGCAAAT
Organism: Pseudochirops cupreus; assembly: GCA_028627135.1. Classification (NCBI taxonomy): domain Eukaryota; kingdom Metazoa; phylum Chordata; class Mammalia; order Diprotodontia; family Pseudocheiridae; genus Pseudochirops; species Pseudochirops cupreus. The sequence goes on along the minus strand of CM053583.1, from coordinate 399,046,837 downwards.
AAAGTCAGATTTAACTAATTGGAGAAATGTTAATTGTTTATAGGTAAGCAGAGCTAATGTAATAAAAAATGCCAATTTTACCTAATCTGTTTATTCAATATCATCTCAATTAAATTACCAAAAAAATTATTTTACTGAATTAGAAAAAATAACAACAGAATTCATTTGGAAAAATGAGAGGTCAAGTATATCAAAGGAATTAATGAAAAAATGTAAAGGAAGGAGATTTAGCAGTACCAAATCTTAAATAGGTCAGTAATTATCAAAACTATTTGGTACTGGCTAAGAAATAAAGAGGTAGATCAGTGGAACAGAGTATACATACAATACACAGTAGCAAATGATTATTAGTAACCTTGTGTTTGACAAATGTAAACATTTAAGATTTGGAGATAAGAAATCATTAATTGGTAAAAATTTTGGGTGGAAAGCTGGAAAGCAATCTGGCAGAAATTTGGCAATGTCTTAAACCATTTACCAAGATAAGATCAAAATGAATACATGATCTAGATAGAAGGTGAGATATTATAATAAAATTACTTATTACCTATCAGATTTATGGATAGGAGAACAATTTGTGAATAAACTAGAGATAGAGAGCATTGTGTGGTGTAAAATGGATGATTTCAATTATATTAAATTAAAAAGGGTTTATACAAACAAAAGCACTACAGCCAAGATTAGAAGGAAAACAGAGAATTGGGGGAAAAAAATTTTTTTAAAGAATCATGTGCGTGGTTTTATTTTTAAAAATAAATTTTGGCTCTAATAACGTTTAATGTGGTTTTTTGATCCATTTCAGTGTTGATCCATGCTCCAAGTCTTTTTCCTCTCCAATCTGTTCTTTTTTTCTTCTAATTAATCTTTTATTTATTTATTTTTAGTTTGCAACATTCATTTCCACAAGAATTTGAGTTACAGATTTTCTCCCCATTTTTCCCCTACCCCAAGATATTGAGCCTATTGAATACCCCTTCCCCCAGTCTGTTCTCTCTTATATCCTCTCCCATCCCCCCCTTAACTTCCTAGTAGGACAAGATGGATTTCTTTACTCTAACACCTGTATATCTTATTTCCCAGTTGTGTGTAAAAAGCAATTTTTTTTAACATTTGTTTTTAAAACTTTGATTTCCAGATTTTTTCCCTTCTTCCCTCCTCACCTACCCTCACTGGGAAGACAGGCAGTTCAATATAGGGTGTACATGTGTAGTTACGTAAAACGTTTCCATAGTAATTATATTGTGAAAGACTAACTGTATTTCCCTCCATCCAGTCCTGCCCCGCCACTTATTGTATTTTCTACTTTGACCCTGTCCCTTTTCAAAAGTGTTTGCTTCTAACTCCCCTTTCCCCCAATCTGCCCTCCTTTCTGTCATCCCCCCTCTTATCCCCTTCCCCCCTACTTTCCTGTAGGGTAAAATACCCAATTAAGTATTCTTCCCTCCTTAAGCCAAATTCAATGAGAATAAAGTTGACCCATTCATTTTCACCTTCCTGCTCTTCTCTTCCATTGTAACAATTTTCTCTTGCCTCTTTTAAATGAGATAATTTACCCTATTCTGTTTCTCCCTTTCTCCTGCTCCCATTATATTTTTCTCTCACCTTTTAATTTTATTTTTTTAGCTATCATCCCTTCCTATTGAACTGATCCTGTACCCTCTGTCTATGTATACATGTACATACATATATACACCCTCCTATACATACATATATATGTATACATTTATATTCCCTTCAGCTATTCTCATACTGAAAAAAGTCTCATGACTTACAATGATCATTTTTCCATGTAGGAATATAAATAGTTCATCTTTAATAAGTTCCTTATGATTTCTTTTTCTTGTTTGCCTTCTCATGCTTTTCTTGCATTTTGTATTTGAAAGTCAAATTTTCTGTTCAGCTTTGGTTTTTTCATCAAGAATACTTGAAAGGCCTCTATTTCATTGAATTACCATATTTTCCCCTGAAGCATTATACTCAATTTTGCTGGGTAGGTGATTTCTTGGTTTTAATCCTAGCTCCTTTGATATTCGGAATATCATATTCCAAGCCCTTCAATCCCTTAATGTAGAAGCTGCTAGATCTTGTGTTATCCTGATTGTGTTTCCACAATACTCAAATTGTTTCTCCTGACAGCTTGTAATATTTTCTCTTGATCAGGAAACTGGAATTTGGCTGTGATGTTCCTAGGAGTTTTCTTTTTGGGATCTTTTTCAAGAGGCGATGGTTGAATTCCTTCAATTTCTGTTTTGCCCTCTGGTTCTAGAATATCAGGGCAATTTTCCTTGAGAATTTCTTGAAGGATGATTTCTAGGCTCTGGGAGAAAATTTTTATAGTTTCTCAGATAAAGGTCACATCTCAAATATATAAAGAACTTTGTCAAATTTATAAGAATATGAACTTTGTCAAATGTATAAGAATATGAGTCATTCCCCAATTGATAGTCAAAGGATATAAAGAGGCAGTTTTTCAACAAAGAAATCAAAACCATGTGTGGTTATGAAAAGATGCTCTAAGTCACTGTTCATGAAAGAAATGCAAATTAAAACAACTTTAAAATAACCCCTTACACCTGTCATATTGGTTAAAATGATAGAAGGGGAAAGTGACAAATGCTGGAGGGGATGTAGAAAAATTGGGGCCCGAATTCAATCTTAGTGGAACTGTGAATTGAGCCAGCCATTTTGAAAGCAATCTGGAATTATGCCCAAAGAGTTATAAAACGGTATATCCTTTGACCCAATAATACCACCATTAGATCTGTTTCCGTAGGGAAAAGTTAGGGAAAATTAAAAGAACTTGTATATTCTAGAATATTTATAGAAACTCTCTTTGTGGCAGCAAAGAAGTAGAAATTGAGGGGATGCCTGCCAGTTAGGAAATGGCTAAACAAATTGTGATATATGATTTTGATAGAATCCTAGTGCTCTATAAGAAATGATTAGGTAGTTGATTTTAGAAAAACACAGAAAGACTTGCAGGAAATAATAACAAGAAGTGAAATAAGCAGAACCAAGAGAATGTTGTACACAGAAATATTGTTCTAAGAAAAATTTTAAACAACTAAGTCATTTTGAGAATTATAAACACTCAGATCAAGAGGGTGAAGCCAAGATGGCAGAGTTAAAGTACGGAGTTTCTTGAGCTCTTCTCCAAACCCCTTCTAAATACTCAAATCAACTACAAAGGAAGATGCTATCTACATCCAGAGAAAGAACTGATAAATAGAAATATATATATAGTATGATTTTGCATATATATAAACACATATTCATGTCTAATGGTAACCTTCTCTAGGGCAGGGTGGGGAAGGAGGGAGAGGGAAAAAGTGCACCAAAAAGAACAAAAGAAAACTTTGAAGGAAGCACAGAAAAGCAGGGTAGCTTCAAAAATGATTTCACAGTATCTATTACATAGTTTGGGTTTCTTTTTAAAGCAAAATGTAAAATGAAAATTTATGGTTTTATATTGAATCCTCTTTTTGTGTTGTGTGGTGTACGTGGAAATGTCCTTTTTTTTGTCTTTTTGTATTAAAATGAAAAATGAATTTAAAAATTTCTTAAGGTAATGAATAAGAAGGAAAAAGGAAGTTGTAGGGTAGAAAAGAGAGCAGACCTGTACCTGTTAATGACTTAACTCCAGAGACTAAGGGAAAGAGTAACTCTGGTCATTTATAGGAGAGATTAAAAGTCACAGGTGAGCTCCATATTGAATCATCTGGCTTTATGTGTGTGAAAATTGTAGTACCTTAACAAGAATTCTAGTTTGTTGTCCAAATGCCCAAGCCATTATCCTGCCCCCTGCATACTTTCTAAGCTAGTACATGGGAAAAGGGGAAGTAACTTTCTTATTTGAAAGGAGAAACCTTTGGGTGTGGAAGATCTGGTTTCGGGTGCTGCCTCACCTAACCCATGCTGGCCATATGTCCAAGAGGCTTACCCTCTCTGTGCCCTGACAGCTCTGAGACTGTAAATTATGGGTGAGTGGCTAATGGAGATCGGTGGAGGAAGTTCCTACACTAGAAGTTCTATAGAAAGATAAAATCACAGACCCAGATGCTCCCCAAGCCCCTAGCTTCCTCATTTATATCCTATGCACCCATCAAAAAATTTCCACATTGAGTCAGTCATTTATGTCCATGAATTATCTGAATTGCTGGATGAGGAATTCAACATTTCATTGTTTTCCTTTTCTTTTTTATGTATTATTTATTTTTAGCATTGAGCTTTTTAAATTTTGAGTTTTGAATTCTCTCCCTCCCTCACCCGCTCCCCCCATTTCATTTTTCAAAAGGAAGAAAGATGTTTCTAGGAATCTCTGAAAATTAAAATATCTAGGTCAATGAAAGAAAATGGAAAATAGGCCACATCAGTGTTCAAAGAGAAGAAATCCCCCTGAATTGAGTGGCCAATTCTTCTGGCCGTAGTTTCAACTGCATTTCTAATAGAGGCACAACCAATATAACATATACTCATTCTTAAAAAAATGAGGCCCTTTTTCTGTTTACGTTTGACAGTGTACATTCCATCTATGTCTATAACTCTTTTTAAAAATATATATTCTTTTTTTTCTTAATATTGTGTTTTTATCTCTAGGATATAATTTTCATAGTAACTTTTTAAAGGCAGTTTTACATTTTCAGGTAATATTTATCCAGGTGCTAGAGTTCAATATTATCAAGTCCTGGTAGATGTTCATTGTTAATTAAAATCACCAGGAAGCAGCTTCTTTGTGGTTGTTTCATGATTAATCTTCATTTGATAACTGAAATTTCACACATGAATAGAGCTCTCTATGCATACTCTTTTCCTTGTATGCAAAGCAGCAGGGTGCATTGGAAAGAAGACTAGGTTAGAGTTGGTGGACCTGGACTTTAATCCCAACTGGGCTACTTTTATCATTGTATAACCTTGGGCTGGTCACTCTCTGGCCCTCAGTTTTCTTACCTGTAAAGTGAGTATATTGATAGTTAAAATCCCTTCCATCTTGCAGTCTACAATCCTATAATCACTAAACCCTTAATAGAAGTAGTGGAAAGTAAGGGACTATTGTGCAACATTATCCAGGTGTGGATATGTAGAAATGCTTGATTATAGATGCATAAACTCAGAAGGATGGTCTTTGATGTCATACAGTTAAAAAGCACTGCTGTTAAAAAACATACTTTTTAGAAGCAAACAGAACTTGAGGCTGTCTCTTCATCTCCCTTGATGGCTCTTTACCTTCCTTCCCGGCCCATGACCATAGATGTTCCCCAGGATTCTGTCTTCATTAGTCTTCTTTTTCTGCTCCCATCCCCTCCCATGGCTTCCTTGTCACCTCTTAGCCCTTCCCTATATCCCCATCTCTCCCTTAGCCTCTCCCCAGAGCTGCTGACCTTTGTTGGACAGCTCCACCCGAAAGGCCCATTGGAACCAGGAACAAGTAGTTTCTTCTGCTACGCCCCCCCATCCTTGTCCTCATGTCTGCCTCTTCCTGCCCCTCATCTTTCACGTGCAGCTGTCACCATGTCCTCTTGTTTCTGTCTCAACCACACCTTATTCATCTGACCTCTTCTCTCGAGTCTCATCCTAGCTAAGGCCTTCCCTTCTCTTCTAGATAGTCTAGATCTGTAAGTTAGTCAAGAAGCACTTATTAAGCACTGTGTGCCAGGCACTAGAAGGTGGAAGAGGGTGGGAGGACCAAGAAAGCTCTCTGTAGGACCTGGGATTTCAGCTGAGGCATGAAGCCATGGAAGCAAAAAGGCAAAGACTGTATGAAAGGGCATGCCAGGAAATGAGACTGGAAGGTAGCTTGTAAAGGTCTGTAAAATCTGGTTGGGGGGAGGGTTGGGGGTGCGGGGCAAAACTGGGTGGCACAGTAGATAGTGCACTGGCCCTGGATTCAGGAGGCCCTGAATTCAAATTCAACCTCAATCATTTGACACTTACTAGCTGTGTTACCCTGGACAAGTCACCTAATCCAGATTGCCTCCCCCGAAAAAACCTTAGTGGAGCCCTCTTATTTTATCTTGGAGCAATAGAGAGCCACTGACAGATTGTAATGTGAAGGAGGGAAATGATATGGTCAGATGTTTGTTTTAGGATTGTCATTTCTGCAGCCATGTAGAGGAATGGTTACAGAGAGAGGCATTTAAAGGCTGACATTTATTACAGCCTTTAAGACATGTTGAGTATTGACTAAGCCTTCTAGTCTTCACTCTTCTTCATAACCTGGCCCCTTCCCACTTTTGCAGTCTTCTTATACTTCACTCCCCTTGATGATCCAGCTACCCTGACCCACTTGCTGTCCATCTCCTGGCTCTGTGCCTTTGGCCGGCTGTCTCCCAAGCCTAGAAAATTTTTTGGCCTCTTCCCTGACTTTCTTTGAGTCTCAGATCAATATCTGTCTTCTTCAGGAAGCCTTCCTGGTTCCCCCAGATGTTGGTGAAGTCTTCTCTGACAATACTTCATATCTACTCTGTATAATATCATTTCATTAGTATCAAGTCATTTACATGCAGTCTCCTCATTAGAATGTAAGCCCCTTGAGAGCAAGGACTGTTTTTTACCTTTCTTTATATCCCCAGTATTTAACAGAGTGCCTGGCACATAGTAAGTGCTCAGTAAGTGTTTTTTGATTGCTTAATTACACAGACAATTCTAGTAAAATTGCATGAGTAAAGTATGTTTGTATGGGAGTTTCTGTGTAAACCTTGATGTAAAGTCATTGCCTTATTTTCATATACCCAGGACAATCATTCTATACCTGATCAAACTGAATTTTTGGCACCTACATCAAATAGAATTTTGGAAAACATTTTTGCACGAGAAGAAATTTTCTCTTTATATGTGGAAACCATGTCAAATTTTAGCAGAGTCATTTTGTTTTTGTTTCAGGGATCTCTGAGGTATTGTGACTACTGAGCTTAATGTTCCTTCACTTATATTTGTGCCCTGGGTTTTAGCAACTTCATTTAAACAAACCACCTTAAATCATGGCATTAAACAAATCAGAAAACAGTGATGCTGTTTTGTAGCTTCTGTTGCAGTAAAATGGGTATGTTGTGCTTCAAAATAGAAGACCTTAGTTCAACTATTTGATTTCTCCATCTATAAAACATCTTAGAGTAACAACTTACATCTGTTTGGGGGGCATAAAATCTGGCACTTTGAAGAAACAGGGGAAGAGAACTATCCAACTTGTCTCTGGTCTCTGAAAGTTAGATGAAGGATTTGTTTTAGCTGAAGGACTCTTACTTGCTGGCAGAACATTTTTCACATATGCCTAACACATTTCCATTGTTGTCTCTTCATCCTGCAAGCATGACCAAACCTAGGATCCTGTGCTGATGTGAATTAGATTTAGGGAACTGTTATAGATCAGATTTTTCCCTTGGCTTCAGAAGAAGAATGTCTTTCATTCCAGGAATTAAAATGTTAAATTCTTTGGGCCACCAATTAATTTGTTTTTAGAGGAAAGTACAAAATTGGTGTGGAAATAAGATTATTTATAAGAACATTCATTATGGTGCTTTGGCCTTACTTTATATCTCAACGTACAGGAAAAAAAAAGGTCAAAACACCAAAACCCTGGACTTCTTGGCAAGGATATAATCTCTTTGGCCATATCTGAATTTTCCTTGTAGCAAGAAGGTAGTTTGCAAAGAATTTTAATTAGAGGCACTATTCATCACTATCAGAAATGGGAAGTCTCAGAAAGCTCCATCTTTAGAGGCTCTAACTGTACCAGAAGTACAAATATCAATCAGTCAGCAGCCATCGATCAAGCCCTCCCAGGTACCGGGCACTGTACTAGTGCTGTTGTTGCAGAGACAAAAGAGAAATAGACAGTCTGTATGCAGTCCACTGAATTGTCCTCATCTGCAATTTAAAATTGTCCTTAAACTGAGGGTGAGAGGAGGAGAATGGGAAGAGTGGTACCAGCATCCATCTGCCATAACATGCTCAGGGGAAGCTGGAGGATGGGGACAAGGTAGTCGCTCTTCTCACCATTCCTCACCATCTTGCCTTCAATGAAAAGAGAACTGACTTTGTAGTCTCAAGACCTGGCTTGGAGTCCTGTCCCTGCTGTTTGCTGTATTTACTGCAATTTTGTGCGACTCACTCAGTCCCTCAGACTGTTTGCTCATCTCAGAATTGAGGGAGCTGGGCTAAATGATGTGGAAGAGCCTAGCTCAAAGTCTTTTGATTTTGGTTGTCAGATTTTTTTTTGAAAGGGACTATACTAAATAATATCACTATATTCGATGAAAATGTCTGCTTTTTGTGGGTATTTTGGGGAAGAGGGAGGAGGAAGTATTTAAAAGAGCCTCTTACCCACATCAGAAATCTAGTCTTATTCTTATGCCCTGATGTGGAGGTGACCTTGGGTTGTTAAAGGCCACTAGGGGAACCCGAGTCCTCATAGATTTTATGAAGCTGGAAATACCTTAAGGACAGACTCAGCAACGATGTCTGTTATTTGAGATAGATCCTTACTAAAATCAGAGAGCTTTACCAACCAGAAGTTTGATTAGCAGGTCACCAATGTTGGCCAGCAACTCAAAAAGATTCTACTAACGTACAATACACATCCTGATGAACTTGGTTTTGGAAGGATTGAAAAAGAGCCTAGTTCATAACTGCTTAGAAAACTCTTGGCAAGTTTATGAAGTATTTTAAATAATATCTTCTGAACTTTTTTGATTAAGAAAATAGCAAATTGTATGATTTATGGTTTCTGTAATTTTGATCAGAGAAGGAATTATGCTAACATGAATTTGATATTTAAATATAATTTTAACATACATTTTCTTGGGAGCTTTGATCTTTGTATCACCCACGTTTCTTAGCTTATCCATTCTCCACCCCCTGCCCAGAGAACACTCCCTTATAACAAAGAAGGGGAAAATCACCACCAACAGAAGTGGCAAGATACTGGAAAATCCGACACGGAATGCAGTAGTCCCCACGCATGGTCCCGCCTTGCAGCGTCTGGGAGCAAATACCTCCTTTGCATCGTCTCTGGGAACAAGCTCAGTCACTGTGGTTTCACACCCTTCGGTTCAGTTGTTTTGCTACTCTTTATGTTTTTATTATTGTTACAGGCTTGTGTGTTGTTTTCTCATTTCTTTTTGTGTCGCCTTGTATCAGTTCACAGAAGTCTTACTGTGCTTTTCTGTGTTGCCTCATATTCATCATTTCTTACAGCACAGTAATATTTGGTGCATATACCACAATTCGTCAAGCCATTCCCTGGTTGATGGGCATCTACTTTGTTTCCAGTTCTTTGCTACCCACAAAAAGTGGCAGCTCTAAATATTTTTGTGTATAAGGAACTTTTTTGTCACTATTTTCCTTGGAGAAAATGCCTGGCAGTGAAATTTTTAGGTCAAAATGTATGGGTGTTTTAGTCACTTTATTTGTGTAATTTCAAATTGCTTTCCAGGATGGTGGGGCCAGAATTCATAGGTCTTGCAGTTGTACATTACTGTACCATGTTCCTCTAGCCTTTCGAACATTGACTGTTCCCATATTTTGACATTTCTGCCAGTTTGTTGACTGAGATAATTTTCATCTTAATCTTATAGCAATAGCTAATGTGGATAACTCTGAATGCAAAGTAATGGGGTTCTAAGAGACTTTAAGGGAAAATATGTTTTTGAATGAGTAATAATTGTTATATTTGTTCCCCTTGAAAAATGAAAAACAAATTTTAAATGTTCAGTATCGGTGTATTTTTCATTTGGCATTTTGGACAAGGTCCTTTTGAGCTATGAAGATTCTCTTCATCCATTAGCTAGGCCTCAAATTGGTGACAATTTGTTGTTAATACTGATCTCTGTTTTATTCATTCCAGTTAAGTAAATATTTGTTGGCGCTGCAGAGGCAGGTGCTATAGAAATTCTTACACAATCTTATTTCATTTGTCAATGGAATAGGTTTTTGTTACCCCAAATTGGAAAGGAAATGTGATCACTGCTCTTTAGTTACAAGGGCCTGATAACAAAGAAGTGTGTTTGACCTTTTTTATGGGGCTCTGAGATGCCTCATGGGATGCAGCATACTGTTCCAGATGACAAATGTCCTCTGAGATTTCAGTTTGTCAGCTTAGTGTGAGGTAGGGGCATTGATTTCTTCTCATTCCCACTTCCTATCCTACCAAGATTGGTGATGCAGTTTCTGTGGCAGGTGTCCATCAAGCTCAGTTTTGTCTATCAGGCTAATTGAGAGATTCATATATTAGTCATTCCTCATGGCAGAGGAAGGCAAATAATACCCAAGGCTTTGGGTCTGGAGAAAATATGAATATTAGAGTAACTCCCAAATGTTTTAAATAAGTAAAGTGATTCATCCACCAAAAATGACTAGTATGCATTCATATGCATGTTAGTGACTTCCAAACTATTTCTAGTTCAATTTTCAACAGGGATTTCTCTTCATTAGATTCTTTGAACAAATTATGTACTTGAATTTAAGGTAGGAATTTATTCCCTATAAAGAAAAATCAATAAAAAAAAATCAGTTCTAGTGTTTGCTTCTGCAGGAGACCTTTTCTGGTCTTCCCTGCAGCTAATGTCTGCCCCTCCAAAGATATCTCCCGTGTCTTTTGTATATATTGTACACATACTGATTTATGTATGTTTTATCTCTGTATGTGAGCTCCTTGAAGGCAAAGACTGTCTATGTATATATAGTTGTAAAGTTTATAAAGCATTTGGCTCACGACACCATAAGGTAGGTAGTGCAAGAAGTATTATCTCCATTTTTGAGATGAAGAAAGAGACCTACAGCCTTGAAGTGGCTAGCCTCTGATCACTTAGATAAGTGATGGAGCCAGGATTGAAATCCAGCTCTCCAGACTCACAAGCTAGGGTCCTTTCCCCTGTACCACATCATTTCTTACAGCAGTTGATAAACCACAATTCATCAAGCCATTCCCCAGTTGATGGGCATTTACTTTGTTTCCAGTTCTTTGCTACCACAAAAAGTGGTAGCTCTAAACATTTTTGTGTTTTGGGCCCCTCTGGTGATTTTATTACATTTTGCGTCATTTGTAAGATTTCCTCTTCAGCATCTTTCTTACCCAAGGATAAGAGAGTGCTGCGTGCGCGCGCACACACACACACACACACACACACACTCACACACACACACACACACACACACACTCACACACTCACATACTCACATACTCACATACTCACACACACTCAATGGAAAGAAAGTTGAATTTGGAGAACAGAGTAATTTGACCTGACAAGGAAATAACTCTACTTGCAGCAAAATAGAAACCAAAGCTTTAGGCTCATAATATCGTAGCTTTCTAGTTGGAAGGGGATTTAGTCCAAGCCTTTCATTTTATAGATGAGGAAACTGAGGCCCAGGTAGCAGAAGTAGGTCACCAAAGGTCATATAGGTACCAGTTGGCATAGCCAAGATTCAAACCCATTGTACCATAAATAAATGCTTTTTTCTCCCGCTTTAAGTTTCTCTAGCCTTTAACCTAGTCACCAGCCCTTTTATAAGTATATCCCTTACTACAGGATGGATACTTTGGATACTTTCAGTATCCAAAACCTATTCTGGCTTGGGCTCACATAAAAGTATGGATGCTGTGGGAGATACAGGGGGAATAAAACATCGTTTCTGCCCCCAAGGACTTTCTATCTAATAGAAGAGCTAAAACATGTCCAAGGTAAGATGGGAGTTCAGAAATTGAGGGGAAGTGGGACAGATACAGAGGGAAATGAATCATCAGATTTCAAATTTAAGAACCAGAGAATTATAATGAACTTTAGAAATAACCTCTTTTGTAGTTCCATGTGAGCTTTGTCCAGATATTGCCCAACATAGGAATTTTTGTTGTTCAGTCATTTACATATTGTCTGACTCTCCATGATCCCTTTCAGGGTTTTCTTGGCAAAGACACTGGAGTGGTTTGCCTTTTCCTTCTCCAGCGCATTTTACAGATGGGAAACTGAGTCAAACAAGGTTAAGTGACTTGCCCAGGGTCACAGTTGCTAGTAAGTGTCTGAGGCCATATTTGAACTTAGAAAGATGAGTTTTCTTGGCTCCAGGCCTGGCACTCTCTCCACTGTGCCACCTAGCTGCCACAATATAGGAATAAACATGTTTAAGTTGAATTTGATAGTGGTACTAAACTCTAGGATATTATTGTTATTAGCGTAGTCCTCCCTGTCCCTCCCTCTTTCCTTTGCCCCCAGGGAGCTGGCATGGTTAGGGAGCCCCTTTCATTTCCCTACCTCAGGGTATCTAGGTTATAAAATGAGTTTAATGGAATTTGCTTTTCATTGTGCATTAATGCTTGTTTATAAGTGACAATTGAGAGTTTACTTGCTAAACCATAATTCTTCTTAATTTATGCAATCTATGAGTCCTAACAGCCTAATTTGTTTGATATGTTTTTGTCTCTCCATAGATTCCTTTCTCTCTCGTGCAGTTTCCTCTGTGGGAATCCTTAAAAGTAAGTTGTTAGATACATCCATTTTTAAGTTATTTTATTATTGTAAAAAAGTAATTCTTGCTATTATTGTATTAGATTCCTATGAGAATCTTTCTTAAACTATCACAAACATCCCTGATTTTGTAATTTCTGCATATGTGGCATGTTTAAAATGTTTCTATGACAAGCCATGAAGAAAGAGTCGGGTTCTGATTGGTTGAAAATGTCTACCAAAATCTGGTTTTGTGCATTATAACTCAGCCTCTTGAAAACTCAGTTTCTGTGACAGTAGGGAGTGTGAAATTAATCCACAGGCATTCCCAAAATCTCATGGTGGGCAATGATTTCACCTACTCTTTTTTACCCATGATTTCTCCCCCTTTTTTTATTACACACTCTCAGAACTACATGGGGAGTATGGGGGAAGAAGGAAGCCCAGCACACCTCTAAAGAACTGCCAGTTCACCGTCCTTATCATGTACAGCTTTCCCATACATCGAAAGGAGTGGCCAGGGCTTAGTGGTATAGTAAGGCAAGACTGTTGGATTTCCTTCTCTTCAACTCACCAAGGTTAGACACTGAAACAACCAATAGTGATGGAGGTGGCAGGGGAAATTGGAGAGTGAGACATCCTAGCACTCTGAAAGTCACTCCTGGGGACATTATAACACAAGATGTGCAGCATCTTTTCACCTAAGGAAATGACTTCCTGTGGCCATGCAGAATCCGGTGCTGAATACGCTATCTACAAAAGAATGAAGTAGTTACTCATCTCTCAGTGATTAGATATAATTGAGAAGCATAGAATACATCTCAAAAAAGGCTATCAAGAGATTAATTATTGTTGCTAACTTTAAAAATACTTGGTTGAAATTATGCCAGGGTAATATTGGGTAGAGAATTGTTTAACTCCAATTTCTTTTTTTTGGAGGGGAGAAGGTAGGGCAGGTGGGGTTAAGTGACTTGCCTAAGGTCACATGGCTAGTTTTTTGTGTTACGTGTCTGAGGCCAGATTTGAACTCAGGTCCTCCTGACTCCAGGGCTGGTGCTCTATTCACTGCACCACCTAGCTGCCCCCCAATTTTTTTTTAATAAGAACAAAAAGTTCTCATTGAATATTCAGAAATATTTCCCTTAAGTCATGTTCACCTTGAATTTGAATGTATGTCATTTATTCAATGAAGTTGGCATTTTTTGGCCATTTCTCTAGGTGATGCATTGTGAAAACAGCCTTCCAAAGCAGTGTCTCAAGGCATGATGTAATTGCTAGCCAATGAGGTCACATTCCATTAGCATAACGGCAACATTTTTATTTTCTGAAAAAAGAACAATGAAGCCAACAGCTGTTCAGCAAAAAAGACTCATTTTCTTTGTGTCTTCTCAATAACCAGCAGTGACACAGACTTTGCAAACACCATGACATTCTCACACATCATCTTGTGTGTGGGTATGAGTGAGGTATCGAAGAGAAAAATCCTAAGATTTGTTACTTTTTCCACATTACTGATGTTTATGAGATTCTGGTTAGTTATAAAATGTCACACTTTGTCGGGAGTAATTAGAGTACATACTATACTCCATAATTTCCTAGTCACTTTCCCTGAGAAGAAATCGTTTGATGCCTTCAACATTTTTTTAATCTCTTGAAAGTGAATTAAGATGATTTGATGAATTACGCTTTTTAAGAAAACTTTTCTCAAGCCCAGAGGGATTATATGATGTCAGAAGAGGATTTCTCCATTATTTTCATATGGCTGTCTGTAATCCTCAGAAATTGGCTTTCTTAACCTCACTCTTGTTTTAATCTCGTATCTTCATATTGCTGTAAAATGGGAAACACAGTGCTGGTGTTATCACTCCAAGTTCATCATACTTAACACGAAATAATCAGCCTCCTGTCCTTCCTCCCTAAAAAGCTCTTCCATTTCTTGACTGTCCTCACCACCATTTTCTCTGTGACCTCGCCTCTGAGTCTCCTGTTCCTTTCTGACTTCTCTTGGCACGTCCAGGCATCCATTTCATCGTTCTTTCACATGACTCTTCTTATTCCTTCACCCATTCACTTTCAGCACATGCTAAGTACTTGCTAGATGCTCACCTTGCTAGTCACTGGCAGAAATACCAAGTGGAACTAAGATACAATTCCTGTCCTCATTGAGTTTACTCTTTAGTAAAGTTTATGCTCTTCACTTAGGGTCCATACTAGTTTGTTAGGGTTTTTAAACATTTCAATAACTATTTCAATCTAATTAATTTCATTAGCCATTCTATATATTTTGTTTATGCTTTTAAAAACACTGTTCTGAAAAGGGATCCATCAGTTTCACCAGACTGCACAGGGGTCCATGAGGCGAAAAATGTTAAGAGCTCTTTTTATAGTAGGAGGATGACAAATCGTGGATAAACCCAACATTACATAAGTGCATTAGAAAATTACAAAACTGAGCGTTCTGTTAGATTGGAGTGCAGATATTTGATACTGATGGAAGAATCAGAAAGAGGCATTATAGAAGAGATAGTATTTGAGTTGAGCTTTAATGCTAAGAGCTCAGAAGGCAAAGAGAAGGAAGCCATAAGTACAGAGTATTTGGGAAGGACAGAATATTGCTCAGTTTACCTATGCCTTAAAGAAAAGCATTCTGGTGTCATTGTGACAAATGAATTGGCAGGGAGAGAAAGTAAAGACAGAAAAACCTTTACTTTTAAGTAGGCTGTTGCAGTAGTCCATGTGGGTGGTAATGAGGTTCTCTACTAAGATGGTGGTAAAGAGAATAGAATATAGATTGAGAGAAAACAGATGTAAGAACTATTTCAGAGGTAGAATTCACATTGATTGAACAAGAGAGTCCAGGAAGAGTCAAAGATAACACCAAGGGGGAGGCGGAGCCAAGATGAAGGAAAAAAGCCAGGAAGTTGCCTGAGCTCTCCCACTTTTCATCAGAAGCAATATTAAATGAAGCCTCTAAATGGCTTCTGGAGTGACAGAGTCTGCAAAAAGACGGAGTGAAACAATTTTTCAACTTAAGATGACTTAGAAGGACTTCAGGAAAGGTCTGTCTATCTTGGGTAGAAGGGGAGCATAGCCCTGTGCAGGTAGTGTCTGGGCAAGCCAGCGGGAGATTCTTAGCTACAGCACAGGTCAGCAATGAAGGCCCTGTGATTCTGGCTCAGCAGGTTGGCTGTGAGGCCTCTAGTTCCATCACAGAAGGCAAACTGCCAGCCCAGAAACCCGTTACAAAGGGCACAAGTAGGCCGGGCCACCCCAGCATGATGGGCAAACCACCAGGACCCAAAACCCTGGTGTAGAAGGCCAGTGACCAGGCCACTGGCCTCCAGTGCAAGAAGCTTTAGACAGTGCCTCTTGTGCCTCAGGAGCATAACTCAACTTAAATATAGGCTTAAAAATTAGTAAATCACAAAATAGGCTTAAAAATTAGTAAAAAACAGAAAAGACCCCTGACCATAGGAAACTACTATGACAACAGGAAAGATCAAAATGCAAAGTCTGAAGAGGACAACAATGTCAAAATGCCTGCATGTGAAGCCTCAAAGGGGAGGATGATTTGGTCTCAAGACCAAAAAGCCTTATTAGAAATGCTCAGAAAGATTTTTAAAATCAAGTAAAAGAGGTAGAAGAAAAATTGGGAAAAGAAATGAGTTATGCAGGAGAATTATGAAAAAAGTCGACAGCTTGGAAAAAGGACAAAAATTGACTGGAGAAAACAACTCCTTAAAACATAGAACTGGCCAAATTGGTGGGGAAAAGTACAAAAACTAACTGAAGAAAATAATTCCTTCAAAATTAGAATTGGTCAAGTGACTTATGAAACATCAAGAATCAGTCAAACAAAATCAAAAGAATGAAAAAAATAGAAGAAAATGTAAAATACTTCTTTGGAAAAATAACAGATCTGGAAAAGAGATCCAGGAGATAAGGTTAGAATTATTGGACTGTCTGAAAGCCATGATCAAAAAAAGAGCCTGGATAGCATCTTTCAAGAAATTATCAAGGAAAACTGCACTGATATCCTAGAACCAGTATGTAAAATAGTCATTGAAAGAATCAAATAATCACTCCTGAAAGAGATCCCAAAATGAAAACTCCAGGGAATATCCAGACTTATCAGATCAAGGAGAAAATACTGCATGCAGCCAGAAAGAAACAATTCAGATATCAAGGAGCCACAGTCAGGATTACACAGGATTTAGCAGCTTCAACATTAAAGCATTGGAGGGCTTGGAAGATCCTATTCTGGAAGGCAAAAGGGCCTGGATTACAACCAAAAATCAACTACCCAGCAACACTAAACATATATGCACCAAGTGGTATAACATCCAGATTCTTAGAGGAGAAGTTAGGTGAGTTACAGGAAGAAACAGACAGCAAAACTATACTAGTGGGGAACCTCAACCTCCCCCTCTCAGAATTAGATAAATCTAACCAGAAATAAACAAGAAAGAATTAAGGAGGTGAATAGAATTTTGGAAAAGTTAGATATCATAGACCTCTGGAGAAAATTGAATGAGATAGAAAGGAATGTTCCTTTTCCTCAACAGTACATGACACCTACACAAAAATTGACCATGTATTAGGGCATAAAAACCTCACAGTCCAGTGCAAAAAGGCAGAAACATTAAATGCATCCTTTTCAGATCATGATGCAACAAAAATTTCATATAATCAAGGGCCATGAAAAGATAGATTAAAAATTAATTGGAAACTAAATAATCTCATCCTAAAGAATGAGGGAGTCAAACAACAAATCATAGAAATAATCGATAATTTCATCAAAGAGAATTATAGTAATGAGACAACATGTAAAAATTTATGGAATGCAGCCAAAACAGTTCTTAGGGGAAATTTTATATCTCTAAATGCTTACAAGAATAAAATAGAGAAAGAGCAGATCAGTGAATTGGACATGCTAGAAAAAGAACAAATTAAAAATCCCCAGTTAAATACCAAATTAGACATTCTGAAAACCAAAAGAGAGATTAGTCAAATTGAAAGTAAGAAAACTATTGTACTGATAAAACTAAGAGCTAATTTTATGAAAAAAACAACAACAATAATATAGATAAACCTTTGGTTAATTTGATTTTAAAAAAGGAAGAAAACCAGGTATCAAAAATGAAAAGGGTGAATTCACCACCAATGAAGAGGAAATTAAAGCAGTAGTTAGGAGCTTTTTTGTCCAGCTGTATGTCAATAAATCTGGACATTCTAAGGGAAAGGATGAATATTTTCAAAAATATAAGTTGCTGAGATTAACAGAAGAGAAAATAAAATAAACAATCCCATTTTAGAAAAAAGCAATTGAACAAGCCATTATGAACTCCCTAAGAAAAAAATCTCTAGGGCCAGGTAGATTTACAAGTGAATTCTACCAAACATTTAAAGAACAGTTAATTCTAATACTATATAAATGATTTGGGAAAAATAGGCAAAATAGTTCCTCCAAATTCCTTTTCATGACACAAATATGGTACTGATACTTAAATCAGGAAGAGCCAAAACAGAGAAAGAAAATTATAGACCAATTTACCCAATGAGTATTGATGGAAAAATTTTAAATAAAATGCTAGCAGAGAGATTACAGCAGTTTATTATGAGAATAATACACTATGACCAGGTGGATTTTATACCGGGAATGCAGGGCTGGTTCAATATTAGGAAACTGTCAGCATAATTAACCATATCAATAACAAAACTAAGAGAAATCATATGATTATCTCAATAGATGCAGAAAAACCTTCTGACAAAATACAGCACCCATTCCTATTAAAAAACATTAGAGAGCATAGGAATAAATGGAGTTTTCCTTAAAATGATAAATAATATCTATCAAAAACCATCAGCAAGCATTATATATAATGGAGATAAATTAGAAACTTCCCCAGTAGGATTAGAGGTGAAACAAGGTGTAATAGTAATCTGTTTAGCAGGATACTTAGCACTTAGTACTAAGTGCTAAGTGTGGAAGGGGCAAACCCTGTCCCACTGTTGAGAAGGCATGAACTCCCCTGTTGATGTGGAAGAAGGGGATTGGCTGAGGTGTGTA
>CM053583.1:398976191-399027827 GCA_028627135.1 Pseudochirops cupreus | reverse complement strand
TGAGAGCTGCGATATGTTGCTGCTGCTACGCCGCCATCTTGGCTCCGCCCCCCCCTTGATAATTTTTAAAAAGAAAACTTCCTATAATTTTTAGTAGATAAAGCTTTCAGAAACTTGTAAGCTCACTTAAATTAATAATTAACTTCCAGGTGGCAATTGAATTTTAAAATAAAACTATGTATTTTTTTCAACATAAAGAAGGTTAGACAATAACCAGCTTGGATGTTAGAGAGATGCATGCAGTAGAAGAGTTTTATTAATTTAATGCCTTCCCTGGCTTGTGAAATTGCTGGAGTAAACATAGACTGCAGTTAAGACTAAACATAGGTGATGTCATCAATAGCGAGCTCAGCTTATTATGATTTGAAAATTACATTTTTCTACCATATAAATTATAGATTGTCTGATGTCATGGCTTTTTGAGTCAGATACTGTGGGTGGCTGTGCACACATGTATGTTTTATAGACAACATATATGTACATAATGTGCTATAATGTCATACATTTAAAGGAGAATGTACTTGTGATGGGGACAGTTGAAGACAGCCCAGATTGTATAAGTTTCCATGCACTTGAGCCAAAAGACTTATTTCCAGTTTGTTATTTATAAGGCAAGAGTGGGTGATGGAACTGGGTCTTTTGAAGTAGAAAACAAAGTCTTCTATTCAGTCTTCACTTTAATAGACTACACATGACAGAGGATTGGCACGCTTCAGGGTTCTGTAGTATTGCGTTTGGCATTGTTTGTTTTCCAATCATGTGAACACTGGTGGGAAATCATATTACCCTAAAAACAAAAAGTAAACTAATTGTTTCATGCTGCCCTTCATATGGCAATCAGTGGAGAATCACTTGGGAAATAGGATGTACAGAGTGAAACTACCAGATATTCAGAACTCACTGTAATATTATGATGAACAATAAGAAAACCATTCAGAAAGAAAATTAGGTAATCTTAGAAAATAAGGTACATTTTACAGTGTTATATATAAGGGGGGGTAGAGGTAAATGTAGATGTAGACATATTTGTGTTTGGGTATATAATCTTTTTTGCTCCCAACACAACTATAAAAGAAGTATTAAAATGTTTATCTAGCTATTAATCTTAACTGTTTTAAAAACTTAAAACTACTGTTAGAAGTCAGATAGATTATAAAGCCCATTAACTAGTCTATTCATCCGATCTATAGCTGTCTGAAAGTTGACCCTTTTCTATTATTGGAGAGGGGCAACTGTATTCGAATAAACAATTACATTTGAAAACCACTATCCACCCTTTTCCATTCTTACTGAGTTTTGCTCCCAGGCCCCATCATCCTGGTCTTTGCCTCTCTCCTCCACTTGTTTTCACATTTGGAAGCCAATTTATGGATATGCTTCGAAATGGATAAGTATCTTTAGATTATCTCACCCATACTTATGAAACCATACTGATCAATAGCTTTTCCACAGGACATTTTTTAATTCCTTTTTCTTCTTGTTTTGAATTATTTAAATGATATAAGTGATAGAGTTTTTACTTCCCATGGGCAATTTTTCCTCCATCTGTCCAGCTGCAGTCAGTGTTCCTATTTATCCCAAAAAATCAGTGAATGTTCTCCTTCATGGCTATTTACAATTTGTATGCCAGCTGTTAGCTTTCTTGATAGTACCTATGTTGGCCCAAATTGAATCACCAGGGAAAAAGCTTTAGGTTTGAGACACAGATTGCCATCCCATTGTTTCCTTATATATAGCATCAATCTTACAAAAATGTTTTTACTATACTTCATGAAAACAGTATTTAACTGTTTAAATGTCTATAAGGGAGAGGGTAAGGGAAAGGAAGCATCTATCCTCTGTGCCCCCAACTGCCCCAATCAGAATATGTTGGTGCTAACAGCTCGGTGGATACCGTGCTGTGAATTGGAGTCAGGAAAACCCGAGTTCAGCTCCTTTCTTAGACACTCGCTGGCTGTGCGCCCATGGACAAGGCGCTTTACCCCTTTTTGTCCCAGTTTTCTCATCTGTAAAATGAGGATAATTTTATTGCAGTAGTTTCCCAGGGACTGTTGTGAGGATCAAGTGAGATGTTTGTAAAGCGCTTTGCAGACCTTAAAGTGCTATATAAATTCTGGCTGTTACTGAACACTGATGACTTTGATCCCTTGGATATTATTTTTTTATTTCTGGTAGAAACTAAGAGTTATGTGTGGGTAGGGTAGCAAAGTGATTACAGTGATTGTTTTTCTTTTTTAAAAAAGCTTGATGACTTTTGCTTTTTAATGTCACATAATTAATTGCCAAATATGCCCTTTCCCCTTCCTCACTAATTGTTCTTTGTTAAAAAAAAGAGACTGAGAAAGAAAAAAACCCAATTCAACAAAGCCCGCCGTTGCATCATCGCTGGTATCTGACAGCACGGCACGCACAGCGCTGTGCACCCACGGTCTTCAGCATGGCCAGCGAGAGGAGGGAGGCGCCTTTTCTCCTTTCTTCTCTAAGTCAAAGTTTTGGTCATTAATGATTATGCGGAATTCTCTTTCACTTTTATTAATGTTATTGTTGACATTATTGTTGTTACTATGTACATCGTTTTCCTGGCTCTGCTCTGGTTCTCCTTCCCTTCAGTATCAGTGAGTTCACATGTCTTCCCATACTTCTCTAAATTCTTCATTTTCTTTTTGTCTTTGAAGGCACAGTAGCATTCCTTTGTACTCATGTGCTGCACTTTATTTAGCTAGTCCCTCAACAACAAGCACATATTTTGTTCTAGTTATTTTCTACCACAAAAAAATGATGCTATGGATATTTTAGTATTAAAAAGGGTCTTTCCTTCTGTCTTTAACCTCTTTGGGGTATATGTCTTGTTGTAGGATCTCTGATTCAGAGAGGGTGGTCATTTGTCATTTTTTGAATTTTTTTAGCCTAATTCCAAATTGCTTTCCATAGTGGTTGGACCAGTTCACAACTCCACAAATAGCCTGTAAACCCCACAGCTCCTCCAACTTTTTTCTTTTTAAGACTTTTTCTTACCTTTTCCAGTTTGCAAGGTGTGAGGTGAAACCTCAGAATTCTCTTGATTTACATTTCTCTTATCAGTAAGTTGGAGCAATCTTTCACATGTTAATGCTATGTGTAGATGCTAATCAATTTATAAATCAACTCCTAATATAAGCATTAGTTCAGGTAAATTCAAATCTTCTTTCTGTGTAATATTTTCTATAAATAAGGTGCTCCTGTCATTGTGGCCATGAGCAAGGCCTCTAAGCCCTTTTGAACTTCAGGAAGTTCTCTGTGATTCATCTAGTAAGGTATGGAGAGATTCCAGCCTGCGGTAGTGGAGGGAATTCCCTAACTGAGGAGATTACAGATGTTTCACATACACAAGTATTTTCTTTTAAGGCACTAATGGAATTAATGTTTAGCTTTATCCAAATCAGAGTACTTGTATATACATATATGCATATGTGTCTGTGTATGTACATAGACACATAGGATAAAGAGTGAGTGTATGTGTCTGTGTGTATGCATGTGAAAAGGGGGCATCTTGGTATCGTGAATAGAGAAGTGGCCACAGGGACAAGAAGGCCTGGATTCAAGTCCTCCTTCTAAAACATACTAACAGTGTAATTCTACACAAATATGATAGTGGTGGTGGTAGTGGTGGAGGTGGTGATAATGATGATGACGATGATGGTGACAACAGTGGCCAGCATTATTAGCCCTTTAAGGTTTCCTTATCATGATAATCCTAGGAGGTTGGAGTAGTAATTATCCCCATTTTACCAATGACGACACTAAGGCTGAGTGAAGTTTTATGACTTTGCCCAGGATCCCATGGCTAGGAAGCATCTAAGACCTGATCTGAATTCGGGTTTGGTGCTCTGTCCTCCGTGCCACCTAGCTGCCTCTGAGATTGTAGTTGTACAACAATTTCAGAACCTCACGGGGAAAACAGAATCTTCTCAGTTGGGAATCCTTGGGAGTCATGCATATCAGAATCTCAGAGTTGGAAGGGACCTCAGAGCCCAGTTAGCCCAGATGACATTGGAATAGGAATTCTCTGTCCAACATATCTGGCAGGAGATTATCTAACCTGTGCTTGAAGCCCCCCCCAATTAGGAGGAACCAGGACTTCCTGAAGCCTTTGAAAGCAATTCTGTTAGAAAAAGTGTTCCGTTAACCTGAATAGTGCCTCTGTACAACTTCTGCCTTTGCTCCTAGTCTGTTTTTGGCCACTAGAAAAATAAAACAAGTTAAAGGCATTGACTGGCTGGAGAACATGCAGAGTGGCAGGGATTGGGTCAGTGACCAACCTTTTAAGACTTTGCCATACACAGAGCTGCTGCACAAGCTCGGGACGTTTAGTGTAAAGAAGAGAACACTCCAAGGGCCCATTTTGCCTGTTTTAGCAATAATCATAATCCAAGCGCCCATTTATCTCATGTTTTTAGGTTTGCAAAGAGCCTCACATAGGTTGTCTCATTGGGTCCTACTGTCTGCAGATACTAAAAGGGTTGTCAGAGGGAGAAAGGATTAAACTTAGTCTGTTTAGAACTTGAGGGCAGAAATGTAGATTTTTGACCGAGTATAAGAAGTTGTTTAGAAGGAGAATGGGCTGCCTTGGGAGGTATTGTGTCACCCTGACTAGAGGCTTGTTTGGGATGTGAGATTGATTTTCTGTTCATGTATCCCTATTGAATTTCACATTATTAGGTTCAGCTTGGTGCTCTAACTTGTCAAGGTCTTTTTGGATGCTAATAGAAAAAATTCCTATTCAGGTACGGGATGAACTGAATGGCCTTTGAGGTCCTTCCAGCTCTGAGATCTAAAATCAGATCCCTCTTCCATATGACTCTTTTACACATGTGCTTGAAGGTAGTTTTCATGTCTACCTTTCTCCAGGTCAGACTTGTTATATTCCATCTCCTCATGCTCATACAGCCTGATTTCCAGTCTCTCCACACCATCCAGCTTGTCTTCCTTATCAACATCCTTCCTGCAAGGTAGCTCCCAGGACTGAATCCAGCCCCACAGACAGGGCCTGACTAGGGGAGGATGCAGGTGCTCTCACCGCCTTTGCTCTGGATTCTCTTCCTTCTAATGTGGTCTCTCCTCACAATAAACTTTTTACATAGCTCTTTTGATACCCACCCTATCAGACCTTGAGGCCTGAAGCTCCAGATAAGCTGAGGCCAATGAGAGAAGGGCTAGGTGGAGCTCTGTTGGAAGAAAAGAGAATCCAAGAAGGGGCCACAGCATAGCTGGGGGCATAAGGGATGGTCACAGTTGGTGACAGAGAGAAGGCACAGCTGCTTCTGCTTCTGTTTTCTTTGCCAAGGAGAATGACCTTGGCCTTAGAAATGGCAGAACAGAACTGGCTGATGAGAAGTAGTTATCCAAGATAAGTAGAGAGATAGGAAGAACATACTGACTACTGGGGTGGGTTTAGGCCCCCCCTCCAAATGAACTGTGTCCTCATGTAGAGAACAGTGTGACTGCTCACAGAGCTTGGGGTCCAAGGTCACTGTCAGGGCTTAAACTCTGACCTCAAATCTGATGCTTTCTCTTTTTCATGTTGCCTCACCCCAGAGGTGAAGAGAGGTCAGACACCGTCCATTTAATGAGTCACACAAGGCTGTATGTTGTTGTTACTCATCTCTCATTCTTGAAAAGGACCAATGACGTCAGGAAGGTGATGTCTTGACTTGCAAATGAACTGAATTTAAGTGAGGCAGGGCTGTGCAAAGTCATCAGCCTCACTCTTCTCCTCCAGAGTCATCAGAGTTCAGATCAAGATAACTGACGATGGCTCTGGATGCAGTGTGTGTTGGATTTTAGAAGACAGCCACAAAAATGTCATTGCATAAAGTTTCAGGTATCTCAGTGATGCCAGGTACAGAAATTCTTTCTTCAGGCCCTGATGTTCTTTTTGTTCCTTCACACTAAATCTCTTAAGCCTGTGAACCTTGGGAAGTGATATGGTGGCTCCATTCTTCATTGAAAGCATCTTTTAGAAATGGATTTCAATTAGGCACATTGAGGGACCCAATGGCTCATTCTGAAGATGTTTTTGTAAATGCTGAGGCCATCATGAGCCTAGAGTGGCTTGGTACATTCGAGCCATATCTGTAGCAACCCTCACCATAATCATAGCCCAGGAAATATTTTCTTAATAGCAAAGCTCTAGAGCAGTGGTTCTCAACCTTCCTAATGCCGTGACCCTTTAATACAGTTCCTCATGTTGTGGTGACCCCCAACTATAAAATTATTTTCGTTGCTACTTCATAACTATAATTTTGCTACTGTTACGAATCGCAATGTAAGTATCTGATATGCAGGATGTATTTAAATTGAACATAACCCACAGGTTGAGAACCGCTGCCCTAGAGAATAAGGTATTAGTCTCACCTCTGCTGTCCCTTTTTCTGTATTAGAATTTTTCATTCTTTAAAGTTTCATGGGACACATTTATTTTATTGATCTAGCCACTAAAACCATATTTTTTTAAAAGGCTTGTGGTTTACTTTTCTCTTTAGTGTGTGCTGGTAAATGAATATTAATTCCAGTGAATAAAAAAAAGTCATACACCAGTTTTTGTCCAGCTGTCTTAGAAGAGGCTTGTTGTGCTCTCCACTTGGCCTGAATTGAATAAAAAGCTTTGTGCTGACTTTGCGTAAATTATTCATGAAGAGCATCTTAAGATTTTGCAGAGGATGAATGCCCTGTGTTGAAGAGAAGTAAAATAGTTTCCTTGTCTGGATGATGGCAGTTTCCCCTGAGTACTAAAAATCTCCTGTGTAATTCTTTAAAATTAGATTCACCAAACATTTATTGTCTGCCTACTATATCTAAGAAAGGCATTGTGCTAGATGCTAGGATACAGAAGGAAGACCTCATTCTCCACCATATACCCTTTCTCTCAGGCTCTGTCTTGCTCCTACTGAAACAATTCTTATTTCCAGCCTCTGTGCCTTTTGTCCGTGTCAGGCCCCTCACCTGAACATTGTTCTCCCCTTTCCCTTTAATTAGGCTCTGATTGCCTACAAAGTGCAGTCCCAATAGAGATTCCTTATCCTGCTCTTCAGGAGCTCTCCACACACACAGTCTAAGCCCATTTTTCAGTCAAAGCTCCCATTGCCACCCAGTGTAGCATATGAGAGCTGAAAGTAACTTCTCAGGTCGTCTGGAATAAATCATGGACATTCCACAACATCCTTTGACGTGGTCATCTAGCTTCCATCTACCCAGAGATAGAGATGACCCTCCACCGTGTTGTGACCAAGTCAGGGAGAGCAGGATTAGTCCTTCCCTGGCTCTGGGCCTTCCTAAGGTGACATTAATTCTTTTCGCAGCTGCATCCCTGCTAGCTCACTGAAGCTAAGGGGTTTTTAATGGGAGCTGCTTTCTAGCCGTGTCCTCTATATTCTCCACTTGGATAGTTGATCTTTTTTAACTCAGCTGCAAGATTTCATAAATATTGCTTTTCAGTTTTATCTTGTTCATGTTGGCCCATTGTTCCATGTTCCTGTTAGAGTCTTTTGGGATCCCAGTACTGTCATCTAATAAATTAGTTATCCCTCCCAGCTCTATGCAATCAGATGATTCCATAGATGAGCCAGCCGTCTCTGAGAACTTGCGTTTATCCAGCACCCTAAGCTCTAAGTGTAGTTAGGAGCTAAGTCATTGATACAAATGCTGAACAAAACAGGACCAAGGGCAGGCGTCACCCCTCCCACTATACCATCCAGGCTGACATTATTCTATTAAGAACTAGTCTTTGAATTAGGTCAGTTAGTTTAGTTCGCTATTTGCTAATCACCTCTGTTCAAGGCATTCCACTAGGTATTGGGAGTTCAGATATGTAAAACCAAATAGCCCTCTGTTCTCCAAGAGCTTACACTCTAGTAGAGGGGACTTTTGTACAAGTAAAATGCAGAGAAGTTTGTTACAGGGGCAAAGGAGGACTACAGAATGTTCTGGGAATATTTGAAGAGAAAGGGAAGAGAGCAGAGGAAGCTTCCTGGCCCTTGACTAAGCTGGGAGGAAAGAGAAGAGTTCCAGTAGACAGAGATAGAGAAGGGTTTAATTTCTAAAAGATGAAGCAATCTTTGCAACCATTCACTGAAGGAGAAAGCCTGTAAGACATATGGTCCATGGTATGTTGGAACAATGCGTGGTCTAGTTTGACTGAAACAGTAGATTAAGGAGAATAAGTCCAGGCAAGTAAATGGCACCTCATTTTCAAGGACCTCAAAGCCAGCCCAGGGGGTTCTCTAGGCTAGATAGAAATCACTGTAAGTTTGTCTATTTGGGCCTCCTTATCTCACTCAAACTGGAAGTGCAAGGTCCACTCACTGGCCCAGTCTTACTTAAATTGGCCTGGGAGCTTTGACTTGTTACATTTTTGCCATGGACTGCTTTGCCCCTCTTTAGGCAACCTGATGGCCTCCTACTCCCAAGGACTTATGGTATGAATGGCAAGCTTATTGCAGATACCTCAGGATTCCTGAGCTCTAGAGATCTACCAGCCTCAGCCTCCATAGAAGCAGTGATATAGTCATGAACCACCATGCATATAGGAAGACCACATTGCTCCCTTGCTTAAAATTTTGGGATTTTGATCCTGGCCCTGTAGCTGTAAAGCTAGCACTCTCCACATCAAGGATCTCCATGAATTAGGCATTAATAAATATTACTTAACAAAAACATTGATTTGATACAAACAAAAATAAATGTCAGATGAAATAAAAGTGAAAGCATATTAACGATGGTTTTTTTAAAATGCTATGTCCAGGTGACAGACTCAGTCATCCAGGCAGCAGGCATTTATTAAGTACCTCCAGGGTGCCAGGCATTGTGCTAAACTCTGGGAATACAAAGAAAGGATGCAGACAGCCTCCTCCCTCAAGGAGCTCACTGTCTAACGGGAGAGACTATTCACTGACCACAAACAAGATATATGCAGAATAAATTGAAGATATACTCAACAGAGGGAAGGCACTGACATTAAGGGAGACTGGGAAAGGTTTCTTGTAGAAGGAAAGATTATAGCTGGGAGCCAGGAAATGAGATGAGTTGAAATGAGGAGGGAGAGAATTCCAGTTATGAGGGACAGCCAGTAAAAATGCCCGGGGTCTAGAGATGGAGTATCTTGTGCAGGGAACAGCAAAGAGGCCAATGTCACTGAATAGCAGAGTATGTGTAGGGTGTAAGAAGACTGCAGAAGTAGGAGGGGCTTCATGAGGAGTTTAGAAGAGCTTTGAAAGCCAAACAGATGATTTTGTATTTCATCCTGGAGGTGATGGGGAGCTACTGGAGTTTATTAAACATGTGGAGAACGGGGGAGGAAGAGTGTAGCTTGGAGAGTGACATGGTTAGCTTTGTGCTTTTGGAGGTTATATTTGACTGCTGAGTGGAAGATGAATTGAATCAGGGAGACTCCAAGTAGCAGTCAGTTGCATTAATCCAAGCATGAGGTGAAAAGAGCCTACACTGAGGCAGTACTATGTTAGAGCAGAGAAGGGGCACAAGGATGAGACATTATGAAGGCACAGTGGACAGGATTGGGCCACAGATTGGCTATGGTGAGGTGAAAATGAGGAAGCAAGGATGACATGGTGCTCGGGGTAGTAATCAGGGACTTGGGAAGAGAGGGGTGTTCTGGAGGAAAGATAGATAATGAGTTCAGTTCTGGACATGTTGAATTTAAGATATATATGAGTCATTCAGTTTGATCTAATCTATCTAATTGATTTAATTTGATCTCTCTAGTAGGCAAGTTGGAGATGTCAGTCTGGACTCTGGAGGTTAGGAAAGATATTAGGACTTGACAAGTAGATCTGAGAATTATCAGCAACATGGAGATGATAATTGAATCTGTGGAAACTGATGAGATCACAGAATGTCCCATGGGAGAAGAGAAGACGGTTCAGGACAGGGCCCTGGGGGGCACCCATGGGGAGTGAGGTGGGAGTAATGGAAAGAGTTTTGTGGTGATTAACAACCTTGGCAACCAGTTGGGTCTGATGAGGAAGGACTTCAGTGTAATCTATAAATGAAAAAGAACCCCAAGAGGCTTTCTCCAGCACTTGTCTCAGTGAATATATGGTTTCACTTATATTTTCATTAGGGTGATTTGAACCATATCTAGAAAATATTTTTAAATGTTTCCCTTTCTTAAGGTTAACAAATATATTTTTAAAAATCTTGTTCTTGAAATTGGATTGTTTCATGTATGGTAGTCAGAGACATCTTTGCCACTCCCAATTGTTTTAGTAAATGGTTAAGTCCTTGGGAAAATCACTTAGGACATCACTGAAGAATGCTACAAAAATAGCTTCTCACTTAAGTTCCCATCCTCAGAGTTAACCCACAGGAGGTGGCTCCAGTAGAGTCACTGACATGATGACTGGTGTTTTCCTTTCTCTTTCAATCTAGGCCCTCTGGTCACGGAAGCAAGACCGTGTGGTCGACTCTTGGCAGTCAGCAGTTTGCGGAGCTTTTGCAGGTGCAAGGGATTATATTATACTGGGAAGGGCTGAAGAGGGGAGAAAAATGTGAATTCATGAGATTAACTGTGCAAAAACATTCCTTAGAATTTCCAATTTGTTTAGAAGAAGCCCATTCCAGTGGTTTTTTGAGAGGAGAAATTTCCTGAGGAAAGGGGGGGAAAGGGGGGGACTGTTGGAAAGGTGTCTGCTTGAAAGACAGCCAGTTTGTTTTCAACAAATTTCTGTGGGGTTTTTGGTTTTGGTTTTGGTTTGTGTATATAAGTGTGTGGATTTTTTACTAAATTGGGGGTTGGGGGAGGAAAGATGTGTCACTCAGGATCTTGCAGTTATCTAAAAAATAATTTATTGGGTCTTCTCTGATGACAGACTTCCAGTGAACACAGGACTGTGCAACTGCCCGCCTACTTGCCCAAAGCTGTCCTTCAGGGGGGTTAGCAATGGCTGCAGTACAGAAGGCCATGATTCACAGTTGGTCTGACAGCTTGACAGTCTGTACAGATTAACTGGTGTCAAGAGAGCAGAGGATCAATCTCTACCGGAAGGCAAAAGCCCTTCTCCAGAGGAGAAATGAAAAGCCAGACATCTAGGCCCTTGCTAGGCCTTGTACCCACTCTAAAGTGATAGCAAGGAAGCTGTACTGTGATACTTGCTACTCACCACATCAGGGCATAGATTGGGAGGGTGGGGGCTGTTGGGTACAGTTTTAATGAGAATGCAGATGTTTAAAAGATCATAGAATTATAGTGGGAATTTGTTAAGTGATAGATTTCGCCCTAAGTTCTAAATTATGCCATAGAAAGTCAAATTAGAATCAAAGAAAAACTTAAACTGGACTGAAATTTACCACTCTCTCCCTGCAGGGGAAATAAAAAAATTATAAACTGCCAGCATAGTTGGAAAAATCAGTACTCCATTATGCATGCAGACTTAGCCTATCCACCTGATTTGTTCTAATGTGTCTGTTGAGGCGGTGTTTGGGGAGAGAATTACTTGTATTTGTCTCATGGATTTGATAAATAGGGTACCCTAAGGCTTTTGCCTCAGAGTTTGGATCCAGTCTAGCTTGGTTGTAAGGGATAATTGTTTCCATATGACTCTTAGTTGCTGTGCTAGATGAGTTGGTGGTCTTGGTTCAGTTCCCAAGGGTCAGGCATCTCTGTCCTCCAAACCACTAACAGAATTCCGATCTTTGTTGGCAGCCTCTTCAGAGGCTCCAGGGACAAGGCTGAAACTCAAGCATCTTTATCCTTTAGGGTCCTCCTAAGAATCAGAGCCCCACGAAGAAGCATACACCTGTTGGAGGCTTAAACAGGAAGGTGTTTGCAGTCTGTTTGGAAGTTAAAGTCAGTAACTTCTACCCTGAACAAAACCTGCCTTTAAAAATAATACCTTTTATGGCTATTGCTACATGAGTGTCATACTCAGACAGGAATAATTAGCCACTGAGGTCTAGACACATTTTCTATGTATATTTCATATCATTACGTTGCCTTAAAAAAAAAAAAAGAATAACTTTGCACCTTAGAGTCCATGTAGTGAAATGAATAGAGGGCTGGCCTTAGAGTTTGGAAGACCTGGGTTCACAGCCTTCCTCTGACAGATCCTGGCAGTATGACTCTGGGTAAGTCACTTATCCTTTCAGTGTCCTCTGGCAACCCTCTTAAGACTCTAGGTTGAAGAGAAGATTTTGACCTGTATTTGTGGTGGGAGTTTCCTCACCCAGAGTTGCCTGAACCAGTGGTACCACAGGTTTACATATTAACTGTTGGCTTATATGTGGATGTTAACAAGTCTCCAAATAATATTTTTCTATTTTAATAGCTGAAGGGAACTAACTTTATGTCCTTAGACAAGTCACTCTCTCCAAGTTTCTACTTCCTTCTCAATAAAAGGTCTTTTCTGGGGCCTGTGACCAGCTGGATCATTGGCTCAGGGCCCTGCAAGATCCCTTAAATTCTCCATAGATGTTAGATACCAAAGAGGAGATAACATGAAATGAGTGCCCTTCTTGGCCAGCCCATCTTTTGGGGTAAAAGTCAAACAATACAGTTAGAAGAGAAGTCTTGCCTCTAGCAAGATACAGACTGATCTCCTGGCACCACGTTTTCATTTTAAAGTTCACTTCCATCTGAAAATGTTCCATATTATGAACAACTGCTAGTCTAGAAAGGTCTGTCATAGCGCTGTGTGATTCACAAAGGCTAGAGAAGTGAACAATGAGCCACCATCTTTGGAGAGCCCCTTTTAGATCTGACATGTTTATAGACTCTGCCCTCAGCCACTACCCATAAATGGTCATAAAGACAGTGGTGAAACCTGCCTTTGGATCAGAATTAAGGCTTTTCCTGTCTCTGTGTGTGCTTCCAAATCTAAATTGGCTTAAATCATTGCAGATGAACTGTTCTCTTCACTGCTCAATACACTCTTTCTTTGCCATGCTTGTGATATGAGATGTTTGACCTGCAGATCTAAAAGTGTCTTTTGAGATATAGAGACAATAAAGGTAAAGTATTATCCTCCAAGACTGACCTACAAAACAAAGATACAACAGGCCTCTTTGCTTGAACTTAACATTAAAAACATCAAATTACAGTGTGGTGTTGCTGCAGGTTCCCCAGCTCTGTGCTGAACTTTGGACATTCTCAAGTTTTTGCTCTAAATTGCTATAGACAACACCAATTTAGATATCCTGGTTACATGAGAGACAGAGAGAGCCTGAGTGCTTCTGGACTTTGAAATTCTAGAAGCAGGTGGAACATCCAACTTGTTTGAATAAACAAACAACAATTTAAATAGAAGATACTTCAGATCTGAACACCTGTTAAATATCTATGCAAAGAAGATGAATAAAGATGCTTTTCATTCTTTTATTATTTATTTATTTTAAATATTCTTTTTTGTTTTAAATTTTGAATTCCAAAATTCTCTCTTCATTCTTTGGGTTTTTGTTTTTTGCTTTTTGAAGTGGGGGAAGGCAGAGCAATTGGGGTTAAGTGACTTGCCCGAGGTCACGCTGCCAGTAAGTGTCAAATATCTGGATCTGAATTTGAACTCAGGTCTTCTTGACTCCAGGGTTGGTGCTCTATTCACTACACCACCTAGCCTCCCCATCTCTTCATTCTTTATGATTGGAATCGGTGGTGAGAGGAAGGGGCTGAAAGCAGGGGACATACTTAAGAAAAAGATGGAAACATATCTCTAGAGTTGATATTTCCCTTGCTCCATTGCTTTAAAAAATTGTTATATGGACAGGAAATCCCAGCTTCGGGAGAGGAGGGAGACACGCTGTTTTCTGTAGGGCAGCGCTTCTCATACTTTTTGATCTTGGGGTCTTTTTGCGGTCTTAAAAATTATTAGGGGCTCCAGAAAGCTTTGTTTTCGTCTTTTATTTACATCTTTGTTACAGCTGTCAATATTTACCATGTTTGAAATTCAAATATTTTAGTATTATTATGAAAATCGTTTTAATCTTTGCATACTCTCTGAAAGCATTTGGCTCCTCAGGCCACCCTTTGACACTTACTGGTATGTGGAGCAGTGAAGCATCTGTCCTTGCACGACAATTAGGAGAATGAATGAATGGATGGAGGACAGTGATAGTTTAACATCTCACTTCTCCAAACTTGACCTTCTAAGTAGCCTTCTTAAGGTGTGCTTAAGTTTGGTTTTAATAAGAAAACGTAGAAACTGTTTTCTGTATGATTTAAAATTCTAATGAGATTTATAGTTTCTATCCCGAGTTAATAAGAATTTTCTCTTTAAAAGGGTAACAAAAATATTAACTTGTAGCCTTTCTTTTTAATATAGTGAATTTAATTAACAGATTATAGACTGTTATAATTAACTACCACTTAGCCTATAAAACTTATGCAGAAATTCTCTTTAGAAGTTCCAACAGGGTTTGATGTATTCCTTGAGTTCTTGGAGGATAATCATTCTACCAAGCCAGAAGGACTCCAATGGGAGCCCAGCCCAGTGTGAGCCAGTCAAGCGTTTGGTATTCCGTCCTTTTCAGTTGTGTCTGATTCTTTATGAACTTTTTCATTTTCTTGCCAAAGACACTGGAGTGGTTTGCCATTTCCTTCTCTAGCTCATTTTATAGATGAGGAAACTGAGGCAGGGCGAAGCAACTCGCCCAGAGTCACACAGTGAGTAAGTATCTGAGGCCAGATTTGGATTTAAGGAGCTGAGTCTCCCTGACTCCAGACCCTGCACTTTATCCACTTGTACCACCTCGCTGCCCTTCCAGTCAAGCATATTGAAAGCTAATCACCAGAAGAAGCAGAGATTATTCTGTCTGATGATGGAAGGATGTGTAGATAGATAGATAGATAGATGGATGGATGGATAGAAGGATGGATGGACAGACGGACAGACAGACAGATATTATAAATACACATGCAGATATTGCCTTGCATGCAAGTGTGGACCTCTGCTGCTGCCATTGTGATGGAGTGGAGATCAGAGGATGCTACAAGTCATGCAGTGTTTCTACCATCTAAAACCCTTCACATGAAGTCTTTGTTCACAACAACTTCTACACACCTCTGTAGGAAATGAAGAACATCAAAAATGACCATTCTTTCCCTAAATGAAACCAGGAGACATAGAAAGGTGGCAGCTACAGGAGAGGGTGGCACTCTGTTCCTGGAATGGTGACTAGCGATTTCCTTAGAGGCCCCAAGGCAGCAAGAAACCTTTAATGAGATGCCCAGTTATCTTGCCTCCAAGAGAGAACACCATGAAGATAATCATAGCTCACATACCACCATTTGTTATAGAAGATGTAAAAAAATGGAAATTCGTCAAAGAACTTAACAGAGTAACAGAATCAGAGAGTTGGCCCTGGAAGGGGCTTTGGAGGCCATCTAAGGCCAATCCTCTCATCTTAATAGTGAGGAACCTTTTTCAGTGACTTGCCTAAGGTCATAAAGTAACATCCCAGGCTCTTGGACTTCAGAGTCATTATTCTTTCCTCTGGACCACATGCCTCAGCATCCGATCTTCCAAAGGATATCAATTTGTACCACAATACTTGGCAATTTCTATGTAAAAGTAGGTACAGAAGATGTCAAAAAATACACCATAAAATATGGTTAAAGATAAAGAAATGGAGACCAGAAGTTTCTAAACTACTTAGAAGCACCTAGATATTGTGATGAATTGAAAGGCGTAGGGTGTAGTAGCTTCCAAAATGACATCATTACAATATTTTTATGTTAATAATAGTTGATATTAATATTACATTTTTGTTTATAAAGCACTTTACAGGTTTTATCACATTTAATGCTCAAAAACCCTGTGAGATAGGTACTCTTATTAGCACCAATTTACAGATAAGGAAACTGAGGTTTAGGGAGTATAAGCGATTCGCCTTGTATTCCATAGCTAGTAAATGTCTGAGGTGAAATTCTAGCCCATGTCTACAAATAAGAAATCACTATGTCCAGAAGGCCATCCTAACATATCCGTAAGGTATTTTATAGTTTTTCAAATACTTCCATACACATTACTCTAGTAAACCACAATAGCCTGGTGAGCAGGCCAGATACCCTTGACCCAAAGAGGCCCTGATTTGCCCAAGTTACCTGGTGAAGGAGTCTTGGAGCTGGGCTCCCGAATCCTGTCGTCCGACTTTGGTTCCAATTGTCTGTCAGTACTCTGTCATTGTTTACTTGCAATCAAGATCTCTGATAGGAGCCCAGATAATCAAATTATTTTGGCTGGGAAAAAAAAGGAAAAATTTGAAAAATTAAAGAATAAATATTTTAGGCAAATCAGGGGATGGGGAGGGGAAGTAATGAATAAAATGTATCTCCCTTTCAGGTGGGTTTGCAGCAGCGGTCACCACACCTCTAGACGTGGCCAAGACGAGAATTATGTTGGCCAAGGTAAGAAGCAGGAGGGTGCAATTTTAAAGTAATGCCTGCACAGACTCTTAGTATGAGAACTTTTATGATAGTATTAATAATAATGAACAAGATAAACCTGCTGTAGGAGTAATTATCAATGACTAATCCTGGCTGGAAGCAGGAGGCAGGGCATTGGAGTACTGATAGAAAAGCCAGACAAACTGGCCTTCCTCTAGCCTTTGCCTGCTCTCCCCCACCCCTGGCTTAGAAACCCTTACTCCTACAAAAGGCAACTCAAGTACCACCTTCTTTTAAAATTTCATCTGTCCCTCTCACTAACCCCTCCCCTGCAATCAATCTCTCAGTACACCCCTCCATTATCTAGCAAAACAAATCCCCACATTGATAAATTCCAAAATGTATGTCTCTTTCTGCATGATGTTCATCAACTCTGTAGGGAAGCAGACGATGTGTTTCGTCGTGTTTTATCACCATGTTGATAGAGTTCTCAAGTCTTTCAAAGCTGTTTTTCTATAATGATACTTTCACTCTTCTATTTCTGCTCACTTCTCCCAGCAGAAGTTCATAGAGGTTTTCCCATTTTCCTCTGCAACTGTCCCATTTCATCATTTTTTATGATGGAAGAATATTCCATGGCATTCATTTAACATAATTTATTTAGCGATTCCCCAAAGGGAGGACCTCCCCTCCCCCCCCCACTTAAGTTTCTGAGTTTTGACTCCCAGATAAAGAACTACCACTGACATTTTTATACAAATGGGTACTTTTCCTCTATCTTAGATCTTTTAGGGAACAGGCCTAGTAATGGTCTAGCTGGGTCAGAGGGCATGCACAGTTGAGTAACTCATGGGGCATAGTTCCAAATTGCTTTCCAGAACGGCTGCACTAATTCACAGCTCCACCAGAGTGTACTTAGCACACCCTCCCCACCATTTGTCCTTGTCTTCCTTTCCCATCTTGTCAGTCTGGTAGCTCTGAGGTGGAACTTCAAAGTTGATTTAATTTTCATTTCTCTGATGATGAATGATTTAGAACTCGTGGTCGATAACTTGGATTTCTTCCTTTGGAAAATTCCTGTTCACATCTTTTGTCCATTTATCTCTCAGAGAATGGCTTAGTCATATAAATCTGAATCACTTCCTTACACATCTTGGATAAAAGACCTTTATCAGACTTGCTGCTAAACTTTTCTTCCAGTTGCCCGTTTCCCTTTTAATTTTTACTCCATTAGATTTGTTTGTACATTTTTTTTTCATTTCTAGGTAATAAACCGTTTTGTCCTGTGTGATTCTCTCTTGCTAGTTTTGTCATGAACTCTTTCCCTATCCATAGATCTGAAAGGTCATATTTGGGGGCTCCTCTACTCTGTCTATGATGTGACCTTTTCTACCTAGGTCACATCTGCCTTAGTAACCCAAGCACCACCCCCAGGAGCCACACGACACCTTTCCTGATGCTCCCACTGGTGCCCTCCTTACCTGACTGCCCTGTATTTGGATTTCTTCCACGTGTACGTGTTGCCTTCCCCATTAGCCCGCAAGCTCCTCGAGAGTTAGAATTATCTCTTTTCATGTGTGCATGGGTGTCTCCAGTGCCTAACACCACATTTACCACACAGCAGAACTTCATTAAATGCTTGTCAGTTGACTAACTGGGCCCTCATCATTGTCTTTTTTGCCTGCTGAAAGAGAAATACAGACCAACGTGTACTTTTTAACCTGGCAGAGGCCTCTTACCCGGGAGGTACTGAGGTTTGCCGTATAGCCTGGGAAAAATCCTTCACCCCCTCCCAGCCTCAGCTGCCTGATCTGTAAAATAAGGAAGCTTTGTTCTTATGACTAAAACATGTATAAGAACCCTTTGAACCCTTTATTCTATTGAAAATGAGTTTAAAAGTTAGTTATTCATTATAAAGGAATATATTCTCATTGTGGGCCTTTCTCCTTAATTACAGTATTTTGAAATTCTTAAACAAAAGTATGTAAAGTCAGTAAGTTTTTTTTTTATGAGCTGAGTACATTGTGTTTGTCAATGAAATGTATTTCAACCCATTCAATACAATATCTTTCTTCCTTTCTGAAAAAATTCCCTTCTCCAGACATCTTGAGATTTCCTTAAGATGTTTGCTTACCTATTTAATATTTCCTTATGAAGTATTTTCCAACTGGTAACTTCTTGTGCCAGAAGAGTCAAATGCAAGCAGCGCCGCGTGTGTCTGTGTTTGTGAGTCGTCTATGTACACACACGTGCACGCCTGCCTAGTATGGTAGCTTCTTGGACCACCAAGCTATTTGAGGAAGCACTCTCCTTAATCATATGTTTGACTTCATTGGTATGAACTCTGTTGTGAGGAAGATTTCTAAAGCATTGAACTTGGGTGTTTTTGTGTTTTTTTGAAATGCAGGCAGGTTCTAACACTGCCAGTGGAAATGTTCTGTCTGCCCTGCTCAAG
The DNA here is from genome assembly GCA_028627135.1 of Pseudochirops cupreus. NCBI lineage: Eukaryota > Metazoa > Chordata > Mammalia > Diprotodontia > Pseudocheiridae > Pseudochirops > Pseudochirops cupreus. The sequence continues at coordinate 399,009,006 of CM053583.1, read as the reverse complement.
GTCTGGAAGACACAAGGGATCTCTGGGTAAGGATGCCTGCTGGGAATATGGCTGTTGTAAACACTGAGTGTACATTCTTTCCTCCTACCTGCTGTAATTTCCTATCTCTCCCTTGACAACATTCCCATCCTTTCCCACGTTTGGATTTTTTTTACTTGGCAATGTTGAGATTGATATTGGCCTTACCTAGTAGGATTATGGTTTGTGATGCGTGTAATACTGAGGGCTAGCTGGGTCTCTTTTTCTCCTTCTCACCCTGTACTTCCTGTTCTCCTTTCCAGTTCCTTCTTCCCTCTCTCTTCCCCTCATACTTCCTGCTTTCTGTGGAGAGAACAACCGTCCTTCCAGGTATCCTGCTTCTCAATTTTAGAGTGATCCTCAACACACCCTCTCTTCTTCAGCCCCAAGACCCAGCCAGTTGGCCAAGTTACCTTGATTCTACCCTCATAATATCTCATTTATCTGTCTGTCCCTTCTTCTTGACTCTCATGACCACTCATTATCTCTCCCCTAGACTATCATGTCATCACCTCCTCTTCACCTAACTGCCTCTGGCACACATCTGATTGTGTCACTTGCCTTGGCCTTGTGTGGAAGGCCCTCCCCAATCCAGCTCCAGCCTTTCTCACTTTATTTCTTGTGACTTCCTTTCACCCAGTTTGCATCATGGCCCATGTACTATGAATGACTCCCTGAACATAAGAACTAACCTTGGTGTTTCTCTCCTGCTTCTCTAGATTCTCACTTGCAAATACCTCCTTGGGTCCTGATTTAATGATCTTTAACTTCCTTCAAGGCTTGGTTGAGGTGCCCCTTTCTCTGATCCTTCCATTGCCTGTAGTTCCTTCTCTTCTAATTACTTGGAATTTGACTCCTCCATGCATGTTTTATTCCTGCACTGGGGCATGGGCTCCCTAAGAGCAGGGACTATGTTAGTTTTGTCTTTGTGCGCCCAACATGTTGTCTTATAAATTGTAGGGGTTCAATCAGTGTGAACCTGGAGTGAAGTGAAGGGACTTCTAAATCTCTATTTTTAGCGTAGAGTTCTAGATGCATGCACATCTCGATAACAATCCCACCACTGCCTGCAGTTGGGCCAAAACATCTGCTCCTTCTCATGGCGTCACCATTCATCCAGTCGCCCATTTTGAAAACTTGAGCATTCTCTTTGGCCCCTAACCTCCCATGTCCAAGTATTTACGTGTTTTGTTGACTCTGTCTGACATGTGACATGTTTCAAATCTTTAACCTTCTCTCAATTCCCATTTCATTTTCCTGCCACCTGTCTTCATTTCCACCAGTTTGGCCTGTTAAACAGACTCCTAGTAGGTCTTTCCACTTACAGTCTCCAGTCCTGTGGCCAGGATAATCTGCAGTGTGGGTGGAGCCGACTGTTCCACACCTTGGACTAACAATCCTCAGTAGCTCTGGTAGAGATCCAACTCCTGTGCATGTAGTAAGCATGTACTGTATGCCAGATACTGTACTAAACACTAGGAATACACAGAGGCAAAAGACAGTGCCTGCCCTCCAGGAGCTCACAGTCTAGTGGAGGAGACCACGTGAAAACAAACATGCATAAAGCAAGCTGTATGCATTGTAAATGAGAGTAAGTAAAAAGGAAAGGCCCTAGCGCTGAGAGGGGCTGAGGAAGGCTTCCCGTAGCAAGGCCATCGAAGGCTCGCAGCCGCACTCCTCCTTCCTGTCTCATCTCTTCTGCCATCTTCCTTGTACTCTTTTGCTCCAGTGGGTTGGGATATGCTCCCTTCCTTTTATGCATGTCCTTCCTGCCCCACCTCCATGCAGCTGCTTATGGAGCCTAGAACTGAAATGCCTTCCCTTCTTCCTCTCTCCCACCCACTCTTTAAGGCCCAACTCTAGTGCTACTTCTTCCTCAGAGCCTTTCCAGATCTGTCTCATCAGCAATTCTCCTTCCTCTTTGGATCTCACAGAGCCTCGTAATTTCACCTTTCCTCTTTTTTATTAGAGGGATTTGTCTATTTGTCACAGCCCCTTACTAGCCTGGATGTAGATCCAGCGACACCGGCGTCCTCGCTCTTCCTTAGACAAGACCCTCCATCTCTTGACTCTGACCGTCCATCCCCCGGGCCTAGAATGCTCTCCCTCCTCCACTCGGACTGCTGACCTCCCTGTCTCCCTTAAATCCCTGCTAAAATCCTGCCTTCCAAGGGAGCCTTTCCCAACCTCTCTTATTTCTCTCTGCTCATCATTTCCTGTTTCCTGTTTATGGCTTGTTTGTCCATCTTTGGTTTGCTTGTTCTTTCTCCCATTAGATTGTGAGCTCTTCGAGGGCAAGGACTCTCTTTTGCCTTTCTTTCTATTCCCAGGAATAGCTTAGCATGGTGCCTGCCACGTGTTTAATAAATACGTGACTGACTCATAAACTTCTTAAGGGCAAGGACTTTGTCTTAAATGAACTTTGAGTCTTCCCCAGACCCTAACTAGCTGCTTTGCATACAGAACATGCTTAATGAATGTTTACTGAATTAAATTGGACTCCCCAGCACATTGTCTGAACACACACGTGGCCCCCTGTCTCTATAGGTCTTTGGATTATAACCAATCATAAACAGATGAGTTTTATTGCCCCATTTGTTTGTATGATAAAACTATGCATATTGATAGTCAAATTCTAACTCTCTAAGCAGTCTTCCTGCTTACTGAATCCATGTTTTCTGAGAAAACTGAGCTGCCAAGTGCTTCAAGTGAGCCAAGGCAGGCTGATCTCTGAGCCTTAGAGGAGGCGGTGACATGTGGGGGCAATGTCACCATCGTAGCCCCAGAGCCCAGAAGCCCGAGAGAGAGGAAGAGGGCCATCGTCTGCTGGAAGGTGACCTGAAGGGGACTTTTTTCACTCTCTGGTGTATGACCAGAGCTGCTATAAAGAGGGATAACCAGATAGTGGCTAGTTGAGTTTGGAAAGAATAAGCCCTTTCCAGCAGAAAAGCCCCATAAATGGTTCATTTCCATGTTTGCAGATTACATATCAGCCTTGCAGATCAACAGGACTGATAGTCATGGAGCTTGTCGTCTCCTGCTGGTCGTCCCTGGCTCCCTCCTCTCCAGGTGGCTGACCTTTGGGTCCCAATCTGGTTAGCAGGAAGTGTTCCTCTCAAGTCCCGTGTTCAGACTCTCACAGTCAGAGCCAAGAATGGAGCAGTCCTGACAGCGGCGTCCTCTTCATTTTAGTTTGGCTCCCCAGTCTCCTAAACTCAAACCCAGAAATGTAACCTCTCAGTCTCTTCCTCACCCACCGGACAGAAGAATGACAAATGACTTGGCTAGAATCAGCAGCAGAAAACATACCATGAGAATATCTTGCGACAACAAAATAGGAGAACAGGAAAGCCAAGACAGATGTGAAGGAAGGAAATCGTGGTTGGGAAAAAGCATTTCAGAGCCTGCTGCTGGGTGGCAGTGGCATGTGGGAGGCCATCAGCACAAGCTTAGCCCCAGACTTACGGTCAGAACCCCAGGCCTCAGTGTCCTTGTCTGTAAAATTGGGGAGTGGCCTCAAGGAGTTCTCGGGCCTTTTTCTGTCTTTGGTGAACTAATTTGCTACACTATGTTTCCAATTATAATTCAGTTAATCCAAGCCAGATAATGTTTCAGGCTGCTCTGGGAGACAGACCTTTGGGATCACCTCCATGTGAAGTGCTTGGCGACTCCTGTTAGCAATCTTCAGTTTCAGATTATATTCATAAAGGGCAGCAGCATGATACATCCTTCTTCAAAGTGAGAATGACCCACTGGCACTCCAGCTGAACAGCCTTTTCTACCTGTCTCAGGAGTGGCCAGAGATTTCCATCCACCTTTCACTGAAAGCCAAGAATGGAAGGAATGATGCTTGGCATACTCATCTAGAGACTAGTGGAATGAATGCTAGATTTGGAGTCAGAGTGCCTGCATGAAAACAGCAAGACGGCCTGTTGCTAGCTCTGTGACCCTGGACACATCAGCTTAGCATCTCTGGGCCTCAGTGGCCTCATGAGTAAGCCATGAGCTTTAAAGCCACAGGTCCTTCAAGCTCCAGATATATGGTCCAATATTAAAGCTTGTAAAGCATTTTCCAAACCTGAAAGTGTCAGGGACGTGGGAGCAGCTCGTCTGCACCAAGATCACTGGAACATCCTCAGATGTTTTGTTTTGTTTTGTTTTATCGAGAGGCAGTGTGGCAAAGCAGACTGGTCAGGCTTCCAGTCTCATCTCTTCCTATTTCCAACTGGATGACATTGACCAGTCATGGAACATCTCTGAGGTCATCTCAGTTTAAGTGGGGACGATGATGATGGCGATTACCTGCCTGCGCCGGCTACAAGAATCAGATGAGATAATGAATTGAAAGAGCTTTGTGGACTGGAAGTGAACACTTTCAGTGACCAGAACCATACTGTTGGATCATCTGGAGCTGTCTCGTAAGCTGCTCTTTAATGACTTGGAAGGGAGATGCCTCATCATGGTGCATGCGTGTGAATGTACATGCACATGCACACATACACCGCCTGGGACAGTTTTCTCAGTTATTCACACATCTATCAGGGACCTGCCCTGTCATGTAGGTGCCAGCACTGCCCTAGGCACTATGGAGGGGGCCCCAGGAGACACAGAAGACATGACTGCTAGCCTGAATTAGCTTGTAATCTGATGGAAAAGTAAAGACTCCCAATCCAGCGCTGGGCCAGATGGATTCTGAACATTCAGAAAAAAGGTCAGGGGATTTCTAGATAGGACTCCCAACTTCTCATGTTTCTTCCTCTTGTCTCAGCCAAGAAGGGATGTTTCAGAGGGGGGAGACAGCAGGCAAACAACCATGTGCGCAGGAGATACTGACTGAGAGGGAAGGCCCCAGCAGTGAGAAGTGCCACCATCCTCCATCCCAGAATGCCACCAGGGAAGCCACAGGCCTGCCCCTGGCAGTTCCACAATGCCTCAGCAGCACCCTGCCTCCTCCACAAGTTCTGGCCTCCTTGGACAGTTGGGTTGGGACATGCCTTGTACAAATTATCCCAACTTGAAAGCTGTAATTATGATAATAGACCCAATTGTCATCTAGTGAAGCCATAAAATGTTTCCATCTGCTGGCCTGCTCGTGGTGCCCAGAACAGCAGAGATTGTTACCACCAAGCCCAAATGAGAGCCCTTGGAGGTTGCCAGCCTTCCCCATGGCCCCACCCACAGGCCGCAGAAGAGGTGGGGGAGAGCTGGAGCCCAGTAGCAGCTCGTTTCAGAGCTGAGAACCTTCCATTGGAACTTGTGAGCAGCACCTGCCGCCACCATCCACTTTCACCTGACTCCCTGAGATTGGGCTGCAGCTGCCCCCTAGATGAAGGTCACTGGTGCTCTGCCGCCATTTTCAGGGGCGTCTCAGGCTGCATTCCTTCTTCCTGATAGCATCGGGCCCAGACAACCTGCTCCTTGAACCTCACCCTCTGTGGCTTGCCACTCTGTCAGTTCTCCTGCCATTCTTTAGGCATTTGTAGGACCACAGAGATCATCTCCATAGACTCCTGCCTACCAGGTTCTACCTTTTTCTCTCTGGTTTCTCTGTTCATTGCCAAGTGTTTATATTTGCCCCCTTAGGCCTAAAGGTACCTGGTGAACCACCCAGAGTACTACATATTTTTTTAAGCAAAGGCACCATGTCCCAAAAGAATTAGTTGGGGGGCAGCTAGGTGGTGCAGTGAATAGAACACCAGCCCTGGAGTCAGGAGGACCTGAGTTCAAATCCAGCCTCAGACACTTAACACAAAAACTAGCCATTGTGACCTTGGGCAAGTCACTTAACCCCAACTGACCTCCATAAAGCAAAAAAAAAAAAAAGAATTAGTTGGGAATGGGAGGTGGGGAGAAGAGGAGCCCTATGATGGCCTGGAGGGGTTACTCCCCTGGAGTCAGGTGCCTCCCAGGGCAAAAACTGGAGGTGCTAAGGAGGGGGACTGGCCCAGGGCCCTTTGGCCATTTTCTTCAAAGTAGAATGTTCCTGTTTAAATGGTTCTTTAGCCATTGGTTCTTAGGAATTTCCCCTTGGCTCAGGGTTGACACAGATCAGATGTAATGATATGCCACCAAACACTAACAGGTATTTTTAGTGATGACAGGGACTCTGTAGACCCTTCTGGAGTTATGTCCTGGCCCATGTGCTCATTAGCTAAAGAACAGGGCTGACTCGAAGAACAGGGTTGGGCTGTTCTTCTGGAGGGAGCAGAACACCTTGGCTCTTCAGTTTGAGTGAGAGGAAGGAACATGGACAGTCTGACTAGAGACCCAGTTCTTTGGTGGGGTTGGGGGATGGGGACGAGGTGTTGGGTTTTACTGCCTCAAAGAAAATCATCTCACTTTGTCATCAAAGGAGTGGCAAAGCAGAGTCAGAAAAAAAAGATGTCAACACCACCCCTCCCCCCCCTTGACTGTACGGGGCCACTCTGAGCTGGCCTTGGGCCACACACCTTCAGCCTGATGTGGGGCTGCCATTGGGCTGATGGGGCTGGTCTGAAATGAGCATGAACAGCCCTCCACCCAAGGTGCCTGAGTCAGCAGTTTGCATTGAAGCACCGCCCAACACGTAATGCAGCTGAAGGGAATCCTCAGTGCCATTCCAACCCTGAGGATGGATGGAGGTTTGCCTCTTAATATCACTGCTTATGTAGAGTGGGACTTGTCGATTAAGCAAGCATGGTGGGTGATGTGCTTGAGAGCTGAGTGTCATCTATTACACAGATATGAAACTTACTCTTTTCATGTCCTTCCTTCCCTCCCCCCCCCCCAATTTTTCAGATTATTTGCAGGTGTTTTCCCTCGGATGGCAGCAATCAGCTTGGGAGGTTTCATCTTTCTTGGTGCTTATGACCAAACACGCAGTTTATTGTTTTAACTTGGCAAAGCAAGCCCATGAATCATATCCAAAGGCCAACTGATAGACACTTCTTTCAAGTAAGAAGATGTGGTGTCCATCATGTCCCACACCCCACTAAACTTCCCCTCCTTTGTGGGGAGCAGCAGCTGGACCCTTGTAGCAACCAAACACTTTATATGGTCTGGAAATCCAGTTTTGATAAAATTACATTCTAAGTGTCCTGTCCATGGAGCAGGAGTGGGCAGAGCTGAGTGAAGTCACAGGAATCTCTCTGCCAAGAAGAGAAGTTAATTATGTGACCAGAAGCTTTCTGAAGGGGATTCTCAGCGCCATCCTTCACCCTTACTGCTAATGAACAAAATCATGACCCACAAGGTCTTTCATTTCCTGCCACCTGAGAGTCTTGGGACACAGCCTTGGTTGGGAATGCTGAAGCAAAGAAAAGTCCATTTGTTTGGGGTTTGATTCATATTGTGAAAGTTTATAGCTTTGTTTAGACACACAGGTGCAGAGCAGGCCTTCTTGCTTGGCAGTCAGGCCTGTGGCTTTAATTACCTTCAGATTTAGCTTATAAACACAGTTGCTTCCTTCAACTACAAGTTGAATATTCAGCCAGCTTTTGGGATATAGGCCCAGCTTTGAATTTTGCGGGGTAGAGAAAACCTGTGCTTACCTGGGGTTTAGGGAATGTTGGGTCACTCCAGGGGTCTGGGCCTGCTCACTTTTCACATCACTGAAGATTTTTTTAAATTAAGGACCAGAATTATCAAATCAGACAAATCTCATGGGACTGTAGAGCAAACAACATGAAACAAGGGTGTCTGAATGAAGTAAAAACTCACTTGGGTCTATCAGGGAAACAAGAAAACCAGGTTTCTAAGTGGAAAAGGCTCCTAAGTTAGATTTGGAACTTCTCATTCCTATCTGGTGGGCTTCAGCCACAGGTAAAGTTTAAATTGTCTGGGAATAAGATTCCATCACTACTGCATGGAAATGTGCTTTCTCTACAAAGAGAAAGAACTTTAAGTTGTCACCTGTCCCATCTCCCGTCCCTTGAAGAAAAGCTTGAATCAACCCAGGAAAATTAATATTTATAAATGAACCTTTATTAAAAGACACTTCAATGCCATTTGTTAGACACGTCAATATTTTACATGTTTTTTCAATGTACAACATTGTACCAAATTTTCTATAAATAAATAACTTTGTACACAAAAGCCATACTTCCTCTTTCACATTGCCTCTCAGAAGCAGCAAATTCACATATTTTGTGGAAGTAACAGGAGACAGTTAACTGTCCGAAAATAAAAAAAACAAAGATTCTTACTGTGACACATGTGCTGACATTTTGCAGCTGTGATCAGGCATTCAAAAGCACATTGCAAAGTGTTATACCCAAAACACGGATGCCCTGCTTTGACCTATGTTTATTCCAGGGTTTTAATTGTTAGTGGAATTTTGATGAAATTCAATGTGTTACATGTTGGCACTCACAACATAGGGAGCCACCTGTCTCAAAAGTGCAAAGAGAAGCTAGAAGCCAGTGGACAGGTAGCTGGCAAAGTTACGGCCCACACCCTGGCCTGGTATTGGTCCAGCTGAGGCCATGTGGACACACGGGTCCACTAGCAAGCAACTGGGTCCTTCTGTTAAGACCCCTAAGGAAAAACGAATTCTTCTTCCTTCCTATCTCCCTCCCCCACGTTTTTCACCAGGGCCAGTATTTTGCAGTCTTACATTGTTGTTCAGTTGTGTCTGACTCTTCGTGCCCCCGTTTGGGGCTTTCTTGGCAGACATACTGGAGTGGTTTGCCACTTCCTTCTCCAGCTCATTTTACAGATGAGGAAACTGAGGCAAACAGGGTTAAGTGACTTGCCCAGGGTCACCCAGCTAGCAAGTGTCTAAGGTTGGATTTGAACTCAGGGAGATCAATCTTCCCGACTCCAGACCCAGCACTATCCACTGCGCCACCTAGCTGCCCAATCTTGTATTAGCAAAACTAAAATTAAAATAGTGAAAAATCATCCACAGGTACCAACACCAACCAAAGCAGCTTTTATATAAATAAAAATAGATTCATATCGAAATTATAAGATACTGATCTTTTCCACCACATTTGTTTTATTTATGGTGAACTTGGAGACCAAACAGCCCACTTACTAAAGGATCTACCTACCAGAGACAGACGTGGGTACTTGGGATGGCAATGAAAGGCAGGGACAGTTCACTGGTGGGCTCAGTAATCTAGTGTTTTGTAAACTGTTGGCCCTAGTGATCGCCTCCTTTATTTTATACCCTGTGCCTTGTTTATCCATCCATATGTAAGGTGGCTTTTCAGACAGACTAACGTATTTAGAAACAGACATGAAATGGCCTCTATAAAAAAACCAAAAAAAAGCCATTTCTGAAGAGAATGAACTCACCCTCATGTCACAGGGCAGCTACTGTGGCCCCCCATTCCCCACCCCAGCTCGTTTACTCAAGTGGCATCCTTCCCATTTGAGCCTCTGATGTGCAATACAAGGTAAGGGAGATTGGTGTTCAACAATCCAATCCAGTCAGTACTTGGAAACAAATGTGGTTTTCATTGATGCAAGTTTCATTCATGCATTAAGGCACCAGGATTATTTTTCCCAAAAAAATTTGAACAGCAACCTGGTATAGAAAACAGTATTGCCCAAACTGGAAGATTTCACTCCTTTAACCATCATGCACTAAAGATTAAAATAGCCTCTGTAAAAGATATATTTATATACACATATGTATATATATATATATATATATATATATATATATATATATATATATGAAAACTCTTATGTACAGTTGTATCAAATACTTTGTCTTCCTTTTGTACATAATAGTCTTTTGCATGTGTGTGCTTCAGACGCAAGTCCACTTTCAAGCTCCTGACACTCCCCACGGAAGTTTTCAATTCTGTACAATTGCAGGGTTGCGTGTCTCAGGCCTCTCTTTTCCTGTGCAAGCCTGATGAGGGTTCACGAGCTGAGGTAGCCATGACCTAGATATTTGGTACAAAAAGTAACGGCACATTTCTCTGTACGTGGAAGCTTCCTCGTAGTGCTGCAGGCTCATGGCTGGAGTCACAGGGCTTGGGCAAGTGTCCATTGGGAAGAGAAGGCTTGGCTTGGGCCTCATTGCCAGTGAGTTCTGGGAAGCTGGAGGAGGTACCAGAAGCTCCCGTGAGTGCCACCCCTCTCGTCCCCAAAGACAAAGGGTGTAAGACAACAGATTCAGACTCGGAAGATTTTCCTAAATCATTTAAAGAGCCTCCTACAGAGAAAAAACAAGATACCACATCATACATTGTGTTCCCATCCCAGCTATGAGAGTACCCCTAATACCTGGCAAATTGTCATGATTTCCAGGGAATGGAATATGATCAATCCCCTTCTTCAAGAAGACCCATGGATAAGAGAGACAAAGCAAAATGCCTACCATTGTGGTCAAAAGGTAACAGCTTCTGGACACCAGATCCTGGCATTCTATCATGATTACTGGGGTAGAGAGAGTTCCCACTGCCCTCTGGGTGGGAGCCAGCAAGAGCGCCATTGCTCTGGGGTGAGACTGTCCGATGCAGCAGGGGATGTTCCTGTTCACTCTTACTGGGCTCTTGGCTATCCTGTGGACTTGGGGGTGTATTATGCAGAGGATAGGAGTCTTTGTCCTTGGAATAACTGGTGGCATTATCACTGAAGTCACTGCATACAGCTGGTGTGCTATATTCTAAGGAGAAGAGAAAAAAATAGCAGATTGCCACAGAAGGAAAAGAGTTGATTTTTTAAAACATCCTTGTTAAGAAACCATTTGGCACTGCCTTGAAATTTACCCCATAAATGCAAGCAAAAATGATGGGGAACAAATCCATTGGAATCCACAGAGATAAAGAAAAAGAGTAGCTTGTTTCTAACCCACCATGGTCATCCTGTGCTAAGTAAGGATTCAATCTGCAGTAACCATAAATTTTCTCATCCACATTAAGGAAGTCTGGGTGCTGAAACCATACCGAAGAGCATATACAGGTCAGACGTGTCGGGAGAAAATCCTGAATTTGGACCCTTGTCCCTTACTTAAGAAGAGATTAGGATATAGACTAGCTGGGAGGTTTTATTTAAGTAAAGGCAACTCCTGGATGAGACAACTCCCTCTACTAAGTGCAAGTAAAGGGTGTAAGAGAGTTGTCTGGGGCACCAAGAGGCAGAGTCGTTTGTCCTGACACTAAGTCAAAAGTGAGACTTGGATTCAGGTTTTCTTGGCCTCAGGTGGATAGCCAGTTATCCACTACACTACCCTGCTTTTCTTAGAAACTGTGTTCCGGTCATTTGGGTACACTGCTGTGGAATCAGAGATGGCCACAGAAGCAGAATGTACCTAGTGTACTACTTCAAAAAATACAGGCAAAGAATTTGCAATTTCATTAATTTAAGGAACTCCCCTCATCCTCTGGGTGTAGGAACTTCCTCCACCAATTTCAATGACTACAGCCAATAGATATTTTAGTAAGTAAGTGCTAAGGAGCTAAGTGGAGGCCTGATAGGGTTAAGTGACTTAGACCAGCAGCATATGTGTCAAAGGCAGGACAATACAATACAATTAAAACCCATCAAGTGCCTACTCTGTGCCGGGCACTGTGGCTAATACACAAAGAAGCAAAGGACAGACCCTGCCTTCAATGACCTTACAATCTGATGAGGGAGACATTCCACTATCCCACTGCTGCCTTCTCACATTTTTTATAGCATATAGAGGCCTACATTTTTCATGAAAGTGAAATAGTCCCCTCATTTATTTCTCTAATGGAAATACTATGTTCTACCTGTTTTATCGGGACTAAATACTCCATCAGCCGTTTTCCATACTTCTTTATTATGTCCAATACGTAGTTTTGGCTGCCTATAAGCAGGCCCATGAATGTCAGCCTCTGGATTCAGTCCCACATCTCTCTGACAAACACCTGCAATACAAGAACCAACGGTATTAGTGGCACAATACTTTATATGCTTCATCCAAAACCTCTATTTTAAGAGTTTAATGAGTCATCCAAACAGGTATGATTACTACAATTGGAGAATAAAAAACAAATGAGAAAGACTTTAGAGGAGGCAATTTGAGGGTAAAGAAAAGTAAACATGCAAAGTTAAGTAAGAAAACCACCCGTTACTGTTTTTAATCTCAGAAGGTCACAGAAAACAAGTGTTCAGGTCCTGACGGCTTTTGAAAATGAATGGTGTGAAGTGGAAAGGGGAACTATGGGTAAGGAAGACTGGACAGTTGACTAGTTCCCTTTTTAATCTTTGTTAAAGGAATGGTTCTCCAGATGAGGAGGGCAACTCAGAGTGAAGGAATGGAGAATGTGAAAAAAGGATAGGAACACATCCATCTATATTAAGGAAACATCTCAGCAGTCAGAATTGTGGGAACAAATAGTAGACAGAATCGAGAGATTTGGGTTCTGAATTCAACTGGCTGTGTGACACTGGGAAACTCTTAACAGCTTTTCCCAACTCTGCATTAAGACTTAGAGAAGTTTTATCTTCAGATACTACCATCCTAAGTACACCAATGTAGTCAAGTGTCTGACTGAAATGCTGGTCTAGAAATTACACATCATGCCCTGCATACATGAAATGGTTTCAGCCAAAGAGGCCTATGGGCTCTTCCAAGAAACCGTTGTCTCTTACATCTGTGCCTTCGAATACACTATCCCCCATGCCTGGAGTGCCCTCCATCTCCTAGAGCCCCTAAATAGGTACATTCAAGTATGACCTGTAAAATACCATTCCTGACTCCAAGTTAGCTTCCCCACTTCAAAATTCTTATATAGCCATGTATCAATTTATAGGATGATATATTGTATACCCTTCCCAGGAGAATGCAACTTCCTTGACAGCAGCAATTGTCTCACTTTGATTGGTACCACCCATGTCTGGTATACAGTAGACATTTAATAAGTGCTCATTGCATCTGCCCAAACTAGTGTTATATGTGGAAGTCAGACTGCCAAGCCAATCAGAAAGCCCTAGATTCTAGGACTGAGAAGATTCCTTGAGATAAAAGGTGCTGAACAAACCACCTATGTCTGGCTCTCTCAAGGTCAAGTTTTAAGACAAATCATTTCTGATGCTACTTGGAAATTACTAATACAATATGGTGTATCACCTAATTATCAGGCCACTCTTGCCCTCAGGAAACTCAGCCGTAGCACCCCCTGAAGAACCACATAGCCCAGGAAGACAGGGTCAGAGAGAAGAGGCCATACCATTACTTTCTATGTGTCCATTGGTCTGATGGCCCCCCTCGGTCCTGACCACTGCTTCTTGTCTATCTGAGAGTGTCCCCTGAGAAGACAGGTAACTTGGGACATCAGGTGGTACAATGGTTTCATCTGGAAGGAGAACAGAAAATTACAAACTAGAAATCCCAATTACTACTCTAAACAACTCCTGTAATTGACTCAGGCTTCACTTTCTGAAAAGATGGCCAATAAAGAGGAAAGGGGCAAAAAAAAAAAAGGGGCTGGAGGCCAACCAAGCAAAGACCCAGAGTTCACGTATGAATATTAAGCACTTGATCCTTACTTAATCTTACTTCAAAAAGTGTTAACAGGCTTGAGTTTTCATTTCCCAACCCATGGCAGGAGCAGAGGGTGCAGAGACCACTGTGGCAGGACAGGGTGGGCTCCTTCAGCCACTTGGCTGAAAAGGAGCTCTCATTGCAAGACATCACACAGCAAGAGGAAAACCAGAACGGTTTTTTTAAAAATACAAACAACTTATCAAGAAGACACGAGATTTGTCTCAGGAGTTGGAAGACTTAGTCTGACTACAAGCTTTGTCACCTACTATCCAGCCCTTAGCACAGAGCCTGACATACAGGTGCTTAACAGATAGACGCTGATGTTCTGGCCTTGAGTACAAGTCAGCTGACTTTTCTAAGCCTCAGACTCTTACACGTGCAAAATGGAAATCACTCATGTCCAACCTAAAAACAGCGCTATAAGAAAAGCCATCTATGAACTTTCCAGCTCTCTGCAGATAGCCCTATTACACTGACTTAGTTCAGCCCCAGGATGCCACCAGGAAACATTCTGGAAGACCGAGCAAACTGACCTGTGTTGGTTACGCTATATTCCTCACTCTTCTTCCTGGTTTGGTAGATGATGCAGACCCAGACGAGTGAAGTCAGCACGATGCTGCACACCACTGCAATGGTGAAGATGCCCACAGTGGTTCCATCCTTCCTGCAGCCCGGCGTAGGTAAGACGCTCACCTGGCTGTGGGCTCGTTCGGTCCCCAAGGGATTGGACATCTCACACGTGTACCTGTCGGCATCCTCTGGCACCACACTCTGGATAATCAGCAGCTGGTTTCCAGGAGTGAAGTGGTGGCGGTCAGTGATGTTCACAGGCTGCTTACCCTTCAGCCAAGTGATTCGGGGTGAAGGGCTTCCACGCGCTTTGCACTGAAGAGCCACAGTTTCTCCCACAGCTGCTACACGATCTTCTAAGGGAATCATTAAGGATGGAGTTTCTAAAACAACAGAGATTTTACAAATTAGCTAGACCCTGGTCAGCCAAGGCACTTACAGTCATAACTAATTTATTTATCCTAATTCAAGGATGTTAACATTTATAAGACCATAGCTCTAGAGTTGTAAGACATCACAGAGGCCAATAAATGTACCCCTTCATTTTACAGAACAGGAAACAGGCAGTGTGGCTGACTCACAAAGGTGGTGAGCATCTAAGGGGATCTGAACCCAGGACCTCTGATTACAGAGACAGTGCTCTTTACACATAGTACCATCCTATCTTGCCTGTCTCTCCCCATAGACATAGACACACACACACACACACACACGCGCACATAGAGCCTTGCCTAAGACTGTGAGGGTGGCATTGGCTGACACAGAGCCAGCTGAATTCTGGGCCGTGCAGCTATAAACTCCCATGTCATCGATCTTCACATCAGTGATGAAAAAGACCACATCATCTGGCATGACAAGCATGCGACGCTCTCGAGCAGCTGGGAAGTCTGTGCCGCCATCCTTCTGCCAGGCGATCTGGGGGTTGGGGTGTCCACTGGCAGCACATTCCAGGCGTGCAGTGGTGCCCGTTCGGATGGCAATGTCATGAGGCATTTTAGTGAAGGAGGGCAACACTGCAAAGCAGACACACATTTTGATCATGCTGGAGATGTTACCAAAACTCCAGAAAAATCCTTTTTAGAACAAAATTTCATCACATTCTTCATGTTTTAAAAAATAATAAAATGATCCTACCAAGCCTCCCAACTATGTAATCTGAGCTCACCTGCCTAATCTTCAAGAGATTCTAGCAATGTGAGCTAGCTGCCCGCCCCACCTTTCCCTGCTGCAACCCCCGATGCTGCCTGGGCCCAGGGCTGGAAAACCCAAGATCCCCCTCTGTGGAGAGGCCATCCTTCCTGGGGGCTGTGTTCCCTCCCCACCCTCATCCCTTTGCTCATTCTCCATCCAGGACAATTCAATACTGAAGTCCCTGGCATAGGGACGGGGGAAAGAAACACACCCTTATGAAGTGCTCACTAAATGCAAGGCTCTGGGCAAAGAGCTTTACAGATGTTTTCTCATTTAGCTGATCTTCACAGCAGCCCTGGGGAGGATTTGCTATTATACATCCCAATTTTGCAAATGGGGAAAATGAGGCAGGCAGAGGTTAAGTGATTTGTAGTTGGAAGATCTCAAAGACACCCAACCTGTGCCACTAATCACTTATGTGACAACAGGTAGGTCACAACCTCTCTGACCTGTAAAATGAGGGTTCAACTAGATTAGAGGCATCAGAGGGGCAGTTTATACTACAGAGCAACTGGAAAATATTGAACAAAATAAAAATACCAGAAAACACAGATCATCACTTACCTTTAAAACTAAGCCAATACTTGCATCCCCTCTCCAGGTTATCGGCATGTCCAGTAAGTGCGCTACCCAGGGCCCTACTTCACAGTGCAGAAGTGGCCAGACCAGGGGGCCATAACACGCCGCGAAATCACGGGCTCACCATCCCACAACCCACCCACCCCTCCCAGGACAGATAAATAAAATATTTTTAAAAATTATTTCAACTGTCCTATAACCATGCTTCACATACTGAGCATGTGAAGGATTTTTTTTCTGCCTTTACCAAACTAATTAAATTCAGCCTTATGTCATGGCCTGTCCAGATCTTTCTGAATCCTGTCATCCAAGGCGTCACCTACATTCCCACCACTGTTCTCTGAACATTTACCCAAGTCATTAAGAAAAACATCCCAAGTGCAGACCCCGGGAAGGGTGAGCACTACACTCAAGACCTTCACAAGCAGAGGCTGAACCATCAAGCCCTGACTCCTCGTTGGGTCTGACTCTTGAATTTCAATTCATTCAGTAAACATCTATGAAATGTCTACATGTGCCAGCACCTAAAGCCAACCAACTAATGCCATATCTCTTTCCTCACAAGAATACCATGAGAGGCTTTATCAGATGCCTGGATTACTGAGCTGGTGTGGCAGATGTTAGTTCTATCTCTGGACCAGGGTTCCAAGGAAAAGGGAAGTTATTGCAGAAGACTCTGGAGATAACCAAGCCCTCCTGTTATACACGTCTGCTTGGCATCTCAAGTATGAGAGAAATGGAAGAGGAAGATGTTTCTGCTTAAGGGGAAGGCCATCTCCAAGAGGGATCAAGGCGAAATGCAACCCTACAAATCATGAAGATTCCCTCACAAAGTCAACTTGTGATACATGAACTTGGCAGTTTTCATTAGACCTAGGTGGCTCCTGTGATGGCATGAAGTACTTTCCATGAAGGGATTCTTCAATGCTCAGAAGGTCATAGGATCATAGATAGAGACCTGGAAGGGACCACTAGAGGCCATCTCGTCTCATCCCATTTTACAGATGAGGACATGGAGAACCAGACAAGTTGTGTAACTAGTCCTAACGCGGGTGGTAGTAAGTGGCTGAAACAGGATTTGAACCCAGGTCCTCGACCCCTTCTTGGCCCACCAAGTGCCTGACCCTCTCCCCTTCCTGAGGCCTCAAGAGGTGGTGTGAGTGTAAAGGAAGAATCAGAAGCTCCATCTCACCATTCACTGTGAGCCGGGCCTTGTGAGAATAGGTGGAGCCAAAGTGGTTGGTGATCACACATTGGTACCGTCCCTCATGGTGGAAGGTGACCTGGCGGAGATGCAGGATGGTGGTATACTCCATCACCTCCCCTCCCTGTGCCCGGACGTGGGCAAAATTCTCAATGTCAGCATTGGGGAGAACCTCATTGTCCTTCTTCCAGGCAAAAGTCATTGGTGAGCTGCTGCTGCTCGCGGCCGAACACGTGAAGCGGATGTCTTTGCCTGCGACTGCCATGGTCGTCTCTGGCTGAGTGATGATCTGGGGCTTTGGAAAATCATCTGCCAAGAGACAGCACAGTCTGCAGTCACTCGGGGTCACCAGTGATCACACAGCGACCACTTGGCCATTGTGAATGAACAAAGACAATAAAGAAGCCAAATGACACACCCCTAGGCAGATTCCCCAAACCCCCGACAAGCAGCCATCCATATAGCTTTTGCTCATCTGGAGTCATCCTCCTCTCCTTACTTCTGCATAGTTCTAATTATTAACAAATTTTACTTCACATCAAGCCTCAGTTTTCCCTCCTGGTCATTTCTACCCATTGCTTCTGGTTCAGCCCTAGAGGGAACAGTGGGGAAGTATAATAAAAAGAGTTCAGAACTGAGGGTCCCAAGTCCTGGATTTCCATCTTGGCCTTGTCTCTAATGGCCTTTTCAACCTTCCCTCTATGAAACTCAGTTCCTCATTTGTCAAATGAGAGGAATGGCCCATAATGTCCTTTTCTGGATATAAATTTAGCATTCCATGGTGCTACATCTCGTTTCCCTCTGAAGTTAGGGATCACATTCCTCCAAGTCTTGGCTCCTTCAAATGATAATCAAAGGACAAAGATTCCAGGTCCTTCACCAGCCCAGTAGCTTTCCTCTCCCAGCTTACTAAAAACGTGGAGCCCAGAACAAAATGTGTTATACCAGGTGGACAATTACCTGGACAGGACAGTGGGGCTATCACCAACTAGTCCTGAACTCTGCAAGACTCAGAATAATGAGAATGTGACAGCATTTGTGGGGCCCCCGGAGGCCCCACTTCTTCCTATATATTTCAGGAAACTAAACACTGAATGATTTGCCCAAGGTTCCCATCCTACATTCTAGCTGTAGATTCTAAAACCTAAATGCCCCTACCCTTATATTCTCCCAAGCGCACATAGTACCTACAGACTTGGAACAATTAAAATGTAATTTGATGAAGGAGAGGACCACCAAGGAAGGTTTCATGTAGGAAGAGTCATCTGAAGTCTTAAGGGAAGATAAGGATAATGGGAAGCAGAGCTGAGACTACAACCCAACTCTCTTGGATCCCAATCCAGAGCACTATCCACTGTGCCACACTACCTCCCCAAACTACCTCCGTGCCACACTACCTCCTTCAAACTAGTCAATCACAGTAAGAGTGAATTCTATTGACAAAGTAATAGTAAGTACTCCTGATTTTCACCTGTTTGCTTTCTAAAGAGCCCAGCCTCTATAGCAAAGGAGAGCAACAATGGTGGTTACCTGGGCCAAGTGTCCCCTCTGTGGCTGCCATGGTGACTGTGGAGCCCTTACAAACAAATCTGCCCACGTGTGTATGTGCACACACGTGTATGTGTGTGCATGCATGTGTGTATGCGTGTGCTGTGTTTTGCCTGGTTCTGTCTGTCCTCTCTAGGTTGCATGCTTGAAGCTCTTCCAGTGTGCAGAATTAAAAAACTAATTACTTGATAAACTTTGATTTGAGGCTGAGAAATGATTGGGCAGGAGGGGCAGCCTTTGCTGTGTGTCCCCATATTGGGCACAAATGAGGAAAAACTCATCTCTTTTTCTGCTAATAATGTTCCAGACATGACTAGAACCACTATGAGCCAAGCCTTTCTTTGGATGGAGCATCTGGATCAGAAGGATCACCTTATCAAAAACAGAGAGGCCCAAACCATGCTCGCCTAGGGATGGCCTTCAGGGCACCAATTCAGAGGAGAGGCTTGGTCTCAGACTGTGGTAGCAACTTTGGAGGGAGTGAGGTGGGAACCTGAGGCAAATGCAGAAGAAGAAATTCCCTAGAGGCCCCCACCCACCCAAAAAGGACTCCCATCTCTGAGAAATTGGCCCTGGTCAAAGGTAGTCATCTGAACCAAATGTCCCCTCTGTGGGCTGCCTTAGGGCTGGCAAAGGGAGCCATCAACTATATCCTGTTTAAAGCAAAAGAAGCAATTAAAAATTTAGCCCCTCTTTTCAATGAAGTTTTCTGGCCACAAGGCTTCATCATACTAGTTTAAAAGCAGGAGTGTGTGTGTCTGTGTGTTTTCAGCTGTTCAGGATTCTCTATGCTCATCTGCAACCATACTTGGCTAGAGCCTCCCCGGGAAGGAAAGGAGAGCAAAAGCTACATTCCAAAAACCAGAACAAACCAGGAAAAAAAAATTTAAAGCTACAAATGCAAATTTCAGTCAACAAAAGCTCAGTCTGGTAAGATTGTCCCAGGCAATAATGAGAGCTTGGGAATATAGAAATATGACGTTTATATATTTCTATGTATTTGGAGATGCATTCTCCTGAGATTTCATCTTCCTGTATTTAACCTCTGGTCCTTGGGGATTAGAGAAGTGCCCCCTAAGACCCTTGGACCACATGATGCAGATTCTACAGGGGCCAAGTCCTCACACTAGCAAGTTCCTAAGTGACTTCCTATAACCAAGATCTCTTTCCTGCTAGTGAATCACACCCCCTTAAAGACCATGTAATAAGGACACCATAAATCCTGAGTGTGGTTTCAGTGGGAAATAGAGCACATCCAGCAACAAATTTCTAACCATGGCTCGGGGTTTGCTGCAATCCCACAAATCACTCTAGGAATGAATGACAAGTTCTTCCTGGCATCTCAGACCTTCAGCCTGACCTCAGAAGTTGAACAAGCCACCAAGATCTTACCACACACAAAACTCTCCGGTGGCACAGAGAAAATGCTCTGGCCCTTCAGGGACTCTGGGTGAGCACAAGTGGCCACAACCATGGTTTGGAGGCCTCTCCCCATTAACCACTGTGGCACCCACTTCAGGTGACAGTCACACAGGAAACTATCGCTGTTGATGTGGCTGAAAGAAAAAATAAATTACACCACGGTTAGGTGGCAACCTTGGGGAAGGGATTAACATGTGCAACCCTTTCAGATCCACCTATCAATCCCCTCCCCCTAAAATCCTTGCCAAAAGATTATTAACATAGCAGGTGGAGGGACTTTCAGAGCACGGTAACAACCTGAATTCTAACCCAGACTTCCACCCTGCCAATCATTTCAGGGGCTCTGCCATTTACTAACTTCATGACCTTGGACAAGAAACCAGGATGCTTGGAGCCATTAAGCTACAGGTGCTATATATAAGGTAGAGAAAAGATGACCAGCAGAAAATTCAAAAGGAGAATCGATCTCAAACTCAGCTAACAGAAGAGGAAACAAGTTCTTTGAAGGTCTATTTCTTTCTCCTTTCTCTCTCTCTGTCTCTGCCTCAGTCTCTATCTCTCTCTCCCTCCAGCTGTTATTTTCTATTTGGCAAAGACGAATGTTTTAATATTTCAAAATGGAACCCCAGCCAATGTGCTCCCTCTCCCCATGTGGGTACTTCCTTGTACACCCGCATTATTTTGGAGGTCCACGGGATTCAGCTGGGCGCTCTGTAAACAGCGCCCGGCAGTTGCCACTGCACTGGGAGCATGAGAATGCAAAGCCTTGGTTTTGTATGGATCCAATCAAAACAATGACTGTTTTCTTTCTTCATTTCTCAGCAACTGAGCAGGGGATTTTTCACCAGAAATCAGAATGGCCATCTAAACGGACATTCCTTCACACAGAGTCACTTGACAAAAAGTCAGATCAAGAGCCCGGGTGAATCATCTTGTTGCAGGCCCTCGAAAGCCCTCCATGCTGGCTTGTGGGCAGAGGGGAAGCTACCAGTGAGGACACCAGAGAAGGGCCAGGGTGGGTTTTGAAAGTACAAACACGCTTTCTGACTACAACCCCAGTTCATCTTCCCATGGTTCAGTAGAAAAGAAATCATAAATACTGAGATCCATAGCCATCCTCACAGTAAGTAATGATGTTTTGTCTTCTCACTCTGGCCCCCTTTTAAGAAAAAAATTAGTAAGCCACAGTGGGAGACTTACTGTCAAACTGGGCAGCAAGGAAACCAGGCACATCCCCTAGACTAGAGACTTAAAAAGGGATAAGTCATTTCCATCTAGTTAAGCTCTCCTCCCACTCTACTCCCTTGCCATCTCAGTTTAAATACCTTCACTTGTTAAAAAACAAAAAAAGCTGGTTCATTTGGTGACTGAGTTCAAAACTTACTTATAATGTGATCTTAAAAACAAATGCTAAAAATTGTTTCTAACATGTAATTGGGGAAAAAATAAAATTGTTAAAAAAATAACAACAATCTTCGGGCTCCTGTAAGCCAGTGGTGTTGGCTTAAAAAACCACCAATTAACATTATCTATGTTGTACTGTATTCTTATTTATCTTGTTAAACACTTCCCAACTACATGTTAATCTGGTTCTAGGGCTATAGAGGAGTCTTGCAGGAGTCAAGTTTGACACTTCTGATGTAGGCCTTAAAAATCGGTCAAGATTTCTTTTTCAAACCCAAGAGGGTATTACAAAGGCTAACCTAAAGTCTTCTAAGACTGTCCTAGATTGTATTATGATTGGCTAGTACTGAGTCTAATGGATCAGAACTTTTAAAAAGCTCTTTGACTGTTCTGAGGGGTCATCTACTTGGCTCTCTTCAGCCAGACTGTACAACCAAGGATGGAACTCAGCTCCCTAAGAAGCATCTTCATGGATCCAAACAAAAGAGCTGGCACTTCACCAACTCCACATCCCATGTCCTCCACACTATAAGGGGAACAGCTTAACTGTCTTTCCCAAGTGCTAAAGAAGGAGATCCCAGGCATAGCAAAAATAAATCATGCTACCAAATCATGCTACCATCCTAAAGAGTCTTCAGCTACTCATCTGGGGAGAGAACTATTTTTAATTCTATGTCTTACAGGAATAGGCTTCTCAGTCTGGGAAAATAAGTATTAATACCAACAAGAATGAGTATGAAAAGAGGCAAAATGAAGCCCTTGCCGCCTGTACCATGGTGCTGGGTTAAGGTGGCTCAGTTCATTGGTAAATGACTACTCTACTCCCCCATGCTGATCCTTCCCTTTCACTGCCTCTGGAAGAAATGATGATCCGGGAAGAGGCTACTCATGTTGGGGAATAAGGACCGTCAGACAACAGGTGCTCTGATGCAACAAGGGGAAATCCAAAAAGGAAGGCACCAGTCACCAAGCTACAAACATCTCTTACCTTGGGATGAAAGGTAAGTTGGTGGAGACAGAAAAACTAGTGGGATGAAGTAGGAAGCTGTGTCACAAGAGGCAGTCATGTCCTAACAAGGCTGGCTTCCCAAAGCTAGACCCGATTCTTTCCATCCTATCATTTAAAATGCAAAGGCAGCCCAGCCAACCACTCTCCCAGCTAAGAAGCACTGCCTTGAAATGTCTACCCTCCAGCTATTCCAATACTGCATTGGCTAGAATCATACATTTTCCTGATTCCAACTTGAAGTGTGTTTCCAATCATCGCTTGTGGAAATTTACCCAGAGGATGACTAATCAGGCAACCCAACCTGCCTGCAACTAAGAAGCGGGGAGGGGAGGGGGAATGAGCAAGGACAATCTGTGGCTAAATCCCCACCAGAAGGCTGGTCTCAGGCCAGAGTTAGCACGAAGCTGGGGAAATGCAGGGTCTGAGTGGAATCCCAGACAAGAGCCCTAGGACTGGGGTCCAGAATCAGGCCAAAACATGACTAGTTGTCCCCACTGCTGGAAAGACCAGATTGAGAAGAGCATGGAAGAGAAAAGGCACCTTCAAACCACAAAAACCTGGGGTCACAGAAGTAGAGTAGAAGGGGCCTCAGGTGCCATCTAGCACAAACCCCTTCTGTTCTACAAATAGGAGAACTGAGGCCCAGAGGAGTTCAACAGTCCTGGAGTCCTCTCACTCCGAATCCCAACATTCTACCATGTTGCTCCCTTTACCCAAGGAAAGATGAAAGAGATGGAGGGAAGGAGGGAGGAAGGGAGAAAAGAAGGGAGAGAGAAAAGAAGGAAGGAAGGAAAGAAGGAAGGAAGGAAGGAAGGAATGAAGACTCTTAGGAATAAGGCTGACTAGCTAGGGGATCAATTTTCCCTCACCATTACAGCCTTCAAAGTTCCAATCACAGGTGAAAGAATCCAGGGCTCCATCCATTTAAAGATTTAACAAGCAAAAGGCTAATTAATTCTCTACTCAGACTATATCAGCAAGGACCAGGTTTACTCCATTTATCACTAAATAAAACTGGTTTTGCTGTATCTAGAATCATGGAATTTGAAGGATCTTGGATAGAAGGTTAATTCACTCAAAAACTGGCCACTGGCTGAGTCTGTTTTAAACAGCTGTGACTCCCATTGATGATACATTGGTGAAATCAAAAGTGTGCAAATTTCAAAATGTGCAAAAAGAAGGCCTAAGGAGAAATAAGAGGTAAGAGCAAGTGCAAAAGAAGCCAGCTCTGCCCACAGATGGGGTGACAGCCCCAACCTGGGCCCTGCTTCAGTGACTCATCCTTGGAAAGAAAGAGAACAACAAAATTGAGTTCTTGGGGTTTTCACTGGGTATGGCAGTAAGCTTAGCCAATCCATGATGAGAGAGTAATATGAGGCTGATTATTTCATTTACTGGATGATTCCAAATGAGAATTTAAATCAACTACTCGATTGGCAAAAACACAGATGTCTAAAAACAGAAGTTTATTAATGTGTGTGTGTGTGTGTGTGTGTGTGTGAGAGAGAGAGAGAGAGAGAGAGAGAGAGAGAGAGAGAGAGAGAGAGTGAGAGAGAGAAAGAGATATGGGGGGGAAGAGAGAGAGAGTGCTGCATCACTTTGGCTGTCTAGTAAAACCTAGGGACCCCTTCTTAGGATGTTTTTAAAGGCATAAAATCAAATGCACAGGAATTCAAAGAAAATCAATGATACTGAAATTGTTAATTTTAACTTTTCTGATTACTATCTATCTCTTTGTATCTATCTTTGCCCTTCTGCCCAAAGCCACAAAGGTAGCTCTCCCCCTCTCCCCCCAAGCAATGAGTGCACAAGTGCACATACATACACACACACCATTCCACTTACAGTTCTTTAAGATTCTTCATCTTAGCAAAAGCATCAAACTGGATGGACCTTATTGCATTTTCTCCAAGGTTCCTGGAAAGGACAAGAAAAAAAGTAGATTGGCCCAAAGAAAGACCAGCTCTTTCCAGAATTTTCTTTGCACAGACCAACATCATATTAAGTGGGGACAGGGGGGCGCATGACCCAATGGAGGTGCTTACTAAACACTCGTAGGATCTGTAAAAATAGCCTGGAGTCACCCACAGGTCATTTCTGGAGCTGGCTCACTCAACATTTCCAAAGTTACTTTGTGTGGTGCCAAACAGCAAATGTGCAGAGACAAAAATGAAAACCAGCCCCTGCCTTCAAGGAGCTTACAATTCTATTGGGAAAGAAAGGCCTCAATGAATCATTAACTAAGAGTTTCCAGAACAACTCCCGAACTAGACTTGGTTACAAAAAGCAAATAGGTGGTCAGAAAGCCACTGCTACCAGCATCTCAAGTAGGGACAAGAATAACATCTCTGCTCTGCTCTAATTTCCTGAGAGCTATCAAAGACAACTGGCCAAGAGAACATTTAGGCTTCTTTTTCCTATAAAGCTGTCCGTTCTAGTACCGGACATTAGGGAGAGCTAGTAATAAAGTTTGAGCCTGGGAGGAGCCCCATGTGATCCTGAGGCTAGGAAGGGAGGTGGGTAGGAGAGAAGGTTATGTATTCCAATACCAATCCCCTTAATTGAGAGCACCCTAATTTGCCATATGTTCTCAAGCTCCTTTCCTGGCACCCATCGAATAAAGGGCAAAGTTGAAGCTGACTTATAAGGAGAAGGAAGCAGCTGGCCTCTCCCAACAGCCTGGCTTCTCAATTTACAAAGACACTATTAAATTGCTAGCAGACTTCTCAGGCAGCCCTGCTTGGGAGGCTCCTCCACCCAGCAAGGCATGGCGGGTACTCACAGGTGCTCCAGGCCCTCCAGTCCTGAGAACGCTCTCTTGGCCACAGATTTGATCTTGTTTCCAAACAGAGTCCTGCAGTTTTCAAACAGAGAGTACCCAGATGAACAAAAGGAAAACTCCTCTCCAAAAAATAGCCAACTGGGGGTGTGTGGGTGGAACGGGAAATGGAAAAGACAAACCCTAGTCAGAGAGGCAAGATCTGATCCTGGAAGCAGGAACCCAACTTGCACTGAGCCCAAGAAGCTGATCCACACAGAACTCCACCACCCCCATTTTGAAATGCAAGTCTTTTCTCTTTCTCAGAGTTTACTAGTGATGACCTGATAAAAATCACAGCCTCACCCTGCCCCGTGAATGGTCATCTCCAAGGACCCCTCATGGACAGAGCTGAGGACAGAGAAGGAGATAGAAACTCTCCACGTGACCATTCTGGTTCACCTGTAGCCCCTTCTCTGACAGTGGGGAGAGGAAACCACAGCCTCTTAGTTGGCCACACAAACATGGCTGATAATAGGTACCCTCAGGGAGAAAAGAAAGCCTTGGTGTTCGCTTAAAGAGAAAAGCGAAGAAAGGAATCTGGCTCGAGGGGGGTGGGGGCATGGAGTTCCTTCCGAGGGCAGAAGCAGGAGTCGTGAGAAGTCACCAAGAGGAAGTAGAGAGAGAGGTGACCCAAGGACAAAGTGGCCCTTCTCTGGAGGTCTTCAGGCAAAGCCTACTTGTGCATATGCTAAAGGTTTCCTTTTTCAGGAAAGACTCTGACTAGGAAGACCCCAAGGCCCCTTGCTACTCTGAAGGTCTGTCTTTTTGTGAAATTCAGTCTAATCACAAATGGAATAACAGAAGAAGTACCTACCAGTCATGGCATATTTGGGGTGCCCCAAGAGTCTTTGCAGAGTTTCAAGCTCTAATCCCTATATAATTCTCAGGATGATATGGTTCCGCCCCCAACTCAATGGGACTAAGTTAGCCCAAGGCACAGGGCTACAAAGGCATATAAATCCAACATGGCCCCAAGGGTACTCCTAATTCATGCAGCTTTCTTGAGAAACAGGGGCAGGAGGAAGAAGGAAAGGTATTTTGTGGCTTTAGAAAAACATCTCCCATGACATTTGAAGCCCAAGCATTACGGCCGTTTTACACATGGAAGGACTTGAGGTTTGCCCACCATCAGATGACATGGAGGAACCAGGATCTGAACCTAGCTGACTTCTGATTCAGGATCGGGGCTGTTTCCCTACGCCCCAGCTGTCCTCACTTATCCTCCCCCTAAACGCTTCAAAATGAGCTCCCGCAAGACAGTGATCACAGGTCACTTAATCTCACGCCGGGATAAAGCTGGGCTTTATCACTTACTTGATGTTCCTTCCAGTGGCCTATATTATATGGAGGGAAAGCTTTTCTTTCTAGTGGGGACAATAATTACGGCCACTCCCAATTACTCAAGGAATAGTTATTCTGTTCGAGGCCTGTGTCAGACATACAAAAGCTCAGTAAACCTAAGGAAGTCACTTAAACCCCAGGCAGCCGTTCCATTGCTAGGGGGGTTTTTACTCACCAGGGGTTCTCTAGGCTGATATAATTACAGGTTCAGGTCCCCCATCTCCCCCTCCAAATTATCCAGTTGGTAGATCAATCACAGACCTCTTTTCTCCCTAACTTTATGTGGTACTGTGCATTAACATTCTCACCAGAAAGCATACAGAGGAGAGAAAGAAATGGGCAGAGTTTAAATAAGGAGAAATGGCTTCTCCAGTGTGCCCACAACTCCAGTTAAGGGTTTCGTGGACAAGAAATGAGACCCCAGGCCATGTTGTGGTTTATCTAGATTATGTGGATTTCAGTTGTCTACGCTCCTCTCTTTCATTCGTGATGGATAACCAAGGCTTTGGCTGGATCTAAGAATCTCCCAAGGGTTCCCAAACTACCCCAAGATATCTCAGAGAGGAGTGTTGGCATGTCTTCACAACTAAGGAAATGGATATCCAAGGAAACCATTAGGCCTTGTAGACTTAGAGTGTATATACTAAAAGCAGCCTGGATTCCCAAGCTATCAATACTCGTACCACCCAATATGGAAACTCAAAACCCCAATCACCA
This sequence comes from Pseudochirops cupreus, assembly GCA_028627135.1. Classification (NCBI taxonomy): domain Eukaryota; kingdom Metazoa; phylum Chordata; class Mammalia; order Diprotodontia; family Pseudocheiridae; genus Pseudochirops; species Pseudochirops cupreus. The sequence goes on along the minus strand of CM053583.1, from coordinate 398,981,729 downwards.
GGTCCCCAAAGCCTTAGCTTAACCAACCTTTGTCAATTACTGGGTTGATAAAATGGCAGGCCCCCAGGCTCCGTTCTGGGAAGCTAGTGTGCCACCAGCGTACACCAGAGCAGAATGACCCGTTCTCTTCCCCTGTGTGGGTACTGACCGGGGGGTATAAATTCATCCCTTCCTCTGAAGCGAAAGCCTCTAAATTCAGACACTTCTATTAAGATTGAAAAACATCAGTTTATCATCCAATTCTAGCCTGACCGTGTTTTTTTTTTTTTTGCCTACTGGACTCCTCTTCCTGCTCTCCCCATAAGCCCTCATACCCACCACTTGTCATTCAATATTCCTCCTGCTAGTGGAACGTGACAGCATAAGATGGAGCCCGGAGCAAGCACTTGTCATTGCCCACCAGTGGACGTGACTGATTGCTCTTTGCTGTAAGGAGAGCCTATAAACAGTTATTCTGGTGTCCAGATCATCCTCCTTTTCCTCCTCACATACTGGGTGTTTCTGTGGCTTGATATAGCCCATGAGAAGGTGTTCAAAGAGTCCGTTAGTGGGACACCCAAACATTACTGCCCTGGCCAGGCCTGGCAGGGCACCACAGTCAGGAGGAAGCATGAGGTCGTTCCCCTGGCAAGCAAGGATGGCCAGTTAAAAGAATTCTCTAAAATGACTACAAAGATGAAGGGGAGATGTTTTTTCCCCATGATGTCTTTACTCAGACATTCTGTGATCTTTCCTTTCTGGGAATATTTGAAATGTGGTGGAGCCTGCTGCAGACTGGGAAGAACCCTGGGACTTGGATGAAATGCATTCTGCCCACCCCTTTTAGCCTCACCTGATGCTCAAGGTTCTCAAAGACAAATCATCTCTTACTGCTATCCTATGCCAAGTGTTCCTGCTTCATTCATCTAAAGGTTCTCAGCAAAATGACCCCATTTTCTGTCCTAAAATGCTCCCAAGCCTTTCCGTGTCCAGTACCATGACTGACACCAGGGCCATTTGGGATATCGTTTGGTGGTGGTAATTTTTATGGGGGAGGAAGCTGCGGGCTTGGGGGGCGGGGATATATTAGGGAGGCAGCAGGATGTAAAATGAGTTTAAAAGAACATGAGACCGTAGTAATACAGGAGCAATGAGGATGTCAATGCAAGCCTGGTGACAGGAAGGACAGAGCCCTGGACCTGGAGCTAAAATCCAATCCAGCCTCAGACACTGACTGTGTAGCCCCAGGCCCATCTGCCTCAGTGCACTCATCTGTCAAATGGGGCTAAGAACAGCAGCTCCATTCCAGGGCTGTTGTCAGGATAGGATGAGATAATAGCTGCAAAGTGCTCTGCAAACCTTAGAAGTGTGCCCTGCGTCGATCTTATGACGTGTAACTATGAGGACAACACCAAGTGAAGGTCTTCAGAGTACTGTCTTAAACATCAGTCAGGCAACAGTCGTTTCTGCAGTCATGTCAGACTCTCCGTGACCCCGTTTACAAAACCGTAAATCTCTTGGCAGAGATACTGTGGTAGTTTGCCATTTCTTTCCTCAGCTCATCTGACAGATGAGGAAACTGAGGCAAACAGGGTGAAATGACACAGGGTTAAAAAAACACAGGGTCACATGGCTAGTAAGTATGTGAGGCTGGATTTGCATTCAAGAAAATTTGCATTCCTGACCCCAGGCCTGGTGCTCTGTGCACTATGGCACCACCCAGCGGCACCATACATCACCTCAGTCAAACCCATAGGCAAGGTCCTTATTTCTACAAATGAAGAAATGATACCTCAGAAAGGCTGTGACTTGGACATGATGATGGAGCTAAGTCAGTATCTGTGGCTGGCTTTAGATCCAGACAGGTCTTCCTAACCCTAACAAAACAAAGCCCAACACTTTCTTCACAATCCACCAGTTCTGGGTTGACTATCCCAATGGTGGCGACAGGGGAACCATTTCATGATCCTCATGGCTGACCCATGAACACGCCATAATGAAAGATCAAGTGATCTTGTGTATCCTTTGTATGCAAAGAGAGTTAGCCATACGGGTACCCAACACGCTCCTAACATCCTAAGATTACATCAGTGAAAGTGGGGTAGATGGAGTCTTCTTGGACCCCTGAGGTCTTTAAGTAGACATACTTCACCCAGCGCCAAAGACAGAGCAGAAAACTCTGGAAATAAAAAGATGTAGTGTCCTCCAACTACCAAGGAAGACTCCATTTTACTAAGGAGAACCTGATTTACAGTATATCACAAATACCCAAGAGCATTCAGTTCTAGGTTCCTAGGCAGGAATGTATCTGTTCAGACACTCCACTTTCCTGCATTCCAGGGACAGACCTTTGGGAAATTGGCACCCTGAAGACCTGGGGTGGTCCTGGATAGACAAGCTCGGGCCTCAAGCACCTCCCTTCTTTAACCTTGGAAGATGAGCTTGTGGGGACAAACAAGACAGGGCCGGGTTGAATCGCATCTGTTCACAGAGTACTTTCTACCCAGAGCTAGAACTGACTCCACCTGAAAGACAGGCTTTCCATGATGTTCCTAACTTTTCCAGAATGTTTTTCATGTGCTCACGAGCCGAGACCCTCAAAAGAAAATTTAAGGGGACCTAGCAGGTCTGTAGGGAAGAATGGAAATGTATTTATCTGCATTAATGGTACACTGAAGGGCAGAGTAGAAAGTGTGCTGGCCTTGGTGCCAGGACACCTGGGTCTGCAGTACTGCTAGCGGTGGGATCATGGGCAAAGCACAGCACTTCCCAGCACTTTCTTCATCTGCAAAATGGGAGTAAATTTTGCACAACCTCAGCCTTACACAATCCTTGGGAGGAAAACAAACCTTAGTGCGTTATGTATTTGTGTTATGAACAAACAGTCCAATGATCTCATCACAAAGGGATCTAGGTGAGCTGCCACTAAAAGCAATTAATGCTCACAAAACAAGGAGCTCATTTAAGTTCAACAAATGAATGACACTGGTCTGCTTGACAAAGGGATAGCTAATTCCAAGAACCACAGAAGCCTGAGGAGACCAGAAAGACCATCTTGTCCAACAGATACCACCACGGCCACCAGGCCAACAAAGTCACCCAGCCTCAGACACTGTGTGACCCTGGGCAAGTCACTTAACCCTGTCTGCCTCAGTTTCCTCATCTGTAAAATGAGCTGGAGAAGGAAATGGCAAACCACTCTGATATTTCTGCCAAGAAAACCCCCAAAGGGGGTCATAAGTCAGACATAACTAAAAATGATCCAACAGAGGGAGAATATACCACCACCAAAGGCACCCCATGGCCAGTGTGAATCACTCTGATTCTTGGGAAACCTTTCTCTATATAGCAAGACTAAATCTGCCTCTTTTGCCCTTCCCTTCATTACTTCTAACTTGTTGAAACTTTCAGAATCATGACTAAATTCACTCGGCTGCACCACCCAAACTGGTGCAATGCCTGTGATTTAACCTTCCAAACGTCTTTGTCAGAACTGGGGATAAGGAGCAAATACAACTCATCTCCCACTCCTTCCTTCTCTTGGTCACTCATTGTCAGGGCAGCTAATAATTAAATGAATATAACAAGAATCACTAATAAGTAGATGATAAATGGCATACAGTCGGAGGACAGGACCATGAGATGAAGGGCCGGACTAAGATAAGCAAGCTACTCTACCCAGCCCCCAATAAGCCTCTAGACAATGAACTAAGATTTACTGCCCCTACCCCACCCCCAACTCCCACACACATACGGGCAAAAGTTCCTAAAAACTCAGGCTGGAGCCAAAAAATCCTCTGGACAAAGCTGGATGGTTTTCTCGGGACTGAAGATAGCCATTTATGGTCTAAAGGCCTTGAGATCCTCTTGATGAATTCAGGTGTAAAGAATGAGTATTGGTTCTACAGGTACGCAGCCCCTTGGTCCCAGTGTAATAAGCACACGGGTTCCCACTGAAGGCTGCTGGTGAAGCCAGCAGATGCAGGCCTCTCCACTCCTCCATTTTCTCCCCCACAAAAGAAGATCTATGTCGAGGCCTGCCATTCTCTGGCTGATCCCAGAACAAAGGCAGATTCCAGGGGAGCGGAGGGAACTTCTCCACAGATGAGGGGATCAACAGGACTTCAAACGCTGAGATACTCACAGCTTGTTCAGGCTGTCTAGTCCCGTAAAGGCCCCACTGGTGTCTTCTATTGTGCCCGAAATCTCGTTATGGTTCAGATCCCTGGGGAGAGGACAAAAGGAGGCTCACAATCAATTTCTCAGGCCTGAATCTATCATTCCCAAAGGACAGAAAAGGGATTGGAAGGGGCTGAAGGAGCATTTCCCCTCTGCAAACCAAACACACACAGGCATGTGACCAGAGTAGCCGAGGCTTAGACATTCCCTGAGGTCTGTTCCAGCTCTCCAGATTTTTAGGACACAAAGTATAAAACAGGGCATCCCAAGGGTCTTTGTGCATAAATGTAAAGTCACACAAGGAGTTTGGGGACACTTTGTACAGGTGTAGTGGCCACCTGTGCCCTGGAAGAAATACCAGAAAGGCTCCGTCTGGCCTGGAGTCCAGCTTAACTTGTTCAGGAAACACTTTTGCAAACTAACCGACTTCGTTCCTTTTCCAAACTAGAATCCTATTGACTGGCTTCAAAGACAGCTTCCAAAAATTAAAAAAAGGAAGCAGATGACAAATCACAGAACACTTTTATTTGCATTCAATGAGCTCTGCTGATCATGCCAGGAAACATGGCAGCACGGAGCACTGTGGGGACAGCTGGGAGTTTGAATCCCAGGTCTGCTTCCACTATGTCCCTTCTCTGATCTCAGCTTCCCCATCTGCAAGTCCAGGCTGAGCTGACTTCTGAGGTTCCTTTGCCCAGCTCAATCTATGGTCCTATGAGCCAAGCCCATTCTTTCCTGAACCCTTGTTCCTTTCTCCTGATCTTGACCAAGAGAAGCCCCTTTCCCACGGCCCCCCTCTTCTCCATCTTCTTTCATGCCAAGGGAATCTCCAGTCAGTTGGTCCCAAGCACAAGGGACTGAAGCCAGGTCCCTCCACATGGGCCAAGACAGCCCAATTGTGGCTCTCTCTGGAGGCCCCAAGAAGGGAAGCTTTGGGGTGATCTTTGTCCTGCTAAAAGGAGCTGAGACATCTTGCCGCTGAGAAGGGAGAGCTCCTTTCAGTCCAGGGCACCCCTATTCTCTCCTCCTGAAAAGCTGGCTCTCCTGAGCAGCCCTGCCTTTGTACTCTCTCCTCCGGCACCCCCAACCTGGCTGCCAATTTCCTATTTTTTCTGGCCTGCTGAGTCTGAATGCGGCTGCCTTGCTAATCACCTCCCTGTGTTGCAGGGGGGTCCCCAGGCTGACCTCTGTGTAAAGGGTCAGCATTTCAGCAGTTTCACCCTCACCAAAGGCTCCCCCTACAATAGGCGGTAATTAAAGCAGCCTCTAGTTGTTTCTTCAGGCCTGAACTGGAAGGGGCTCACCGCTCCCCCCCCCTCGCTTCCTCTGCTGTCTTTACTGGAACTCACTGGGGGTGCCAAGGCCCACACAAGGGGGCTG
>CM053583.1:398955836-398975691 GCA_028627135.1 Pseudochirops cupreus | reverse complement strand
ATATACTGTCTCACACAAGACTGGTGGTCAATAAACTCTATTTTTTTTTAAATGTTATTTTCTTTCAACAGCCACATCCAAGATTAAATACTTCAAAATAAAATAAACCTCCTGCAATTGTCATGGTTCCATCCACTTCAACCTGGGTCATGTTTTTCCTAGGAATTATTTTAGCCAAACTGGGTAGAACTGATGATCGAAACTCAGCCATTCTAACAGTCTCATGCCTGGAATGTTTCCCCAGACATTGGGACTCATTGTGGTCGTCTACCCTCGTTACGTTTTATGGCCCTTTAAAAGGGAACTGTGTGGCCCAGCAGATATTAAAAAGAAAGAAGGACAGACCTGTTCCCACCACCAGCCCCACCCCCAACCTTGCAAAGAAAACACAATGGAAACCAATCTGCCCCAGCCAGAGCCAACGGAGTATTTAAACTTGTAGGTCTAGGTTTCACTACAGAAAATGCCCACAAGAATGACCGATGGCACATACAATTGATCCTTCTCTCCTCAATCTCGGGCCGCCAACACATCCTAGACCAAACTCCTAATTTTTTATTGGGTGTCACCGCAGGCCTGTTAATAAGAGTTTACATGAAGTCTGAGAGATGGCCAGTGAGGGAGGAAGGGCTGCACAGGAGGGGAGGGTCCTTGGGGAAATTTTGTCTCACTCAAAGTTTGGCTACCCTTAATTAAAGTGCCCGGTTACTACTCACAGTTGTGTTAGGCGGGGCAACTTGAACGCTTTGGCAGGAAGCTGGGTGATCCTGTTTTTGCTCAGGCGCAGGGTTAGCAGGGACCGTGAGAGGCTATCAAATGCTCCCGGCTCCAGGGTACTGATGCGGTTGCTCCCCAGGTGGCTATAATAATTCAGAACAGAAAACTTAGCGGCAGGACCAGGTCCTCATTGTGTGACACAGCAGATGCTCCCAAAGTAAGGCAAGAACAATGAAATAGGGATCAAGAGGGGTCCTCTGGCTTTCAAGGCTCTTCATAACCTGTCCTCCCACCACCTTTCCCACTGTTTTACACCTTAATCTCTCCAGTGGCACCGGCCTCCTTGACACTCCCATCTCCCAACTCCAGGCATTTTCACTGACTATCCCTCATCCCCAGATTGCTTCCCTCCTCACCTCCATCTCCTGGCTTCCTTCAAACCCCAGCTAAAAATATCACCTCCTAGTCTTTCCCGACTCCTAATTAATTCTAGCACCTTCCCTCTGTTGATTATCTCCGATTTATCCTGTACAGAGTCATTTCCACGTTGGCTCCCTCATTAGACTGTGTACTCCCTGAGAACAAGGCCTGTCTAGCACTTTTCACAGTGCTTGGTGCACACCAGGGATCAATGGTCTAAGCTGGACTTGATTAGTTATCTGCAGACATGAATGGAGCTCTTTCTGAACTGCTTCATGTTTGTTTACACAGCTTTTCAACTGTTCTGTCTCCTGCAGAGAGTCCTAGACGTTCTAGCATTAGAACCTTCCAAAACATATGGCGAAATCAAAAAAGGATTTCCCTTGAGTAAAGGTTTGTTTTTATCCCACTTGTGAGACAAATTATGGTCAGAATAACAGCAGAAGCCAAAACTGACATTCTCCCCAACACTAGGCTAAGCCCTCAGGTTTTTCAAGAGACACCATTCCCTCCAACATAAAGAGGGCTAAGGTGGAAGACTGACAAGAAGAGGTCGACAGAAGGCGCATTCTCCAGATAACCCAAAACAGGAAGTGAATTCTGAACCAGTGGGTTCCATCAGGAATCCAGCAACTGGGGAAAAAGCCTTCTCCAGGAACAGGTAGACCTCATTTTACTACCTACATGATAGGTAGGTTGAGTTCTAGCAGCAGTGTGAGGATGGAAGTTTTAGAAACTGCATCCCATTTTCCAATGCAATGAGGAAGTATGCTCTTTAAAAGGAAACTCTCTGAAGGGAATCTTTCCGTAATGTAAAAAACAAACAAACACAAAACCCTTTTCCGTAGCAAGGAAAGTCCCATTCACACAGTGTGTAAATTAGGCGAACACCCTCCCCCTGCCAGTTTCATGAACTGGGATCATCACATCTAGAGCTATCAAGTATATCCCGACAGATTGTTTTTAAGCCAGAGGAGCAGATACGGGGTCTTATGGACTTCAGAAAGTTCTACTACTCCTGATGGCTTTCTTTATCCCTATCTGTACACGAATGCCGACCTTTTGGACAAAAGGAAGAGCAGAGAGGCTGGACGGTGGGGTTATCTGTAGGACAGTTGTAGAAAAAAAACTTTTTTTAAACTCACATCTACATGACAAGAGAGCCAAAAAGATGGCACACGGGGACTCCTTGCAAATTCTGCTGGACTATTTGTTCCCAACACTTCAGATTAAATAGGGTGGTCTGATAAAAATGTGCTGGCCGCTCTAGACCAGAATAGAAAGGCCTCCCCTGATGCCAACATGGGACAGTCTAGACTCTCCATATATAACGGTAACATCATTAGCAGTACCATCGTCACCAAAATAATAACAGTGACAAAGCAATAAACACCAATGATGCCACTTTCTACGCTACCTCATTTGACCTTTAAAACCACCCCTGTGAGGTCTGGGGAGAGGGGGCCACTGCCGTGCCCTCTTTCCTGTCACCGTCTATACCTAAGCTAAACACAGCTAGCGGCCCCTGCACAGCCTTCAGTCAGGACAAAAACCTGCCTTGTCAGGCTTACAAGGGCCCAGGGCTAAAAACCAGCCAAGCACAGAAATACCATATTGTCCCTAAGTCTCACTTGGCCATCTGTAAACACCACCGTGGAGCATCCTGGAAAGGCTGTGGAATGAATTCCTGTCCAAACACTTTCACTATGGTGACATGGAATTAACTCGAATGACCACACGTCATTAGACATCTTGTGAAGAGCATTAATGTCCGTGTAGAGGAGCACTGAGGCCTCTTCCTAAACCTTGCCTCCCCAGTGGCTGGCCCTTCCCACTCCCCAAAATTACCTTGATTTTATTTTGTATAGATCATATACATATGCTGTCTCTCCCAATAGAAATAAAAGCCTCTTGAGGACAGGGACTGTCTATTGGAATGCTAGGGGTACTTCGCATTTTGTAGTTGAATAAAATGCAAAAATCTCTTTTTGACCAATAAGTTTTCTCCTATCTTCTCCTCTATCTAACCTTTTGTTGAACACAAAGTGGGAAATAGATTGATGTCCCCAGAGAGTAAAACCAGGAGACAAAGAAGATTTCTATTTGATATACAGGAAAACTTCCTTGTGAAGCTGTCCCCAAGTGCAACAGGTTCCCTAAGGAATCCCAGAGGTGACCACAAGTCATAAGCCATCTTGTGGAGAGCAGACACATCTGTGAATTGGACTAGACGCCACTCGAACACCTTCCAATCCGGACATTCTATGACTTCAACCCACTGGTCACCACATTTGACACATACAGAATTGTGCTTAATGAACAATGGCTGAAATTTTCTCTCTTCTCCATAACGTCTCAAGGCTGAGTTATCTGAGTACTGAATTGGGCAAAAGAATCCCTACTACCACTATCACCACCAGGACCACCATCTCCTCCACCTCCACCAGGACCACCACTTCCTCCACCACCACCACCACCACCACCACCACCACCCAACAGATAAAAAACTGTTGGATCAAGGGTGGCCCTGAGGCTTCAGATTCCCCACCCATGGGCCAGATGATCCAGTGTTGAATGAAAGTGAGTGACCAGTAAGACATGTTAATTGCTAAGGAAACAGACTTTCCTGAAGAATTTCCCTGCCAATATGTTTCTACCCAATCCGTTCCACCAACCCTCCTGATAAGAAGAACTGGTCACCATTTTCCATGAAGTAGAAGGAACTATTCCCAGATCATTTGGTGATTCCCTAATAGAGAAAGGGAGTTGAGATCAATGCTACAAAAGTTCAGGTACGGTAGCATGGTCCAGGGAAAGCTTCCCACTCCCCAAACTGCAGTTAAAATGTCATTTGGTCAGAGGAAAACTTACAGCTCCTTTATGTGCAGTCCATGAGGAAAACAAGTGTTTCGTACTTCAGTGATGTTATTGGAACTCAGGTCCAGGGTTTGCAAGGAAATGTAAGGTTTCAGCTGGTTCCCTTCCACGCTGCGGATCTTATTGTGCTGCCTGAGAGAGAGAGAGAGAGAGAGAGAGAGAGAATGAATATAAAGTCTGGTTTTCAAAATGAATGTGTGACCCCATTATTTCTCCCCCCATCAGTGCTCTGCAAGCAGACCCTACCTTGGGTCTTTCAGAGAAGATGTAATTATTGTAACAAGCCATTTACTTACACAGTCCCTTATTTGTTTCATCATCATTACAATATTAACCAAGTTTGGGCTGAATTTGCCAAATATTCAGTAAAACAAGTCACAGGGTACCACAATGTTATATAATGTGTAGAATGTTGTATAATGTGCAGAAAGTATAAAGATTTGGAGAACCCAAGTTCAAATCCCAACTGAGCTATTTATTATTACACATCACAAAAGGCACTCTGGGTCTGTTTCCTCATGTGTAAAAAGAGGTGTTTGGAATAAATGACCACTAAAGCCCCTACCAGTTCTAAATGTATGACACTACATCTCTCTCCCTCTCTCTTCCTCTCACTTTCCCTCTCTCTCTCTTCCTCTCTCTCTCTCTCTCTCTCTCACACACACACACACACACACACAGAACTAATAGCTACAATGTCACCAATGAATGATAACAATGTGTCCTCGTCTAAATTATATCTAGAACATGGTTCAACCTATTCCTGCAAGATTACAATTCAATTTACTGTGCAAATCACGAAGAAGCAGACAGCGCCTCAAAGATTGCTACTAACAATTCACAAGGCATGTGGTTGAGGACACAGAGAGAAGTCTGTCTTGGCAAGAAGGAGCATCTCTCCTCCGAGGAGGCAATGGGACCACAGGTCACAGGCAGAGAGGTGCTGAAGTACAGAATTTCAGAGACGACGTGCAGGATCTCAGAAGGGACGCAGAGAAAGGTCACCTGGAATCGCCTCCACACCACTGGGAGACACTAATCTGAACAGAAGGAGCCCTGTGGGCCACACAGTGACTTTGTTTTCCTAGGCAATGTTACCTATCTTTTATCGTATTCTTATTTATTGTGTTAACTCTTTCCCAGTTACATTTTAAGCTGGCTCAGAGGGCCTCAGATCTAGTCCTAGAGAAGGGGTGTGACCGTCTAAGATCACATAGATACTAAGTGGAGAAGCAGAGAACTGAACATATCATCAGTTCCTGTTCCAACACCCTTAGGACTGAAATCTATAAGAGATGGTTTCTATCTATGGAGGGCTATCCCAAAGTGCAGTGGGGCTCCGTCAGGAAGGTAGTAGGTTCTGAGGGGCAGGAGAATCAGATGGACATTGGATATTGAATACCCACTTGTTTGGTGATAATTTACAAGAGACTTCTAGGAAGATATGGGTCAGAAGAAGAGGAAGTATCAGGGAATATTTCCAATTCAAATTCTGTGAATTTACTACTTACCTATCATGCTGGGCCTAGAGTCAGAAAGTCTCACCTTCTTGAGTTCAAATCTGGCCTTAGACACTTACTAGCTGTGTGACCCTAGGCAAGTCATGTAACCCTCTTTGCCTCAATTTCCTCATCTGTAAAATGAGCTGAAGGAAATATAACAAACCAATCCAGTGTCCTTGCCAAGAAAACCTCAAATGGGGTCACAAGTTAAAAAACAAATAAAAACAATTGAATGACCAAGTTAAACTACTATTTGGGGGAAAATAACTTTTTTTTAAGTCTATGACAATAACACTTAGACAAAGCAAACAAATAAAGAATATAGAAATTACAGAGCAAAACATACTGCCTTCCAGCAAGTATCCAAACCAATCATACACACGTAGCATGTAAAACATACGGAAGTTCAGGAAAGGGGAGACTAAGGCTGGTCAGAGTAACTGAGGGACAGGAAGGCTGCACAGAGAAGATGGGATTCCAAATGGGCCTGGGGAAGGGAAGGAAGACTGAAGGGTTTGTAGCACAGCTGAGAAAGGATGACAACACAAAGGCAAGAATACCCTGACAAGCACAAAGGATAACGTGACAATAATGAGAAGAGGGTGGCTAGAAGAGACATGTGCTGGGAAATAAATCAGGAAAGGTCAGGGTGAGGTCAGATGACGGAGGCCCTCGGCATGCGATCTAGACCTGATTGGATGGGCACTGGAAAGTACTCTGAGTACTAATAATTTAAACGGTTTGTGCACAGAGAGTAGCATAAAAATTTTACCCAAGAAACTTTTGATGAGAAAATAAAGCAGCGAGCCAAAAAAGGCTAATTACCAGCGTAGGTGTTGTGTTGGTACCCAGGAAATGTTAAAAGACAAAAAGGAATCTCTCATTAGGTGGGCAGACCATCTATGAAGCAGTTATGAACTAGTAGACTTAAGAATCAATCCCAATGAGCATTTACTTATTAAGCACACCGTACTGTGTACCAGGCATTGGAGACACACAAAGACAAGGAAAGTCATGCTAAAAAATTAAGTGACTTGCCCAGGGTCAGAAAACTCCAAAGTATGAGGTAGGATTAGAACTCGAGACTTCTCAGGACTCCAAAACCAGCACTGTGCCCACTAGTTATCTTTATGGAGGTATCCTAGAAAAGCCTGGCATCAGCATGCAGGATGGACTGGGGTAGAGGGAACATCAGGGATTGAAACACCAGTTAGGATAAGGCAACAGCCACAGTCAACATAGTCCTAAACCTGGGGAATTACGGAAAGAATCAATGATTTAGCCCTTCCTGCCTACTACACAACTCATGAACTTAACCCACCAGTTCCTAAGCATTTATAAAGCTACTATGTTCCAGGCACTGACACGTTTGATCTGAATTTACAGCTTGAAATTTTATGACTTGGATGACACTGTTCTGAGTGTCTTTGTAAGCTCTTTGAGGGGAAATAATTATAAATCTCAGACTTTTGTGTGTGCCTCTACCGCTCACAGAGACAGGTACCAACAGTTTACTGATGAAAATGATGACCATAGAAGCCACATGAGGGTAAAGGCTGTTGTCTTGACTCGGTATCCCCAGTATGTTGCAGGTGCTTAACACGTTCAATTGAACTGAATTTCTCACTTAAGACAAAAGGCAAGAGGAGGATTTGGGACCAGTGTGTAACCATGTGACTATTTTTCCCCATTAAAAAAGCTTGAAATGGCCTTACTTTGTTTTCACTTGTTTTATTCCAACTTCCAAGGCCACAGAAAGTGTTTGCCCCTCTAAGAGCTTGTTTTCCCACAAAAGATTTGTTTGCTTCTTTAATCCCTTTTTCTGGCAAGCCCTCGGGGTTCATAACCACCAAGCATTGGCTGAGGAGAAGAAAACCAGATGCTCTGGAGGCCGGTGAGCGGTAGGGCTCCCTGGTTCTGCAGGCTGAGGCCCCTAGGGCCCTCATCGCTCTCAAGAGCCAATTCTGGACACTTGAGAACCTGCTGACTAATGAAAGTGACTCTGTCCAGGGGGGTCCAAGCTGCTCAATGGGGAGTTTCTGAGTAAACAGTGTCAGAGTCCCTGGCCAATCAAAGCATTCTTGCACACAGAACAAGGAACCCAGGCTGCCTCTTACAAAGTGGCATGTCTTTTAAACAAACACTTGAACAAATCAGATCCAACGGGTATAAACAAGTTACTTCTTTCCCAGAAGTTCTGGGTCTTCTCTTCCTCACCCCTTGTTTGTTCATAAGTCTCCCAGGGCCCAGAGCTCAAAACCCAAGGAGGAAAAGGCACCATTCCACGTACCTGGGGAACATGAATCATGTGGAGAAACGTTCTATTTCCCCCATCTTCTCCCCTTCCCTTTTAAAACATGTCCTCTGGCCCAAGGGAGGCCAACTGAGTATTTCCAATTCTTTATAAGAAGCCTCGCTGGGTGTGGGTGTGCATGTGTATGTGGGGGGTGTGGTGGTGGGGTATGAAAAATGTATTAGAAAGCATCTGAGTTAGCCCAGTGCCCAGCACACAGTAGACACTTAATAAATGTTGACTTACTGATTTATTGATTCATGCCAGAAGCGGGGAAGGGAGGCATTTCTTTTCAGGGCCCTGGTAAAGAGAGTCATCATAAGCCTTCCTTAAAATTCTGTATCAGGTGACTGATCACAGGAGGAGGGATGAGGAAAGATGGGTAACAGAGAGAATATGGGAGCAAAGGAATGCTGTGTGTACAAGTTGATAACTGGGGGTATCCAATATCCTCCACCAGGCATTCAAGTCATATACACACACCATGGGTAAGGGTGGGGTCCAAGGACTCTGCCTCTGTCACCTTCATGATCTTGGGAAAGTGACCACCTCTCTGGGCCTCAGTTTCTGCAGCTAAAAATGAGGAGGTTGGACCAGATCACGAGGGTTTGTGCAGTTTCCTTCAAAAAAAATTATGATACCGTTATTTCATCACAATTGGTTTCCATTCTTCTGTCAAAAATTTTATTTTATGCACTTAAAATATTCTGAGAAGAGGATCCATATACAAGACAGCCAAAAGAGTCCATGACACAAAGATTAGTGACATGGACTAAATGGACAAAGGTCATTTCTGGCTATAAATCCACAATGCAAGGAACCCTGACCCCAGCTCCAGCTTTTGACTAAGAAGCCGCCCTCACTTGGTCTTCCAATTGTATCTGTCCTAGCCCCTTCATCTCAGCATATAGGCCTGGCTCTAGTCTCCCCCACCCAAAAACAAAACAAAGAAGGGCCACCTTCTCTAGACCCCTGCATTATCTGTTCTTCTCTCACCCTTCCCGGCAAATGCCTGCACATCTCAACTCATCGTAATCCAGTCTGAGCTGACATTACTCTGTGGAGACAGCATTCTCCTGACCCAATGAAGACATTGTCCAAAGAGAACAGCTAACTCCTTAATGAGGGCAACATTCAAGATGACAATGTTTTTTAATAGGGAAAAAAAAATTCACATTTTCAAGTATTCTTCCATCATTCTGGTGAGATGTTTCGAGTAGTTCCAAGTCCTTTTCCCATTTAGGTCTCTTAGCTCCTATTTGCTAATTAGCCCAGATCGTTTGGTCCTGCATTTGTTCCTCTTCCAAATCTCTTGGTCCTTTGCATCTAAAACTGACAGGAAGTGTTTAAAATCCAATGGCCCAAAGCCAATGCTTTTTTTTTCTTGTCACTTTTTACCTTTTTTTTTTAAAGATAGCATGTGATACTCTTAATAAGTACTTCCCATCTCAAGAGCTGCTACCATCCCCATGGCTTCCCTTCTTTGCCTCTTCTTAGAATTCTCCTCTTCATTCCAGAATCAACTCATGCCATCCTTCCTCTGATATCCTACTTCAATACCTTGTAACACTACACTGTATCTACTCACAAACGTAACTGCTGTCTCCCCCTTTCGAATGAAAGCTCCTTAGGAGTCTGAATTGTTTTCTTCTTTGCCTTGCTTCCCTCTCTGGTGCCTAGCCCACAAGAGGTGGTCAACGAATGCCTATGTCTCTCAAGGACTCACCTTCTCTCTGATCATCCCCTCAGTCTCTAATTCCTCATCTTCCTCCTCTCCCTTAAATAGGGTCATGCCCCACAACCTTTAGCCCTCTCTCTTCATCTCCACGATGTCCAATTTGCAACCACATGCAAATATAGTTACTCCTAGGACTCAAGTCACTTCTTTTCTGACTGCTGACTAGATAATCTACCTGGATGTCCTGTCAGCCTGTCAAAATCAAAGTCTTCTTCAGTCCTTTTCCCCCCATACTCCCCCTCTTTCACTTAACATCCACATCGGCTGGTGGTACGGCCAGCTTCCAAGTCAACAGGGTGACCATTTGAACTGTATGTGCTATCTACCTCTGGACCTTTTGCTCTCTCACACAATTTTAAGTCTGGCTATTCTATCGCCACAGTCTCAAATCAATCCCCTCCCTGACCACTCACTCGCCCAGGATAATGGCATATGCTTGTGCTTTTTGACCTAAGTTATTGTAATAGCTTCCTAACTGGACTCTACCTCATTCCAGGTTATCACTTTTAACCAGTACTCCACGTACCTTTCCTCATCATTCGCAGATCTGATCATGATCTTCTTTAATCCCGAGTAATAAAACATACATTCATGACCATGGCACCAACGTGCCTCTCCCAATTTTATCTCCTATTGCTCCAATTTTCTTGACTTTCCCTACTTTTGGAAGAACCAAAGAATAAACTACTATCTATCATGGACCTGATTTTCTCCAAGGAAGAAGATGAGATTTAGAGCTGGAAGGAACTTTAGAGATTATTAAGTCTAACTCCCTCATTTTACAGGTGAGGAAACAGAAGACCCAGTGACCTTAAGTGATTTGGTCAATGTAGTAAACAGCAGAGATTCCAGGACCACTGCTCCAAATGAACCACATGCCCCAACACAGTCAGCCTGACACTGAAGAGGGAAAAGCAGCATCCTGGCAATTCTGTTGGTTCCATCCAGAAGAAATCATTTTTGGCAAACTCTTTATTAGTCACCAGTCACTTTTGTAGCATCAGGAAGCCAGTGGTATAGTCCCTCCCCCCTACCTTGCTATCCCCCAAACACAAAGAAACAGACCCAGCTCCCATCAGATTCCAATTATAACTCTTAGGTCCCCCCACCAAAGCCAACTGGTTCCAGCTGGAGACTGTCAAGACTGCTCACTTCCAGAGCTGCGCCATCTCAGAGAACTGAACTTCAAAACAAAGCCTTGCCAAGTGACTTCTCCTATACACAGCACGGGATATAAATACGATTTATTCCAAACCCTAGCTGGCTTGATTACATTCTCTGTTTCATTCCTTCCTTAGAGTGGTTTTCATTTAGACAACGCAGACTCTGATTAACCCTTCCCATCAGATGGAATCCTTCAACCTTGCACCTGCCCATCCCCTTGGATACCCCCCAAATGCAAACTCTTCTAACATTTCTTTGATGAGGGTTTTCCAACTAGGAAAAGTTGGTTTCTACTGATGTAGAAAAATGAGGTATTATTTTTAAATGGTCAATGACTTATTTCCTAGGGATATCACAGAAAAGATTATTTGGCCAATAAGGGGATTGAACTAGCTGGCCTCTGAAGGATCCCCCAACGCCATGAGCACTGATCTCTTGGTAGGCCAATGGACTGACGACTAGGGTCAGTTTTCTAGTGTTTGTTTTCAAAGACTCTACAAAGTCTACAAGGCATAACTTTTGGGCTCTAAAAAATTCAATCGGTATAAAACCAATATCCACAATTTCTAGATAAGAACAAGTCCTTCCTCCTTTTTCCTTGGGAGATCTGGTGGGTGAGCAAAGGCTCACATCCCGGTACTCAATCTATGACTGCCCCAAGTGTTACAACCACTGTGGAACTCATACTCTTAAAGGAATCGCTCTACAGGGCTCAAATTTAAGAGACTTAACAGCTGCCGTGACTCAATGCTGGCTCTATCTACCAGGCCTTGCCACCCCTACACAGATCCCGAAGGCTTCAAATTGTGCCCCGACCTCTCCTGGGGGAGCACTTAACAAAATGCAAATGGAAGGTCACGCAAACTTTCTGCCAAGTTTGCCCAAATCTGTATTTCTTGACTTGTCCCTAAAAAACTCTCAATGGGTTTGGCCCCATTAAGTCCATCCCAACCAGCTTCCCATTCATTCTGAGTGATGAAACTTTATAGCTCTGTCTGAGACTCAAAATCAAAGCCAATGAGGTCAATGAAGCTAAGTTCTTATGAACTTACAGGAGGCTAGACAGTGTGAAGGTAAAGAATGCTGACTGACAGAGGACCGGGGTTTGTCAGTCACTTACTACAGTTCTGACTTTGGGCAACTCACAGAATCTGAGCATCCAGAAGGAGTTTTACCCCATGGCTGGAATGACCTACTTCTTACCTCACCTGTCCAGGTAACCCAGCATCTACTGCCCTCCCCAACAAAAAGCACCTCACCTTCCTCCCCCTAGAGAAGGGGACTCTTTTAGGAAAATGTCACTAAGCAGTGAGGCAGGAAGACCAGAGTTCAAATTCTGCCTTAGACATTCACTTAACCTCTCTCATGCTAAGCTCTCTCCTCTATAATGGTAACAGCACCCACTTCGGAGGGATTGTGAGGATCTTATGAAACCCCGTAAGTAAAGTGCCTGCCATTATTACACCTCTGTACCCCTAGTACTAAGCACACTGGCTAACATATAGGCAGCATCTGAAAATGCTTGTTGACTAGCTCTTTGGGAGATGGGCTTCTTTCTAGCTCAGAATCCTATTTCTGTTACACTTCTGCACAGGAAGAAGAGTCATCACTATTGTGAAACAAGCTGTAAGGGTTTTATAAAAAGATGGACCGTATAAGGCTGTCGTTATTGTCACTGAAGACCAGACCTGCTTCTCCGTCCCTCCCCAGGCCCGTGATTTCTGCACTATGGGCACTCCTCTACTCTCTCTACCCAGTCCTGACCAACAGCAGGCAGCCTTCAAGAGCTAGAATGGCTAAAGACAGAAAAGGCTCCATTAGCTGGTGGCCAGGCCTCTGGCTCCCCACACCTCAGAACTTCTCTGGCCTGGTCCTCAAGAGTGGGCCCCAGGCCAAAATTCAATCTTAGCTTGGTCCAAACCAGGAAGGCAGGCAGGGGTTGTGATGCATTTGTGGTAGTTGCCATTAATATTCCCGGGTCACCTCTAAAAGCCCACTGAGACCCTGGAATGGGGTTTCAGAAGAGGACCCAGGCCAGCACCAAGGAATAAGGTGCAAGGCAGGGTTCTGAAGCTATTTCTTGCTGGCAGGAGTCAAAGGAACATTTCTGCCTTCCCTTACTGCCAAATGCTATCACCTGGTGGGTCCTGCAGTTGGGGTGTTAGTGAGGAAAGACTGGGGAGGGAGGAGAGTCACATGGCTCTCTCTCCTCTGTGGTGTCAATTTACAGTGTTAGCCATTGGGGGTGGGGGGGTGGGTGGTAAGAGGACTTCACACAGCAAAACTCTATTAAACCACCACCTGTTCCAGGCAACAAAAATAAAACTTGGCTTCAAAGGCAGGGAGAGCGCGCAGGAGAAGCTCTCCCACTTGGCTACATTTTCTGAGTCGATGTTAAATTAGACAGTAAGACAGATGGAGGCATTTGAAACCAACAGTTAAAAATGCTACTCCCCCCCCCTGCCCCTTCCCAAGGCCCTTCAGGAGTGGACAAGATCTGGTGTCACAGAAGAAAGCCAGGGAGAAAGGACTCACTTGATGATGGATTTGTTTTTAAAAACAAAATGAAACAAAAGCCAGCAAGGCCCAAAGTAGATCAGAGAGAAAACAGTTGCTCCCCTAAAATCACAGAGCTGACCTTCATGGGACTCTTCCCCCAGGTTGGGATCCAAAAGCTTTCACTCATCTCTGGGATCATCTCAATCTGTACATCTGTAAAACAGATATACTGCACTAGCTAACTCAGGAAGGCCCGAGTTCAAATCCAGCATCAGATTTGTGACCATCAAAGCTGTGTGACCATCAAAGAGGCCAGTCAATACTGAAAAGCAAATCCAGCTGTATCATAACGAGGATGGCTAAGCCAACCTTCCCCGCCATGTTTGTCTCTGCCCAAATCACTGAACACCAAGAGCTCAGGGCAGACCAGCTTCCTTCTGAGCTCAGCTCATGCACCATCACGTCAGGCACACAAAGCCTGATTCCCTATGACCCTCTTTCCCAAAGTGGCCATTTTATACAGGGTATTCCAAAAGTCTTCCCACTGCCCTCAGATTGTTGGAACACCCTGCAAAAATAGATTTTAATACATTAATATGCATATACACCTATACATACACACCCCCTACATATGCACATGTCGTCTCCTGGCTGCACTGGAGCCTCTTTGAAGATAAGGGCTTTCCCTGGTCTCTGTAGGCACATAATTAATGTGAATACTCTGATGAGAAAGCCAGGACTCAAACTAGGGCTATGTCCATCCCTCTGAGAATGGCTGAACAAACTATGTGG
This sequence comes from Pseudochirops cupreus, assembly GCA_028627135.1. NCBI lineage: Eukaryota > Metazoa > Chordata > Mammalia > Diprotodontia > Pseudocheiridae > Pseudochirops > Pseudochirops cupreus. The sequence goes on along the minus strand of CM053583.1, from coordinate 398,961,689 downwards.
CATTTGAAGAGAATGATGTTAACACTATTGGGCTGTAAGAAATGAGAAAAGGAGAAGCCTGGGAAGACGTGTATGAACTGATGCACAGTAAAGTGAGCTGATTCAGAAGAACAATGTACACAATAACAACACTCGTAAAGATTAAGAACTCTGATCAAACCAAGAAGCCGCAGAGTACCCACCTCTTGAGAGAGATGACAGACTAAGGGTACAGGGGGAGGCATACTTTTTTTTAGCATGGCCAATGAAGGAATTTACTTTTGCTTAACTACACATGTTAATTACAGGGGGTTTTGTTCTTCTATGTTCCCCCATGAGGGAGCTAGGTGACCCTGGAATCAAGAAGACCTGAGTTCAAATCCAACCTCAGATACTTATTAAGGTCACTTAACCTCTGCTGGCCTCAGTGTCCTCAACTCTAAAATGGTGATAATAACAGCATCTCCTTGGCAGGGTAACTGTGAACATCAAATGAGATATTTGTAAAGTGCTTAGGAAGAGCCAGGAAGATAGGAAACACTAAAGAGATGCTTATTCCCGCCCCTCCCCTAACAAGACAGGGGAGGCAGGAAGGAAAAATGATTTTTTTTTTTAGTCAAAAAATGACTTAAACTTTAAAATCTAGTTCTGTTCTCTCTGGACCACCTTATCTTATCCCTGTGTTGTTTTCCTAACAAGGACGGGTGGATTTTTTTCCCCTCATTTCACCCATCTTCTTTTACTAAGTCCCCAAGATGACTAATGGGGTTAGAAATACAACGTGTGTGCCACTGATCACAGCAAGAGTAACTGCCCTCGCTCGGCTCAAGTGCACAGCTCTGGCCTTCTTGGGACGCCACTGCGGCCAACTGAGCTAGCCAAGGTACAAAGAGCTTCTCTTTGAACCCAACGGAAAGGCCAAACTTGATGGTGTGAATAGAAATGGTGATCCAGTGAGGGTGGGGGGAGGCATTTTGGTTGTTGTAAGAGCCTCTACTGTGCAAGAAATAGACTGTACCAATGCTCCAAGGACAAGGAAAGAAAACGCTTGAGTGAGAAGTGAGAAAAGTGGCAAAGAAGCCAGCTTTCAAGAGCTTTTCAAGGTCTGGCTGATCAACAGAATTTTCCTTCCCCAGTGAGAGCAACATCACCATCTCAAAGCAAGCCTTGTGTTCTCTTTAACCAGGAGCCTGGGGGTGGGGTGGGTGGGGTGGGGATCATCTGCTTAAAGGAAATTTTAAGAAAGAAATGGTCTGGTCATTCCTTGGGCAGGAAATGCATTATCTGAACTAGAAGGTCTGTCTGTCTCCCCGTCTCTCTTTTCCCTGCTGGTGAATCACCAGTTCCCTGGGGAATTCTGGCAGATTCTCAGGCTGGCTGCCCATGACATTCTGGTCATGTTTATTCAGGTGGGGATCGGATAGAAAACAAGAGCTGAGCAGTGGTAAGATAGAGAGGCCTTGGGAGCCAGGGGCGTAGCAAGCCAGGGTCGGCCCCAAGGAAGGCAGGACAAAGGGCAGTCTACCAAGCAGCCCTCCCAGCTCTGATGTGCGTGGGGCTCCTGACATTTAGAACTGCATGGGAACCTTACCTAACACCACCCACTTCTTTGGCAGATGAGTAAAATGAGACCCAGAGAAACGGATGGCCTTCTCCCAGGTCACACAGGAGTGGAAGGCAAAGAGCAAAGATCTGAAACCAGATAGACGGGCTTTACACCAGCCAATGAATGAGGAGTCATTAGGCACCTGCTACATGCCAAGCAGGCAATAGGCTAAACATTTAGGGATCCCATGACCAGCGAATAATAACAACAATTGATCCTAATCCCTGCATCAAGGAGCTCACATTCTATCTTAGCAACAATTCAAGGAAGCACAATGACATCAAAAAAATAAAATTCTAGGGTAAAAAGATGTGCTGGGCTTGGCACCAAGGTGCATCCCAAAGGCATGGGAGGACATGATCCCCCGTTAGCCAATAAGCAATTCGAAATGTCCACAGTGAGGCAGAAAGGGGATTTTACCATTTTTGATAGATTTTCAGCATCGTATTTTGGTGACTAACAGAGACCCAGAATCAGGGGATCAAAGGAGTCCATGGAAGCCCAATTCAAATCAGCCTTGCTAGCAAGAGGAAGTTTTTTTTGGTTTACATCTGGTTTGCATCCAACACTGAGACATTCAGCTCCCCCCACCCAATCACCCCCTTTCCACACAGAGAGAGAGAGACAAATAGACAGATAGACAGACAAAGACAGGACAGACAGACAGAGAGAGACAGAGACCCAGAGAGAGACCACACCATAGGGCTGAGCACTGATCAAGGAAGTAATAGTGAGAGGCAAGATGAGAAAACAAGCTAACTGTGGTCAGAGGCTGTGCAAGTGAACTGTTCGCCCATGGGAGGTTTTCTAAGGCATCTGACAATGAGTGGTTGGCTTCTAACCATCATGGCTCCCTGATACCTTCAGCATCAATGCTGAAGCCCCCTCTGTCATTTAAAGCTCTTCATAACCCGACCCTCCATATGTCTGCAGTCTCCCTTCTACTCTTATGATCCAGCAACACTGGGGTTCACTCACCCTTTCCCCTCCACCATCTAGTTATCCTGAGTTCCTTTCAGATGCACAAATCCCGCCTTTGGCAGAGGTCTTTCTTTCCCTGGTACACAGAGTTCTTAATGCTGTCCCCTCTCAAACTGCCTTCTATCAACCATACCTATATCTTATCTGTTCTTTCCACCAGTAGAATGTAAAGTCCTTGAGGGCAGGGGCCCTTTTCTCATCACCAAGGCTTAAACACAGGGCCTGGGACGTGCAGAGAACTTCATCAATTCTTGGTGACTTGCTTCCTCACATCAGCCACACCCCTTTCACTACTGGTCCTACCTGTCCTTAGACGGGAAGGGAGAAAAAGGGTCCTCACCTGCATGTGGATGCCAAGGAGAAAAAAACCAAGACATATCAGCTTTATAAAGTGCCAAACAACAGGGCTAACCAGAACAACAATGCCGATGCCAATAAGGAGGATGTTCTAAAATGCTGCTGCAAGGTTTGCAAAGCACTTTACGTAGGTCCTCAACCACCTTGTGCGGCAGGTGCTATCATTATACCCATTGCACAGATGGAGAAATCGAGGTACAAAGAACTTAGCAAACTTAGGCTCACAAAACTATCCTCTCTCTCCCTCTCCCATGTTGTGCTTCTGCTGTCAACAATACAATAATGTGTGACTATTATCAAGTTACTGGATCTCTCCTGGCTTCAGTTTCCTCATATATGCAAAGGGAATGAATGAAAATTATCTATCCTCCTTGCTTCACAGGGATTCTGTGAGGCTGACATTAGATACCAGCTGGAAAAGGCTTTGGAAATCGGAAAGCCCGGCTGCAAATGTCAGCGATTCTTACTGTCCCGCGAGCATCTCCCTATGACCCGCTCATTCCATTGCTGACAATCGACGTCCCGAGCATCATTCAAAGCAAAACAAAAATCAGCCACCAGTTCAGAGACTCACAGGAGCTGAACGAGGAGCTGCAAAGCTGGAAACCACCTAAACGTCTGACGAGGGAACAGCTAAAAAAACCACGGCACAGGGAGGCGAGAGAACACCAGACAGCCGGATGGACACCAGCAAGTGCGAGCAATCTCTCTGCCAAGGAGACCCAGAAAGTCCTGTGTGAAGTGAGGTCCAATAAGAGGGTACAGACAAGCCTGAGCCAGAAGTCGAGGAGAATTAGCTATATTAATTATTGTTAATAATAACGTTCATCATTTTAACAGTAACGCTAAACGCGGAGCACTTATGTAATGCCATAAAACAGACACGAAGATTTGCTTATCTTATCTCATTGGATCCTTATGATGGCCCTAAGGTATATGGGGGTGGGAGGATACACACCATCTCCAGATGATGAAACTGAGGCAGAGATTAAGTCACCTGCCCAGCATCACTGCTCTCATTAACAGATAATATTCACACGCTGCTTTAATGTCTGCAAGGCGCTTTTGTAGGCTGATGCTCACAACGACCCTGTGAGGCGGGTGCCTTTTTTATCCCCATTTCACAGATGAGGAAACTGAAGGTGAGAGGCTTGCTCAGAGTCAAATAGCTAAGTATCCAAGGCAGGATTTGAACCCAGGTCTACTCAATGCCAAAGTGTGATGCTGCTACCTATGCTGCACCATCTGCCTGCTGGGAATTGTGGGCAAAGGCACTCAACGGGAATGGGAATGACACTTTAGACACCGCAAGCTAATCTGTGCTGCCATTCAATGCTACTTTTAATAAACCATGCCTAAAGCAATGAGGAAAAAAATGACCTACTTTCCACCACATCCTCAGAAATCAGCAAGTGCCTTCCCCTCCACATTCCCCACACAACACACTGCACCACAAGGTCTCCCTTCCAAGTGGGTGCCCCCTACAACAAACAGCGTTTGTGCCCAGGTATCAATAGACTGCACCATCTAGGTGGGCTGCATCACCATCTCCAACCCCTGTCAGCCACCAATTACTATCATGGAAAGAAACCCAGAGGGCTGCCCTGCACAAGCCTGTCTGCCACAGGTGGGAGAAGCAACATTCTCCCAATTAATCAGCGGACAGCCACTGATGAACAGAAATATTACCCCCCAAAAGGACTTGGGAGGGCAGCACAGGAGGGAGGGGCCCTCCTCCTCCATCTGCTATCCCACCTGGGAAAGGAGTTCTCCTAGAGTCCAAGAATCCAAATGGAGGGGGAGGAGGGAGTTTATGAAAGTCAAGAGAAAACATGGGGGCCAGATGGCTTTCTAGAGAATCCGTGACATTCCAGGAACACCAAGGCTGCCTCTGCAGCCCCATGGGGGAAGCGGTACCTAACTCGTGCTATTAATAGGACAGAAGCTGCTCCCGTTCTTGGAGCCCCGTGAGAAGTCACTGCCCCTGTAGCCCAGGGATAAGGGACACTTGGGAATGAATCTCAACGCTGGCAAGAATGATGCCCAAGTCTGAAAGTTTCTATTTCCAATTAGAGACTCCCAGGTCACAAGAAACAGAATCAACAGCATTTGCCAAACACTGAGGAGTCAGCCACTATGTTAAAGGCTGTGAATACAAAGAATGACCATGAAAGAACAGTCCTAGCCTGCAGGTGGCTTACAGTCCAACAGGACATTGCCTTCCCCCTCCCACCCCCCGCTTCACTTGCAAAGATTTTTTGTAGATCTCTGGCAAATAAGGACATTCCTCCCACTCATACACACACACACACACACACACACACACACACACACACACACACACACACACTCTCTCTCTCTCTCTCTCTCTCTCTCTCTCTCTCTCTCTCTCTCCCTCTCTCTCTCTGCCTCTCTCTCAGTCTCTCACTGAAGAGAGGAAAAAAGCCTAATTAACCTATCTTCCCTTAATTACACCTGCCTGAGGCAGCTAGGTGACACAAGGAAGACAAGCTTCACCTGAAGAGTTCAAATGTGGCCTTTGCCACTTACTATCTGTGCTACCCTAGGCAAGTCACTTAACCACTGTCTGCCTCAGTTTCCTCATCTGTGAAATGGGGGTAATAATAGCAATTGGCTCCCAGAGATGTGGTGTGGATGTCATTGAGTCCTCTTTTGGTCGTATCTGACTCTTCGTGACCCATTTGGGGTTTTCTTGGCAAAGACACTGGGGTGGTGTTATGGGAATCTGAAGATCTTCCCTGCCCCTAGGCCCTTTGTTAAAGTGGCTACGTGACCCTGAGGACCCTTGGATATTTGAAAGTATACTCTGTTCCCTAATAGGCTGAATGTGGTCATGTGGAGCCTGTGGCACCAGGCTTGTTTTCCAGGAATGCCCGTGCCTTGTAGCTTTGTGATTGGGCAGTGGGTCT
>CM053583.1:398918617-398955336 GCA_028627135.1 Pseudochirops cupreus | reverse complement strand
TAGACTATAAGACTATATGTCATATAGATACGTACACAGAAATAATACCTATATTATATTAATATAGTGACGTATATCAACACTGCATAGGTATAGCTATAGAAATGATACCTATATTATATTAATAGAGAGGGCTTCATCTAGCTGCCATGTTTCTAGTTGGGATTATATGTCATATAGATATATACACATATAGATAAAATGTATATATTTTAATAATATAATATACATTATATTTTTTTCTGATGAACACTCAGGGTTTTAAATGCAATTCTAGACCTGAAGGAGAGAGAGTAATGACCCAAGCCTTGGCATCCAGTTGGACGGCCATTCCAGGGAAGCTTCATCTTCCTGAGCTTGATTTGGCCTCAGACATTTACTACCTGTGAGACCTTGGGCAAGTCACTTAACCCTGTTTGCCTCAGTTTCCTCACCCATAAAATGAGTTGGAGAAAGAAATGGCAAATCATTCCAGTATCTCTGTCAAGAAAACCCCAGATGGGGCCATGAAGAGTGAGACACAACTGAAAAATGACTGAATAGCATTAATATAGGATATATCTATGTTATGTATGCAGAAATAATAGCTATGTAATATTAATAGGGAATAAAGTGTACTAAATAGATTTATCTATAGGAATAATGCCTACTTTGACAGAGAACATAGGAATCAATATCTATGTCATATAGGTATGTATACAGGAATAATTACATTATTATATTATATTAATCTACATTATATTAATCAAGAATTTAGGAATCGATTTTATATGGGTATAATTACATATGGGAATTATGGGAATAATGCCCACATTAATAACACCTATTTTAATAATGACCTGACAAGGTCTGGGGAAGGAAAACTGCTCTATTAACCTTGAAATGAAACATAAATAGGTCATAAGCAACATCTCCTACAGCAATCTACAGGGAGCCGTGACTCCAGGAGTGGTCAACAGATGCTGACCTGACGTGCTCTACTGCAGAGCACTCCCTTTCCACAGCAGCCTGTTGAAGGAAATAGCCAGAGTGAGCTAAGTGCTTTCATCCCTAGTACACTGCAGGGTCTGCCCCAAGTATGTTTGCAAGGAATGAGCTTCCCTGGAATGGCCGTCCAACTGGGATACCAAGGCTTGGGTAATTACTCTCTCTTCTTCAGGTCTAGAATTGCAAAAAATCCCAACCAGAATGAAAGGTCCAGAGGTATGAGGCTCCTGAGTTGCCAATGGAAATGAGAAAAGTAGAGGAGGAAGGCAAGGAACACTAATGACGGCAGGATGTACTCCACTGGGTCTCCCTCTTCCTCCATTTCATCCCTCATACAGCTGGTGTTCTCTTCACTTTCTCAGTAAACAACTTGCAGATGTGTTCCTTTTCCTCTCTCCCCACCCCCTCTTTCTCCACCCCACCCCCCCAAAAAAAAGAAAAGAAAATGACAAGCCATTACTCTGTGTAATTTGGCAGAAGGACGACTCTGGCTGTATTGCTCAAAGGAGCTCAGAAATACTGCGTGCACTGCAAAAATCCTGAAGAGTTCCAGGGAAAGTAAGTGGTTTTTCCTTCCTAAATGGGATGTTGAAAAGCTTGTCTTCCTGGCTATGGCCTTGTGTGACTCATCTGTGCATACATACGCATCTGATGAGACTGCAATCTGAATAAAGTCAGATCCCCGAAGGCACAGCCTTCTGCTGCCCCACATGTGCCCCTGGCATTCGATCTTAATGAGTTTTCCCACAACAAGCAGAAAGAGAACTTGGAAGGATGTTTTAGTTACTGAAGTCATGCCCGTAGCCCATTTGTGACCATCCACCTCAGCATTTGTCATGTGTGATCTCATCTTCTAATAGATTCCCAGATTCTTAGTATCAGAGATGAAGGTCTGGAAGGAACTGGTCAGCCTCTAGTCGAAACCCCTCACGAGGCCCAGGGATATGATGTGCCTGAGACAACACAGGGAGGGCAAAGGTCCAGGCTGTAAAGTCAGTTCTTCTGCCTCCAAACCCAATCCTACAACATCACCAGGTGAACCAAGATGTCAACAGGATGTTACCGCTAAGCAAAATCTACAATCAACACTTCATGCAAGCCCTTAGCTCTCACCTCTTCTCACCAGTAGAAGAATTTCTAATGAGGTCGGGAAATAAACTGGTTTAATTTCAATTCCCTCTGCTCATCACTACTAACAGGCAAGAAAACAACCAGATAGCACTAAAGATGCTTCTACTCTTGGACAATCTGGTTGAAAACGATGGCATCAAAGACACAATTACATGTAGGTGGCACAGTGGATAGAGTATGGGACCTGGAGTCAGGAAGACTTACCTCCCTGAGTTCAAATCTAGCCTCAGACACTTCCTAGCTGTGTGACCCTGGACAAGTCAACTTCACCCTTTTTGCCTCAGTTTCCTCATTTGTAAAATGAGCTGGAGAGAAAATAGCAAACCTTCCCAGTATCTCTGCCAAGAGAACCCCAAATGGCAGCATGAAAAGTAAGAAGACTGAACAACAACATAAAATTCCGTTTTGGCAATGTAGGTATTGTGATTTTGCTTCCTCAGTGGGAGGTCTGAGAATTCCCTGCTCTCCTGACAACCTGTCGTATTTCTACCTTCTGCAAAAAGGGGGCATTCACGTTTCAGCTTGATGGCAAAGAGTTTTCTGATAACTGGAACTAGTAACATAATCCACACTGAAACATGGAGCACTGACTGAGGTCCTCCGCCTGTTTAAAAGGGTAATCAGACCTCAATTAATAGTCAGCTCTCTGCAGATAACAGCCAGGAACACCAGAATGACATTCTGTGGGAAATTCCCCCAATGATAGATGGTGGTGGAAAACACCATGGATAGATAATAGTAAATTAAGTCAAGAAATCTACAACAGCGGTAAACCTTAACTTCCAAATCTGAGGTCCAAAGGCTGCCAATTTGTAGCCAAATGTGTTGTGTGAACATTTATTATCTGTTTATTTCAAGGAGAAAGTTTTGCAAGAAGAACACACTCTATCAGCAAATAAAATCAACTTTTTTTAAAAAAAATGGCAAGCCCACTGTGGTTTCAGAGTTTTCTGATGCAAATAATTTAATTAATTTCCACCATACCCAAAGACACGAGATTTATGGTTCACATTGGTCTCTAAATTGTCAGTGGTTTTTTATGGACACATTTTGTTTTTACAAGCTTTTCACTTTCCCATCCGATCTAGCAAAGCATCCTTGGTAATGAAAAATGAAGAGGGGAGGGGAGGGGAATGGTTCCACTAAACTAACACACAGTGTTCCAAACCTGCTCCTTTCAAAGTGTTTGTGGTGTGCATTTCGAATCTCCTTTTCAGGGAAAAGCTTGGTCATTATACTTGGACAGCATTCACTATCCTAGTCCTTTTACATTGTTTCTATTTACATCACTGTAGTCACAGTGGATACTGTTTTCCTGGTTCAACTCACTTCACCCTTGCATCTGTTCATGTCTCCTGTGCTTCTCCATGCTAGTAATAAACATCATTTCTCACAGAACAGAAACAATTCACTATGTTCAGGTTCCACAACTCATTTGGCTATTTCCCAAACAATGGGCATCTACTTTGTTTCCAGTTTTTTGCCAGCCTGAAATCTAAGGGGAAAAAAGGGTGGGGGTGGGAGAAATGCCTGACCAGTTTGTTTAAAGCCTCAAAAAGAAGCTTGTCAATGACAGTTAGTGCTAATTTATTCCACAGTGCCTAAAGATATAATTAACTTGATGTTCATTTTGAAATATAATAACCAGTTACACACCATAGAAACAGCAAGCAATTTGTGGAACATTAACATCAATGTTTTAAATCTTTTTTCTTTATTTTGGAAGGAAGGGAAAGAAACCTTGTGATTTCAACAGTATGGGCTAACTTCCAATATGGAAACTCCTTCCACCAAGGCTGGTCAAAAAGTCACTTTACAGTCTTTGTGGGTCTACGATTTAACCTCTCAGTGTCCTTGGTGAAACAGAAATACCCTTCGTGTCAGAGGCAGACCTAGAATTCATCTACACCACCATACTGTTTCTCAACGGAGGACAAGATGAATCATCTAATGATTGTCAATTATCTTATAATTATTAAGAATAACAAAATAAAGGATCAGCTTGAAGTGAAGCATTGCTTCTCAGACGAAAACCATCCCCTTCGTGTAATGTAACTTCAAAGGCTCCAGATAAATTTTTCTACATTCTCCTATTATTTGGCTGGGCTATTAATGCTTACAAAACTACATATGATCCTACAGTAGTAATGGGCTTATAGTAATTTGGTTAAGGGTCAGTTCCTCAGGAACACAATACATGTCAAAGGTCTTGGCAAGAACCTCTATTTCAAGAGTAGCTCTCTCCCAGCCCACCAGCCATCAAGGATAAAGGCAGGAAGGCACAAACCCTTCCACTACAGTAGAATTCCATGGACTCTCAGGCACTCTACTGACAAGACAGCCCATCAATCACTGAAATTTCAATTCAGATTAAAGTTTATTCTTCCTTAAGAATGTAAGTTGTTAAAGTGCAGCATCTCCACAGGCCAGATCTCCCTGGTCTCTGCCGCTCTTCAGATGGAAGTACACCTGTGCTGAAGTACATCATCATTCACCTCCTATGTTTCCCACTGCCTCAAAGGAAAAATGTAATTAAGACTCACTTTAATTAGGGATTAATGTGAATCGATGAGACCGTAAAGATAACTCAATCTGTTCTTGAGGAAAGGAGAAAGAAAAGAGTTTTCTGCACAGTTTAACAGGTAAGTAGTGTTATTGATTTTATTTCAGGAACAAATACAGCTTAGAAACGCTGTAGGGGTCTTTTCTAGGAACTGGTTAATCCCATTTTCCACTCCATGCTTCTAAAATCCCATCAGTGCTCCTCCCCGCCAACTTCTCAGACTTAACACACTCAGAGAAGGATCACAGGCCAGGGGGACTTTGAGAGATGAACAGTCACTGAGAACTCTATCCTGCTTTGGGTTGCTTTTTTTTTTCTTTCTGTGTTTGTTTTGTAGAGTTGCAAAAGGGATTTTCAAAACACAAGGGTCACCTATTTCCCTTTTCAGGTTTTAGTAAAACCAACAAGTGATTACATTAACTAAAGGAGATAGGCCTTGAGGGAAAGCAGTGCTGCCTTGAATGATTATAGCCTTGCTGGACTATCTTGAATTTTACTTGTATATTTTATTTGGACATTTGGACATTGTACGTATCATCTCCACCATCAGACACTGAGTTTCTTAAGAACAGGAACTAGCTTATACGTTCCTCCGTATCCCCAGCGCTTAGCACGGTTCTTGGCACACAGTAGGTTCTTTTTTTCCCCTTAACTTACTAAGTGACCTAGTTTTGACTCACGTTTCAAAGATTTATTAGCTAATCTCTCTAGGCCTCAGTTTCTCCATCTATAAAATGAGTATACTTCCCAGGATAAAGTTTTTTTTTTAATTAGGTTTTCTAAAGCACCTACTATGTGTCAGGCATCATACTAAGCACCTGGGACACAAAGAAAAGCAAAGGACAGTCCACGCTCTCAAGGAGCTCACAGTCAAATGATGGAGACAACATGAAAATCATCATATACAAATAAAATATATACAGGATAAGCTGGGATGGGGGCAGTAGTCTCAAAGGGGAGGCACTACATTTTGATAACTTTTTTTTTTGCTTTTTTTGGGAGGGCAATTGGGGTTAAATGACTTGCCCAAGGTCACACAGCTAGTTTTTGTGTTAAGTGTCTGAGGCCGGATTTGAACTCAAGTCCTCTTGACTCCCCGGCTGGTGCTCTATTTACTGTGCCACCTACCTGCCCCAGAGGCACTACATTTTAAAGAGGACTGGGAAAGGATTCTTGTGGATGATGGGATTTTAGAGGAGACTTGAAAGAAGCCAGGGAAGCTAGGAGGAAATGTGGAGAGAGAAGACTGCAGGCACCGGGGACAGCCAACGGGAGGAGGATGCAAAGCAATCTGGAAACCTTAAACCACTATTAAATGTTACACATTCGTGTCTTTGTTCTGACAAAACTTTGAGGGATATATGTGGGGGTGATACATACACACATATAATGAGAACAACAGATTGGTTTTTACCTTTTTGTCTAGTCCCACAATTTTGTCTGCGTAGGGAGAGCCTACGGAGTTAATTCCCTGGTCCAATCCAAATTGGTACTTTCTTGACAACTTACAGAATTAGCTGTCTTGGGAAATGAAGGGTTAAGTGATATAACTACAATCACACGGGCCCTTAGTATCAGAAAATAGAGCTTCCTTCATTACCCTCACACAATCTCTAGAAAGAAAATACTTTTGGAGAGAAACCTGCGTCCATAATATGAACAGTAATACATGACTGTCTACTATTCAAGAAAAGATGGTTAAGAAATCACTCCCCTTTTATTTTGGGGGGGCGGGGTATCTTTTTTTTTTCAAAGAAATGGTCCTTGCTTAAAGAAAGCACCTTGAAAAATATAGGTAGATAAGTCAGTGCACCGAACTACCAGGAATGAACAGAATGTGTTAGTTATCCCATCAAAACGGGAGGCTGTAAAACAATGATATTCTGTGCATCTGGCCTAGCAGACTAATGAAGGCACTTGCTTCAAGCAGAGGAAATTAAAAACAAAGACCGCTGAGGTCAATATTACAGCAGGGCTTTTTTTTTAAACACCCACGACTCAGGAAATTCAAAGTTTGGATTTCCACAGAAACCAACCCTGCCCCCAATTCTATGCAAACACACTCCAGGGAAAAAGTCAAAGTGAAAACAAAATTGCAGTCACTGAATTTCACATACAAAACTCAAGTCTAAAGCTACTGGCTGCTTTATCCCCTCACTGAAAAGACACTCGTTTAATTACCTTTTTTGCCAGACACATAATTTGGGGCTACCAGCCTCCCACACACACACGGGACCCTTAACAAAGATGGGGGAGGCCAAAGGGGAAGGGCGAGAATCCTATTGAGTCTTAAGCTTGCTGTTAAAGACTATATATATATATGCCTGGGACATTACTTTTGAATTAACGTGCTCTCTTTACAAATGGCTTACCTGAAATAAGGCCTATAAGAACACATCCAGTTTCCTTGATGGAGGAGCACAGAATTAGGAGTGGCCACATCTGCAGCAATTTTCAGATAAATTTTAGACCCTGTCTTTTAATATTATGAGCTAAACAAATTTCTCCATTCCCCTCAAGGGGGTCACAACCATGCACCAAAGGAGGAATCAGACGGTTGGTTTGGTGACAAAGGCGCCTAGAGACGAAAACAAGTGATTTCCATGCTAAATATGCGTGTGATGAATGGACATTACAGACTTCGTTGTTGCCGAGTTATTTTTCAGTCGTGTCCAACTTTTCATGACCCCATTTGGGGTTTTCTTGGCAAAGATAATGGAGTGGTTGCCATTTCCTTCTCCAGCTCATTTTACAGATGAGGAAACTGAGGCAAACACAGGTAAATGACTTGCCCAGGGTCACACAGCTAGTAAGTGTCTGAGGCCAAATTTGAACTCAGGTCCTCCTGACTCCAGGTCCAGTGCTCTATCTAGCTGCCCCATTACAAATTGAGCGGGGTGTGTGTGTGTGTGGGTGTATGAGTACACCCTCCCCCAAAACGCACATTCTCACAACTCTCTGGATAAAAGTCTACAAGAAGAGGTAAAAGGTAAGGAAAGAAGGAACAGTGAGCATAAGCGACCGTAAGAGACAGTACCAGGCTAACTCTTCACATAAACATGAGATCACAGATCTACAGACAGAAAGCACCTTAGGGACCATCCAGGTTTAACCCGTCCAATCCCAACCCCACCCCCATTTTGCAGATGAGACGATAGAGGTTCAGAGAGGAGAGACTTGCCCAAAGTAGTCAAAGTAGCAGACAGGCCCAGAATCCACGTCCCCCAATTCCAGGGCCATTGCACATTATTTTGTGGCATATTTCCCACCGACTATTGTTCTGAGCAAGAGAGTAAAAATGCATGAGGACTGTACGGTGGGATGTGAGTTCAAATTCGGCCTTTCCTCCTTTGTAAAATGAAAAGGACCGGCTCTATGGTCTCTGAGGCCTCTTGTAGCTCATCCTGTAGAGATCTCTCTTCTCCAAACCCCGCCCAAGCCCCCTCTGGGCTAGCACCCCACCAGAAAGGGCAGCACTCCACAGGCCTTTCAGCTTCACTGCCGTCAGAGCCAACAAACGCCGGGTTCAGCAGTGAGAGAGCCCCTGAGTACTCATCTTCTCTGAACAGGATACGAGTCTGGGAGAAAATCCCCAGCAATGTTGAAAGCCCAGTGGGAAGCGGTCTGGGATGTCAGAGGAAAGGATCTCTCGGTGAGAACAAAGCTGACATTCCAGAGTGAAATCTTGCCATTACATCATTCATTCTGATGAGCAGCAATAACCATATGGACCAAATGACGGGAGGCAGCTCGGCTGGGAAAGATGAAGGCACCGGTAGAGATGCAGAGAGAGGGAAGTCCTCCATGGCCATGGCCATGGCGCCATCATGGCAGAAGCCATCTTGTGGAAAGGTCAGACCAACCCTAGCGTTCTAAGTGATTTTCTGTCCTGACTTGGCAAAAGTGAATGCCTCTGCTTTGCTGACCCTCCAGATTCTCAGAGAAAACATTTCTGGTTTCCACTCATCCTTCCTCACTTCAGGGTGGGTCTGTTTCCATCTCACTCAATTCTTGGGCTCTGGTGTGAGTTCCAGGTACTGAGAGAAGAGGTCACTATGAGGTCACTCCCCTCACCAAGTTGGGAGGAAGAAAGGGAAGGAGAGAAAGGAGTTGTCACCAGTCGAGACTACAGGACCCAGAGGAAAAAAACAACTATTCCTAAATCCAACTTAACCCCTAGCCTGGGAAGTCCAAAATTTCAAAGTTCAGCAACTCAACCATGGCCACCCAAATAACAAGGACCAGAGAGGGCATGAGCCCTGGGGTCCCACATTATGTTCATCTCCACATCTCTGCTGTTGCTTCTTCTCAATTGAAGGAAGCATTTCTTCATTCCCTGTAACTTTTTCCACCACTCAAATGAGTTCTATCTGCTGCTTGCCAGTTGGGAGGGATGACTGCACTGTTTCATCCCAAGGCTGAGACAGGTCATTTCCCATTTCCCCCCACTAGGTCAGGCAAGGCTGAAATCTTCTATCCAGCCCTCAGTTTTTCCATCTCTAAAATGTGTATTAACATACCTGAGGATTTCCACTGGCAGCTCAGTAGAGAATGGAGGCAAATTTTACATGGTGCTCTGAGCTCCCAGGGTATTAAGTCATCATTTATTAATCTAACTATTCCCTACAGTGCCTTATACCCAGAAAGCCGTCCATAAATATTTGGTGAATTGGACTGCTGGACTAACAAGGAATGTGATTAGGCCTCAGGCTGTGGTTCTTTCTCAAAGATAATTATCTCCTAGGGAAGCAATGAATAAATTATTTTAAGCAGTTCCACCAAGCTGAAAAGGATTCCAGTGTGGGCCCAGCTGAGGACCAGACTAGCTAAGTTGGGAGGTCATTCCAGGAATAACCTCAAGGGTGATCAACCTTTTGGTCACTGGCGCTCCAGAGGTCTTGGACTTATTATATACAATAGACTCATGTACTTTTAAAAAAAAATTTTTTTTAATTCTATGTATTTTACTTTAAGAACTGAAAAACAGCATTTTGAGGAGCTCATAGATTTCAGACCGACAAAGAGGTCCAGAATACAAAATGGTTAAGGCTCTCTGAACAGTTCTTTCTGGGGGCTGAGCTCAGCCCCCTCATTACCCTGAGAGCATGTCTGAAACAGAAAAGGAAGTCAAAGATCTTCAATATTGTTCTCTTCTCACCTCTCCCCAACCATTTCAAAAGAGTAATTTATCAAATAAGACATAAGATCCACACCCAAAACGGAGCTGAGGCTGCCAACATTCACCTGCCTTTTCCAAGCCAAATTCAAAGTGAACGCAGTTCAAGTCTGAGTTTTCTTTTCTTTTCTTTTTTTTTTCCCTAACTTTACATATTTTAACACTGCCTAATGGAAGAGCAGGAAAATAGCCAACCTGTCCCACGCTGCCCTGGGCTGGGGGGAGAGTCATAGAAGAAATTTATTTTTAGTCAGCCAGAAGAGGCCATTTCAAAGCCCTACGAGCTCCACTGCGGATTGCCTCCAGGCCCAAGCGACAGAGAACCGTCACCTTTCCCTCTCCAGGGAAAAATGTGACGTGAAGGAGACCAGGAGAATGGGGTCAGAGGGGAGGAAGGACAGAAAGAGAAACAGCAGGGCCAAGATGATGTTCAGCCATCACATTAATCAATCAATGGATACCTAAATGAGGTAAGGAGGCCCCTGGGGGTCTCTCCTCTCCTTTCCAAGCCCCCCACCCCAACCCTCAGTCTGCTAGGAAGCATCAGACAGAGCGAGCACAGAAACCCACTGAAGGAGGCCCCTTAGAAAGCCACGTGCATCACTGGCCAGGAGGATAGAGTGAGGTTACCCCCAAGAACTGACGACTGGTTTTCCTTTAAGAATTAAATGGTCCAAAGCTGGTGGCTGGGTTCTTCCTTCCCCATCTCCCCTGGGTATTGTTGGAATTCAATTTAACTCACAAAAGGTATTTATTTAGTTATCTAGGCAGCCCCTCTTCTGTTGCAGACCCTTGGCTAGGAGCCAGAGGAACAATGACAAGAAGGATGCATAGATCTTGCCCACAAGAAGCCTACACTCTACTAGAAATAACTCAAAAGTTAGAAGAAACCTGTCCCAGCTCTTTTAATTCACTGAGAGCTTGGCTCTTTGTCAGAGCCTAAAACCATCTTTCTCCTGATCCTAGGGTCATGAGAAGATGATCACAGACTGAACGAAAGCCATCAGGAATCTGTGAGAAGTCACCATCCAGCCAGGTTGAGTTAAGTCCCCTCCCAGAGAAGGGAAGCAACTGATAGAATCCTGGATTTGGAGCCCAAAAGGTCCTCAGAGCCCACCTGGTCCAACCCATACACTCTACTGAAGAGAGTACTGAAATCCAAGAAGTTCTGACTCGCCCCAGACTGCCCAACTAGTAAGCAGCAGAGTCGGGATTCAAAGGCAGGTCTTTATGTCAGCAATCTCTCCACCAGACTAGGCTGTGGACACAAGCTTTACAAAGACCTGTTTAGGCATTAGCTAGCTAAGCAACCACCCCGTGAGGCAAGTCTGCTATTATTCCCATTTCACAGATGAGGAAACTGAGCCTAAGTGATCTGCCCAAGGTCTCCCCAAGTAGCCACAACCATCCAAGGTAAGGTTTAAACCTGCCATCTTCCTCACCCCAAGTCCAGTGCCCTATCTACAATGCTACCAATATAGGAGCCCATCTCGGACCCTGGAGAGGATGGAGGAGGTGGAAACCAGCTCCCTACTAACCAAAGCTACTGACCTTAAAAAGGGTTAAGCTGAGCAAGGCTGAGTTGGCAAGAACACAGCACCTTCTGAACACAGGGCCCGCTGCCAGCCCAAATCTGAAAGCTGCAAGCTACACCAACAATCTTATTAATAGGCTGCTCCTGCCAAGTCCCTCCACACTGTCCGCTGAGCCTGGATTTCACAGAAAGATACACACAGGTGAACAAACGGGTTATAAAGCTTACCACATTATCTAAAGAAAAAAAGAAAGATGGAAAGGAAGCAAGGGGATGGCAAGCCAGAATTCACTCCTCCTGTTGGCCATCAAACATCGGTCTAAGAGGCTCTTGGACTCAGGACTGGCTTGTATGAATAAATCTCTGGGAGGGACTTTTTCAAACAAGCCACCATGTTCATGGGAATGGGGAGGAACCAGCCCCTGGGAGAGCTCAAGGTTAGCGTCTGGCACTTAGCCTTGGAAAAAGGTCCTTATTTAAGGCTTCAATCAACCAGGATCCTCAATATGGGGAAAGGGAAGAGGGACAACACGGTTTGCTGTCTTTTTTTTAAAAGGGATGTCATTTTTTCATATTGTATTCTATTTGCAGAGCATTTTTTTTTTTTTACCTCCTGAAGGCAGGTGAGTGAACAAGCTGAATTACATAAAGAACCAGTAACTCTGGATACATCTCAAGAGTCTCTCACCCTGCTGGGCTCGGTTTCCCCTCTATAAATTTAAGCATCTCTAGCCAGTTCATCCACTTTACCGGCCTTCTGAGGAGCCCAGGACAAGCTCTCTACAGCACAAAAATAAAACCCTTCTGCCGCCTGCTGGAACCTAGCTACTATTCCCGAACTGCCTGCCTTCCTCAACCAAAGAGAAGGCTTGGCAGGCCCCTGGGAGACCCCCACTCAGCGTGCCACACCGCAGAGCCAACAACAGCATTTGAAAGGAATGAAGGGATTTTGCCTGCCTGTCCCAATGGAGATAGTATAGACTATATTTTTAGAGCACTGCCAGAAGGCTCGAGTCCTCCAAATCCCCCAAATTAATTTGTATGCACTTTTACATCTGACATGTTGTTTCTCCTGTAAGATACCTGAAAGACGAGGACTAAGTTCAGTGGTATCTCTATGCCCACAACCTACAGAGCTGATCCTATCACTGACTAAACATTTATTAAGTGAGTGCCTACTATGGCCGGCACTACTATGTGCTGAGTACTCAAGATACAAAAACAAAAATGAAACTTGCTTTTCTGTCAAGAAGCTTACATGTTATTGAATGAACAATCTGGGGAGACTCTGGAGAGGCCCCCTCTGAAAGAGGCTTCCAAATAAAATTAAACTGCGAATGAAAATTCTAATTTTAATCCTTACTTTTAATCGACAATAATAATCCTTAATAAAAATCCTAAATTTTAATCTTTAACATAGCTTAAATGCCCCAGTCCATTGAGTTGGGCTTCTAGGCTCACTCATGCCTGATGGCAATCACAGACATCTATTATTTCCTAATAATTTTAAACATTTATTAAGTACCTACTGTGTGCCAGAAACTAAGTTTAGGGAAGAAAAAGCAGTAGGCTAGAACCATCTGGGGGTCTGGGTTCTAATTCTAACACTACCATTCTTTAACTCTGAGG
Organism: Pseudochirops cupreus; assembly: GCA_028627135.1. Taxonomy (NCBI): domain Eukaryota; kingdom Metazoa; phylum Chordata; class Mammalia; order Diprotodontia; family Pseudocheiridae; genus Pseudochirops; species Pseudochirops cupreus. The sequence goes on along the minus strand of CM053583.1, from coordinate 398,942,316 downwards.
ACCTTGCCTATCCCATTGGCAAAGTGGAACAGAAGGTCCATCCAGCTTATGAGGACCCAGCATGGTGGGATGAGGCCATGGAAGTCAGAAGACATGGTAGGGAGCTCCTGGCTCTGTCTGTCCCTCCCCCTGAAGTGAGATGAGATCACTTCATCTCTCCAGTTTGTAGACAATGGGCTGTTGGGTAGATGTGATGGAGTCCTCTTCCAGCTAGAGATCTGTTATCCTGAGACTTGAGAGCTCCCAAGGGACATTCTGACCCCATGGCTCTCCAGAAAGTCCTCTGCAGATCTCTTTGTGGGGGCTTATAAGAGGGCCCCCCACCAAAGATTCTCAAGCTAAAACATTTCCCAAGGTCACAGGGCTAGTAAGTGTTAAGTGTCCGAGGCCGGATTTGAAGTCAGGTCCTCCTGACTCCAGGGCCAGTGCTCCATTCACTGCACCACCTAGCCACCCCTTGCTAAAACATTTCAATACCTAACAAGACTGCTGGATTTGTACATTAGCAAAAACAGAAAAATCAAATTATTTCAGTTATGTAAAACAGTCAACGTCATATCAGTGTTCCCCTCCCCCAAATCCAAAGCCCCCAGGCCATCTTCACTTACAGATAGAGAGACAAGATTCGGGAAGAGGCAGCGCCCAGGGAAGGGACGATTGTCAGCTCGTTACTATTCAGGTGTCTGCAAAAAGAAAAAAAATTAGATATGCAACCTAAAATTACAAATACTCTCCAGAAAAAGCACTTCCAGCCCTCTGTGACCATCTGATAAATAAGCCAGCTAACCAAGTGGCACCAGCATCCAGGATTCGCTAAAATATCTCCAGTGATAAGGTTTTAAAGAAAAGATCCAGAACCTCCTCTCCGGACCCTGCAGGCCCTCTCAGGTCCCCCTGAGAAGAGCGGATTTTTCATTCTGGGAATTTGACTCACTGAAGGAATCATAAGCCGGGGCACCCAAAAAGGTCCCTGGCACCAGTTAACTAATTCAGAGAAAGGTAACAGCTCAACTTGGAATGGTCTATATTAGGAACAACATGGACAAAGTTTTACTCCTTTATCTCATTTTAATAAACGTGTCCAGTTTTTATAGACCTAAACTCTATTCCTTTACCTAATTTAGGTCATTTTAATAATTCTGATCATTTCAATTCTAATAAATGTGTCCAGTTTTTATAGATCTAGATTTTAATAATTGTGATAATTTTAATGTGTCCAGTTTTCATAGACCAAAATTTCATTCCTTTGCCTGCTTTAGAGAATTTTAACAAATAATTTAAATTTTAACAAATGTGTCCAGTTTCCACAGACTGAAAACTGCAGAGGATTTCAGACACCTCCTAATCTCATGTCTTCATTTTAGAGAAGGAAACAAAAGCTCCCACAGCTTAGTGACCTGCTCAAGCCTCTGCAGTAACAGTGCTGGGACTTGAACCCAAGTGTTCTGAGCCAGAGTTCTCTACTTCTGCCCAAAAACATAGGGAAGGAGCATTATGGGTGTCATAGAAAGAACCCAGGAATGGGCAAATTCAAGGGACCTAACACCAAAAATGACATTTTTAGCTACTACAAACTAGGCAAGCTGCCTGTATAGCAGCTGGGCTGGAGCAATCCTGCCATTTTGATCTCTCTCTCTCTCTCTCTCCCTCCTCTCTGTCTCTTGACTCTCTCTCTCTCTTTCTCTCTCTCTCTCTCTCTTTCTCTCTCTCTCATTATTCCTCCACCCTCCCCCAAGCCCATTAAGAAGAAGGTTTCTGCTGTTCCTATGAGATAGGTTTCAGCAATGCTTGATGTCTGAAGCATCTGGAAGAATGAAAACTAGGCCCGTTGAGGTGCTGAATTAGCCCATGAATTACTCTAACAGACTCTGGTCTAATTGCTCCCCAAATGAAGAAACCGTTTTCTCCCTCCTTCTTTTCCTCCATCCTGGAGTTCCACTCAAAAGGGTGGGCTCTTTTCTCCAAAATTTGGGTATTACCTGCTCCTTGCTAACAAGCTTTTGTCATTAAGTGCCTATTCATTTGCTGTAAAAATGGAATCCGCCCAATTCATTAGAGGAAAGTGGAGAACCAGGGGTCAGAGGCCAGGTCAGACATGCACTAGCCCCAGAGTTCTCAGGCTTTCAAAAAAGGCTGTGGGGGAGGGGGGGGTGAGTACAGAGGAGGGCAGGGACAACTAGATAGGCCAATGACACTTGTAACAAATGAGCTTTGGGAAGCAGGTGACCTGAGAGGGAGAGGAGAGGGAAAGGCAAACCATCCCACTGGTCCCAGAAACAGAGAACAGACCCCATAAGCCCCCAGCTGACTGCTCCTGGACCCAGGACCCAGGGTCTCCCTGCTCAGCTGAGCTAACAGGGAATGAATCCCAGGCAGACCCAGAGGCCAAGGAAGGAGGCAAGGAGAAGGGTGGCCCTAGGACCCTCCCCAGGCTGCTCCCCTAACAGATGCAAGGTGAAGTCAGGGTAGTGGGCTAATACTGGACCTGCATTTCAAGCCCAGAGCAAATAAGAATGTGAAATGAACAAATGTAAGCTCCCAAACCCTAGTGGAGAGCTCTATTCAGCGGTAACTCAAGTCTGCTCTAAGAGGACGCCACCCAGTTTTATACAAAAATCACTGCCCTCCCCCCAATGCACACACTGCCATGTTCCCAATCCCCACTACCAAGGTGAGGGAAGACAAGTGTACAGGTGGAAATAAGGTTCCAAGGACACAACTTTCCTCTGAAATCTCATTCCCTGGTTACAACAGAGGAAAGAGAGGAAGAGCTGGCTAATTAGAGAGATTAGCTACAAAAGAAGTCTGTCCAGTATGCTGCTGGGCCTGCCTGGCGATCTTCTACCAAGCCACTTCAGTAAAAAGAAGCCCAGCACCCTGGGATGGCAGGGACGGGGCTGTGGCAGCAGGTGAAAGACATACAGCCCAGGTGCCAGGCTGAAACGGAGACCTGGGCGCAAAAGACCACTTGTGAGGCCTCCATGGGAAAGGCCCTTGGGAAGTGCTCAGAGATCCCATTAAGCAGGAGAACCAGAAAAGCAGAGCAGTTTGTGTTGGGAAGGCCCATGAAGAACTGACAAAGCCCTTCCTATATCTTACTGGAGACACTGCAGCCTGTCAAGGAAATACAGATTGTATTCCCATTTTCTGGTGCTAAAACTGAGGTTCAGAAAAGGTTAGATGATAGATGAGGCATATGAAAGAGGGAAGGAGGGAAAGGAAAGGAGGGAGAGGGGAGGAGAGAGAGGAAGGAAGGGAGGGAGGGGGAAGGAGGGAGGAAAGGGAGGAAGGGAGGAAGGGAGGAAGGAGGGAAGAAAGGGAGGGAGGGAGGAAGGGAGGAAGGAAGGAAGGGGGGGAGGAAAGGAGGGAAGGAAGATAAGAAGGAAGGAACGAATGAAGGAAGGAAAGAAGGAAGGGAGGGAAGGAGGGAGGGAGAAAGAGAGACAGAGAAAGGAAGATAAAGGGAGAAAGGGGGGAAAGAGGGGAGAAAGACAAAAAGAAAGAGGGAAGGGGGGATTGATATAACCTGATAATTTGTTTTCCTTGATTACATATTATTTGTTTAAAGTATTTTGTTTTTCTTTATTTTTCATCACTGGAGGAGAAAGAAAAGATTTTTATTCATTGGAAAAAATGAAATTTAATTTTAAAAAATAAAACAGAAAAGTCAGATGATTCGTCCAGGGTCTCGCGGAATTCTGTCGAGGTGGGGGAAGTGTTCATCACCTGAGGTGTTATAACAAAACTCCCCTTCTTGTTTTCACCCGAGACCGTTCAAATTATCTCACTAACATAAGTGCCTGAGCCCATCTGGACTCGATGCTGTCTTTCCTGGATCTTGCCAGCAAGGGCTGTGAACAGGCATCACACCACAAGCAGCCTCCACAAGGTAAAGGGTCTTGGCAATGGGCTGTGGGCTGACTGTGGCCTCCAAGATTAGCTTTTTGAGAGAAATGAACACAGAGTACTGCTTTCTTGTCATTTGCTTCTTTGTGATAAAGGGAAAGGGCAATAAATTGGGCTGAACAAATGAGGTTTTGCTTGTAAAACATGCAAAATGTTCAAAGTCTCTCGCTGCCAAGCTCTCTCTTCAAACACCACTCCAGAGTCACAATGCACAAAGGAAAATGTTAGTCCCAGGAACAGCTTTTTTTGCATGTATTTTATATTAAAAGGAAGATACTCTCTATTTCATCGTCCTAAAAACTAGGTCATCAGGCCCCCAGAGCACATCCAAAAGATGATGTATGACTCGTAACCCTGGTCTGTCCATCATGCTTCCTGCCAGAGCCGGGAATCCCACCTAGTCTTACAGGAATAATGACTCCCATCTTGAAAATGATCCCTCACTCACTGTCTTCCAGCCTAGATTCCTAAAAATAGCAGGGAAAGAGGTGGGTGGGCCCTGGGCTGGGTCACATGGAATGTCCCCAGCCCTGACCACCTGTGGGGGGTGGGATCTTTTTAATCTTTGTAGTTACAAGAGGGGAAGGGGAGAGAACTAGAAGGGGGACCAGGCCTTTTTTTTAAAAAAAAAAAAGTTTGCTTTTAAAGAAATGACTTTTCCTCTCTCTGCCTCCATACTAAAATAAAGACACACAGCCATGACAGCCCCTACAACTACATTTAGATACATGATTCTTAAGAAAACATAAGACATTTCCTTAAGTACATGCAGACCATGGAATACTGTTGAAAAATTAATACAGTATCTTCCCTTTAGAAAAGATTCAAAATGAAATTATGTATTAAAAATACAACATGAGGAAGCTCCCCTGTTTTGCTCTATATTCCCTCCCATCCCTAACTCCCCATTGTCTTCTCCCCCCAGTTTCGGTCTTTCCTCAGCAATATTCTCAAGGCAGTATGGGCCAGAGGACAGTCAGGGACATCTGGGGTCAAGACCTGTCTTGGACAAATAAATACAAGGCAGGTGAAATAGGCCCAGACAATTCTATAAAGTTAATGCCGGGTATGGATTTGCATTGGCGTAGGGCGTCTAATTCCCCAACTGGATCACAGATTTAGAGGTCCATCTAATCCAATCTCCTCATTTTACAGGTGAGGAACCTCAGGCCCAAAGAAAGTGACTTGCCAGAGATTAGCAGTTGTAAGAAACAGAGCCTGGATCTGAGTTAGGATTTGAATCTGGGGGATCGAATTCCACATCAAAACTGTCTTTCCAGTCCTTCCTAGACAAGATCCTAGCTCTGGCTCCTCCCTCCCTCCACAAAAAAAATACATATCCAAACTGCCTAGACCCTGCCTACGCAACCCCCAAAAGCATTTCAAAAAAAAAAAAGATAAAGCAATCCATCATTGCTAAGTATGAGACAAACAGTGTGAAGTGGTGGGGGCACAGAGATCAAAGCAATTCCTGACCTCAAAAAAGTTTCATCCTACAAGTAAACAGAGAAATAAACACAAAGCGTTTGGGGGAGGGGACACTGTTAATGACAAGAGAAGAGAGAGAAGCCTTGGTATAGGAGAAGGCAGCATTTTGTAGGGTCCTTCAATGCCTTTCAAGCTTCAGTCTTTGAGAAGCCCACCAGATGGTTAGCACAGGAAGCTTCTCTCAGATTGAATAACTTCAATGATAGGTCCTCCAGCCCAAGAAGAGCAAAACTAATGATGGCTAGCCCTTCTACAGTGCTTTAAGGTTGGCCAAGATCTCCATGGTGGCTCATGAAAGTCTCCTGACCACCCTGAAAGGTAGGTGCTATTATTACATCCATTTTACAGATTAAGAAACTGAAGCAGATAGTGGTTAGGTGACTTGCCTAGGGTTACACAGCTAGCAATTACTATGGCTGTATTTGAACTGGGTCCAAGTCCAGGGTACCACACCTAGGGATCTGGATCATTTTGTGGGCCAAGATTTTTTTGCGGGGGATGGGGGATGCTCTTGCTATGTAGCATCTCCTACTCAAGGCATACAAAAAGCCTTGTGGCCAGCGGCCCTCAAAGAGGGGTCCCCACAGGCCATGTATTCATTCAAGTGCCCAGATCCATCTAAGTTCCCTTCTTTCCATCCTTACTCCAGAGCTTCCAGCATTCTCCAGCTCCTCCCCAGCAGCCTTGTCCATCCCTCCCACTCCAACACCAGCAAGCTGCCATCTTCCCTCATTAGAGCATAAGCCCCTTGAGGGTACAGACTGCCTAGTTGGCCTGTACTGTATTCCCAGAACTCAGCACAGTGCCCGGCACCCTAAATACACCTTCTCTATCTAGACAAGGGCTGTATAATCTAAATGCCCAGATCCAGGGCATATTTATGGCCTGCTCATTTTATAAGGAAACATCTTAGGTCACTCAGTGCCCCTGTGAAAGCACACGCCACCCACATCACACATCCAAAAAGGTATGCAGGAGTAACATGAGCCAAATGCAGGAAAAAAGGCCTATATAAATAACTCTCATATTAATAGATTAGCCCTTCCTGGCCCCTGGGCCCTAATAATGGCCACGCCTTCTTAATGGGAGTTACTGGGAGACTTGGGGGGAAGGGCAAAGGGAGGGAGGAGTTATTTTTAAATGAACTGTGGCTTGGCTGGGCATCTGAGACTCTTCCAAACCCTTCCAAAGGCTGACCAGGACGAAAGCAATGACAGCCTGAAATGAGGCATCATTCAATCTGCTTCCAGCCAGGCCCTGATGGGCCGTGGCTTCAAGTACTTCTCAAGGCAAACCATCACTAGGCTGCCTGGTTCAGCCTGCCGTTCCCCACCCCCACCCCTCACTGGTTCCAACATCTGATGGTTTTATAGAGCACTGCCAGCTCTCAAGAAACATTAAAACCCACTTCATTTGGAAGTAGGTATGTGTCAGCTCCCACTCATTCTCTCCATTCGATCCCTCTTTTCTCTTCATCATTCCATCCGGTTCCCTCTGGGAAAACACCAAGTCTTTACCACTACAGAGTCCTACTTGGTTTGCAGAATATCACATTCTCCCACCTTGCCCCTCCAACACAAAACAGCAAGTATTCCAGAAGTCCATCAGGTCCCTGTGGGGTTGCTCTGAGGGTTTTTTTCTACACCTGGGACCTCTCTTTTTGATTCCTTTGGGGGTATTTCCCTAGTGATGATTCACCTACCAGTGGCTCAAAGCATATAGATGAGTGCAATAGAATTTCTTGTGTAAGGTCAAATCAAAACACTAAGATATCATCCCTTGTCCACAAGGAGCTTACGCTCTTAACTGGGAAGAGAAGATGCAGAAGGGCAAAGAGAAATGAGCCAGGTCATAAGCCAGGGGGTTAGTCAAGATAGATACCCTGGGTTTGAATTGGTCTTAAAGATTCATTCATTCCACAGATGTCTTTTTCTTTTTTTAAAGAAAACATTATGACAAAAACAAAACACTGCCCATCCTCAAGCAACTGAAATTCTAAGTGGGGAAAAATACATACAGCTCAAATGGAAAGGTGGTAGTCACTAAAGCATAGAGAAGGAGCCCTGAAGGCTGCCTATTGACTTAGAAAACCACAAACTAACATTATCTATGTTTTATTGTATTTTTACTTATTTTGATAAATGTTTCCCAATTAGTTCTAACCTAGCTCAGGGCCACTCAGGAGGGTTGGGGCTGCATGTCTGACACCTCTGCACTAAGGAGCTCTCTAAAAGTTGCAGAAAAGATATTAATCTGAACTGGGTTTTGGCCTTTTCTCACCTGGGAGTTCAATATACCAGTGAAATCATGAGTCCATTTCCCTCCCCTATCTAGAGAACAGAGCGAGGGCATCATCCCCAAGTTTTAGTCTGCCACTCCCACCTTAGAAAAGCTTGATAACAGTCATTAAGCCTTCAAAATAAGAGACTCCACAAATTTAGCATCCCAACTGGTGGAAATCTGAGCCCATTCCATCTTAAAAATGCCCCATCCCATCCCCCCCAAAAATATTCTGAAATTACATAAGCCACACCAAGAAAAGTATTCCAGAAACTCACAACTTTAGAAGTGAGCAAAAGATTTTTTTTTAAACCATTGTCAACAGGTTTCTTTATAAAGCATAAATAAGGAGCTTAAAATTGCTGGTAATCCCAATATCCACCCTGATGGAGGAAGCCACTGAAACACAGTTTCACGTTCAAGGCTGGCTTGTTTTGAGGTGGAGGAGGGCTAGCTAAGCCCCCCTGGTGCATTACACTACACTTTTGTTTCCTGGGAGATAAGAGGTGGGCCGGTATCAAATACCACCAGGGAGTATCCCCTTCTCCCTCCACGTGAGCCATTTCCTTTCAGCAGGGAAACTTACATGGCCAGGTGTGTTAACTGAATTATTCCCACAGAGCTTTGCATGGAGCTGAGGGGAGGGGGAAGAGGAAAGCAGAACCTGTCTCTCCCTATCACTGGTTGCCAGGGAGGCTTATAACAAATTTAACTGTAATGCTATGATGCCGTGGTCCTTGACTGGGTGCCTCTAGATGGCAAAAGAAGAGGGAAGAAACGAACGTTTTTCATTAGAGGCACCAAAAACCACACCCATGGGATGGTTAATGGTCCAAGGTAGCAACAGAGGGCATCATGGGTCACCCAACAGGCTGAGAGCTCTTAACCTGGGGGCCATGAACTTGTTTTGACAACTTCGTGGCAAATATAATTTGTTTCCCTTTTTAATTTCATGCGTTTTTATTTTGTCCACTTAAAAATACTGTTTTGAAAAGGGATTCAGAGGCTCCACTCATGTACCAAGGGGTACAGGACAGAAAAAAGCTGTAGGGTACCACTTCAACAACCCCGAGGCAGACTCACACTTCCTGTAGCTTCACCAAGTGGTCAAAAGCAGCAGGACTGATCTCTGTCAGCTTGTTGTTGCTCAGGTTTCTAGAAAGAGAATGAAAAAAAAAGGCATTAGAATTCATTGCAACAGACTTCCCATGGACAGATCTTAGACCTGGATTTAAGTATGATTTGGGTTCAAGTTCTACCTTAGACACTTCTGAGCTGAATGAACCAGAGGGCTAAAATTTCCTCATCTGGAAAATGGGGAAAAGCAGAACTAGATACACCTCACCAGGCTGTGAGTGGTGTTAAGCCCCAAACAGAATAGTGTGGGGAATGGGATAATATGGGCAAAGTGCTCTTCAAAACTTACAAAGTGCTATCCGATGCAAATTATTATTATTATACTATTATTCCTAACAGTATCCCCACTCCCACCGCTCCCTGCTTAGAACCAGAATGTGTCCTTAGACTTTAACGGATTATACCAGGACAAGCTTATATTTTTTGCTCTAAACCTAATTCAAATCCTTATAAAAACAAAAAAAGCAAAGAAAATGGTTCCCTTTTAGTTAACACTAACAAGTCATTGAGACATTTTTTTTAATGTGAAGATGTGCTGAGATACCAGCTTTCTACTGGCCCTTATGATGTCATCACTCAGCCTGGTCCTTGACTGGCTAACCTCAGGCCCCTCAGCTCCTTCATCCTCTCCGATAAGCCCAACCTATCTCAAGCACTTTTTCATCACTTACCTTCCTTAAAACAAATTCCTTCAGCATGGTACTAGCTATGCCCTTGACTCTACATCTGAAAGCATTTTTACTAGATCCTTGGTTTTATCATTAAGTCTAAGGACTAATTAATGCAAAGCCTTCAATTTGAAAGCATCATAGTAAGTGACACCCATGGTCTAGGGAAAGGGACAGTCAGGAGAATGAGAAGAATGGTTTAGGGACTTGTCAAGTGAAGATGACCAGATGGATAAAACTTCAGACCACAGGAAGCTGGCTGTCTTACAGAATGACTAGCACGTAGGATAGAATCTTAGACCCTGACACCCCTACTAATAAAGACTGAAGGGGGTGGGGGAATTCATCAATAAGCCAGTAGATCAGAGTCCTGGATTAGGAGTCAGAATTGGGTTTAGTGTGTGACCCTTGGCCTTGGGTTCTTCATCAGTAAAATGAAGGGATTAGCTTGGATTGACTCCCAAGATCCCTTCTACCACTAAAGTTATGATACTATTAATTTCTTGATTATTTGGGGTCAAGACAGAAAAACAATGGATGAATGCTGCTTTCCTTAAAAACATCTTACAGCAAGTCTCAACAGGCTGTGATTTATCTAGTGTCTAAATTACTACAACTTCTACAACCAGAAAGTCAGAAGTAGGATTTGTACCCAGGGTTTTCCTGACTCCCAAGGGAACCCAGGGCTCAGCAATTCCCCTCCCCGCCCCAGCATGGCTCTGGGTCAATGGATTTGGCCATATGGGGGGGAGGGAACACCAGCTACACAAAGTCTCCCCACCACTCTGCCTTTATAACCAATAATTAATGAAAGGGTTAACAAGATGACAGAATATGTATACAAAAGACTTTGTAACCTTGAATTCAATCCAATTAATATTTATAAAGTGCCTACTATGTGTCAGGCATTGTACTAAGTGCTAGAAAGAACTATAGTTCAGGTCATTAGTTTAATTACCCACATCACTGGAAATGCCTAGAGTCTGTGTGATTCCAATGACACTAGCAATGAGAAAGCTTGATGGGAAGGCACTTTCCCAAGGTCACACAGGAAGCTGCAGACCTCAGGATCTGAACTCAGATCCTCTCTGTAACTTCCAAATCCAGGGTCCATTCCACCACAGCACATTTACCAAATGGACATTCCACCCTGCTCCCCCAACAGCAACCCAATCCTTCCTCAATGCTCATCCCACCACACAGAAATGGGTGGCACGACTTCCTGCCACCCTCATCTTCAAATTCAAGCCCTTATTTTCCAAGATCACCACCAAAGGTTGAGTCTGACGTCTCCTCCAACCTCACCCTCTTTTTCCTACTACTACTGCTTCTCCTTTTGAAAACTTCTTCAATTTCTCCTAATGCACCAAATCTACTCACCTGGCCATCCTAAGTACCACTGCAAAGGGCAAGATTTCCATGTTCTCCAAGACTCTTTGTCCTTAGCTGATTGTGCCCTTCCACACAATCATCTCCCCTTAAAGAGTGTGGCCCACCTCACTGAGGGCCCTCCTTCTTTTAACTGCACTCCAGGGACTTCGGAAATCAATACTGGCCTCCAGCAGCTATCTGTTCCACCACAACTCAAAGACATTCATCTAAATAAAAGTCACCCTGCATTTTCAGCCAGCAGTACATTTAAAAGCCAAGTCCATGTTCACAGCACAGCTAGAATTATAGCACAATTTGTCTGGAGATTATATTACTATAAAGATAGAAGCTGCTTACTGCTTTTGTTGGGGGCGAGGTGGAAGAAGGAAGCAGACGGGGGAGCTGGCTTTTTGTTTTTTTGTTTTTAATCACATAGTAAAAGTCAGGTTTGAGCTTGCCTAAAGCTCAGGGCTCTTATTAAAGGGTCCCAGAACTCAACAGAGGTTGTGTTTATAAAAGAAAATCCCAAAGCACTATGAGTCAATCCAAACCAAACAACGGGGAAGGCAAATGCATCAAAAGACAGTGGTTTTTACCAGTCTCAGAAAAGCTGATCCACAGAACAGAAAGCAGGTTACTTCTTTGCTTGGGTCTATGCTATCACAAAACTGGGTGATCTTGTAAGACTGTCAAGGATGAGAGAAAGGTGCTTTAGGAATGGGAAAGGGTAAATGGACAGATTTTTTTAAAGTATGAGAATATGAAAACTGGATCCAGAAACTTTACTATAATTCCTGGTCAAATTCTAAGATCTGTCATTAAATGGAAGAGCTGTTGACAAATAGAAAGATAGGAAGTAATTTTAAAAAAAACAACATGGCCTCATCAAGAACAGGTCATGCCATACTGACTTCACTTCACTTTGTAGCAGGGTACCAGACTAGTTAACCAGGAGATAAGGTAAACATAGTTCACCAGCAAAGTATCTGGCACACTTACTGAGGGAGATGGACTGGAGAAATTGGCCACAGAACAGTCCAGCTATGTGAATTCAGAACTGGCAAAACGAACAGCCTCCCCAAAATGCATTTAGGAGCAACAGTAGTCAAGATGACTAATGAAATCTCAGGAAAAGGAAGTCATAGTCTGGCCGTCGTCTATCCTGCCCAGATCGCCTTTGTGATATTTTATTCTTCTTGAGTATTCACATTTTAGAGAGGACAAGGACAAACTGGACGCAATCCAAGAAGGGTAACCAGAATGTTACCAGCATCTGAAATAACAATCAGATGAGGGAATTAAAGGTGTTTTGCCTGGAGTAAGGAAGACAGAAGGATAACATGATTGTTGTCTTCCTTGTTCAAAGAACTATTAAAGGGAAGAAGGATAAGATGTACCCAAGGGGAGAGAGCACAAGTAATAGAAAGGCAGACATGAAGAAATTTGATGGGATACCTCAAGAAGTAGGGGGTTCCCCCCCCAGGTCTCTAAGCAAAGGAGGTGTGACCACTTGTGGGAGATCCTACAGATCCCCATGGACACTACATTGTTTCTAATTCACAATCCTAACACCCTAACATTCCTATGGATGATGTTTAAAAAAAAAAAAAGGTCAGCAGAATATGTAACAACAGCAAGGGACAGATGGATTACACTGTTTCTACAAAATGCTGAAAGACCAATGATAATCTTTTAAGGTCCAATGGAACATCATCATTTCCCTTCTTAGGAAATCATGAACACAAAGAATAAAAAAAATCACAAAAAGACTTGCATGAACTGATGCAAAGTAGGCAGAACTGAGGGAACAAGATACAAAATGGCAACAATGTATATAGAACAAAAACCATCAAAACGGAATGCTTTGAAATTATAATGACCAAGTATGGATGCAAAGAATAGAAACGAGAAGATACTGTCCCAGGCAAGCTTCTTTGTAGATGAGGGACCATGGGCGTGGAACACTACATATAATGTCAAATTTTTTGTTTGTTTGCTTGTTATATTAATTCTGGAGAACTGTTTTTCTTCTTTCCTTTTTAAAAATTTATTATAAGGGAATGGCTCTCTGGGAAAGAAGTGGAAAAAGGATACTACGTGAAAAGTAGGTGATGCAAAAACAAAAGATTATCCATAAAAATTTATTCTTAAATAAAATGATGAAAGTCTTCCAGGACGCTTGGCAAATCTTCTGTGAAGACAACTAAGTAGGAGATTCAGATTTTTTTTTTAACCCAATGAGTATCCTACTGCTTAAGAAACAGAGTCGAGATGTCAAACATTCTCCCTAAAATATGCTTGAGCATTAAATGTAACTCGGAAATATCTGACAAAATAAATGAAAACAAAATACAGATAATGTTAATTTGTGGTTTTCTAAGTCAGTATGTTGAGTTTGAAAGGGCTTATGTAGGATCAAAGACCTAAACCTGCAAAATACCTTAGGATCATCTAGTCCAAAACTCTTATTTTACAGATGAAGAAACTGAGGCCTAGAGATGGAAAATACCTTGCCCGGTATCACACAGCTATGTAGAAGCAGCACCAGAAGGACTAAATCTATGTCTTCTCCTGCTGGTACCAAGGCTGCCTCCCAGGCCATGGCTACTAAAACTGATTTCCTGAAATGAAATGCCACGTGCACAGAGACCAGGGTGAATGGGGGAGGGGTAGAGAATGAAGGGGTTACCTCGACAATTTTAAAGGATTCCTATTTCAAGCAGCGAGTTAAACACCTGAAAAAAAAATCTTTTTGAAGTACACTATTTTTTTTTCCTACTCTCACCAACTTCTCCCTCTCCAGGTTCAATAGCTAAATTTTTGCTCGGTTGCAGGTTTCAGATTCTCCTGTCAAAACAATTTATCTGTCAGCAGCACAGACTTTGTCAGAAGCATTTCTGAACCTTTCAGCAACCAGTAGAAAGGCCCAAGGAAGAGTCTGGGAATTCAGTTACTGCCAAGCCTGCTTTCATTAAACATTCTGTCAGCCACTGTCATAACACACATCTGAATGGCCGGGACACAAAGGGTGGGCAGAGCCCTGAACAATCGGGACCTGCCACGGAAAGCCTTCTGGCTAATCTGTCCAGAGGTAAGTAAGGAACACACAGCAAGTTGGAGAGGTGAAGGGAGGGAGGCAGGCAGGGCGCCATGTCTCCTCCAGCCTGGACACGCCATCCCGAGCATCAAGTTTTTTAAAGAAAATTTTCTAGACTGAGTTGTATGTGCACATGTGAGTATGTTTGAGCTCATCTCCACTAAAGAAAACCTATTTTAACTGAAACGTCCCGATTTATAAAAGATTTTTGGATTTGAAATTTTGCATTTACCCTAGAATTCAATTTGAGTTTTGCTTTTTGTTTTGATTCTTTAAAGAAGTATGGTGGTCTTAAGGAAGGCTGTGTATCCTGACACATACCCTAGTTGTATGTGATAGCTCTCAGGGTCCTGAGAGTCTTGTATTTCTACCTCAATTCCCCCTGAACTTGGTGTAGGGGAGCTCTGGGTCTCAGTTTTCTCATCTGTAAAATGAAGGAGTTTGGATGACCTATAAAATGTTTTCTAGTTTAAACCTACTTTTCTATCTTTGATCCATGCTACAGAAGAGTTGTGGGTCTGAATGGGTGAAAAGAAATTTTTATCCTGAGGATCTAGAGGTCTCCAGCCACATTCGCCTCAAATGCTGTGAAAATACACAAACCTCTCTGACTTTGCATGACAATTTTTTTAAGCCTCCTATATACAGACAGCCTTTGTCTTCACTGGGAACCAAGTTTTTAATCTTACTCCTATCTGCTTGGTAATCGTAAAGCCCCCCCTACATCAGGAAATGCCATCCTTCATTTTACTTCCCCTCCAGACCTATAATTCCATCAATTTTATCAGCATGTACATAATACACCCCAACACCTTCCTGGATTACGGGTGAAAACACACTTTCGCTGACTTTGATGTTGGCAAAGCACAATCCAATTGAGTCCCTAGAAATGACTTCATCCTCAGCCTTCAAAATCTACCTTCTTTTCTTTGGAACAGCTTTCCCCAGGCAAGGGAAAATACCCTTTGGGTTCCAATTCATTGCAAGTTACCTGCTACCCCCTCGCCCTCACCACTGTAGCCATTTCCAATGTAGATTTGTATCAGTCACCAGCTGATACTAGAGGATTGGGGCTGAGTACTAGGGGACATGAAATCTGGACAGGGGACATCTGTTTAGATGAAGGGCAAGAGAGCAGAAGGAAGGGAGGGCCACTTTCCAAAGCTTAGTTATCAAACCAACTCCCTTTTTTTTCCTTATCCTAAATCCACATCTTTCACACAACAGGCTTTTGTACATTTGTCGGATTCTACGGGTAGACTTCAAAGTATCTCCACCCTCTATGGATTCCACCAGATCATGCCCTGTTGTCCACATCTTCTGGGCTATGGCCTCCCGTTATTATGTTGAATCTGTGACCCAGAGCTGGAAGGGAGGGTAGAGGCTGCTGAGCCCTCATTTTAACGGACTGATTTATTTACCCTGGGGTAAGGGGATAGAGCTGGGATTCAAACCCAGAGCCTGACTCCAAACCGAAATTATCTGTCAAAGTGCTTTGGAAGCTATGATGGCAAAGGATTTTTTTCCCATGTTTACAGAACAAGGAAAAACAACTCATCACCTTAATTCCCCAGAGCTAACAGTTAGTTCTTATTCCAAGCTCCCCATTCTAAAAAAGAGAAACTCATCCTGGAAGGAAAGTAGGAAACAGGAGATATGATCATTCACTCAATTTATTTTCCTCCCTCGTTTTGACAAAGTAATTACCAGCCTCTAGAGAGCCTGCAATTAATTACTAGAAAGCATCATGTTACATTAGTACACTTCTTCTCTCCTCCAGAAATGATACTGCTACTCAAGGCAGAGGAGGGGCGCCCACTACTGAGACCAGGAGATGCAGAATTAGAATAAAGTGACAACTCCTGGCCTTATTCCTCGGCAGGACATCCAAAATTCAGAGGACTGGGGGCTCATAGCCACCAAGAGGGGTGAGTTCACTTCCTGATCCACAGGGATAGCAAGCAAATACTGGGGAACCCTTCCCTGCCTTGAAGTGAACACTAACAAAACATTCACTTTTTTTCAACTCGCTCAGCCAAGACCACAGAGTTAGAGCCAGAGGGAAACTTATCATTAAGAGCTCATCCAGACCAATCCTTCCATTTTATAGATAAGAAAATTAGGAAATTTATTAGAGTTCATCTAGTTCAATCCTCCTATTTTACAGATAAGAAAGTTAAGAAACTTACTAAGAGTTTATCCACTTCAATTTCCTATTTTATAAAGGAGAAAGTTAAGGCCCAGAGGGGTGATGGGAGTTGGCCAACCCGCTAGAGTAAGTGGCATGACCAGGATTTGAACCCAGGTCCCCCAGTATGCGTTCATGAGTTTCCATTCTTATCACCACAAGAAGAAAGGTCCTCTGGAAGAAATGAAAAATGGGATCTGAACTGGTTAGACAGAGACAGGTGTAAACAAGTTAAAATGAGAAAGGCATTCCAGCAGAGAAAATGCCAGAAAGAAAAATGTATAATAACAGAAGTTCATATCTCTATGCCATTTTCCCTAACAACAAAGCATCGTTAACCCTATTTTTGTTGTTTAGTTATTTCTGACTCTTCGTGACCCCATTCAGGTCATGTTTTCTTGGCAAAGATACTGGAGTGGTTTGCCATTTCCTTCTCCAGCACATTTTACAGATGAGGAAACTGAGGAAGACAGGGTTAAGTGACTTGCCCAGGGTCACACAGCTAGTAAGTTTCTGAGGCCGGATCTGAACTCAGCAAGATGAGTTTTCCTTACTCCAGGCCCACTGCTCTATGTACTGTGCTATCTAACTGTCCTGGAAAAAAACAACAAACATTTTTACAGAGGGAGAAATGACTTGCTGACTAGAACTCACCTCTCCTCTGACTCCCAAATCTCACAATCCTTCCATCGGATAGATCGTGAGGAATAAAAAAAAAAGAGTAAAGTGATGTAAGATCTGATAGCACTTCATCTGAAAAATGAGAGGATTGGCCTACAGGTGCCTCCATCTCCAAATCCAGGATACTCAATGCCTTCAGTAGGAGACATAAACAGTGTCTGCCACAGGTAGTGCCTGGCTACAGCCCAGGTCTGCCATGAACTTACTCCCCAGCAGGACATCCAAAAATCAGAGGACTGGGGGCTCATAGCCACCAAGAGGGGTGAGCTCACTTCATGATCCACGGGGGTAGCAAGCAAATACTGGGGAAGCGCCACCCTTCCCTGCCTTGAAGTAGATACTAACACAATGTACACATTTTGTTTCACATAAGGCAGCGGTTCTCAACCTGTGGGTTATGTTCAATTTGTAACAATGAAAATACATCCTGCATATCAGATAGATTCATAACAGTAGCAAAATTACAGTTATGAAGTGGCAATGAAAATAATTTTATGGTTGGGGGTCACCACAACATGAGGAACTGTAGTAAAGGGTCACGGCATTAGGAAGGTTGAGAACCACTGATGTAAGGGAATGGGGTAAGAGAAGTCACCTGTGGCCACTCGTAAAGGCAGTGAGTGCCCCAGCCTGCCCCGCTGCAAGTCAGGCATTTACCCTGAAGGAAGGTTCCTGAGTAGAAAACTGCTGCACTAAATAAAATGAGTTCTGAGTTATATATTCTCTTCTGGGAGCAAATTCTAGCATTTCCCTAGAGCACAAGTTCTTAACCTGGGGTCCCCGAATTTTTAAAAAAATATATATTATTAATGGTATTTCAATAGAATTGGTTTCCTTTGTAATCAGATATATTTTATCTTATGCACATAAAACATTCTGGAATGGGTCCATACGCTTCACCAGACTGCCAAAGGGGCAGATGATATAAAAAAGGTGAAGAACAATTGCTCCAAGGAAACAGCATAGCTCAGGGCCTGACACAGAGTTAAATGCTTAATAAATGTCTGATGACAGACAAGAATGCTGAAGATTTGCTGGAATCAGGAAGGACCCGATTTCAAATCCCAGCTAGCTGAGTGGGCCTCAGGAGGTTAGGGAAACTTTCTGAGCCTCCGTTTCCCCATCTGTAAAAATGGAGAAAATAATTTTTGTGCTACTGCCCTCTCTGTGTGTCCTGAGTCTAGCACAGGAAGGATGCTTGCTAAGTACAGTCTGATTGTTTTATGTGTCCTGCAGTCATCTTTTAGACACGGTTTCTCCAGGAACCAAAAATCACCCAGTTCTGACAGCAATGAATGTGTTGGGGTGGGGGGTATATAGTACACCCATTGCAGGCTCTGACTAAGTTTCAAAAGGTTCGCTCACAATCAGTCTGGATCAGCAGTGTTGAGCATTTATTCTCAGCAATTACCTTATCAAGGGAGTCCCTAGAAGCAACATTTCCATCAAAAGCTCACAAGCCAAATGGAGAAAACCACTTGTTACTCAGCTGGCTGTCAGAGCCACACAGGTAAATAAATGCTCTCACTTTAAATACTTTGTGAATTTAGGCATCTTTTCCTCCTGAATTCACCATGACAGAGTGCTATGGGTGCAGGACCTGGGAGTCAGGAAAGATCTGAGTCCCAATGGCTCGTCTTTTAGGAGAGCCTTAGAGCCAAAGGCCTCAGGCTTCGTCACCTCAGCTTTGTGGCACCCTACAGCAAGCTCATGGAGAGACAGCGCTTAAACAACCATGAACAAACACTTTATAGGCAAGATAAATGGAGAAAAGAGAAGCCACTGAGATTAAGGAGTGAAGAAGGTGGGATTTGGGTTGAGACTTGGGGGAAACAGGGAGGCAGACAAGGAGGAAGAGAGTTTGAATTCAATGACCAGCTTACTTGGCCTCAGTTTCCACATCTGCAAAATGGAGATCATATCAGCACCTCCCTGGTAAGGTTGTTGTGAGGATCCAAGGAAGGAATATTTGCAGGTATTCTGTAAACCTTGAAGGGTGAGAGCTTTGGTGATATAGCAGTAACTACACAGATGTGAAATCAACTAAATGAAGCTAACTGACCTTGGGCAAGTAACTTCCCTTCTGAGTCTGTCCCCTCATCTGTAGTACTGTGCCATTCATCTGGCCCTTTACAGGCTGGCAAAATGCCAGGCAGACTTCTTCTCAAGCAATTTCTCACAAAAGCAAAGATTTAGGGCTGGAAAAGCCCTGAGAGGCCTTCTTGTCCAACTCCCTCATTTACAGATGGAGAAACTGAGGCCCAGGTGATGAAATCATGGTGATTCGGGCGGTAAGCAGAGGCTGAATATGAACCCAGATCCTTACCTCACTCCAACATCTGTGTCCTTTCCCACTCCCCCACACTACAGGAAAGGAGGAATTAAGCCTGGAGTATCAAGGCAGAAGGCTGCATTTTCAGAAGCTGGGTAACATTTTGTTTTTGCTACTATATATCCTGCCCCATGCTTAATAAATGTTTGGATCCTACTCTTACACAGCATGCGGTTTATATTCACAGATGTCCATCAGATTACCTCTAGTTCTCTGACCACTTTGAGAGAAATTAAGCCATGCCATTAGCCAAAGAGAGTAGCATTTACGTCCACGGTTCTTTGCAACTCCCACCAAAAATCACCATTCCTCAATCAGGTATGGTTAATGGCACATAAGAAATCCAGGGCACCCACATCTACCGGCCCAGCAACCATAGGGAAGGTGGGTTAGAAGGGAGAATGAAAGACAAAACTCTCCCCATCAAGCTCTTTGCCAGGGTCAGGCCAGGACCCCCAGGCACCGGCCCCTCCTCCCTCTGAAAGCATTCAGCATTCATTCTTTTGAGCACAGTTCAGGCTTTTGACTGGTATACAATCCTCCCCCAACCCCTCCATCCCTTTTTTACTTAGAAAGGACTACTGGGGAAAGGGACAAAAAGCTATCACCCACGCTCTGGAGAGGGAAAACCAGCCAGGCAGTGAATGGCCCTGCAAATCCCAGACACCCTCCATGGTAAGGCAGCCTTCAGGTTTGCCAAGGTCTCCTCGGGTCACTCAGCTCCCTCGCAAACCATTCACAGGTGCTCACTCAGGTAGGCTAGCCACCTGTGAAACCACCTCTGGCTTGCGAAATGCATCTTATCAAATGATACTCATTTACTAAGGCCCTTTTCAAACCTTAATCCTCCCAACTTCCGGAAGGGCAGCTCTGAGGCAGCCTTCGAAACCTTCCATCTGGAATCACTGCTGCGAGGCGGGCTGGGAAGTCACCCAGAAAAAAACGTCCCCCTCTCTATACTTTTAGAGTCTGGGAAACCGAAGTTCAATCTGTAAAATGAGGAAGCTGTCCTGGCTGGGCTCCAACGTCCCCTCTCCAGCTAAAGTCATGATCCTCTCCATAATGGTTACCATGAAGACAGCATCCAGGGCAGGCACTGAAATGTCCTCTAGCTTGAAAATGCGGTTCCTGGTTTCATAGAGTATTGTTATTCAACGAACAGAGATGACATCAATTTAGGGGCAGGTAAAGACAGACATTTATGAAGTGCCCAGCTCTGTGGCCAAGAACTTCACCAATATCAGCCCCAGTGAATGGAGAGAACGCTGGATGTGACATCAGGGGAACGGGCCCAATCTCAGAACTGCCACTTACCTGGACGGGTCATTTTAACAATCTCACTTTATTCTATATCTTTTTTAATTATTTGTTTTATCTAGTTTATAGACAAATAAAATGAGGGGATTGGACCACATAGCCTCTAAGGACCTTTTTCTAGGTCTGAATACACGATCCCACAATGGCCATATGGGGCATCTAGTTCATCACAATGTGTAATTAAAAGTCATACAAATGTCACACATAAAAGTCACCAAATCTTCCACAGAGGCCCATTTCTACCATCCTTTGCCAAGATACAGACACAAACACACCTACAATCTAAGAAAATCCTGACGAAAACAGACATTTTAAAAACTGATTTGCATCACAAAAAGACTCAGATCTGTATTTGTGGATTCCTCCAAAGATCATTAAGTACCTGACAAGTGGTTCTGGTTGGCTCTCCCAGTTTAGTCCCAGAAATTTAAAGATGAAGGCTACTCAGAAATAAAGATGAAGATCCTTTGGAATTATAAAGTCAATGGGAGAGGAAAAGAGAGGACATCCAATTTACAGAAATTGAATTTGGCTATGACTTTTCAGGAACACAGCTCTTCTGTCAAGTGAGTTACACCCATAACTGGACGCTGGGGATAAAACACAAATCAAGATTGAAAAGGTCACCATCCTGGCCAGCATAGCCAAGTTCACTTATCGACTAGGGATCTCATCCTGTCAACTTTTCCATTAGGTTTCTGAAACTTTATATATGAAATCGCTCATGAAATGCTTCAGAAGCCAACTGAAAAGCTAAGAAAAAACTCTTGGCTAACTCAGAAGGCACCCATTCTCCAGTGTTAAAGGGGCCTAGGAAGGTTTTTGTGTTTTTTTGAATTTATTTGTTCATGTCGGAGTTGTTGAAATTGTTTGGATAAGGTCTTGACTCCACATTTAAAATAAAGGTTCTTAACTTTTTTGTGTGTCATAGACATCCTTCCCCAACTCAGCTCAGCTCCCCCCACTCCCACCCCTGGGCACAGTCTGGTGAATCCTCAGAAGAGGGCAACTGTATTACTACCTTCCCTGAACAATGTGTTTATCCGCAAGAAATAAAATACAGAAGTTACAAAAGAAACCAATTATATTAAAGTACAGTTATTAAAATATTTTTTTTAATGTTCAAGACCCAGGTTAAGAACCCTACCCTATAGCATATCTTCAGCATTCATTATATATGAACAATTCAAATACCTACTGTGTGCCAGTTGCTGGTGCCAGGGCTATAAAGACAAAGAGAAGCAAAATGAGTCCCTTCTCTTATAATCAAGAGTTAAAGTACAGTTTCAAATAATTCTATGTAGCTTATGTAATTAAAAAGATTAAGTATTTGCTGATTTCCATAGGAAAACTAGATGCATGGGAAGGAGCATTGAACTGGAGTCAGAAAAACTGTGGTTCAAAACCTGTGTGATCCCAGGTAATTTCTTTCTGAGTTTCTGTTTCTTCATCTTTCTCCTTAAACTGTAAGCTCCTTGAAGGCAGAGACAATCTTTTGCCTTTCTTTGCATCCCCAGTACAGTGCCTAGCATGGATCTAATAACTGTCTACTGCTTATCTGTAAAATGGGAATTGTCACTTCTCCTTTCTGAATCTCTATTTCTTTATCTTCCCATTAGACTGAAAGTTCGTCGAGGGCAAGGAGTCTACTGCCTTTCTCTGTGTTCCCAGTACAGTGCCTCATACATAGCAGAAGCTTAATAAATGTTTATTGATTATATGTAAAATACAATAAAAATAACTGTAATATCTTACAGGGATTTGAGGAGATGTACTCACAGATGAAATAATGTTTGAAAAACACACAGCAAACCTCAAAGCCCCAAGTCAGTTATAATTCTATTTGTCGCCGTTTCTTTCTCTTTTTTTGGGAGGGGGGGAAGGGATGACTTCGTGCTCTTGACTAACGCAGATCCCTGCTAGCCACATACTGACTTTTAAAAATCCACAAGTTAACATTATCTACATTGCATAGTACTTTTATTTATTGTGTTAAAAGTTTTCCAATGGCATATTAGTCTGGTAGAATGTGACACCTCCGGGCAGGTAGGTGGTACAGTGAATAGAGGACCAGCCTTGGAGTCAGGAGGACCTAAGTCCAAATGCGACCTCAGACAACTGACACACTTACTAGCTGTGTGACCGTGGGCAAGTCACTTAAATCCCAATTGCCCTCCAAAAAGCAAAAAAAAAAAAAATGTGACACCTCTGGTTCCCTAGAGTAGTGAGAGCTTCAGATTAAACACAAGGTCACACAGCCAGGTGTATGTCAGAGACAACCGACTACACCATGGCACTGATCCTGACAAATATCATCACTATCATCAGCAGATTTGAAGGCAGAGAACCATCTCCCATTGTTTGTCTTTGTGGCCCATAGCGGGCACTCTACTGGTCACTGATTACTGGACTTATGATTCCTTTTGTTCCTGTTGTGGCTGTTCACTAGGATCTAAAGAAAAATGACCTACCTCCTCCGAGTGATCCATACCCACCCAACAAGACCCAATGGATCACATCATGTTTGGTTTTTTTTAAATGCAACTTCCTGTCTCTTAACCACTTGGAATTCCTGCTCACTTACTCTTTCCTAAAGGGTTAAGTCTAGCTGGAACATCTTACTCACTAAAATGTGTTATCGAAACCAAAAAAAAAAAAATGAGTTTTTAATGCCTGGGATTCATATGTGTTTTTAACTTAACAGGAACTGACAAAGGTCACCAAAATCACAGTCCAAAACCAAAGTCCCAATAATAATTACTCTGTTTACAATCCCACTAACCAGCCCAGAGCCTCCAAAGGACAAAATAACCAAAAAAGGCTGATGTGACCTTTGGGAAATTCAACTGATAACTGAAATTTCTTTCTTATCCATAAACACTGCTGTCCCACCCAAGTTCTGGAAATAGGCAAGAATTGGGCAAAACATGGGCCAGGCAAGGAAATGACCCAGAACTGGACAGCCTGCCAACTCAATTCTATTGGAGGGACAGAAGGAAAGAGGGGGTGTCTCCAAAAGGGTCCACATTCCACATTTGGCTGGACTCAAGGAAGAAAGGGAAGTGGGGGTGAAGCAGGTAAGGAGGTGAGCACCTGATCAGAAAAGTGTTGGACATGGTGAATCTGAGACATGCAGGTGAAACTAGCAAGCAGGAAATAAGAGTAATTAAGAGATTTGGTAAATTGTTTCCCTGAGTTCTGCATATTTGTCCCAAGGGCTTCATTTGTCGTTGG
>CM053583.1:398889112-398918517 GCA_028627135.1 Pseudochirops cupreus | reverse complement strand
CTTCTGTACATCATTCACCTAGCATTTATTAAGTGCCCACTGTTTGCCAAGCACAACGCTCAAGCACTAGAATTTCTATGTTATATGCAAATGTCCGCTTTATTTGGCATTGACAACCACGAAAAATAAGCTGGAAAATGATAATTTGGGAACTGTCTGCACAGAGTTGATAAGAGATCATGGGAACGAAGATCAGTGAGGGCAAGATGGGAGAGAATGCCAAGGACAGGACACTGGGAGACCTGAATCTTAAGAGGTAGAAAAAAGACAAGAATCTAGGAAAGAAAGGAAGAGGCAGGAAAACCAGTCTGCCAGGAGGAGAGAGGGTCAGTAAGAGAGAAGGGATCAGAAGCTCCCACTGCTGCACAGCAATGGAAACAGTGGGACGGGCAGGCTCAGGAACTCCAACTCTGGTCAGCCTGGACTGGAGAGGAAGACCACCTGCATCTGCACAGCAGGTGAGGTTCCCAACAAGTGAGCCTTCTTCTCAGCTGATGAAATTGAGTGAAAAGTTCCTAGAAATCTTGGGTACAGCTCAGCTTCTCATGCCCCACCAAGGCTACTCCGGCCAAATCAGCAAGACGCCACCTCACATTACATAGGGACGGGGCACTTCAGGCCACGGTAGAAGCGCCAATCTCTTTTCTTCTGCTTTATTTGCCAAAATACTAGAGTTGTAGAAGGGCCTTTGGGAAGACTCTAGGCTTCTAACTGCACCATACCCCACAGTATAACCAAGCCCTGGGAATTAGGGGGAGAAGTAGAAAATTAGCTGAAGATGGCTATAATCCCCTTCACTTAAAATCAACCAGAATAAGACATTCATGGGGGCAGCTAGGTGGCACAGTGAATAGAGCGCTGGTCCTGGAATCAAGAGGACCTGAGTTCAAATCCAGCCTCAGACAACACTTACTAGCCGTGTGACCTTGGGCAAGTCACAACCCCCATTGCCCTGCCTTCTTCCTCTAAAAGAAAAAAAAAACAGAATAAGACATTCATGCTGTTTTATAGTTCAGGAAACTGAAGCAGAGAGAGGTTTAAGTCACTTTGCTTAAAAATATCAGAAAAAAATCTCAAATTTAGGCCTGACTCCAAGTCCAGCACGCTACTCACTGCACAGCCAAGGGTCCAGCAAAATGAACACAACCCTAACTTTTAGGAGAAGCCACATGAGTGCTCTTGGGTAGCATTAGGAGAGAGGGGGGCAGAGCTTCCAGGATGCAGAAAGTGGCAGGCCTGCTGGAGGCTGCATGGTCACAGCCCACTTCACATACTGTGTTCAGTTCCAGGCAGGTGCCATATCTAAGAAGGTATCAATGGCAGTGCTCTGGAGAACACCCAGCAGGGAAACCTAGATAAAGGGTTTGAACCTGAAAATGATGAGACTAAAGAAGAGAAGGGGTCTAGCTATCTGCAAGTCCTCGAAGGATTCAAGGGAAAGGGGGATCAGACTTTGTTCTTCATAAAGCAGCCGATGCTTGGGCTTACTCTCTGGGGTGAACCTGAGGTTCTTGGTCTTCAGTCTCATCTGTGAAATGGAGTAATTGGACTGAATGATCTCTGAGGTCTCTTCCAATGGAGAGCTTCAGAGAGTTGTGAACCCAGTCTCCACGGATCTAAGTTGGAGACGGAGGGGAAGATGGAGGACGTAGTATTGGCTTGGGGTCAATCTGATGAAGTGCTCATTACGAGGCAAGTACTGAAAGGCTGAATTACCAGAGTTTTCATGATACTTTGCCCCTGATCCTCTCCCCCTTCCTTCCTCACCTGCCCTAGGTCCTCAAGCAGCCACCGAGACATTTCCAAAGTGAGATCAATTTCAAACTGCCCCATCACACAGCCACAATTTGGCAAAGCCACACTTGGGGCACCTCCATTTGTTTTTTCAATGGAAGGCTCAAACACAAGCACCACCCATAAAAGGGGTGCAGAAAGGAAAGGGAGAGGGAGAGGAGGGAGAAGAGGTAGCAACCGTGCGGAGGGTTCATTCAGTTAAGTTTAAACACAACACACTAACTTAGCATCGACTCCCCTCCCTTCCCCTAAGAATTACTGTACAAAAAAAATCACCTGCACAAACTTGTTAGGGTGTTTCAAAAGGTCATGAGGGCTACTGCAAAGAGCTTTTCTTCCCGGGGCATCAGAAATGGCAGGCCTGCCCTGATCTTTGGTGTCAATATTTGTCCAAGGCTGTGTGTACAGAGCGTTGCATAAACCAGGCAGTTTTTTCAATTCACCCATTCAAATAATTCACCACTACAAAGGAGAGAAACAGATATTCCCCATCACAGCTAGAATTTCTCTTTTTTTTTTTCTTTCTACCTCATGAAGAAGGTGGTTGATGGAGGGAGGGGCCTCCTGACCTGTGTCATCAATAATCCCCAGGGCCTCCGGGGGACTTCACAATTAGTGATATCAAATCTCATAGCTCCCAACCATAAACAAGAGAAGAGGGGAAACAAAGATGCTTCTTCAATTCTACTCTAAATCCATTTTCTGCACTACAAAACAAATTTTTTTTTCAAACTGTTTAAGTCTTGCAGTAACCTAAACCTAGGCACGATGCCCAAATATTTCAATGTGTATGTGTGACTTACTCATGGTAGGATTAGTAGAGGCAAGTGATACCCAAGACGTACAGGATAACCAATGGAACGCACAAACCCTGGAGCCAATGTGCATCCCTTATTCACCAGCCTGTATGCACTGGCCCTCCCCCTCCTCCCAAACACAGTCTACCAAGTGTACTTAGTATAATATTGCATGACCCCACCCAATGCACATCACTTTTCCATCAGATCTAAAATCTAGACCTGGAGAGGGCCTTAGATACCATCTTATCAATCAAGCAAATCAATACACATTTACTAAGCTCCTACTATATACGCCAGCAAAGGAACAGGATATAGGGCTACAGGGACAAAATCAAAGCAAAACAGACCCCTACTCTTTTTTAATATGATATTTCCCCAATTACTTGTTAAAACAATTTTAAAAAAATATTTTTTAAAGGTTTAAGGTCTGAATTCTATCTTTCCCTCACTTCATCCCCCTCTTTCCCCTCCCTGAGACAGTAAACAATATGATATACTTTATACATGTGCAACATGCAAAACATTTTCTACGAGAAGACCCCTACTCTTAACACTAATACAGCCCTTGGACTAGTGAGGGAAAGGGAGGTGAGAACTACATGGGACTATACTCTGGCTTCTAGACCAGCTCCACCATACTTGGCATGAATTCTCCAGAAAGTCACTTGATAAAATTGGGGTACAGGTATCTTTCAGCTTTATAACTCTCTGAGCCTAAGATTCCAAATCATCACAATCTTCTAACTGAAGTGAACACAATATGGTGTACCCTGGAAATGGGCCAGGGAGGGGAGTTATTAGGGTGTCAAGACTTTTTAAAAACCCTTCTGACGGAATATATTAAAGATAATAGAGAATCATATTAATGACTACACTGGGAAAAACATCAACCTAGGAGACTAAAGGGGAAATTTAACCATTGAGGATGGTATAGTTTTAACAGAGAGTCCTGAAGCTAGACTCTGAGGACCTGAGTTCAAATCCCAACTCTGGCTACCTATTCGACCTTAGGAAAGGTGTTTAACCCCTCTATAAACCTAGGAGCCCAAAGAGATTAAAAAAAAAACACCACCACCTTCTTCCCTTTCTCCCCCTCCTCCTTTTTGGAGGTAGTGGAGCACTGCATGTAGATTTTTTTCATTTTTTGGTTAGTCTGCCTTTATTTTTCCCCTCTTCTAGGGTCCCTTCCAGTTCTAAATTTATCATCCTAGGTGCTTTGAATACAAACAAGTTTGGAAGAGTTTAAGCCAGACTGAATTAAGTGAGTGTTAAGTTTAAAACTTGGGAACAACAAGGAAAGATTCTATAGTTACCACTGTACAATATTCCAGAAAGTAGTAGTCCTCCTTCACAGGCTACAGGAGTAGAGAGCACAGGGAGATGCCAGGGTCAAAGTTAGCCTGGGGCAGCAAGGACCGATCATTTCCCAAAATCTTGATGGGGAATTCCCCAGCCTTCGGACATTGCCCGGCTGGTCCTCTTATTAGGGAGTCAGTCTGAAATCATCATCAGTAGCTGCCCAAAGAGGAAAGGAAGCTTATCTACTATCTGCCCCACTCCAGAATAGTTTCCCCTCAAACGATACTGTTCTCCCTTCTGATGAGGAGTAGTGGTGGTTAAAGAGCTGGACCTGAGTCAGGAAGAAATGGCTCCGACACTTAGTGGTTTTTCACTCCTTAGCTTCATCTTCCACATCTTCCTCAAATCTATAAAATACCTTCCAGCTCTAACTCCATGATCCAACAAACCCAGAATTAATTGGTCCCTTCTCCCCTGAAGGCAGCCACCTTCATGGCAATAGTACGGTCCATGATGAGAGTTTAAAGTTCAAAACAATAAGGGAAAGAGAGTTAAAAGCAAGTCAGCCACAAACTTTCTCAGTGTTTTTCAGTTTGTTCCCAACATCAGAAAGAATGGGACAAGACCAGATACAAATGTGCAAACAGAAGGAAAACCAAGCCCTTGGGGCTGCATGTAAGCTCAAAAGCTGTCGGTTTATTATAAACAGACAATAAACCACATATATTTATGAACCTCGATAGCTGTGAGAGCACATAAAATGTCCCCATCAGCCTTATTAACCGGGTTACACATTAACCATTGTACACCTCAAGGATGATACTATCACCTCTATTATCTACCTCCCTTTTTATAGCCAACCTCTGCCAACTTAGAGTGAAAAAGTTAACTCAACAACTCCCCAACACAACCAGCAGTGGGGTCTAACAAAGCCCTCACACAAAGCCCCAGGGGCTACCAAGCCTGACCCACATGTGACTAGGCAGAGGCTCCTGTCTCCAACACAGGTAACCTGGGGTCAGCCAGCTGTGGACTTTCTGAGGACCCAAGTGAGGGGGGAATCACTTTCTCCATCTAGGAAGTATTTCCAGACTTCAAACCCAAATTTCCTTTTTGGCTACTTCAGTTTTCAACGAGATAATCTTGGATGGACCTCCTCTCTGGACACCCTCCAACCTGTCAATATCCTTCCTAAAACGTGATCACCCAAAATTGAGACTAAGGCCCCAGATATTGGCTGACCTTAACAAAGTACAGAGGACTATGCCCTCCCCAGCCCATGGTGCAACCTAAAACTGCATTCGCTTTCTTGGGTGCCGTATCCGAGTGGAAGAAGAAAAGAAATAGTTTCATTGTTCTTTCTTTTTAAGGAATTAATTCACTCACAGGAGCATCTGCCCTCCAAAAAAAATACATTTTTAAATAAAGTCAATCCCAACACTGGTACAGCTTAGCCTGGAAACCTAATAAACAGTTTATTAATTCATTTATCTATCCAATTAAAATTTCATTACACAGATGTGAGAGTAGAGCTTTAGGATTAAAAATAAATTGTGTTATGTGATGGATCATTCAAATTTCCTCTCAACTATAAATTATGGGGGCTGGACTTAATGATATGGAGGTCTTAGGGTTTTTTTCCATCTCTACATGTATGATTCAACCATTCAAACCTGACTCCAAAGCCCCTATTGAGAGACTAAGGATCCAGATATGATCTGACCTGAGCAGAGCACAGTAGGACCTGCCTCATCCAGGTAAAGGAAGTTCCTTCCTTTACACAGTCCCATGCTACTTCCTATAAACTGATCACCCTTATTATAAGGCTTTTTTTTTTAAAGCAGTCAGGTGAAATAATAAGTGTGGAGCCAACCCCATCTGTTTAGATCTACCAGGGAGATTTCTGAAAAATCTGTATGTGAGACACTAGGCAAGTCTTGAGTGCTCCCAGGTAACTAACTAAAAAAAAAAAAAAAAAAAAAAGGCTCTTTAAAAAGAAGTGATGGATCAGAATTAGGAAAGGGAACTCGGTTGTGGCCATACAAGAAAAAATCCGTACTTCATGAGCTATGACTACAACACCACCAAAAGACAGAAAGAATTCAGAGAAACCTGGAAGACCCAAAGGGACTGATGTGCACTCACATAAGAAGACCCAAGAGAAAAGTCACATAATGATGACAAAAACAGGGGAGGCTAGGTGGCACAGTGAACAGAACACCTGCCCTGAAGTCAGGAGGACCTGAGTTCAAATCCAGCCTGAGACACTTAACACTGTGTGACCTTGGGCAGGTCACTTAACCCCAACTGCCCCTCCAAAAAATAAAATAAAATAAAATAAATGACGGCAAAAAGTACTCAGGAAAATAGTGAAAGCAGGCCTCTGGTTAACGCAGGGGCCAAAAGGCCTCACTGCAAAACAAGCCTCCCTATTTTAAAAAATTATTTTTAGATTTTGAAGTGGTGGGCTATAGTTTCTCAATGTAGCATACAATGTCAAACCTAGCTAAGATACTGAACTGTTTTGGTTAACTATACTTGTTTGTAACAAAAGAGAATTAACTGGGGGGGGGGGGTAAGAAAGGGGGAGTCATTCTGAAGTGATATTATAAAAAGTAAAACTTCATGAATAAAATGAGTTTTAATTCCCCTAGAGGAAGAGTCTTACTTTGGTGAGAATCAGCAGGCAGGTGATAAAAGAGTTGACAGTGGATGGTTCCATTTCAATTTTTCTTAAAACTTCCAAACTGAATTCCAAGCCACCAAATGAATTCTTACGTCATAAGACATAAAGACTAAGATGGATTGTTGTTGTTGGTTTGTTTTTTTTTTTAGTTTGAGGTTGGTTTTTTTTTGGGGGGGGGGCAATGCATGAAGCACCAAGTTAGTGCTAAATTATTCACACGATAATTAAATGAGAATGGATTTCATAAGACCCCAACTTCCACTGAGCTACAGAGTTCTTTTATTTTAAAGTGAACGAGCAAATCCATTCTCCAAGCTCTGGACCCACCACCTCCCCAACTTCCTTTCCACTAAGACCCAGGAGGTAGTTTTCAATTAGATATCTCAGCAGACCCCTCCAGTGGCTCAAGTTCAATAGTCTCTCCTCCTCTCCCCCCTTCTTTTCTTCCAGCTCCAAAAGACTCACACAGACCACAGGCTCTTCACACCTTCCTGTTGTAAACCTGTCCAGAGCAAGACCCTGCCCAGGCTCAGAGGATCCAAGAAGAGAATTTCTGTCTAATTTATGGCCCCAGAGCAGTAACAGCCAACGGCAGGCTGGCCCTAAAGCAAAGAAAACGCAGGGACCTGCTGAAACAACAGACCCCAAACTATAAATACTCCAATACTGGGAGCTGCCCGTGCTATAACACAGCAGATTTTGTTATTTCCCTACTAATAGTGAACACTGGGTCATAAAAGTTAACAAGAAATCTATGGAGGCTATGAACCACCATGGATATTCAGTCAACTCAAGACTTTCTTTCCTTTGTAGGGTCAGAGAGGAAAGATGGTGTGTTTTGCCTTCCCGTAAAGTCACTGGTTCTGACATAAAGGAAAATGCCTATAAAGGCAAAGTTTACCAACTAGATACTAGGAGGAATTTGGGGATTTGAGACAGCACTTGTAGTTTTATTGATATATGGAAAGCCCAGGTAAGGAAACTCCCTCCACCAATGCAACTCAAGAGTGCATGGATTTCCCAGGGTCACATTGCTAATTATGTATTACAGTCAGAATCTGAACCCAGTCTTCCTGGCTCCAAAGTCTCTATCCTCTAGGCCATGCTGCTTCTCACACTAGAAAAGACACATAACTGAATTTGTCAGTTCCCACTTATTAGTAAAAAGCCCCCACCAGTGCTGGCTTGTATACTTTCCTAACTCTTTTCAAAAGCCTACAGAAAAGATTACTGTAAAAAAAAAAAAAGATAAGAGATTTAGAAAGGATCTTGATTTAAGTCCTGATATTAATATTAACTATTTAGGTAACCTTGGACAAATCCCTGAGCCTCAGTTTCTCCATTTGTAAAAAATGAAAGTTAGCCAAAATGCCCTTTAAGATCCCCACTCCATATGCCCATATAGTTTCTTTTCAGTTCAAACTGCTGTCAACGATGACAAGTGAGAGTCGTATTTTGTAAACCCCAAAGCACGATGTAAATACTAGCTATTATTACATAATATAGAACTAGACAGTTTTTAAAAATGTTTTTTATACAATATCTCATTTGTTCCTGTTTCTTGAGGTAGGTGGTACAAGTATTATAATCTTCCTATTGCAGATAAGGAAACCAAATCACAAAGTAGTTAAGTGAATTGCCCAGAATCACACAACAGGATCCTTGGCCTCAGGTTCTGCAATTCGAAAATAAGAGGACTGGACTGAATGATCTGGAAGGTTCTAGTTCATCTCTAAATTAATGACTGGATTCAAACCCACATCCTCTGACACCAAATTCAGTATACTCTTTCCGCAAAATGATAAGGGCATTCTTATTATAAGGGTGTTTTTTTTTTCTTTTAAAGGCAGTCACGTGAAATAACAGACGTGGCACCAACCCCATCTGTTTAGCTCCACCAGGAAGAATTCTGAAAAGTTAAGATTTGAGAAAAGACCTAAGAAGGAGAAAAAGACAGAGAAGGGAAAGGAGGCAGTCTGCACACTTCAGTTTTTCATTAAGAGTTGCTAAAGGTGATCAAAACCAGACGTTCACACTAAATTCTCATGCTCCCCAGGTACAGTGTTGCTCTCCAGACCAGCTGGTGAACTCAGGAAAGGGTGTTTGCTCCATACAAAGAGCCATGCACCAGCTGGACGCCGGGCAGGCATTATACGACAGGTCTGTACCCTTTCCAGTAGGGATGTGGTTAATTGGAAAGTCCAAGATTCTAATCATCAGTCAGTAGATTTTTATTCCTCCACTAGGGCTGGGATTCAAGCATCAAAGAGATTCCAGGGCTTTACTTGTGCAATAAACTCCTTTCACCTAACATCGTTTCACACTTCCAGAGTGCAAAGTTCACACTGATATTGGTGGCTCTCTCACTCTGCTGCTTTTTGGCAGCTGCCCCTTGGCCTGGTTGTTCATTAATATACAATCAGAACATTAAAAGCTTTGTTTCACCTTTCAGGGAGGCTGGGATAAAGCCTGAATTGTCCTAGCAGGTAATGGAGGGGGAAGGAAGGGGGGAAGAAGGGGATTGGGGGGAGGGAGAGAGGGACTAGTCAACATTACCTTAAAACTCACAAGTCAAATGTGCAGTATGTATGTGTACAATATGTAATTATATCATACACAACTTTAATATATTATATACTATATTCCCAAGAAGCAAAAGAAAAATAAGGCTTGCATTCAGTTACAGGCAGTGACATGGTATTTTAACCCCTACAATACCAAATTATTCTCAATTAATTTCACCAATCTATTAAGCAAAGTTAAGAGTTACGCTGAGGGAAACTGAGGCTCCAAAATATTGTAACTTCCTCAAGGTCACAAGGATAAGTCATTCAGTCATTCAGCGTTTCTTAAGCACCTACTTGGGCACTGTGCAGATTGCTGGGAATAAAATAGACGGTATAAGAGTCCGTTCACTCTACCTCACTTCCCTCACTTCTAAGAACAGTGGAAGCTTTTATCTGTCAAGAGGAAAACTAAACAATGTTTCGTGGCTTCATCCCAGACACCTAGCAGTGATGGACAGAGCTGGGGGTTTGTTGAATGAATGTTTCAACTCAGTTTAACTGCTTTTGCTTAAAACATAACCATAATTCACTAAGAGGTTTTGCTCACACTCTTAATAAGTCTTTTACACAGGGGAAGAGGTGCACAAAATCCAGCCTTGTTTACCCTCCAACTAGGTTTGATGGGAAAAAAAAAAACCACATCAATTTGTTTTAAAATAATTTCCATTTGCTGGGAGCAGTTTCTGAAGGGTTCTATCCCACACTAATCTGACCTGATTCCTACCAGCTGCCAGCATTCTGAAGCTATGGAGGGAGTGGAAAGCGAGAGGGGAAAGCCTCTTCAAAGTCACTATCACCTCTGAAATAGACATCTTTAATTTCAACTCCAACCCTCCACACATACCTTTTGGAATAGTCCTAAGCCTTTCTAAGGGAAAAACTACAAATAATGGGAAACCCAGGACTAACACTGAACATAAAGACCTGCTGCAGTTTTCCCACACCCAGATTAAAAAGTTTTCGACCAATGGCCAAGAAATTTTATGAGCATGCCATTGAGTGAACAATGCTGGCAGAGACCACAAAACGGCTGAGCACAGACAGTCACACAAACCACCCCACCCCTGGCTTAAATTGTCTCAGCTCGGCAACATTCAGTGCTAGAGGGGTCTTAAATTATTAAATGCTTAAGCCCTAAAAATCCAAGAAAGTAGCTCTGTGAGCCTTGGGGAAGACACACGGTCTTCGTGAAGCTGAAAAAGGGAGAAGTATGAGTAGGGTTAACTACACACCTCAGTAGGCTGAGGAAGCATTAGAAATATATTCCAGAGTTCTAGGGCTCTGACACACAATGGAGGGAAATGTAGATGGCAGGTTAAGCTGGGGTTTAGGATTTCAAGAGCTTTATCAACAAAACTCCACAAACAGGGCAGTCTGGCAAAGTGGGTAGAGTGATGGTCATGGTGCCAAGGAAGAACTGAGTTGGTGTGACTCTGGACAAGTCACTTAATTCTAGCTAACTGCATAAGACCAGAAATTTGCAGAGGTACCAATCTGCAACCCACCCAGAGGGGGTTTGCTCCTCTGGAAGTTCCCTGTACTGATAATATTTCTCGTCCAGTTCTTACCCCTATCCCTTCTCTTCCAGTACATCAGTCTTGGATGGGGAGTTTGGGGGGACCTGCCTTAGGGCAAATTCGCCCTTTTGTAAGACTACCAAAGGGGACAAGAAAGTTATTCTTCTGAGTTGTAAAGAAAAACAACTAAGATCACCAACCAAGCAGAAACCCCCATCAGCCAATGACTTAGCATCTTAACCTCAGAGGGGAAAAGTGTCTAGACAGACTTAAAGCTGAACCTCCTTCAATAAGAAGTGATCCCTCCTTCAGACACAAGCAGAGGCTGAGAGCCTGTGTCAATGGCTGGGGAGGGCAGAAAAGGCTTGCCAGCCAAATGCAATGCTCAAGAATGGAGTTCTCTCTAGTCCCTCGTGCCAAGGACAGCCAAAGACAGGCCAAGAAGGAGACCTTGACCATGGGGCTACCTCAAATGTCTGATGGAGAAGAAAGAGGTCAACAATATTGGGGGCTGGGCGGATGCTAACACTGTCTCCATAAAGGAAACTCCACTTACACGTATGTATAAAAAGGCCCACGTGGGCAGGCAGGTAAACAGTGGATACAGCGCTGGGACTGGAATCAGGAGACTCATGTGCCTGAGTTCAAATCTGGCTTCAGGTACTTACTAGCTGTGGGACCTTAGGCAAGTCACTTAACTATGTTTGCCTCAGTTTCCTCATCTGTAAAATGAGCTAGAGAAGGAAATAGCAAACTGCTCCAGTATCTTTGCCAAGAAAACCCTAAATAGGGTCATGGAGAGTAAGACACAACTGGGGAAAAAAAATGGGTAAAGAAAGTTCACACAAGAGCATCCAAAATAGGAATTGAGCACCATCTGTACGTGTAAGAGCTAAGTGTGAAGGTAGAAGATAGGAAGGAGCTGGAGGAGAATTCCGGTCATGGAACCAAATCTCATTTGAATCTCAATGAAATCACTTGCCCAAAGACATACAACTCAGTGGCAGGTCCAAGTGTATAAAACCTTAATCTTGCCTCCATGGGATCCTGATTATAGAGCCAGACTCAAGTAAATCAAACCCTTCTAAAAAAAGAGGGAACTGGGGCAGCTAGGTGGCGCAGTGAATAGAGGACCGGCCCTGAAGTCAGGGAGGACCTGAGTTCAAACCCAGCCTTAACACTTACTAGCCGTGTGACCTTGGGCAAGTCACTTAACCCCAACTGTCCCCTTCCAAAAAAGAAAAAAAAAGAGGAAACAGGCTCAGAGAAGGCTTTCAACATCTTTCAATTTCAAATCCAACATTCTCTCCACCATGCCATGCTATGAACTCCAAAGATTTCACTTTAAGCAACTCTAATACATAAAAATCTAAATTGAAAAGAGATAATGGGAGAGGGAGAGAAGTATCTGCCTAACAGAAGGATTTGTTACTTCAATATAATTAAGTCACCCAGATTTCAATTTTACAAAACCTGATCATATACAAATGTAGAAACCAGAAGGCCATGGAAGGAAAGAGCTTTTAAGACACAGTCCCTAATCCCAGTTCCACCAGCCCTCAACTCTCTCTAAGTCTCATATTTCCATTAAGTTAAGGGACTGAATTAGACGCCCTCAAGTTTTTTAGGGGTTCCAAAATTCCATGTGGAATGAACAAATGTCAACATAACTAGAAAAAGAAACTGATGAGCAGGAAATTTTAAAAAAAAAACCTTTACATTCAATTAAAGGTATACAATAAGCACAGAATAATTGTTTTTCATTCATTCAAGGTATATAGGGAAGTGAAAATGTAAGACCAAGACAAGAGCTGTTCCCAATAGAGAAGCAAATTACCAACAAGTATATAATGCCCGAATGCCCCCACCCCGCCCCTGCCCACAAAAAAGCTTTCCCTAATTGAGTTTCAAGCATTCATTTGTCAGCCCCCCGTTTTTAAAATGAGTTGCAAACTGATAAGAGAAACTCCACAGGGTCATCTAAGAATTGTGACGCTATCCTCCGAAAACTGAGCAACTGTGCCAAGGGACTAACCTGCCCAAATAAATCTTCTTTAATTCACAACCCACACACCAAGCAGGGCAAAGTTAACCCCCACGGTTTGATGACCAAGGCTGTTTGCTCTCCTTATTATTACACAAGGTCATCACATGACTGGTCCATCCCAACAGTGCCATGATCTGCAAAAGCTACATCAGGGAGATTAGCGTAAAGCCGCCAAATATACACACATTTGAGAAAAACAACACTTCCCAACCCCAAGAATACTTTACCATTTATAAATAGTTTACATTTTTTTGATCCCCAAGCATATAATATTCTCAGTTGCTGCAGAAACCAAAGAAATACCGTATGTGAATGCAAACCACAACCTAACAGAAACAATAAACAGCAGATGGTAAACCATATGCTTTTATAGTTCCAGTACCCCACACCAGCGAGGCAGACCCGAGAGGGATTCTGACACATAGCTGCTGGGGAAGAAAGCGGCACTTCAAGAGAAGAGTTCCACGCAGTAAGTATTTCTTTAGCTCTTGCCATGGACTCAACCCTAGCCAGGGAACTATGAGATACAAAAGTCCAAAAAGACCACAAAAGCCCTGCCCTCAAGCAGTTTTACTTTGGATTAGCTGGAAGGGAATGATAGGCACGAAATAACTCTTCCATGAAGTTTGTGGAACAAGTGTTTGTGTCTAACAAGGAAAACTAAATCATATATAATTGCTCCTGGCTGTGGGATTCAAAGCAACTCCCTTTACTTCTGGTTCCTATGTGAATAATATCTGCACAGTTACCTCTCAAGGGGTCATAAGAAGACATCTGTAACACTCTGGGCAAGCCTTTAAATATCATATGAATAAAGATCAATTCTTGATGTTATTATTGCTGTTGTTCTTATACTTATGTACAGTCCCATGACTTCTCTGCTCACCAATATCTGCCTAGAGTCTTAATGCAACTTAGAAAAGACTTAGAACAAAAATTTAAATGAATTGAAAACCTAAAAATGACATTTACTTTTAATGGATAAGTATTGCCTAAAAATAGAGAGAGGCAGGTTTTCAAAAAATAAGTGGGGCTACTCCATTTTCTATTGTTGTCAATACGTGCTTTACCAAAAAAGGAACATCTAGAAGGAAGCTCTTGACCAATCTAGCCAATGCTGGTTCAGTCCAGTTTTTTTAAAAAATTCAAGCCTGGGAAGAACCTTGCAAACACCCGGCCCCTTTAAGCCCAGTCTGTCTCTTTAGCTTGCATTTCTGAACTCTGCAAACAGTTACCAGATGTAGGAGAATGTACGGATGATTCATCTCTCAGGACAAGTGTGTAGACATCAGCTCCAAGTGGAGGACAAACTTGGAATCCCATTCTCCCTCCAGAGCAAAATCTCAACCTGATCTGCTTTGCTCGACAAAAAAAAAAAAGTTTGTTTTCAATTAGATTTCCAAATTCTTTTAACAATAACTGCATGGCGTCTGGCACCAACACATCCGACACTTTGAAGTGGTTCTCAACTTAAACAGAGAGTGGAAGGAGGTGGGGGGGGGGGGGGAGGGAAAGAATGGGACTATGGGACTGTGGGACAGAGAACAATCAGCAATTTTTATTCTAAGTCAAATCTTTCTGCAAATGCTAATTTTTTTTCAGCTTCAAGTCCAGACTATGACATATGGAAAACCAGGCAATGATGTCTAAATAGAACATTATTTCTGTGACCCTACTGTGGTGAAAAGAGCACGGGATATCTCATGGAGTCTGATGACCTCTCTGGGCCTCAGTTTCCTCATCAGTAAAATCAAAAGGTGTTGGGAATTAATCATCTCTGAGGTCCCTCTTCCAACTCTAAATCTAGCTCCTCAAATAGGAGAGGCCTGGCTACAGATGAATCTACTGAACCTTAGTCACATCCAACCTCCATAATCAGCTGACTGCTGTCAACAGGGTTCACAGGATCGTGGATGTAAAGCTGGACAGAGTCCCCACACAGCCTGGAGGCTCTCTTGGTCCAAGGTCCAGGGCAAGCAAGGAATGGCCCCACGACACATGCTCCTTCCAAGAGGCGGGCCCCACGGCTTCCTGGCTGCCTCGATGAAACATCTGGATCCCAAAAGACTTCTGGTAAAGCAGCCACACACTTACACATGTTTATTGAGCGTTGACTACTATAAGGCCCCATCCTCTTTTTCTGGAGGGGAGAGGGGAAGGAATGGGGAGAAGTTCTATGAAGAAGTAACCCTAGTGACTTAGGGTTTACCTCAGGG
This sequence comes from Pseudochirops cupreus, assembly GCA_028627135.1. Classification (NCBI taxonomy): domain Eukaryota; kingdom Metazoa; phylum Chordata; class Mammalia; order Diprotodontia; family Pseudocheiridae; genus Pseudochirops; species Pseudochirops cupreus. The sequence goes on along the minus strand of CM053583.1, from coordinate 398,903,591 downwards.
TCCTTCATTTTTTCTTGTGACCTGGACCCCTCCCACCTTTGGCGGTCCTGGTGAAACCTATGGACCCTTCCTCAGAATAACACAGGAAAACGCATAGGATTACAAAGAAAATCAGTTACATTGAAAATTAGTAATCAAGGATTAGAGGACCCTGAGCTTAAGGGTTTCTGCCTTAAGATGAAGAATAACTATATTATTATTAATTAATTAATATTAAATTAAATAAACATATTTTAAAATAAATAATATAAAATAATTAAATTAAATAATTAATATTAAACTAGTATATAGTTTCTCTATGTAGTTATACAGAGAAAAACTGTACCAGATGTCACAGAACAGTATGATCAATCCCAAAGGAGTATGACATGAAGGCACAGGATGGCAGCTTGGTAGCTGAGCTCTTCAATTCAAATCCAGACTGGACTTGACTGTGGGGTGAGCTACACGACCTTGCAGCAAGGCACTTAACCACTCCGGAATCTCTTACTAAGGATGGAGGGCGGATACGGCTTGGATAGAACTCTTCTAGCGATATGGAAGGCAGGGAAGAGCTCCCTCTGAACCAGGGATCCAGAAAGGTAAGATTTCTGAATACGCTGACAGGACAAGGCTTCAGGCAGAAGAGAGAGAAGAAATTCTAAGGCCAAAGGCCAGGAGCATGGGAAATCACAAGCACCTCCTCTTCTCTCTCCAGTAGAACAGGTTAAGGGTTTCTATGGGTCAATGCTTTATTGCACTGTTCTGTGCATATATTGGGCAAAAACGGAGGGCAAGAGACGAAACCAACGTATCAAAATGGACATCTGACCAAAATGCAAGGGCCCCAGTAATTTGGAGCAATACACAGACCCAAGGTGAATTTTCTGGGTTTTGTTCATTTTCAAACTGATTCCCCCACTAAAGTCCTACAGATACCTCCTGGTATCGTGGGGCTGACCCTGGATGCCATGCCAGTAAGTGCAAGTCTGCCCAATGACAAGATCACATGTCTGACAACTAAGGACCAACCCACATAAAGTGAAACCAACTGCTGGTTACCAGGTAAATTCTTCAGCCAAAATGCCTTCTCCTCCAGTTCCTGGAAGGACTCCTAGTTAGACTGTAAGCTCCTTGAGGGCAGGGATTATCTTTTGCCTCTATCTGTATCCCCAGCACTTAGGCCCCATACCTGGCACATAGTAGGCATTTAATATATGTTTACTGAATCGAACTGACTGGTACCTAGGAAACCCAAGAGTCCTTTGACATTCCTCCCCTGGTCTCCTAATGCCCTAAACCACTCAAATTTATAAAGTACAGGATCAGAGAGGCCATACACACACTTGTCACGTGTGGTCAAAGTGTTGTGTTCTTTTGCATGACAATACTTCTTAATGGGAGGGTTTGTGATTTCAAACAGGAGTTATCAAAAAGTAAGAATGATATTAAAATTATCACCAATTACTTAAAAGAAAGAACGAGATTGGAGACATAAATGATGACCTTAAAAAAGGTTTTTGCAGGATCACAGAATGAAAGCCAGAAAGAACCACAAAGCTAACTGAATTCCCCTCCCCGTCCCAGAGGTAGGGAGGGGAAGCAGTTCACCCAAGATCCCAAGGCTTCCCTCTCTAAATCTGTCATTTCAAATCCAACTTTCCCCTCATTCTGTGCTCATTACCTAGCCTCTTACCCTCTGCCTTCTCAACCCTGCTTTCTAATTTTTTTTTCCAGTTTTAGGATCACATCTCTAGGAGTCAGAAAGAACCTGAGAGGTTCCTAGGTGCAGTGACTTAGTACTAGAATAAACCTCAGAAATCGTATAATCCAAACTCTGTAATTTACAGATGAAGCAACTAAAACCCAGAGGAAGTAAAAAGACTTGTCCAAGGTCACACAGGTAGCATATAATATTGGCCAAGATTTTCATTAAGGGTCCTCAGAGGCCAAACGAAGTGTTCTTTAACTTTATATTGAGTCACACTCTTCTTCACCCTGAAAAAATGGCATTCCAAGATTATTTTAAGGCCTGGGTCTCTTAAATAATCCTTTATTCCAAACTTAAAGGACTATTTAAACTTTGATTTGGGGGTAGCAAGAGAACAAGCTGCTAAATGCAAATTCTGGATTATCCTAAATCAGTTCCTAATTGTTAAAATTCCCAAATCCTCAGGGTTCTGAAACATCACCTAAGCCCCTCTCTGCATTCCAGCTTCAAAACTCAGAAAAATAAATCCAATGTCACTATTTTGCAAAGCTCTATAAGTTGGGGGTAGGGGTAGATGCCCAAGATTCCCCCCCAAACACTGCAGCAACTCCAAGTGAACCATACATTGTTTTGTTTTATTTTTAAAGAGATCCATGAACTGGGTAAATAAGCATCTCTTCAGAAACACCATCATGAGGATGACTTGGCTTTTCCAGAACTCTCACAGCCAACAGGAAATCCTGTAATAATGGCAGACTTGGCACAGGCCGAGCTGAACCCAAAGTAGACTTTTACATTTAATTGGATAAGGAAGGGCCGCACTTCTAATTTATTTTTCCTTCCTTGACCTACACTCATAAAAAGTTAGAACCGAGGGTCTAATGTCAAGACTCCATGTGTCCCAGCTGCCTCCACAGGTCTAATGCCAAGGGAATTTGCCCCAGAAAAGGGGAAAGGTCCTATTTTGTGTCAGGCATATATGCCCAACAAATAATAGAAAGAAAGGTCCCATCCATATCTGTGCCAAGCTACTCAAAGCCACACTTTCTGTGGTAACAAAGAATGGGAAACACATTGTCTGAATAAACTGTGGCACACGAATGTAATGGAAGATCATCATGATATAAGTAATGGCAAATGGCTGAGATTCAGAGAAAAATTGGAAAGATTTCTATGAACTGACACACGATAAAATAATCAAAAAATACATACAATGACTGTAATAGTGTCAAAGGAACAGTAAGTTCTGGGTCTGGGGTCAGAAACTTTCATTTTTGTGTTCGTATCCCCCCAGAACAGCCCTTGGCATGTAAAGGTTTCTTCACTCACTGGAACGACCAATCTTGACAGAGCCAGCAATAAATCTTCCTACCCTCTGTTCACTTAACCTTCTCTGAAAATATTCCACGGAAAGACCGATTCTCAAAGATGTCGGAATAAAGAGTCAAGAATGTCAATCAACTTCCCAGAGGGACCTAAAAAAACAGTGAGGTCAGGTTGCCATTCTAGAGAGGCCACTGCCCGGGCTCTCAGAGGCCTTTTTCCAATCTTGGTTCATGCTACATACTCACGACTAAGTTTATAAACAAAGCACTGGAGAAACAAGGGCCGTTACAGTCATTACGGTGGTCACAAACGAAAGCTACTTGGTAACTTCCTAGTACTAACACTGTAATTAGAGCCCGGGGAGAGCTCCGTGTCTTGTAGAAGCCACTATATAATAGCTAGAATTTATACAGTGTGTTTTACAACTGTTATCTCACTTGACCCTCACAACAGCCCTGGGAGAAAGCTGATGTCATCATCCCCATTTAAAAGATGAGAACACTGAGACAGGAAGAAGTTCAGTGATTTTACCAGTGACACATCTGGTAAATGTCTTGGGCAGGATCTGAGTGTACTCAAGGCCAGACTGCTGTATACGGAGCTGTTCTTTTTTGTTAGTGACAGTCAAGTTAATGATTTTTTTTAAATGTTAAGAATGATGTCTAAATTTCATATACTGCTTCCAGCTTTTGCAAAGCACTTTTACATGCTATTCCATTTAATAGTATCAATGATAGTACACATATATGTTACACATATATAAATGGTATATTGTATAGTATGCATATACAAAATGTTATACATACATAAATAATATGTAGTGTTAATTATAGTGCTATACAATATGTAATTGTTAAAATATACATAGATAGCATATCATAGCATATGTATATAAATGTTATAACATACATAAATGGTATAGAGTAAACCTATATAAATGTTATACACATATAAAAAGTATTTAGTATAGCATACGTATACAAATGTTAGTCGTTATTACTTTCAGGGATAAGTGTAAAAATAGGGGGCAAGTGTGGATTAGATCAGCAATTCTCAAACATTTTGGTATCTGGGCCCCTTTACACTCTTAAAAATTACTGAGGACCCCAAATAGCTTTTGTTTATGTGGGTTAGAAATTAAAACTGGTAACTTTAAAAATAATAATTCAGTTAAAAATAATAATAAACCCACTACATGTTAATATAACAATAATAAATAAATCAGATGGAAAAACTGTATTTTCCTAGAGAAAAAAAATACACACTTTTTGCAAATACCTTTGCTGTCTGACTTTAAAAACAGCTAAATTCTCTTATCTGCTTCTGCATCCTACTGCTGACATATACCTCAGACAGATAGTTGGAAAAGGCAGTATTTTAATTGGCAAATTACATCTTAGTATTATTATGAAAATCGTCTGGATGCCATGGATGTCCCCAAAAGGGTCTCAAGGATCACACTTTGAGACCCTTCATGCTCTATCGTCCTGTGAATGGCAAGAAAAAAAAGAACTGTGGCTGACAGGGATTTATCCCAAGTTAAATCAAGTTTGAGTTTGCATTCTCAACTGGACTCCTGCAAGAATCCCCAAACCTCTGAAAGTCCTGCTTTTTCCCTATGAAGATTCCTTTCTAAAACAAGTTTTCTTCGGGTACTTTAAAAAAATAAAGGAATGTAGAAACCAAGGCAGGGCTCACAGGGAAAAGGATTTGGGAGGTGGCTGGCCCAGAGCATTTACTCAGTATTTTGGGTGCACTTTCACTGTCTCTCTGTCTCTGCCTCTCCATCTGTCTGTCTCTCCCCACTCTTCAAAGACCTAATGAAACACTGGTCAGGCCAACTCATGACTGGGCGTCTGATGTCGACTGCAGCCCAGCATCAACAAACCAATTTCCTGGAAGGAACAGTCTCTCCTCCTTTGGTTGTTTACAAGCTCTTCAAGCTTTGGGAAGAGTTTGTGCTGGAAGGCTCCCCACAGGCCAAGAGCACAACCTACCCCAGGTGGAGGAAATGGCAAAAGAGCCCAAAGAAATCGGGAAAATCCAAGCCTCCCATGGCAAGGGATGGGGCTTCATGTGTCTTGTTAAAGAGACAGCTTTCAGAACCAACTCATCAGAATGAAGCAGGAAACCAGAGTGGAAGTAACTGGAACTTAGACAAGCAAACTCCCGCCCTGTTTCTAACAGAGCTACACCAAATTAAAGCAATCTGCAGACTGTGATAAACTTGAGAGAAAGAGGCAGAGAAAGAGAGAGACAGGAAGAGATAGAGACAGACAGACAGACTGAGAGGGAGAGAGACAAACGGAGAAGCAGAGACAAATCGAGAGAAGGACAGAGACAGAGAGATGGAGAGGCAGAGACAGAAATAGAGGGAGAGATGGAAAGGAAGAGAGACAAAGAGATGAAGAGGCAGAGACACAGAGAAATAAATGGACAGAGAGAGAGAGAGACAAAGACAGACAAATGGGGAGGCAGAGACAGAAATAGAGGAAAGGATGGAGACAGACAGATGGAGAGGCAGAGACAGATGGAGAGACAAAGACAGAGACAAATAGAGAGGCAGAGATGAAGAGAAAGATTGAAAGACAGAGACAGAGAAATAAACAGAACATTAAGATCAGTTCACCACTTAAAGAAAAGTATTTTAAAAACTAACATGTTGAAAGCCCTGTCAATTCCAGTAGCCCCTATTTGCATGGTATTAGATTTGCTATCAGAAGACCCAGATTCAAATCCTGCCCCTATCACTTAGAGAACTTGGACATGTCACTTTCTGGGTATGAGCCTCAGCTTCCCCATCTGTGAAATGAAGACAGGGGTCTCTAAAGTCCTTGCCAGCTCTAACCCTATAATGCTAGTTTGTACTTCTGTCGATTTTTTCAGTCATATCTCAACTTCAGGCATCCCCAGGTTGGATGGTCAACCACATCCAATTCCCCTCAAACCCCACACTGACAACCAAAGACCAGCAGTACTTACTTAAACTAAGATTTATTTAACCAGGCATTTCTTGAAGCTTCATTTTTAAGGTTCCATTTTTTAAAACCCTAATTGCATTTATTATTTGCTAATGGATTTCAAACAATTAATAAAGCAACAGAAAAGCCCACTAACAGCTGTCCACAGAGCCAGGAAAGTTTATGGGGGAATTCATATGTGTAGCAGCAGCCAAGGCAAAATTCATAGTTTTCTGGGGCAGAGAATTTAAACAAAAGCATGTTGTTTTTCCTACTTGGTTAGGAGGGCTTAATGAATCCCCAGCTAATCAAAGCTATCCTGACCATTAAAAATATACACTGACAAAGCAGAGCATTCATTTAAGGTGCTATGGCAGAAGATGGACACTTAACACCATGCCCAGGCAAACGGCAGCTGCTCTTCTACATGGCCATCTAATAAGCCTAACAATCTAGAAATAAGGCCATTGTTCCCTAAAGGAACCATTTAGAAATAAAAAAAAATAGGCTTTCAGATCTTCTACTCACATGGAACTGTCATCCCTAAAATTAAGGGGCTCAGAATGAGTGGTGGACTGGTGTCCCTACGTGCTCCCAAGGACGAACAGTCTGTTAACTTCTTGCTATGAAAGGTGAGGCTCAAGGTATATAAAATAAGCCTTTTTTTAGACATCAACAATTGAGAAATTGTTTCTACTTGTGTATTGTTACATGGGTTTTGTTTTTGCATTCCTTTTTCTAAGGTGAGGGCTGGGGTAGGAGAGAGAAAATACAGATTTTTCTTATTTGAGAAAATTTTTTCTTTTAATTTGTCAGGAGAGAAACAACATGCTGAGTGCAATTTTTCAAACAAGAAGAGATGAACTGAGAGTTTTTAGCAGAATACTCCTGTACAATAAATCTTCACTTTCTCAATACCTAGAAGGGGGGAAATCTGTCATCTAAGTTCAATTCACATATTTATTGGATGGCCCATCTATTAAGATCAAAGGCACAGTGCTAGGCCTTAGGGGTACAAAAGAAAATGAAAAACAGTCCCTGCCCTCAAGGAGCTTCTATTCTACTAAGGTAGGGAGAATCCACTCAGGATTCAGAGGTAGGTAGATAGCAAGTTTATTTTTTTAAAAAAGCAATGCAACATAATTAGCTACTTGGATCAGGAAAAAGCCAATTACAGACCAGAGACACAGAGCTTAAAGAGACCTGTGGACATTGTGGCTTCTGAAGGCCCTTCTAGCTCTAAATCTAAATCATTTTCCATGAACTGTCCACCCAGAAAGAGAAAACCTTGGCCAACTGGGCAGGGAGGACATAACAAAGGCAAGATTCAAACTCAGAATCTCTAATTCTGGTCCTGTGCCTTTCCCACAAAAGTAGATGAGAGATGCCAGTGAAATTTATGCTGAAACTAAGGAAACAGACATAGTCCCTAAGTGGCTATTTAGGAATTCAAGAGTGCACCAGGAATCATTCCCAAATGCTCAGGGTTGAATGCTTTAGAACAGGTGCTTTTTAAATAGGAGTTTAAAAAGCTTATCTTAGGGATAAAGCTTCTTTGAGCTCAACTAATTCTGCTTACATGATATAAATTCACTTACTTCATTCATTTCCCCCCAGCATTTTGAGGCCTTTAGAAAAACACTCAGAGATTGTAAAAGATTAGACCAGAATACCACAAAAGTCCACTTTAAAAAGTGATAAACAGCACATATTTACTATTAAGAGATATCACAGTTTCCTTCAATCTTCTGAGTTCCCATTCTTGCCAAAATAAGCCAGCAGAGCACACTGATTAGCATCTGCCTCCTGGCTCAGAAGAAGACAACCGTTTATTGTAATGCACCAATCAGTTTTATATCCTGGCTTTGTACCAGTTATGCCAGGTTAAAAAACAGGAGAGTCAGAATACTATCCCATCACATGAAACAGAATACCCTACCATGGCCATGCAAGAAAAAAAACAAACTAAAATACCCCTACTGCCCCAGGCAGTGGTAAGAGGGAGCCAGAGACATATGATTCCCCTACCCTGGAAGATTAGATCTTCAAAAAAGGCGCTCTCCCCAATCATATCACCAGAAGCCAACTGATTATAAGTAGCACAGGAGTACACACGGTTAGTCATCTCACTTGACCTGCCTTACTACTAAGTAGTCCAGTATTTCCTTGTACAGATCTATGTTCCTATAATGTCTGAAATTAGTAACTAGGCAGAGTAAAGATCACCTAAAGTTTTTCCACAGCTTAGTAAGAATAGTCAATGAAACTCTGGAACAAACAATAGTCCACAGGTCTGCTTCTCTCATCCTCCTGCTTTAGGACAGGGGATAGAGGTACAAGACAGGAATGCTCCTGAAACATTAGTACTGCTTATAATTCATTCACCCAGAACCTAACGTAAAGGAAGAGTGATGCGCTTGGGAATCAGAAACCCCTGAATTCAAATCTCATCTAAGGCCCTCCTTTACAACTGGTTGTAATCACAAGCAGTTATACAGCTTATATAGTTATATAATCAATTAACCAAGAGGCTTGAGTAAGGGTCTACCAAGTGCCAGGCATCGTGCTAGGCTCTGGGGATTCAGAGACAAGGAAAGAAGCACTCTTATTGTCCAAGAGTTTCCATTTTCTTGAGAACACCTCACAGGACTGCTGAAGACTAAACCATAGAGAGAAAGCCACCAGTGGCTATCACTTGTACAGTACATGAAGGCTTGCAAAGTTCTTTGTAGACAACAATCCTTAATTTCTCTGCTCTTTACCAGACTTCCAATAAAGGGCACCGAGTAGTTTCATTTGGGGTTATTTTTTCCCCTCTTTAGATATTAAATCACTTACGGAAAAAGCCTCCCTAGGTTTCCAGCCCAGAATGTCCCAAGAGAAACAAGTCCTCGGTCTTCTAAGGGCTAAACTTTCTTTCCCTTTGTCAACAAGTTGAAACTGCCTAGGAGGCAGGCCACAGAGAAAGAGTGTGTGACATACTAGAGTCACTCATTCTAGCTTGGACTCTGGTGTGAAACACCATCTGCTTATTGGGCATGCATATGAGGTACTCTGCCCCCCACCCAGCGCAAGAACAAGGGGCTACCCCGACACCAACAGGAAGCAGGGCCCTGAGACTTTCCCATTTATGTACAAAATTAAAAAAAAAGTCTCCCCCTTTATTCATTTCCCAAATGGATTTAACAAAGATGTAGCCAGAGAATCCTCATCTGGAACCAAGGTCTCGGAGATCACAGAGCAAATGTGGCCGCAAGGAGGCCTTACCCGAGGAGTCCCCCTGAACTGACCAAGCCCAAGTCTGAGCTCAGGTGTTGCTTCTTCCCGTATTTTGGTTCCTACTCCATCACGCCAGACTTGAAAGCTACCCTTTAAGGCCCTACTGATGAAATAAGCAGAAGGAAAGCGGTCACGGGAGAGAAAACATTAAAGAGATATGGCCATGAAAGTCAGGGAGAGAGAGAACAGAGTATCTCAGAGCATAACGACTTTGCCAGAGAGGCAACCTGTCTGAGGGAGAAGCTTCAGGAAAAGAGCAGGGCTTGGGCAGCTGCTGTCTACCTTTGTGAACCTGGGCCTCAGCTTCCCTCTGCTGTGGATTCCAACTCTAAATCTCTGACCCTACTAAGATTTGGAATCGAGTCCCCTCCCCCTCCCCATTCCACCAGTCAAAAGCTGCCTGACTTTGGCCAAGTCACTTAACCTTCCTGGGTCCCAGCTTCCTCATCTTTTATGGATAAGAAGAATAAGTTGGGGCCCTTAGTAAAGTGCTTTGTAAATTACCAACTACCTCAATACACAAATGCAGGCTATGATTAAAGTAAATTCCAGGTTTCATTCCTTCTGTTAGAGGAGGGGGAAACAAAGTAACAGAGAACGCTGCCCTAAGGAGGTGGAAAAATAGATCTCCTACTTAGATACAAATTAGCGCCTCAGTCAAGACCGTCCACAAAGTCACATCACACTATTGCCCAACAGAACAGCTAGGTACCAAAGCTGCCCCGCCCCTCCCCCAAAACCTCCCCAATGGTCCCCATTACATAACCATTCAGTTGGTCACCAGTTACTATTCAGGTCATCCCTGAGGCCAGCCACATGCTGGACTTCCTCTCCCCCTCCAAATCCCACCTCCACAAACCTGAGACCCTTACTTTCCCAACATCTCCCCCTCCAGTCTTCCTAGTTCCTAGTATTCCTAATGCTGCCACAGTGTCGTGTTTATTTCTAGGAGAGAATGGGGTAACAGGGCTTAAAATTTGTTTCTAACAATCATATAAACTGGGGGAAAGTTACAGACCCAGCAAGCTCATGGCCCTAAGAACTGAAATCAGGAATTCTCAGTCTTGCTCAGCACTGTGCTGAGCCTCTAAAGGGAAGGGATCTGGCTTTCCTCCAATAGATTATTCACTTCTCTATAATAACAACAATAATAATAATGATAGCTGGCACTGACATAGTGCTTTAAGGTCTGCCCAGAGCTTTACAAATAGCTCATTTTTTCTCCATCACAAGGATTAGCACTAGAGGGAGATGAGGACTAAGCAGCTCACTGAACTAGTCTGACCCCTTCATTTTACAGATGAGGAACACTGAGGCAGAAACACACCAACAACTAAGGAGCCCAAAGACAAAGCAAGCTCTTTTTCAACTAGAGTTTAAGGTTTGCAAAGCACATTGCATGCATATGTTACCTTCTCTGATCCTCACAAGAACCCTATCACCCCCATTTTACAAATCTGGAAACTGAGGCCAGAGGGTCACACAGCTGACAAATGTCTGAAGCAGTATATGGAATCTGAGTCTTCCTGACTCCCAGGTCACCTACTGGCCTGCAGAGTTGGAGACAGTACAGGCTTTGCAGTCAGCAGGGTCTGGGTTTGAATCCCACTCCACATGCATTTATGACACACTTATACTGTACCATTGAATTAGGGCCACAAACAAACCAACAAAAACCCAAACCAGCACGGTAACAGTCAGTGATCCCCTGGGCTAGCATTTAACCACTTGAATTAAGCCTCAATTAGTTTCCTTATCTGTTAGATGGGATTAATTAGAACTGTGGGGCCTACCTCAGGAAGTTGGGCTGAGATTCATTTAAAAAGAAGGAGCTATAAAAGGTACAGATTTTACAAACCTTCCTAGTAAATGTCATATTATTATTTTTATCATCTAAAATCCAAAAGGTTTTAGTGGATTGGCAACGAACATTTACATTTCAGACCTTGACCCTTCAGCACCGCAGGAACTAGCTGCACCAAATTCAGAATCTTAGGGCCCGAAGCTGGGAGGGCTCATCTACCTAGCCAACACCATTGGGAGGACAGATGAGACTCCCGGAAGCCAAGGGATCTGCCCCAAGTTTCACTGCTGGGACTCCCAGCTGTCCAAACTGCTGTGGATTCATAGGAGCCAGACGGGGGTGTCTAGTCTTTTATAAGCAGGAAAACAACAACAAAACCCACGTAGGGAGTAGAACGGAGGTGGCGACAACTGGGGAAAAAAGCAATTTTGTTTGCCAAAGGAAAGTCAGCCAATTTGTACTGTGTTCCAAGCCTTGGGGCATTTCATCAGAATACATGTCATAAGTGGCTTGTACCATCACACATAGCAGGGTGACCCCAGAGAGACCTACTCAATCCCCAAGCAGAGACACCTTGAAAACTGAGATGGGCTCTATTTATCCACTTCTCCAAAGAGAATCAGTTCTCGGACCTGAGGCTTCCCAAAATTTTGAGAGCATTTCCTCCTTGGGAATACAAAGACACAAACAAAACAGTCCCTGCCCTCAAGAAGCTCACGTTCTATCATAAGACAGCATATATAAGGAACTTTATATATGGAAAATGCAAAATAAACAAACTGAAGAAGCGGGGTGGGGAGAGACAGCTTCATGCAGGAGGTGGCATTTGATAAAGGTGTGATGGAAAAACACAGGGGAGGTGAGCTTAATAGCCCCCTAACAGAGATGGCAGCAGTGTCAACTCAGTGTCTTCTCCCATACCCAAGAATGTCCTCACACTCATCTCTAGAGCAAGAAAGGGGAGTCCGTATAATTAAGTCTGGAAAGGTAGGTTAGAGTCAAGGAGTTAATTTTTTTCCCCCTAACTTATTTTCCAGGCCAAAGTGAAAAACTGTATTTCAAAGTGATGCCTCAACCAATTTCAGAGAGATACGAAAACCAAGGCAAGCAGGGTTAAGTGACTTTGCCCACCTTCACCCAGTTAGTAAATGTCTGAAACCAGATTTGAACCCAGGAAGATGAGGGCATGAACTCTATCCACGGGGCCACCTTGCTGCCGAAAGACATTTAAATCCCCCCCCTTTTTTGTTTCTTTTTAGAGGGGGAAAGGCAGGACAAGTGGGGTTAAGTGACTTGCCCAAGATCACATGGCTAGCGTTAAGTGTCTAAGGCCACATTTGAACTCAGGTCCTCCTGACTCCAGGGCCACTGCTAGCCCCCCCAAATCCTTTTTTAAATACAGACATTTACAATATGTCTTTTCTTGCATTTGAATGCAGTTATAGCAGAAACTCATGCAGTGTTGATGAAATATACAAATGTTTACTTTCAATGTCATCTCCCCAAAGTGAACTTGCGTAGAAATCATGTCCTTAAGCTCTGCCTTTAATCAGAAACAGAAAGTGGGCTTTGCTCAGGACTCCAGCCCCCGCACAGGTTCAGAGAACCCATCACATCTGCACCTGGCATATTTAAGTAAAAAAGCTTTTGCTACTCAGGGCTCAGCACTGAAGCTTACAGACACAGATAATGTTCTAATGTGAATCAGACTTACGAGTTATTAAATAGCTTTTGAAGTTCTCCTATCAAGCAGCTTCAAAGTGAGTGCTAGAAAGAGCTTTAAGTCCAATTATTCAATAGGCTGAGCAGTTCAGCTGCTTCCCAAGTTCTGAGAAGAAGTCTGGCCACTGGCTTCTTGCCCAGGGTCATTGATTCATTTGGCTGTTTGGTTCTGCCAACCAGTTTGAAGGAACAGTATGGGTATGTGTATATGCATGAACCATGTTCACTCATTTGCTACAAAGTTCTTATCCTCACTATTATTGCTACTCATCTAGTTCCCATCTTTTATGATACAGTTCAGATTTCCTGGGGAACAAGTTGCTATCTGACTCTTTTTCTTTTATATCTGATATGCTGTAGATACAAGTGGACAAGATAACTTATTAGTGGCTGGGAAACATCATAGAGGTTCACTGAAAGTACCACACCAGGACAACTTCCATAGCAGGTAGCAAGTCAGAGATTATATACAAGTCACCACATTCTCACATGATTCTGATGACTTCTGCTAGCGCTCTGTATTTTTTAAGTCTTTCTTTCCACAGAGTTAGTATTTTCTAATTAAAAATCAATCAACTAGCCTTTATTAGGGACAGTGAGGTGGCACATTGGGTAGCAGAGTTAAGTGCCAGGCCTGGAGTTAGGGAGACTCATCTTCCAGAGTTCAAATATGGCATCTGGCCTTTGGCCTCAGACACTTACTAGCTGGGTGACCCTGGGAAAGTCATTTCCTTGTCTGTGCCTCATAAGTTTCCTCATCTGTAAAATGAGCTGGGGAAGGAAATGGCAAACCACTCCAGTATCTTTGCCAAGAGAACCCCAAACAGGGTCACAGAGAATCAGAGACAAATGAAAAATGACTTTAAAATGACTAAACAACAAAAAAAATTTATTAATCATATGTGCACGGTCCTTGTTCCTATTCTAATGCTACTATTGCCCAGTTAACAGTATTAACTATTCCTATTATTATCAGAGGCAGCCTACAGCGATATGTACAGAGCTAGCCCAAGTCAGGAAGACCCAGCTGAAACCAAACCAGTGAGAACAGTTTTCAGAGATGAAAATCACAAGATGCAGAGAAATACAGTATGTAGATTATTCCTATTTATTTGCTTTTCTTTCTCAGACCTCAGAACTTAGAATAAATGCTTTTTCATTTATCTCATTTATTCCAAGTTTCCTCTGGAGAGGAAAGGTAGACTCCCCTGAAATGACTGGGATAAGAGAAGAAGCATCAACATGTTTAGAAATTATAAGAAAAACTACAGAGTGATTAATTACTACTAACAGCTGACATTTATTTAACTCTTTGAGTCTGGCAAAACCCTGCAGATATGTCACATCTGATCCTCACAAGAGCTATTCACTCTGACACAAAATATGTCACAGGTGGGTCTGGAACTGAGGTCTGAAGAACAGCTCTCTTATTCACTCAGTTAATAAGCCCCTACTATGTGCCAGGCTCTGCTAAACACTGGGGATACAAAGAAAGGCAAAAAATACTGCCTTCCACGGGACAGATGAGGAAACTGAGGCTCAGATTTTAAACAGGTCTTCCTGACCCCTAAGAATCCAGCATGATTACAAAGGTCACAGTCAATCCTCAGGCAATCCGAAATACATGCTTACATAATTTTAATTATGCCAGTTCACACACACACACACACACACACACACACACACACACACACACAC
>CM053583.1:398872975-398888612 GCA_028627135.1 Pseudochirops cupreus | reverse complement strand
TTAACTTCATGATCCTCATTTCCTTATATGTAAAATATAGGATAGGATGGTCTCTGAAATACTTTTCTTTTTTTTTAACTCTAGACTCATGATTCTACAATTCCATAAAAACTAGTGAAATCTGGGGCTCCATTAGAGGCATAGCTTCTAGGAGAAAGGAGGTGATGATTCTGCTGTATTCTGCTCTGGTCATAACTTTTTTTCCTTTCATTTTCTTTCTTTTTTTAAGTTCTGGGCACCACAGTTTAGGAAGGACATGGAAAAATTTGGAGACAGTCTAGAAGAGAGTAAGAACACTAGTAAAAGGCCTCAAGTCCCTGCCACCTACTTGGGATAAACTGGCATAACTGGGGGTGGTTAGCCTTGGGGTGGGGAGGGGAGGAAGTTCATAAAATGATTCCTGTTTTCAAATATTTGAAGGATTGTCTTATCAAAGGGAATTTGACTTGTTCTCTTTGGCTCCAGAAGGCAGAACCAGGACAGATGGGCAAATACTATAGAAGGGAATTAGGTTGGATTTCAAGAAGAACTTCCTAATGCTTATCTCTAAATGGAATGGATTGGCTCAGAGAAGAAAGGGTTCTTTCTCATCCTAAGTCTCTGACTTGTCAGCTATGTTGGGGGTGGGGGGGCTCCTTTTCTGAATGGAATGGACTAGATGGCCACAAAAGTCAACATTTGTGATGTTGTAAAATGAATGGGAGAATGATTGAATATGCTCTCTCTGCTTGGATCTCTCAGAATAATTTGCCCTTCTCCTGTGCTTCTCATCATCCATTTTGTATTATATGTACATTTATTTTGTGGAGTAGAGTATTGTGTGTTACTGTGTATAGCTTATTTCACTGGAGGGGCAGTTCAGCACAGTGGCTGGTTTTACCTTCTGGAAGAGTTGGGTTGAGTCTTGCCTCTTGACACTCACTGAGTCTGTGGGGCTGGGAGAGGGGTGATTATTGATTTACCAGGGGAAAGCCCAGTAATCTCTCAAGGTCTGAGGCTACTCTCTAAGTCTCTACATTATAGACCAATTGCTGACCAGACTTGATGGAGAGACTTTCTACAAAAGAAGTTCCCTTTTTACTTACTTACAATCATAGGATTACAAATTCCTGGAGGGCAGGGAATGTTTTATTTTTCTTCTTCATACACCATACCACGTGTTTACAGGAGGCACTCTGTGGCTGCTTGTCTAGCTGAATTCATTTTTGAAATGTTTTCTTGGCATTTAGTAGGCTCTGTTTTGTGTCCCAAGTTCTTAGCATAGTGCCCAACACAAAAATAAATGTTTATTGACCGATATGAAGATTGGTAAGAAAAGTTCTCTGTTCTCAAGGACTTTATAATATAACAAATAATAATGACAGCTGGCATTTACAAAGCACCTAATGTGTGCAGACACTATGCTAAATGCTGTGCAAATATGATCTCATTTAATGTTCACTTCAACCATGGAGGTAAAAGGAGAAATAAGACAAAATCAGCACCTATAATGATTGACAGCATAGAGGAAGTTCAATAAAAGAGGTATAATGAACTTTAGGAGTTCAGAGAATCACAGCTCCAGAAATCAGTGCCCACATTCTATAGACAAAGACATGAAGACTTCCGTCAGGTAACACCTCTCAGCTCACACAGGTATTAAGTGTCAAAAGCTGGATTTGAACCCAGGTCCTCTGACTGCAGTCAGTGTTCCTAAATATTACTTTCTGTTGATGGATCAGGAGAAGCTTCACGGAGAAGGAGCCACTGAAGAAGCTGGTGAGCTCCCCATCACTGGAAGTGTTCAATCAGAGCCTGGATGGCCACCTGGCAGGGATGCTATGGAGAAAATTATTGCATGGGATGAAAAGTTCGATTAGATGACCTAAGACCTTCAAATTCTATGTGGGCATAGTGGGTGGCTATGTACACAGTACAGCTGCAGGTATGTGGTCAAAGTGATGCTTCCTTCCTCCTTCCTCCCTTCCCCTCCCACCCCCACCCAAACCTTCCTCACAAACCTTCCATGGTGCCTTAGGTTCCACCATTAGATTTGGTGGTTCCACCACCAATGGTTCCACCATTATTTCTTTGGATTGCGATCATTCATATATTAAAATGCAAATACTCCCAAGAAGAGTAAAAAAGTCAACCTTTATAAAGCTAGAATACAGAAATGTGAATTATTTTACCCGTGTATCAGTGAATTAGTTGCCAAATTACATATAGCTGTTAGGAGTATTTTCACAGGATGGATGGGTAGAAGTAGCAAATCCAGACAATAACCAGATGAATCCAGATGAGAGGCGATGTGGTTTAGTGGATCAAATGATGGACCCAGAGTCAAAAGACCCAGCTGCTGATCCTGCCACACATGTTTACTAGTAATATGACCTTGAACAAATAACTTCTCTAACCCTCAGTTTCCCCATCTGTGTAATGGAGCTAAGGTTACTTTCACTACCTACTTCTCACAGTTATTGTGAGGAAAGTGAGCTATCTAACTTCCATGTGACATTGCTAGCTATTTATTTGATCATATTCACCAAAAAGGATCAGACCCTGAAAAGCTCTGGCAGTTATTCGTTCGCTCCTATCCTACCAAATTGTAGGGGAGGGGAAGTCTTAGGGGAGCACTAAACTTTATATGGCTCTCAGAAAGTTTGTAACGCCTTCATTTCCTAGCTTTGCCTCTCATAAGGCAATTTTGATGTCTCATTAGTCCAAGGGTACGATTAATGTGGATTTACCCATCAGATTAGCTCTGGGCCCCCCACAAAATATGTTCCCTGACAAAATATACTGTTTCACTAATTCTTAGTCATGTGATCTTTGTATAATGGAATTGGTCTTAAATGGGAACAAATGAGTATGTTTGGATACTACATATAGTATTTTACTCTTTTTGGATAGATTCAATCAAAAGAATAAAAACCACTCCTCCTCAACATAGCTTTGACTCCAGGAATTCCTGGATTTGCTTAGCTCTCTACCACTATGTCTCCTGTGACGGGCAGAGGAGTATATGAGGGGCAGTACAAATTCTCAAATGACGATTGACTTATAACATCCAGTAAAGTCAGTCTGGATCTGAGTCTCAGTCTCCTACTCCTTGGAGCAAAGGGCAGGGACTGCAGGAGAACCTTCAGGAGAGGCAGAAGTTCTTGGAGCCAACCAAGACTTCTCTGCTCTGTGTCTTCTAGGACTCCCAACTGTCCTGACCAAAGTTCACTTATCGTTAGTGGACAAGGGCAGGCCAGAGATGGAGAGAAATTGGACAACCTACTTCCTTTGTCCCTCTAAGTAGTTGACCCTGCGGGGAACACCTTCCTTTTGGCTGCTTTGTCTGCTTCATTTCCTGGCTAAGCTATAGTGTTTTGTTTTGTTTTGGGTGGTGGTGGTGGTGGCAGGGGGGCGGTGTTTTGCTTTTGCAGCATCTCAGCTTTCTGGAAATTCCCACCTACATAGACTTTATAAGCAGGATTGAACCCAAGACATAGAGCCCCTACCACATCCATAAATGTAAATTATCATTATGACATGCTTGAGGAAAAAAAATGTATATTTCTAGTCCCAGCTATAATACTCATCCTCTGGATAGTTCTGTTTTCAACCTTACCCTGACTCCACTTACCTTCTAAAATGAGAGGATACCTCTAATCTTTCTAGAGAAAACCATTATGATTCAGCCAACCATTGTTTCTGTTTTTAATAACAGTTGTAAGCTTCTTTAAGGATGAGCTAATGAAAAAAAAGCTATGGAGAACATTTCTTCTAGAAACCTAATTAAAACTAATTGCAAACCTTAAGAGACACTCAGAAGGCAGGAGGTACGCCAACGAGGAAGACATTTCTTATTCTATCAGTGGCTTTATGGATTTGGATTCTGTTCAGAAAAACTCATCCTCCAAAGGTAATTACTGGCAGTGTGTAGGATCCATCAAACTATAATTAACACACGACAATTATTCTAATTGCCTTAAACAACATTTCTGTGTTTTTTATTGTAGAGCAATTTGCCAATAGCATCTTTAATTGGCAATTCATGTTTTACACATATGAAGGACAATGCTTCTTTATTTCCTTGGTAGCAACTGCTTGCATCGATTGGGAAAGAAGGGGGAAAAAAGGTTTTCTTCCTTTCTCTGGGCATAGGACCCAGTCAGAGGTTTCTGATGGCAATACCTTCTGGCGAAGGTGTATTTTCTCTGGGTAACTTAATCCCGACTTCATGGGTGATGTATTTTTCTAACAATTCACTTAGGCTAGAACCTGGTTTCTCTCTAGGCTCCCAGTGCAGAGCTCCAGTTGACTTCAAAGGGAGATCAATGCAGCAAAGGCAGAATGAGGAAGCCTGCTCCTAATTCACAAAACCTCCACTAACTCTATAAAAACTTCCCAGGGTTTTCCTGCTAGAAGAGGATGAAAGCTCAAACCCAGACCAAGAGAAAAGTGAATGTGACTGTCTTCTTTCAGAACCAAACTTTCATTTGCTTATTATTGGATTGACAAAACAAAGGCAAAGGATGTTTCCTAGAGATATGAGCATGCATAAGCACTTTCAGACATGAAAAAAGGGGTCTCTTGTCCTGAATTCTCCCCCCTTGCTACAAAGCCAAGGGAGAAGAAGCCTGAAAATGAGTCAGAAGGCAGGACTCTTCAAACCTATGAAGTAAAGAGGTCATTTCCACTCAAATCTGTCCTCCTGGGCCCTAGGCAATCATCAGGGAGTATATAACTCCAGGCACTGGAGACTTATCCAAGAAACTCGTTTTGCCACTCTCAGAAAGTCAGATGTCCCTCAACAAAACACCAAGTCTATACCTGTCCAGTTCCATGAGAGGTGCTCGCATCTAACAAAGTTCCCAGCCCTGTAATGTCATCAAGTGGACAGGGGACTCACAAAGCCAATCACATGCTCCCTGGATCACCTTGGTAACAGAATCACAGACTATTAGAGTTGGAATGGATGATCAGTTCTTTCTTTTACAAATGAGGAAACTGAGGTCTAAAGTCACCTAGTTAATGCCAGATTCAGGGCTAGAACTCAAATTTCTTAACTTCCTGTGTAATGTTCTTTTTGTCCTTCCTTTTTTCTTTCTTCCCTCCCTCCCTCCCTCCCTTCCTTCCTTCCTTCGTTCCTTCCTTCCTTCTTTTCTTCCACAATTATTTGTTTATCACCCTCACGGAAGGAAGATACACAATAGGCAGAAAAGATCACCTTCCTCAAAGAAGATTATGTTTGAGAGATACAGTGGAGAGTGATACATTGAGAGACAGATAGAGTGATAGAGAGAGATAGATACAGTGGTACAGTGGAGAGATCACTGGATTAAAATTCAAGAGATTTGGATTTGAGGTCTAGAATGCACTCCCTTCCTACCTCTTGCTGTCCTTTGGAATCTGTAGTTTACCTCTCAGCTTAGAGGTAGATTTGAAAATAAAAGTCATAAAAACAAATTACACCAATAAAACATTAAACAAAGGGGAAGAAGTCTTTGAATTTTCTTGCATCAGATTTGTATTTATTTATCTGTGTACTTCACTAAATTTCCAAGGGCGTCCTATGGCACACTGTGCCTGTAAGTTTTGCTGGAAATGATGTGAAACTCCTCCCCACACCCAGAGACTTATATATTGCCCAGCCCATAACCCTGGCTGGAGTTTGCTGCTGGTTTTTCCTGGCCTGATGTCCAGAAGCTCTGAAAAGCAACAGTATTGTAAGAGCGACAAAGCTACCTCCTCCTTTTCCTCCTGAGGAAATAAGGAAAGAGAGGGAAGGAGGGAGATGAGGGGAAGGAGAAGGAGAGGAATGCCAAAGCCCAGGTGCCAAGTCTGAAAGCGTGGCTGCCTGAGAACTTTTTGTCACTGCTTACAGTGTTCAGCATGCCATGATTCCTTATGGCAAAGAACACTGTGCTGGGGGCTAAGAAAGCTTGAGATCCCTGGTTGGATGCATTGTCTGCCTCCCACAGAATATAAACTCCTCCTTGGTAGGCACTCTCACTTTTGTCTTTGGATCTCAAGTACCTAGCCCAGTGTCTGCACTCAGGAGTCACTTAGTAGTAAATATATATTGAATTTAAGTTTAGCGGATCATTTAACTAGATTAGGTGGCTCAGTGGATAGAGCATTGTGCTTCAGGTCAGAGAGACCTGACTTCAAATCCTGTCTCACACATTTACTAAACAAATTCCTTTTTCTCTTGTTCTGGGTTTGAGTTTTCATTCTCTCTGGGCAAGTCACTTAAGCTTTATCTGCCTCAGTTTCCTCTTCTATAAAATGAGAATAATAATAGCACTTGGTTTTTTTTTTTTTTGTAGTGAGGATCAAATGAAATAATATTTGTAAAGTGTTTTTACCATCCTTAAAGGGTTTTCCAGATGCTGGCTATTTCTCAGCCTTCATTTCCTTGCCTTCAAAATGGAGGGGGGTGGGGATAATGCCCAGTTCACCTATCTCCCAAGGATTTTGAGGAGCTCAAATGAAAGAGTGAATGTGAAAACATTTCACAAAGAAATAAAGCACTTCACAAAGCTAAAGACAAGTCATCACACATTTATTAAGCACCTATTAGGGGTCAGGGACTATGCAAAGGTGGAGATAAAAAGAAAGGGGAAATGCAGTCACTGTCCTCAAGGAGCTTACAATCTAATGATTTGTTATTATGCTCTTGCTGAAAGAGAAAAGACTCCTAAGTACAATAACAGAATGACAGGATTGGAAGGACCCTCTGAGCTCGTCTAGTCCAATTAATATTGAAGCAAAAATTCCTTCATAGTAAGGGATCCTTAACCCAATTTGTGGGTCAGTGATCTCATTGGTGATCTGGGGAAACCTTCCAGATACCTCCTCAGAATGATATTTTTAAATGCATAAAATAAAACACATAGGAGTGCAAAGAAAGCCAATTATGCAAAAATAAAATTATCAAAGTATTAAAAAACAAATCCAGTTCCTATTGACCCTAAGCTAAGAAGTCCAACCAATAGCAGCCCTGAGAAGTGGCCATTCAGCATCTGCTTGAAGACCTCAAGGTGGATCCATCCTTCCATCCATCCATCCATCTATCCATCCATGCATCCATCCAACCATCCATCCGTCTATCCACAAGCATTTATTAACTGTCTACTATTTCCCAAGTGCTATGCTGGGGGCTGGGGATACAAAGGCAAAGGTGAGACAGACCTTGCCCTCTAGGAAATTACATTGTGTTATGAGAAACAGCACTGAATTGAGTCTTTCCTTTTTGGAGTTAAGGGTGCTTTGGAACAATATCAAGGGACCAAATACCAACCTCAGTTGGTAGTGGAAGGCTTAATGATTTCTAGTTCTGTAATAAATCTTCCTAAAGATCAGGATTTGTTTATTTTTTTGTGATGCAAATAAGGTACCTGGAATGGTTCTTTCATGATGTGACTAAAAGGTGTGTAGTAATAGCTGAATTCTAATTCCTTCCAAACCAAACATTCACTTAGTAATCCAGCTAGGATGTTGAATTTAGGCAGATCCAGAGACTGTAAGAAACCAGAACAGAATGTATACTCTGACCACAATAATATAAAGGAAAACAGTCCAACTGTCATCAATGCTGTGACTAATTTCGATGCTGAAACATGCCTCTTGTTAGAGAGCTGGGCTATAGGTACAGAATGGTGCATACGGGGCTCAGACATGGCCAGTGAGTTGATTTGTTTTGTTTAGTGGTCCTCTGTGGGTAGGATGGTGGAAAGAGGGTTAGGAAAATGATAATGAGTACCAATAAAATGTTTTTTTTCTAAAAGTCACTCTCACCTAGAGGTTAGAAGATTCTTCCCTGTTCTTGACATTTTAGCAAATGAGAATTAATGGGGTAAGAGGAAGTTCCTATTTTTTTCAACCAATGTTTCCTCCATGCCTTACTAAAAAGAGCAACAATTTGTTTAAATTTCCACTGAGGATGCAGAGAGAGGAAATAAAGGGGAAGTTTAAATTTCATTAGTAGAGATACAGGTTAGATGACTGGTCAGTGTAGTCAATTCATTAAAAAAGAAATGAATGTTAGACCCCGGGCTTAGCTTTGCATAGACCTCAAGGCTAGTTGGTTACATGAAATATTCACTTTTCAACAGGTTGTTTTGGGGAACGTGACCTAGCAGCAAAGAAGTTTCTAATTTGGGAATTCTAAAGTGTTTAAGGAAGTGGCAGTAGCCTGCCCTTGGGCATGGGGAGGGAGAGAGGGAGTACTAAATGTCCTTTGAAATTCTATTTCAGACTTCGAAGGCAGAAATAAATTGGTGACTATTCATGTAAAAATAACAGTGTTGAAAGGGACTGAACTAACAGATCAAAATTAATATCTGCTTGTAATTATAGCCAAGAGTTCTATTTTCCCTCAAATAATATGCTGTACATATCATGTCAATTATGTCATGCAAATAATTCGTTTTCATGGTTTAGACCATATGGAATAATTGACTGCTTAGTATTATTTAGAAATGAAGTTATTTGCAACTGATTTCTTTTGTTTAGTCTTTCCTTTTCCTTTAGTCTGTCTTTAGACTATGATCTCACGGCCCCTTATATCCTGTTTTCCCTGTATTCAGTGATTTCCAGCTTGTTAAAGTGCTTCTTACAATGTGGTCCCTAGAACTAGACCCAATGCCCCAAGTGTGGTTTGACCAAGGCGGCAGAAACTCTGACTATCCCTTCCCTAATCCCAGACACTATGCCTCCCTTAATGGAGATCATTGCAGCTTTTTTTGCTGCTGACTCATATTGATCAGTATCCACTAACATCCCTGGAGACCATAGCCTCTGCCCAATTTTGGCTACTTCACAGTTTGACCTGGGGTTTTCCCTGAATCTTAGACCAGATGAGGTGCATGTAAAGGAACACTTACTCCCCATACCCATTTCCACCTTTTTCTCTCCTACTGTGCCCATGGCTTCGACCTCCATTCTCAGCACCTGTTTCTGTCATACCCTATCCTGGGACCCTCCTCCCCCTATTGCCCATCTCTGTGCCTTTGACTGAGGCAGACCACCTGGTTTAGGGATCTCCAGTATGTGAGATACCCAAGGTTAGCTACAGGATTAATAATGATGCCAACATCCCCAGCAGCAGCTTTGAGGTCACTTTCAGTGAGCCCTGGACCCTAACTTTGCCCAGATGAATTTGCCCTAAATGATGGAATTCCTAGTTATGGCTTGGTCTGATGTGGACCTAAATGGAGAAGAAGCAAACTATTCTCTTACAGTCACAACAAATTTTGGAGATGGAAGTGCAGAGAAGTGAAGGAACTGCGCAGAATCAGCCTACAACTGGTGATGGCCCAAAAGTCAGAGAAGAGATCCAGTCACCCTGAACAGCAGACTCATTGTTCTAAATTAAACGAGCACTGTAATCATCAAGCAATTAATATAATATAATTACACTAATAAATGTACTATATACGAAGACAACACTTCTCTTTTCCACTCTCCTCTAAAAGGAAAAGACAGGAAAGCACAATGATTCCACATTTGCATCTGGATGTGTCTTTAGAGGCCATCTAGTCCAGCCCCTACCTTTTTATAGGCTGGGAAACTGTGACCAAGGATGGTTAAGCTCAGCTAGATGGCACAGGGGATAAAGCCCTTGACTTGGAGTCACAAAAACTTGAGTTCAAATCCAGCTGTAGACACTTAGGAGCTAGACAAGTCTCTTTTCCTCAGCTGTCAAATGAGGACAATAATAACAGCACTCATCCCACAGGGTTGTAGCATATATAAAGCACTTCCTAGCGCCTAAAGGCACCATAAAAATGTCAACTAGTAAGTGACTTTTCCAAGGTCACACAGGTAGAAAGTGGCAAGGCTACATTCAAGAAGATGTTGGTCAGTGCTAAACTCAGGAAGGATGGAGCTGAATATATTTGAGAAGGAATACTGTGTCCTTAAACAAAGGTTTTAAACACTGAATTTCGATCCCTGGCAGCCACAGGACAGAAAGTTGATACAAATCAGCTTACTTGCAAGCACTTCAACATTTGGTTATTATGGATTTTAATTTTAATTGACTCAGCAGAGTAAACTATTAAGTAGCATTGAAAATCAATACCAAATGGGTTTGGGTAGAGCACAACCATTCACATGTTGGCTGCTGATGGAAAGCAGAAGCTTCATTGGAATCCAATTAGAAAGACTGGGTTCAATACAGTCCATAATTGATTACCCATAAGTGATACCATAAATACTACTTAGTTTAGCAGTAGTGTCTGTTCTAAGGAATACAATTTCAAAGCATTTGTTGCCCTGGGCCACTGAGAGGTAGACTCACTCAAACTAGTTGGTGTCAGAGGCAAAATTTGAACCCAGATCTTTCTTGTTCTTAATCTATATCTTCATCAGCTACACCAAGCAAGCTGCTTTTTGTAGAACTAATACACTACACACACACACACACACATACACACACACACACACACACACAAATAGATATACATGGATACGTAAGGCTTTTAAAAAAATCTCTTAAGTAGACTTTAGGTGAATTCTAATCTAAGTTTTCTTCCCCCATATACAGATCACCATTAGAGCAATAGCACAATACACTTGGGTTCTGGAAGGTTTTTTAGGGTGGCTAGGCTAGATAGCCTAATGGAGAGTGCCCTGGTTCTAGAATCTTTGGATCTGGGGGGGGGAGGCAAAACAGAATTTCCTATGTGACCTTGAGCAAAACCCCTGACATTCTTTGAGTCATTGTAAAACAAGGGGTTGGGATTCAGGGACTTCTAAATTTCCTTCCAGCTCAGAATCTATGATCCTAATATCCTAAGGGAGAAAAGTCACAATCTATTAATTAACCAATCAATTAACAAACATTTACTATGTGTTAGGTATTGCACTAAGCACTGGGGAGAAAAAGAAAGACAAGCATCGTCCCTCCCTTCAAGAAGCTTACATTGTAATGTACAATATGTACCTAAATAGGTGAAAACAAAATTCATGAGGGGTAGCTAGAAGGATATGTTTTTTTTTGAAGTTTCTGTATTTTTACAAATTATACTTAAAACAATTTAAAACATGTTTTTTTAAATTTTGAATCCTAAATTCTCTCCCTTCCTCCTGTCCTCCTCCTTGGGAATGCAAGCAATTTGAGACAGGTAATACATGTGCAGTCATGCAAAACATATTCCCATATTGACCATGTTGTGCAAGAAAACACCCTCCCCCCAAAAAAAACTCCCAAGAAAAATAACATTTTAAAAATATGCTTTGATCCATTTTCAGACTCCATCAATTCTTTCTTTGGAGGTGGATAGTGCTAGAATATGAGACAAGTGTGGAAAAGCATTCTGCAGAAGGTGGAATTTGAGCAGAACTTTGAAGGAAGTCAGGGATTCTGAGAAGTTGAGAAGGGAGACAGGTATAGGGTGTGGCTGAAATGGGAGATAATCGTATTTGAAGAACAGCAGGTTAGAGTATGCTGGACCACAGACTGTGGGGAGGGTAGGAAGAGAGCAGTCAGTGGCATGTATTTAAACACTCAAAGGACCCAGAACACTACAGTGGGATGTGTGGTCCTGCAGAAAGAAGGGCTTGATCTTTGCATTCTTTGCTACAGAATAAGATGACTTACCAAATTTAGAAACAGTGTGTGTGTGTGTATGTGTGTGTGTGTGTGTTGGAACAAGTACCTATAACATATATGCAATGTAAACATAAAATTAATAATACAAATATTTGTGAAATAAGTGAGTACCACCATAGCTAGGTGGTGCAGTGGATAGAGCACCAAGTCTGGAGTCAGGAAGACCTGAGTTCAAATCCAACCTCAGATACTTACTAGCTGGTGACCCTGGGCAAGTGTGTTTGCCTCAGTTTCCTCATCTGTAAAATGAACTGGAGAAGGAAATGGCAGACCACTCCAGTATCTCTGCCAGGAAAACCCCAAATGGAACCTTGAAGAATCAGATGTGAATGTAAGTACAAGATCATTTGGGAGGGAAGTTGGGGAGCAGGTGGATAAGAAAGGTTTCAATGCAAAAGATGATACTTAAGCTTCCTCTGAAAGGAAGAAAGGGACTCTAGGAAGCAGCAATGAGGAGGGAGTGCATGGGGAATGGCCAATGCAGAGGCAAGAGACAAGAGAGAGGCTAGCTAGCTGGAAGGGTGTGGGAGGGGGAGCCGTGCCGGAAGCTGGAAAGATAGGTTGGTTGGGACAAACAGAGAAGTCCTTTTATCCCTGAGACAATGGGAAGCCCCTGGAGTTGGTGGAGTGGGAAAGTCACATGGTTAGATCTGTGCCTAAGGAGAATCACTTTGACAGCCCTATTGGATGGGTTGGAATGGCGAGAGACTAATTAAGAGCATAATCTAGGCCACTGGTGATGAGGGCTTGTACTAAAGCAGTAGCAGTGTGAGTGAGAGAGAGAAGAGACATGATTACTGCGCTGACACCTAGGCTTTAGAGAGTCAATAGATCACCTGTCTCTGGAGTATTTTAAAAAGGGATGTCCTTTCCCTAGGGCAATGACTAAATCTTTCATTCTATAGAATATAGCTCCAAGGGAAGGATCTGATTCAGTTTTTTGTCTTTGTGTTTCCCTAGTACCCTGTTCCATAGTAGATCCTTATGGAATTGGATTATAAAACCTACTATGCAAGTAATAAATAGGGATTCTTGGGTCAGGAGCAAATTTAGGGGAAGGGGGAGCATTCAGTGGCATGAAGGACGGTTGGCCCCAGTGGCAGTTCTAGCACCAGTGGTAAAAGTCATGTCAGGCTGGCCTGTGTGCCTGCTGCAGAGATGAGGATTCCCCTCACCCTCAACCCCAAATCCTTAAATCAAATCGGGGGGGAAGTCACTGTGTCGGGGTTGGTGTAGGAGAAAGTGGGTACCCAGAGAGGGGCTCAGTGTTTAGCCCACTGAGTTTCTGGCCATATCATCGGGCAGTAGGGTGCTCTCCCATTAAGACACTGGCTTACATCTCTACAGGTTTCCAGCCTCCAAGGCCTTTACAATCAGCACCCAACAATTTAGCACTTAATTATAGACTGCCTACTATAATAATAATGTTCGTTTCTCCAAAGTGGTATAGTTTACAAAACCACTTTTAAATACATTATCTCATTTGATCCTCATAAAAGCCCTGTGAATTAAGTAGGGCTGGTATGATTTATTATTCCTCTTTAACAAATGATTAAACTGGGTTTCAGCGAGGTGGTGCCCTGCCTTCCAAATCACATGACTAATAAATAAGTGGCAGAGCCGGTATCTAAATTCTTGTCTCCTGAACTACAACTATGATAATAATAACTAACATTTATATAATGCCTACTATGTGCTATGCACTTTACAATGATTATTTTATTTGATTCTCACAACAACCCTGGAAGGTAGGTGCTATTATTATTCCCATTGTACAGATGAGGACATTGAGGCAAGCAGGGTACAAGTGACTTGCTCAGGCTCACACAGCTAGAACTACAAGTCCAGTATTTTTCCACTGTAGCTCGGAATCTACCATTTCCTAATTTTTTTTTTGCCTGTTTTTGTCTAGTCTTTCCACATAGATTATAAACTCGCTGAGTTTCAATTCCAGCCTTTTATCTATTTTTCTTGCTATCCTGCTCTAAGAAGCCCGAGGCAGGTAGATGACTCAGAGGATAGAGTTGTTGAGTCTGGAGTCTGAAAGATCTGAGTTCAAATTCTGCCTCAGGTACTAATTCTCTCAGTCACCCATTGTTTGCTTCAATTTTCTCACCTTTAAAATAGAGAGGATAATAGCATTTACCTCCCAGGGTTGTTCCGAGGATTAAAGGAGACAATATTTGAGAGCTCTTAGAACAATGACTGGCACTAATAAGTGTTTAATAAAAGATTTTTCTTTCATTCCTCTGAGTTAAGGGGCTGTGGGTAGATCACTCTTGAGTAATAGAGGCTCAATTGATTAGAAGGTCTCAGACCAATTAGCTCAGTAAAACCTAGGTTCTAGAATCTGTCTCAATGGGAGACTTTGGATGAAGAAAATCAAACACCTCCCCACCCCCACCTACTGTGCCAGACACTCTGTTCTTAGCTCAGGACTATGGATGCAAATGCAGCCATGACAGGGAACAGAGAGGAGATAGCGTAAGAGCATATAGGTGACTCAGCAAAATCCAGCCCCCCTCCTGGAAGAGGAGCCCAAAGCTCATGGTTCATGGATACACAGCTGGAAGAGACTGCCAGGGTTGAACCTAGTCCAGCCTCTCCATTTTACAGATGAAGAAACTAAGTGTCCCAAGCTGGAGAGGCTGAAGGGGTCTCAAGCTAGCTAACCTGTCCAGGGTCACAAAAGCTGGAATCGGAACCCTGCTCCTCTTACTCTGGGGGACATTCCCCTTTATTGCTCTCTCTTAAACTACCTAAAGATTTTGAGCATGAAATATGAAAACTTAGATTGAAAGTATGTAGAGGCTGGGGGCTACATGGGAGGAAGGGATGAGTTATGTTTAATCAGAAGCATTGGACTAGATAGACAGGGTAGGAATGTGATCCCTAAAGGGATGCCATTCTCACCAATATCTCCTAATGGGAAGAGAAGCCTTTGAAATGTAATGATTTTGTATCTCCTTGCAAAGTATTGACACATTTTGTTTTAACCACACTTTCTCCTGTTTTAAAAGTTTCTACTTTTAATATGAAACAGTCATTAATAATGAATCTTTAAACATGAAAAAAGGAACAGTGAATTGCCTCCCTCTTCCCCTCAAAAATCTATTTCCTTTAGCCTGTCCTGGTGCCAGAAATTCTCATATTAGTTACTTGCTTGACTTCAGACACTGAAGGCCACTTTACAAGTCTCCTTATCTATAAATTACAAGTGTTTCTGGGAATATTTCCCCATATATACAAAATAATTTTTAGTGGCCCTTTTTTATAGTATTAAAAAAATGGAAACAAAATGGATGCTCATCAGCTGAGGGGAAAATGACTGATCTAACTATGGTAACATGCTCCAAGAAAAGACAAACATGAAGAATTCAGAGAAATACGTACGGGAAGACACAAATGAACTGAGGTTGAATGACAAATGCAAAAGAAAGAATGAAGTCCAAAGCCATGTAATTACAATGACTAATACTGGTATAAGAAAAGAGATGAAAGGGCAGCTAGGTGGCACAATGAATAGAGCACCAGCCCCGGAATCAGGAGGACCTGAGTTCAAATCAGACCTCAGACACTTAACACAAAACTATCTGTGTGACCTTGTGCAAGTCACTTAACTCCAATTGCCCTACCTTCCCCCTCCAAAAAAAAAGCAAAAAGGAAAGAAAAGAGATGAATAAGAGAACCAGACTTTCTTCCTTTCTTTGGGGAGGAGGAGCTTGTTTTCCTCAATGTTGATTGGAACCCGGGTTTCTGTTTATATTGTGTTAGTAATTTCCTGTGTGCCTTTGCATAAGTCACTTAACATTCTTGGGCAGAAGCACCTCTTTAGCAAATTCTAGTTATCAGATTAGCTCATGTCTGAGGTCCTGTTTACCTCTACATTTGATACTACAACCCCATGGGCCTGTGTCAATTTGATTTTGCTCAGAAGGAAAGGCTCACTGTTCTTTGGGGGTTAGAGGATGTTATGGGAATCTGAAGATCTTCCCTGCCCCTAGGCCCTTTGCTAAAGTGTCTACGTGACTGAGGACCCTTGGA
>CM053583.1:398827757-398872475 GCA_028627135.1 Pseudochirops cupreus | reverse complement strand
AGGCTATATATACGCCCTGATGTGAGGTTTTGGTTTGGGGCTCACTTTGAGAAGAGTTGTGTGATTTGGCCAGACGAGACTCTGGGCAGCCGTTGAGCCCCCCGGCTGTGAAAAGCCCAGATGTTGGTGCTTCCCTCTCTGGTAACTGACTAGGTAACTGATGTAATGGTCAGACGCCCCGTCTGCTGATCTGTTTTTCTGTTTGTTTGTAACTTCTGTTTGTATTCTCTGAAGTTCAGGGTGCTGACTTTTCCCCCTGAACTAGGTAAATGGTATTTGATTGATTAAAGTAAGATTGTTAACCCATTTTGAGTTGCTTCCCTTTAGAAAAGCAGATCTAAGAACCTGTGCTAGTAGCTGCCCTAGGTATGCTAGGGTGCTTGCCGATACAGAGGAGCATAATATTAGGATTAGAAACAAAAGACACAATTAATTCAGATTAATTAAAATGAATGAAATTTTTTAAAAAAGCAAAAAAAATCTCAGCAAATGATGTCTAAGATCTTTCTCTGCTTTAACATGTGATTCCATGACCAGAAGAGGGACTTGAAATAGCCAAGAGTCCAGAGACAAGAGTCAGTCAATATACCTACTATGTGCCAGGGACTTTACTAAGTGCTAGTGATACAAAAAGAGACAGAAGAGACTTGAGGGTTTTGGACCTCAAGGAGCTCACGGTTTAATGGGGGACATAACAAGTAAACCACTACGTACAAATAAGCTACAGGGAGGAGAACTAAGAAATAATTACCAAAGCGAAAGCACTAAAATTAAGAGGGATTGGGAAAAGTTTCCTGTAAGGAATGGGATTTTACAAACAAAACCAATGCAGCTAAAATGAGAAGAAAAGCAGAAAGCTGGGAAATAATTTTTACTGTTAGTGTTTCTGATAGAGGTCTCATTTCTCAAATATACAGAGAATTGAGTCAAATTTATAAGAATACAAGTCATTCCCCTGTTGATAAATGGTCAAAGGATATGAACAGGCAGCTTTCAGATGAGGAAACTAAAGCTATCTATGATCATTTGAAAAAATGCTCTAAATCACTATTGATTAGAGAAATGCAAATCAAAACAACTCTGAGGTACTATCTTACACCTATCTATTGACTCAACATGACAAAAAAGAAAAGTGATATATGTTGGAAAAAACACTAAGGCATTATTGGTAGAGTTGTGAACTGATCCAAACATTCTGAAAAGCAATTTGGAATCATATCTGAAGAGTATAAAATTGTGTATACCCTTTGATCCAGCAATACCACTACTAGGTCTATATGCCAGAGAGATCACAAAAAAGGTAAAAGGACCCACATGTACAAAAATATTTATAGCAGTTTGGTTTTTTTTTTTGTGGCAGCAAAGAATTGGACATTGAGGGAATGCCCATCAATTGGGGAATGGCTGAGCAAGTTGTGGTATGTGAATATAAAGGAAAACTATTGTGCTATAAGAAATGATAAGTAGAAGGATTTCAGAAAAGCCTGGAAAGACTTACATGAACTAAAACTTAGCGAAGTGAGCAGAACCAGGAGAACACTGTACACAGTAATAGCAGTATTGTGCAATGATCAGTTCTGATAGATTTATCTCTTTTCAGCAATACAATGATCTAAGACAATCCAATGACTCATGATGGAAAAATGGAAAAAGAGAAGGAACTATGGAGTCTGAATGCAGATCTGAGCATACTGTTCCCTTTTGTTGTTGTATATTCATTCTTGTGGTTTCTTCCTTTTCTTCTGATTCTTCTTTCACAACATGACTAAAGTAGAAATACGTTTAATATGATTGTACACGTATAGCCTATATCAGATTGCTTGCTTGCTGTCTTGGGGAGTGGGGAGGGGAGGTAGAGAGGGAGAAAAAAATTGGAACTCAAAATCTTATAAAAGTGAATGTTGAAAACTATATTTATGTGTAATTGGAAAAAAATACTATTAAATACGGGAAAAAATGGGATTTTAGCTGAGACTTAGGGGAAACCAGTAGGTAGAGATGAAGGGGGAGAACATTCCAGGCAAGGGGAATGGCCAGAGAGAATGCCCAGAATAGAGATGAACTGTCATGTTTGTGGAACAGCTAGGAAGGAGGTCATTGTCACTGGATTGAAGCGCAGGTAATGACAATTACAAGGGTAAGAAGATGGGAAAGATGGAGGATGGGTGGGTAGGTTATTAAGGACTTTGAGCACCAGTCAGAGGATTTTTTATTTGATCCTGAAGGCAACAGGGAGCCACTGGAGTTTATTGAGTAGGAGGTACCGTGGTTGGACCCACACTTTGGTGGCTGAATGGAGGGTGGAATGGGATAGGGAGAAGCTTGAGGCAGGCAGATCCACCAGCTGGCTATTTCAATGGCCCAGTGGCAGTGTCAGAGAAGAGGCCATATTCACTGGGAAAGTGAATCAACAGGCCTTGGCAAGAGCTTGGACATGGGGGTGGGGTGAGGGTGGCAGATGGTGAGGAGTAGAGGATCACCACCTAGGTTGTGAGTAACAGGAACTGGGAGGATGGTTTTCTTGACAGTAATAGGGAAATTAGGTAGTAGGGGGAGTTTAGGAGGGAAAAGAATGAGTTTAGTTTCAGGCATATTGGGTTTAAGAAATAAGAGAAAAGACCACAGTTTATAAACCTTCAAACAAAGAGAACTTTCTTCCATTTCCCATCCAACAATAAGTTTACTGTGCTTTTCATTATTTTATCTAGGAATAAAAATATTCAGTTCAGTCACAATTTATGGGAGGGAGAAACAGTCTAATCGTTCATTAAGAGCTTCCTATCGCATAGGAAATAGGCTAAACAAAGTGATAGCAGAGGCAAACACTGATCATTAATAAGCTCTACATTCTCGCCAAAACTGCAGCCTACTGAATGTTCTGCTAGCTTAGCTCCATGCTGAGCAGCTGGAGCAGCAATCCTGAATCCAAATGCTTCAAGACTTCCAAGGCTAGGGGTGGCTAGGTGGCCCAGTGAATAGAGCACTAGCCCTG
This sequence comes from Pseudochirops cupreus, assembly GCA_028627135.1. Lineage (NCBI taxonomy): Eukaryota > Metazoa > Chordata > Mammalia > Diprotodontia > Pseudocheiridae > Pseudochirops > Pseudochirops cupreus. The sequence continues at coordinate 398,869,483 of CM053583.1, read as the reverse complement.
GAGTCAGGAGGACTTGAGTTCAAGTCCAGCCTTGGATACTTAACACTTACTAGCCATGTGATCTTGGGCAAGTCACTTAACCCCAATCGCCCTGTGTTCCCCCTCCAAAAAGCAAAAAAAAAAAAACAAAAAAAGATTTTCAAGGCATTTCCGTGTTACCTGGATGATTTGATGTGATTGTGCTTTTTGAGGACAGATGATATAAAAAAACAACCAAAGAGAAACTAAGCACAAATTCAAGCCTTGGGGGGAAATGACCAACGTGATCACACAGTTGGCAAGAGAAAGAGTCCGTGTGATTGTAGTGGGTAGTGACACTGAATGCGGAGCCAGGGAAACCTGGACTGGCACCCCATCTTGTTGTTTTGTTAATTAGTTGTGTCTGACTCTTCCTGACCCCCCCTTTGGGGTTTTCTTGGCAAATACATTGTGGGGTTTTGCCATTTCCTTTTCCGCTCATTTTATATATGAGGAAACTGAGGTAAACAGGATTAAGTGACTTGCCCAGGGTCACAAATCTCTGAAGTGTCTGAGGCCAAATTTGAACCCAGGTCTTTCTGACCACCCAGGTACTTAATGTCTGTGTGATGCTTCACCAGTCATTTAAACTCTGGTCCTGGATGCCAGTTTCCTGATAGGTAAAGTGAAGAGGACTTCATGAACTCTAAGGTCCCTTCCACTTCTCAATCTGTTCTCCCAGAAGGGTAGGATTTGCACCCAGACCTTCCTCACTTCAGTGTCAGCATTTTGAACAAAAACGACAGAAAATAAGAGGCAGTGTGGGAAGTGTTGGATGCCACATCAGAGGACCTGCATTTCAATCCTATGTTATCTCTGGCCAGTTTCTTGACCTCATCTATAAAAAATGAAAGAGTTAGACGTGTTCAACCGTTAGGTCCTTTTGAGCCCTAAATCTATGATCCTAAAGCTTGTTATTGTTTTTTATGAAAGAGGCACTATTGATTTGCAAGTCTTGTAACCGGAAAAAAATTAACCATAAAACAAATGAAAAATGGTACAACTGTCTTAAAATAGAACAGTATTTCATGAGTTTATTTTTTTAAACATATTTTCACATTAGTCATGTTGTAAAAGGAGAAACAGAACAAAAGGGAAAAAGCCACCAAAAAAGCAACAAAAAAGGTGACGATAGTCTGCTTCTATCTACATTCAGATTTCCTACGTTTTTTCTCTGGATGTGGACTGCATTTTCTATCGTGAGTCTTTTGGAATTGTCTTACATCACTGTATTGCTGAACAGAGCTAAGTCAATAATAGCTGAGCACCGCTGTTGCTATTCCTGTGTATAATGTTCTCCTGGTTCTGCTCACTTCATTCAGCTTCAGTTCACATTAAGTCTTGCCAGGTTTTTCTGAAGTCCACCTGCTCCTCATTTCTTATAGCACAATAGTATTCTATTACATTCATATACCACACCTTGTTCAGCCATTCCCTAATTGATGGGCATTCCCTCAATGTCCAATTCTTTGTCACCAGAAAAAGAGCTGCTCTAAATAGTTTTGTACCTGTGGATCTTTTTTCCTTTTTTATGATCTCTTTGGGATACAGACCTAGAAGTGGTATTGCTAGGTCAAAGGGTATACACAGTTTGATTGCCCTTTGGGCATAGTTCCAAGTTGCTCTCCAGAATGGTTGGATCAGTTCGCAACTCGTGAGCTTATTTTTAAAAGGTATTAGTGGATTCAGAAAGAGCAATGAACTGAGGGTCAGGAGAGATGGGTTCTGGTCTCCTGAATTTTTCTCTAAATATTTGAGTGACCTTGGAAAAATCATTTCATTTTTCTAGAAGACCTCTCTTAACTCTTCCAGCTTGAAAAAAAAAATCCCAGCTTCCTATACCGGATCCACAAGCATCTTCTACAGGGTGAGCATTCAGGCCACACAGAACAGTATCAGAAAAGAAATGCGCCACCATATTGGAATACGCTGAGCCCCAGAGCCTTCTCTGGTATTTAGAGAGCCCTTACTCTCTTACACATTGTGTGTTGAATACCACCAGAAACTAACCATGCTGACATTAGGACATCAGCACTGATTGCAGTGTTTACCTCACCTGACTACCTTCTTCACTATCTGCTCCTACAATATCTCCAATAGAATAATAGCTGGCATTTGTGGACTTTAGTATTGCCAAAGCCCTCGTTTGAGCCTCACAGTGGCCAATGGCTTCAATCAATATTTAGGGCTAACAGATGAGGAAACTGAGGTTTGGAAAGGTAACTGTAGAGCAAAGGTGAGTTCTTTCTATGACTGGGTCATTGATCTACAGGGGAATGGAGGAGTGGAAATCAATCAAAGGTCACACAAAAATAATTTTGCTATTTTCTTTTTTTTTGAAGATTAAAAAAAGCCAGTTCATCTGACGAAATTAAGACTAAACAATTTGATTTCATAAAATTAAGAACAAACAATTCAGTTCCATAAGTGCAACAAATGATTTTTTAAAAATAGCACTTCAGTTCTCATACTAAATGGAAAGGACACGAGAGTGAAAGTGAAGGGACAGTAAGTGAGGGAGTAGGGAATTGGGGGTGGGGTGCTTAGCTGTTGGGAAAGGTCACTAGCAGAAGGGATGCTTGAGTCTTAAGGAAAGCCAAAGCTTAGAGGTCACATGTGGAGAAAGAACATTCAAAATTTGTAGCTGGGGGAGTGTGTGGGGGGAAGCAGACACAAAATGCAATCTGCTATCAACTGCTTCACTTTGAAATGGAGATGACTTGTTTACTCTTGGCTCTCCTCCGTCCAATTCACTTTAATTCTAAAACAAAGGCTCCTGAATCAGATAACTGGGCTAGAACAAATTGCTGTAGGCACTGACCAGAGAAAGGAGTGGTTGGAAAGAAGGATGAAATCTTTAGGACTGTCTATGCCTTGTTCCCAAAATTGGAGGTTCCCCAGACTTGCTGAAAAGATTGTACTAATGAGCATATTTGTCTTTTACTGAGTTTGGGTGAATATCAAATGGATACATTATGAAAAATATTAGTTGTCCTTCATAGGAAATTGCTATTGCTGACCCTTACTTTATACAATGGGGATAATAGCACCTTCCTCTCAGGATTGTGATGAGGCAATATACATGCCAGCTAAAATAACAATTTACAGAGTGCTTTTAAGGTATACAAAGTTACATAAGTTAGCTTGTTTGATCCTCACTACAACACCTCTATGTTATTGATGACGTGAAGTGACTTGCCCAGGGTCACACAGATAGTAAGAGTCTGAGATCCCACACCAACCCAGATCTGCCTGACTCCAAGTTTAGCTTTCTATCTGCTGTGCCACCTGCCTGCCCAGAAGAGAAATACATGAAATGTCCTCGAGGGCATGCTGTCTTTGATCCCTAGTAGCTAGCACAATGTTCACCTATGTACAGTACTTAAAAAACACTGTTGTTGATTTGAATTGAAGAGTGAGGCAAAGGAAGTGCTTCCATTTTCTCTTGTTTGAGATCTGTACTTTAGGGACCCTGACTACCTACCTCCCCAAGTTGGGAGAGTATTGGGAGCTGGAAAACTGAAGGGTCCCCAGCAGTCAGGGACCTTAGCTTGGGGGGTGAGGTGGGGAACACAAAGCAATTTATTAGGATATTGGGTGCAGAAGAACTCTTGTACCTTTTAACGACAATAGTAGTCAATTTTGTTTTTGTTTTTTGTCTTTGCTTTTTGGAGGCAGAAAGCAGGGCAATTGGGGTTAAGCAACTTGCCCAAGGTCGCATGGCTAGTTTTTGTGTTAAATGTCTGAGGCTGGATTTGAACTCAGGTCCTCCTGACTCCAGGGCCCATGCTCTATTCATGGTGCCACTTAGCCGCCCCAATAATAGTAAGTTTTAAAGAAACTTTTTATATCAAATGAGGTAAGTTTTGTACAGTGCCTAGCATATAACACATAGCACCATATGAATGCTGCTATTGTGATTTAAAAAATGTCATTTTATTAATATTTCATGTTTTGCCTCTCTCTTATGTCTGAACATATTTGTCTCCCCTCCCTTTCTCAGTGTTCCATCCCTAGTAACAAAGAATAAAAAAAAAGAACCCCCCAAAAATCGTTTCGGTAAAACCAACCAACACAGAAGAAGTACAGGTGATATTCCACACTTCACTTAGTTCTTTCCTCACCTCTGTAGAGAAGGAAGAGCATTTTCTCACCTCTTAGTGGCCAAATTTGTTTGTTTTTTGTTCGTAAGAATGTTTTTCAAAGAGCAAACAACTGTATAATTTTCGAAGGATTTGCTGACCTGAGTAAAATGTAAACTCTTTGAGGTTAAAATCATTAAAATTTTTTCCCTCTCTATGCTTGTTGATTGATTGTATGCCCAGCACCTAACACAATATGGGAGACTCTTAATAAATATTGTTGAGTGGAAGTCCTTTTTTTCCCCTCTGATGTACTGCAAATGTTTGAATTAATTGGATCCAATGTTTGGATTCAGAATCCAAACACTGGATTCTAAAAATCAGAATTAATGTAACATAATTTACTTTTGGGCAAATGCTGGCCTTTGGAAAAAGTGAAAAACCATAATGGGAGCTTTTCAGTTGGAGTCCTGGTTGAACTTGGAGTCAGAGGATTTGGGTAAGATTCACTCCTTCCTCAGTCTCTTTGACTGCGGGCAAATCTGGGCCTCAGTTTCCTCATCTGTAAAATCAAAGTGGATGGGTGATACGATCTCTAAAGTTTTTTTTATAGCTCTAAATCTATTATCTTTGATGTTTGAATTCTTATTAAAATCAAAAAAGAAATACAAGCCTTGATGGATTGCTTTTTCTTGTAATCAGAGGTTTCTATGCTGGGGCTTATGAAAACTAATAATAGTAAGTCAAGTCAAGAGGCATTTATTAAGTCCCTACTATGTGCCAGGCATTGTGCTAAAAGCTGGGGAGACAAAAAAGAATAAAAAAAACCCAAACAAACAAGTCCCTATTCTCTAGGAGTTCACTGTCTAATAAGGGAGATAATATGCAAGCAACTATGTACAAACAAGATATGTTCTGGTTAGACTGGAAATAATCTCAGAGGTAAGGGACAAAGATTAGGAAGGTTTGAAGAAAGGGTTTTTGTAGAAGTTGAGACTTGAAGGAAACAAGGAAACTGAGAGGCAGAAATCAATTGGGAATTGCAGGCATGGAGACAGGGAAAATGCTCATAATGGGGGGGAGAAGGAAGAAGGAGAGGGTAATGGAAAGGGAGAAGAGAGAGGGAAAGAGACAGGGGGAGAGAGAGAGAGAGAGAAAGAAAGAGAGGAGAGGAGATGAGAGGGGGAGGGAGGGAGAGACAGAGACAGAGAGAGACAGAGAGAGAGAGAAGAGACAGAGAGAGAGACAGAGAGAAAAGAGAGGCAGAGACACACACACACATAGAGAGAGAGAGAGACAGAGAAAGAGACAGAGAGAGACAGAGACAGAGACAGAGAGAGGGAGTGAGGCAAAGGGGGAGGGAGAGGGAGAGTAGTGGGAGAGGGAAAGAGGCAGAGAGACAGAGAGAGAGAAGAGACAGAGACAGAGAGAGAGACAGAGAGAGACACACACACAGAGACAGACAGAGACATACAGAGAGAGACAGAGAGACAGAGACAGAGAGAGACAGAGACAGAGACAGAGACAGAGACAGAGAGTAAGGAATGAGCAACAAGAAAGCTAATTTCAGTTGATTGAATCCATGCTGGAGAATAAGGTGTAAAAAGATTGGAAAGATAGGAACCCAGTTAAGAAGAACTTTCCAAGACAGAGAATTTTCAATCCTGAAGGAGCCATTAGAGTTTATTGGGTGACATGGTCAGACCTATGCTTTAGGAAAATCAATCTGACACCCGAGTGGAGGATAAAGTCAGTTTGGGAGAGATCAACCAGCAGAAGGCTATTGCAGTCGTTCGGTATGAGGTGACAGGGTACTGCACCAGGGTGGTAGCTGTGTCACAGAACAGGGGAGGTACATATAAGAGCTGTGACAAAGGCAGAGATGACATGGTTGGAGGTGGTGGTGAGAAAGAGTGAAGAGTGGAAGGATGATACCTAAATTGTGAGACGAGGTGCCTGTGACGATGGTGGTCTCCATAAGGAGTTCCATTTTGGTTGTGTTGAGTTTAAGATATCAATGAGACATTTAATTTAAGATGTTTATAAGCCAGTTGGTGATGTGAGACTGGAGGTCAAGTGAGAGGTTAGTACTGGACGAATAAATCTGAGAAGCAGCAGCAGCTGGTGGCACAAAAGATAGAACACTGGCTCTGGAGTCGGGAAGATCTGAGTTCAAATTTGGCTTCAGACTCTTACAAACTATGTGACCCTGAGTGTATGTAACCACTCTGTGCCTCAGTTTTCTGAATTGTAAGATGGAGATAAAATAATAGCACTTAACTCCAAGGCTCATTGTGAGGCTCAAACAAGATAATGTTTATAAAGCATTTTAGAACCTTAAATCACCACACAAATGCGAGTCATCATTACTCTTACTGTCACCGTTATTATTGTCAACACAGAAGTGATCATTAATCCATGGGAAATAATGATGAGAAATAGGGTAGAGGAAGAGGAGAAGAGACCAGGACAGAGCCTCGAGGGACACCCGTGGTCAGCAGGTCTGACCTGGACACCAAGCAAAGGAGACCGAAGGAACCGTCAAACCGGCAGGATCAGAAGCAGGAGACAGCAGTGCCACAAACATCTTAATGATAATAATTGCATCCACAGGGCATTTTAAGATTTGCAAAGTTCTCACAAGCGTTATCAAATTTTATTTTACAACCACTCTGTGATATAGATGCTATTATGATCCCCATCTTACAGAGGAAATAATGACTTTGAGAGAAGGAAAGTTACTTCTCCTGCCTACATACCTTATTAGTATCCGAGGCACGATTTCCCTTTCTGTTTATGAGCCTTTATTTTAACATTGTTATTTTAAGGGAGTCTATAGACAATTCATCCTATGAAAGCTATGGGAGTAGAACTCAGTAACTGCTTCCAACTTTAAAATGTAAGAGGTTAATTCTGCAGTATATTTCATGACTGAACAGGATGGTGATGGAGAGGCTCAAAAGTTCTTTTCCCAAATTATCAAGCATTTATTTTTTTTTCTCCTTTTTCCCACCCCAGTGGAAAAATAAAAATAAAACTCTTGTACTAAAAAAGCAGAGTCAAGCAAAACGAATTCCCATATCGTCTTCACCAAAAAACGAGTGCTTCCTTTTGTAGTTAGTGTCTTGCCTCTCTAGCAGGAGGTGGACAGAACTCTTTGTCCTTCAGCCACTGAAATCAAGGGTGATAATTATGTTGATCAGAATTCTTAATATTCTCAAAATTATTCATTTTCCACTATTGTTATTATAGTGTAAATTGTCCTCTTGATTGTGCTCAGTTCACTCTCCTTAGGGCCATACAAGTTTTCCAAGGTTTCCTAGAAGAAACGTCTTTTTTCTTACACAACAATAGTATTCCATTACATTCATATACTATAATTTATTCAGCCACTCCCCAGTCGACGGGCACCCCCTTGGTTTCCAGATTTTTTTTCCAACAACAAAAAGAGCTGCTATAAATATTTTCCTATGTAAGGGATGCCTTCTTTTTTCCTGGATCTCATTGGCATATGGGCCTAGTAGTGTTTATTCACAGTAAGTTTGGGGGCATAGTGACAGATTGTTTTCCAGAATGGTTGGGCCAGTTCATAGCTTTACTAACAGTGCATCCATCTCCTTTTTTTTTCCAGGTATATTTATCATTTTCCTTTTCTTTCTTTTTTTTGGGCAATTTTGCTAATCTGAGTGGTGGGCATGTGGTAAAAACCTGAGGCAGCATTTGAATTCAGATTATCTTTATTTCAAGTTTAGCACATTTTTCAAAGATTCTTTGAAAAACTAAGACAGTTAATCAACCATCGACAAGTGTTTATTAAGTTTGTTGATATTTACTAAGGGTCTGGTGTTGGATTAAGGAATGGTGTGGGAAGAGAAAGAGGGAAAAAACAGATGATTTAAAACACATACAGAATGTGTGCAGATTAAATACGAGAAAATGTCCTGTTAATTGTTCTCTTCCATAGGTCTGCCCCCTTCAGGTCCATAATCTTGTCAACTTGAAAACTGAACTTCTGATAAATCTTTGGAAGTGACAGGTCGGGTTGTTCCTGTCCCAGAAACTGGGGAATCTGGATGAGAGTAATTAAGGGTTTTGAGATTCAGCCTTGTCAAGGTGTTAAGTGCCTTTGAGAAGAGTGGGGGAGGGGAGGAGCAACCTTGACTTTCTGCTTATCTGTTTGCAGCTGGTCTATGGAATTGTTGGTTATTTAAATGTTTTTTGTCCTAAAGGGCAAAGGAGGATGAATTCCTTCACACACAAATAAAGGAAGAGATTGATGAATTCTGCCTATGCTACTCAGATTACAAAGTGCTCCTACAAGACTGCTTTGCCCTAAAAAAAAAAAAAAGCCCAGGTCAGATGATAGCAGCTTCAGCCAGTTCTCTCTTCCCTTTAGAGAGTACTGGTTGGAATAAGAAGCAATCACCTGGTTGGCTGAAATGGGCATGAAGACTAAGTGGATTGATGATCCAACACAAAATGCTCCGCTTGGCATGCAAAGCCCTGCATCACCCAGCCCCCTCCTACCTTTCCAGTCTTCTTATACTTCACTCCCCATCCCATGCACCTCCATTCGGGACACTGACCTCCTGACTGCTCCATGAACAAGCCCCTCCATCACTCAGCTCCGGGAATTTTCTCTGCCTATTTCCCACTCCTGGAATGCTCTTCCTTCTTTTCTTCCTGTACTGTCATACACGGCTTCCTTCAAGTCCCATGTGAAATTCCACCTTCTCCTGGAAGCCTTTTCCAACCCCTCTTAATTCTAGTGTCTTCTCTGTTAATTATTTCCTTTTCGTCCTGCATGTATCTTGTTTGCACACATTTGTTTGCATATTGTCTCCCCCATTAGATTATAAACTCCTTGAGGGCAGGGACTGTCCTTTTCCTCTTCTTTATATTCCCAGAATTTAGCAGTTTCTGGCACATAGTAGCTGTCTAAGAAATGATTATCTACTGACTGGCTCTGAAACAATATGGGTTGGAAACATGACATATTTATAAATTGAGCATCTACGTACATAGGAATCTGGAAGACTCAAGTTCAAATCCAGCCTCAGACTCTTACTAGCTGTGTGACCTTGTGTAAGTCACTTAACCTTTGTTTATCTCAGTTTTCTTAACTTTAAAATGGGGATGACAACAACACCTACCTCCCAGAGTTGTCATGAGGATTGAATGAGATATTTGTGAGATGCTTAGCATAGTGCCTGCTACATAGAAGGGGCTTTATAAATTCTGGCTATTATTGTCATTGTCCTTTGAGTCAACACACTACTATGTAAGATGCCTTTCCTTATAATCTTAATAATACTCTGGACAAAAACGAACACCTGGATAAAAAGACTGAAGATAAAATATTGCAAAGCCCCAGAAACTATCAATAATTATTTATGTTTTGTTTTGCTCCAAATATATGATTTCGTTGGTGTGGAGGAATTCCCCATCTATGTAGATTTTCACCTCAGTTTCTTAGAGTCTCTGTGCCAATGGCAACAGAGATGTGACTGACATTCATGGTCAATGGCCAACAGAAATCAGAGGCAGCTCTTGAATCCTGATCTCCATTCTTTGACCAGCCTTCCATCTAGTGTCCCACATACCAATCTTAGATTCTTATATTCAGAGAGATGAAAAAATGGACTTGAACAAAATAATGATATATCATTTGTTCTGACTTCTTTACATATCTTTTCTGCCTGCAAGTGTTCTCCTAAGTTTTTGTGAAGATTTTTATAGTTGCAGTTACCACATTTCTTTTTCTGATCCTGCATTCCTTCTTTTCCATCTTTTGGGTAGTCTTTCCAAATTTCTTTGTATTCTTCATATATGAAATTTGAAACGGTGCAATAATATCCCCTCATCTGAATAGATTCCCTATCACCTCACCACTGGGTTATTCCAATAGCTGGCTTGTTGATCTCTTTGGCTCAAGACTATCCTCAGTCCAGTCCATTTTCTATTCAGCTGTCAAATGGTTCTGAAGGAACACAAGTCTAACCAGGTCAGTTCCCTATTCAATCAACTCCAGCTTTTTATTATTCTCAGGATCAAATACAAAGCTGTTCATACCTGGTCCTTTCCTGCCTTTCTCTTTGCTTCCCTCCTTTGCAATCCAGTGACAGTAGCTTCCTTTCTGTCAGTAGCATAAGTCACTGAATCTTGTTTCTGGGTATTTTCACCAGTTGTCTCCTCATGCCTGGAATTTTCTCCCTCCTGATATCTCCCTACTGGCTTCCTTGAAGCTACAGCTAAAGTCCTACCTTCTGTAAAAAGCCCTTCACAATCCTCTTTAATCTTAGTGCCCTTCCTCTGAGATTATCTCCTATTTATCTTGCATATACCTTGTTTGTCCATAGTTGTTTGCATGATGTCTCACCCATTAGAATTTGAGCTCCTTGAGAACAGGGATTGAATTTGTCTTGCTTTGTATCTCCAAGACCTATCTCAATGTCTATCCCATTGTAGGTAGGAGGGGTGTGCTGGAGGTATCTGGATCCCTGATTGTTAAATTTTCAGTATGAGCATGTAAACCTCAGAAATCCCCAAAGGCTGAAAAACAGGACTTGATTGGTTTTGTTGATTGTCTAGACTTAAGAAAGTGGAGGAGAAAATGTTAATGCAGATTGAACTCAAATAAGAGTACTTCATTTTGAGGGACCTGATTGTTAAACATTTACCAGCATATCCATAGTAGGTACTTAATAAATGCTTATTTACTTTACTTGTCTTGATTTACTTAGCTATTTCCCAATGAATATCATGATAAAAAAAAATGAAACTGACTATTGTAAAAGACAGGAGACAACTAGCTACTACAGATGTGGCTATATTTTTCAAGTTAGCTATTTATGTACATTATGTCACCTAGCTACCCATCCCATGATGGATTATTATTATCCCATTAGGACTGCCTAATCCCATGAGGAATAGCTGCTCTTAGAATATCAGATTTTTCAATTTTCAGTCTTTGGCTCTGCTATATGCTAGCTGTGCCAATGAGTGACAGATTCAACCATTCAAGATATCTTTTGGTAGATTGGAAGTAAAAAGATTGAAGTCCCAGTTCAATCATTTACTAGTTTGTGACTGGTCATTTAATTAATTGCAGAGAGTTCTGGTCATGGAGTCAGGAAACCTTATGCACTTCCTAGCTGTGTAAACCCGGACAACTCACTTAACTTCTGATTACCTCAGTTTCCTCAACTGTAAAATGGGGTAATAGTAGCACCTACATCTTCAACAACCTCATCTCAGAGGAAGAAATTGAACATGTCATAAGTGATTTTCCTAAGGGCTGCATGGATTCATAAGTGAATTCTACCAAATATTCAAAGAGTAATTAATTCTAATATTACATAAACTATAAAAATAGAAAGACAAAAGATTCTTACTGAATACTTTTCATGGCACAGATATACATGAACTAGGAAAAGTCAAAATAAAGAAAGAAAGCTATAGGCCAATATCTTCAATGAACATTGATGCAAAACTTTAAAATGAAACATTAGCAAAGAGACTAAAAACAGTACATCACAAAGATTTTATACTATGACATGGATGGATTTCTACCAGAAACAAAGGGTTGGCTTAATATTAGGAAAACCATAAAATGTAATTAACCATATTAATAACAAAATCCATAAAAATCATATGATTATACTAACATGTGCAGAAAAAAATTTTTGCTCCCTCTCCCCATTGTTTGGTGCCTTGGTTCTTTTTGTTGTTTTTTAAAAAAATAATATTTTTTTCCAATTACATGTAAAAACAAGTTTTTAAAATATTTATTTTTAAAAATTTTGAGTTCCAAATTCTTTTTCCTTCCCTTCTCTCCCTCCCACAGATAGCAAGCAATTTGATATAGGTTATACTTATGCAATCATGCAAAACGTGTTTCCATATTAGTCATGTTGTGAAAGTAAACACCAACCAAGAAAAAAATGAAAAAAAAAAAAGAGAGCAAAACCATCATGCTTTGATCTGTATTCAGAATCTGTCAGTTCTTTCTCTGAAGGTGGATAGCATTTTTCAACATGAGTCCTTTGGAATTGTCTTGGATCCTTATATAGCTGGGAATAACTAAGTCATTCACAGATGATCATTGTACAATATTGCTATTCCTGTGTACAATGTTCTCCTGGTTCTGCTCACTTCACTTTGCATCAGTTCATGTAAATTTTTCCAGGTTTCAGAAAAAATTTTTGACAAAATATAACACTCATTTCAGTTAAAAACACTAGAAAGCTTAGAAATAAATGATCCTTTCCTTTAAAATCATAACATTTGTCTAAATTTGTTCATCAGATTTTTATGTCCTAAGACATGATCACTTTTTGTAAAGGTGTGATGCACAACTGTGTTCACACCTTTCTATTTTCTATAATAATTTCCATCATTTATAGCAGAAATAAAGTAGAATTCTTTCTAATACAATCAAAGATAAAATAAGGATGTTCATTTTCATCACTTCTGTTTGACATAGTATCAGAAATGCTGGCTATAGCAATCAGACAAGAAAAAGAAACTGAGAAAATAACTAAGAAGAAACCAAATGATCACTTTCTATGGATGATATGATACTGTGCTTAAAGAACCCTAACCAGGGAGTCAACTAAAAGTTAGTTGAAACAATGAATAACTTCATTGAACTTTCAGGATATAAAACAAACCCATGCAATTCATTAGCATTTCTATAAAATCCCAATAAAACCCAGAAAGAAAGAGAAATTCTCTTTTAAAAATAATGTGTAAAATCCTTGGGAATCTATCTACTAAGATATACACAAAAAGTATATAGATGCAACTATAAATCGCTGCTTACAGAAATAAAGGCAGATTTAAATAATTGGGAAAATATTAATTATGGATAGGATGAACAAATCCAGAAAAAAAACAATATGAACAAAATTAATTTGCTTATTCGATGCTAATCCAAAGAAACTACCGAATGATTATAGAATTAGAAAAAAAATAATAACATTCATATGGAAATGAAAGCCTCAAGAATCTCAAGGGAAAATGAAAAGTAAAAGGGAGAATGAAGCAGCCTACCAGTGCCAGCTCTTCAACTGTACTACAGTAAATCCCCAAACAATTTGGTGCTGCTTAAAAAAAGAGAGTGATAAGTCACTGGAAGAGATTAGGTGTACAATACACAGAAGCAAATGTATCTTATATTCAATAAACACAAAGATGTGCATGTGGTTTTGGTCCTGCTGATCTCACTTTTCATGAGTTCATAGGAATCTCTGTGTATTTCCTTGTAAGCTTTCTATTTTTCTCTTAAATATCTATCCTTTCATATTCTGTTACATAATCAGATCATAATTTATTTATTCATTCTCCAATGTTGAACGGACTTGCTATTTTCATTTTTCTATTAAAATATAGTAGCCATAAGTATTTTTGTTTGGATAAGAACTTTTTATCTTTTCTAAAAATCACATTTTAGGATAAAATTCTGGCAGGGAAATAACTGGATTCTAAGGTGTGAGCAGTTTTGTGACTCTTACTGTGTATTTCCACATCGCTGTCTAAAACGTTTACAAGAATGGTGGAAGATTGTGAAACATATCACCTCACAAACCAAGGAAGGGCAGGGGAAAGGGAAACAAGTTTGCTGAAAACTTGGCAGGAAACCCAGGTCTGCCAGATAATCCAAAAAGAATTAAGTGCCATATATTGAGAGTATGCCTCATACAAACAGGTGAGGTTTCAGAAATGATTTCCAACAGCAGACTGCCTCTTTTCAGCTGAATAATTTGCTGGAAGGTATGGAGAAAACAAGATGCCACTTGTATTCATCTGTAAAAAAGCATTTGACTTGGAAAAGTGAAACATAATTAAAATCATGTTATTCCTTGATACAATAATCCACAGGGATAACTTTGTTCCATGGTCTTCTGCTCATCGTTATCAAGAGAAGCATGGAAAGCTGGGGAGGAATTTGTTCTCCAAAGATGTTCACTGTTGTGGAGTATGTCCAGATGGAAGATGAATTCTTTATGGATGGTTGTCCTCTAGATGCTCTTGGTGAAAAATATTGAGTTGATTCTAACAAATCTTAGAAAACTAGAAAGCCTCCTCAGTAACATCCGTAGTTGTTCAAATAACAACAGTGATAATTAACATTTATATAGCATTTTAAGGTTTACAAAGCACTTTACACATATTAATTTATCTCAACTTCATAACAACCCTGTACGGTATGTGTCATTATTACATTGTGCTGATGAGGAAGCTGAGACATGCACACACTACCAGTTTTCTGTGAGGAGTTAAAATTGCGGTTGACTGCAAAGGGTAATAGATAATGTTGGATACAAATAGCTTGTAGCATTTTGCCCATAACTTGCACTTAAGAAATGTTATGACAGATATCATTCAGGAAATTGATGATCAGAAAAGTTCAGCCATGGGGATAACAGATGGTAATGCTGCGTGTTGGGCTGATACTCCCAAGGCATTAAATGGGCAGAGGCAGGCTGCTTGAATGTTGAATGGGTCATCTATGAAATATTTATGGAGGCAGCTAGGTGGCTCAATATTTAGAGCACTGGGCTTGGAATCAAGAAGACCTGAATTCAGATCTGACCTAAGACACTAGCAACTTGACCCTGGCAAGTCACCCGACTTTTGCCTACCTCAGTTTCCTCACCTGTAAAATCGAGTTAGTAATAACACCTACCTTCCAGGGATCAAGTGACAAAACATTTGTAAAGTGCTTAGTACAGCCCCTGGAATATAGTAGCTGCTCAGCAAACACTTGGACAAGTCACTTACTTAATTTAAACTTAGTTACTTAAACTTACTTAAATTCTCAGTGTCTTAGACAACTCTACAATTTGATGTTGAGATGTTACAGTAGATGAAATTTCCTCATCGGGATCTCTTTATACCATAAAAGTTACAGATCTGGCCCCTTCCCCTTCAAAAGTATGGAGTACACATGAGTATGAACCATCTGCTTTCCTCCCTTCTTGCCTTGGGAGATTCAGGTATGGCACAGAGTGCCTTTGGGGTTAGGCTAGGAGTGAGTTTCCTCTCATCTTAAATCATCCTATATGTGATCATTGGTTTAGATGTTGCTATCTCCCAAGGAGATTGTAAGCTCTCTGAGCAGAGGGACCTGAGCTCGTTTTGTCTTTGCTTCTCTCATGGCCAGCTTAGCACCTTGCATATTACCAATTGGATTGGAGTCAGATGTATATGAGGACATCTCCAGTGTTTAAGGTCTAGTGTTATTAGACAAAAAATTTTTAAACTCAACTTTACTTGTCTATTAGTAGCCCCAGTTCTTCAGATAATGGTTAAATCTTTGCTTCACTTTGTGTTCCATGGCTATAACCTCAGAAATCCCCTAGAGCTTTTCTAGGTCACAGTGGTACATTCTTGGAAACATTCACAAAACATTAATAAATTTAAAGTTCCACTCTGAAGAAATCACTATCTATTGCTTGGCTTTATCAACCCCTCCCCCATACAAACCAGTCTAGTATGAAAGAGGTAGTAAATGAGATGATTGGCACTTATTTTTTTTTAATGGATCACACCTAATACTTTCCAAATGGCTGCTGGGCCCTTTTGAAGGCACTCCACAGTGTCCAGGTGACTAATGCCTTCCAAATGAAGGCTTCAGGGGGAGAGCAGAGTTAGTGTAAAGGAACATGTTGGAAAAGTCACTTTTACTCCATTAATCACAACCTTGAGGGCTGCTCAACCTGCACCTGCAGAGGCTCGGCTTGGGAAACAGTCTGCTAAGCCATGTGGGCTGCTCTGACCAAGTGCATATAATCCTTCCCATGACCTCATTCATTCCTGGGGCCCACAGAATAGCATTCCCTGCCACCCAGGAAAGTCTGGTGGAGGCACCAATTCACCTTTTCAAGGATGAAAAAGGTCCACAGAAAGCCATCATGACTGGATGGGTCCATTTGAACAATGCTGCTAATTAGGAGACAGGAGACACTTTCCTTCCATGGGATTGAATGGAGTCTCACCCTGAGGGTTTGAGGGCACGTGTTCCCTCCTTGGGAAGAGGGCCCAGGTAACTCACATCTGGTGTGTTGGCAAACTCCCCCAGGGAACCAGTCATCAACCAGTTTTTGAGGGCTGGAACTTCTGTAGCAAACCCAGCCTAGCATCTGATTTCCCCATTGGCTGCTTCTGAGTTTCAGGGAAAAATAAACAGGTTGGGGTGATGGACAAGAGTGGAGAAGTGATGATTTTTAAGGTCCAGCTTAGTTCTTCCTTCCCCTGGGAAATCACTTAATCACCCTTCTTCTTGTGTTTTCTCTGCCCAGTAATCTACTCCCATTCCACATATATTCCATAGTTTTCCAAGACTTCATTTTCCCTCTTGAGGTGCCATCCTGCTTCACTCACTGGATCATCCCAAACTCCCTCACAAATGCACCGGGCACAGCCAGGGTTAATTCACACCCTGTTTCAGGGACTGTGGCATGGTGCTGGGTCTTCTGTCCGTTGAGGACAGTGGAACACTACTGGTAGCTTTTGAGATTCCGAGATAGTCCTTAGCCCCAGTGAGAAGCCTTCAGATGCGATCTACTCCAAGGACTAAGTGACCTCTCCCCCAGTGCCTTGGGCTTGGTGGCCTTTTCAGCTGTAGACAAGCCATTTCTTCCAACTGGCCCAAACAACATTTTCTCCACACATTCTCTTTATTAGGGGGCTTGGGTTTAGCTGTTATATTTGGCAGACTTTTCCCCGAGCATTTGGTAATGATTCCTGCAAAGCAAAACCCAAAATTGAAAAGGCAGCTTGCAAAAATCATCTACTTTGGGGGCTGTGGGAGAGGGGTAGAGGTGGGACAAACCCAATTCAAACTCCCTGCCTCCCTCCTGCACCTGCACTTAAGCTCCCCCCAGAGGCCAGGGCCCAGGGTCCAGGTACAGTGATGGAGACAAACATCCTGTAAAGGTCCTGGGCGGCAGGGAGGAGAAGGTTTCTGCATTCAGTCAGTCTTCTCTTTCTGCTGTCCCCCGTTAACTCCATCACCTCAACGGCTAGGGATTGGGGGAGGGGAGGAAGAATGAGAGGAGGGAAGCACCTGGAAATTGACTGCAATCATTCATGAAACAATGATCTACTGGGTGCCTGGAGTGTACCTGACTATCCCTGGGATGGGCGGGGTGAGGGAGGGTAGTAGGAGGCTTGGGGGGTGATTCGAGATGAATGAGGAGAGCTTAAGACCCAAGCTCCTAGCCATGTCATCAACAGCAACTTTCCCAAGGAGGAGGCCGGTGGTTATCACTCACCACATCTGGGTGTTGGACCACAACAGCTATCCCGGGGCAAAAACTGGGTCAGAGGGAAAGATTTTAACCATTTTTTAGGTCTACAGGTCCAGGTTTCTTTGCAATAAAATTCATGCTTCAAAGACCTGGGTCACAGGTTGTCTTCAGAGACAAATTAGAGAGGAAAGCTGAAGCAATTATTTGACTCATTCAGGCAGCAAAAAGCCAAACCTTTTGAGGGAAAGTGGGGTTTGGGAGAACTCTAACAAAGGTGGGGTGACTGAAATTTGGCATGAGGGCACTAAAATTTAGAGCTCATAAAGGCTTAAAATGGTGATTTAGGAAGATTGTGCAATTTAGAAAGATGGTACATTTATATTGTGACATCAATCTCACTCCTTTCGAGGAAGGAAAAAAAAAACCCAACCCTAAGCTTAGTACCTACTTAGTAAGAATAATTAAAACAGGAAGCCTTGGAGTGTCTGCCCCGCAGGGTGGGGAACCTGGAGGGAAGCCAGCTGCCATGGCTGGGAAGGAGGGAGTTTGAATAGGGGCTGGCCAAGTGAAGTATCTTTCTTAGGGACTGGAGAAGGGGCTATGTCTGGCCAGGAACGTATAGAGGAAGGTTGGGGGTGGGATTCAGAAGGGCTTGTTTTGGGAAGGGGAGGAAGTCCTGTTTTGTGCTGGCTTGGACTGGGTATCCCCATTTAGTCTGACAGGGACTGCAGATTCAATTTCACCTATATCTATATTTAATCTGTATCTATATATCTATATACACATACAAACATACAAACACACACATATTCACATATACCTCTACATGCAAAACCAAACCAAACCCAACAACCTGGTGTAGTTACCTTATTTGACAATGTATAAAGCCTTCTGCTCCTGTAGTTCCTCACCTTAGGGCCCAGAAGTTCTCTGTAACCAGTACTGGATTTTATAATTAGTTTCAGCCCTTTCATTTTACAGATGAAGAAACTGAGTCCCAAAGATCTGAAGTGACTCATTTAAAGTCACGTAGGTAACAAGCTGCAAAACTTAGATTTGAAACCAGTTCCCTTGAATCCAGATCAATTTATCTCAATTTAATTCATCAAGCATTTATTGAGAGCATTTTAGGTGCCAGGTCTGGGGCTACAAGTACAAAGATGAGATAGTCCCTACCTTCATGGAGCTTCCATTTTTTTTCTTTTTGGATGGGGGAAGGCAGGCCAGTTGGGGTTAAGTGACTTGCCCAAGGTCACACAGCTAGGAAGTGTCAGGGGTCTGAGATCACATTTGAACTCAGGACCTCCTGACTCCAGGGCCAGTGCTCTACTCACTGCGCCACCTAGCCGCCCCTGAAACATTAATTTTGATAATATACTTTTCCTAACACATTAACCATGAAATAACCTATAAAATGCAATACACAAACCAAAATTAGTAACAAGAAAAACATTTTTCTTTCACTAGTAATTCCCTAGAATTTAGTGACTTTTTTTGTACTAACATCTCAAACACACACACACACACACACACACACCCCTTGATTTCAGACAATATTCACTTTTCATAACACACGAAATCTGCACTGCTGTAAGTACTGTACAGCCAATAAAATTCCAAAAGCTAGAACACTTGTTAAGCTGAATCTGTGTCAGGTGGTGGTGTGAGGATGTTGCATTATACTATATATTATGCACATACTATGCTGCTATAAACCTCTCTATCTCTACCGCCCTCTGAAAACCAGGGGAGAAGTTGACTTTAGTGGCTGTGGTCAGAAGATACCAAAACTGGTGAGGTCCTGACAGCACCTCTGACACTGTCCTTCATGGCTGATGAATGGCTTTGGAGATCATGAAGAATGCATCAACTCGAAATAATCCGTCAATGACATCCTTGCTGTTCGAGATCTTTCAGCATGTTGGCGTATGGGAACATAACAGAGAGGAACTGACGTTTAACCTTGAAGCTGTGATAGATGATGGGACAACAGCCTTGCTGTTTCTTGCTGGCTGGTCGTTTATGCCAAGCTACTCTTCAGGCCTGGAAACTGTGAGTGGCCCAATCTTGGGAGCTTGTTCATCATCATCATCATCATCTTTGTCATTGTCTACACTGTCCTTAAGACCTTCCTGAGCCATCGAATCTGACTTCTCATTCATCAGCTTCTCCAGGATGTCAGAGACATCTTCCTCTTCCGTATTGAGCCCTTCAACTCCAGTGGTATGCACTAGACCATGATTACTGCTGCCTTACTTCTTCATCAATACCATTAAAGCTTTAAAAATTCTGGATACAAACAGGCCATTTTTTTCCCCAGATGTTGTCAAGGCAGCCTGTGAAACATTTCCCCAGGCTATGACTTGAAGCACAGTGACAGATTTCCAGAAATCCATTATGGTGGTTTCTAGGTTTACTTCTAAGTAGTCACAGTGTAATGGGAATCTGAAGATCTTCTCTGCCCCTTGGCCCCTTGATAGGCTTAAGTGAATCTGAGAACCTTTCCTGATTTGAAAATATACTCTGTTCCCTAATAGGCTGAATGTAGTCACATGGAGCCTGTGGAGGGAGGCTTGTTTTTCAGGAATGCCCACACCTTGTTACTTTGTGATTGGACAGTGGGTCAAGAGGGTTGTGACATTCTCTGACCCAGGAGAAGGCTATATATACCCTGATCAGTGAGGCTTTGCTTTGGGAAGAGTTGTGTGATTAAAACCCAGATGTTGGTGCTTCTCTCTCTGGTAACTAACTAGATATGGATGTAATGGTCAGACAGCTGGAAGCCCTGTCTGCTGATCTGTTTCTCTGTCTGTATTTTTTTTGTCTGCTTGTAACTTCTGTTTGTATTCTCTGAAGTTCAGGGTGCTGACTTTTTCCCCTGAACTAGGTAAATGATATGTTTGGTTAAAGTAGGATTGTTAACCCATTTTGAGTTGCTTTCCTTTAAAAAAGCAGATCTAAGAACCTGTTCTAGCAGCCATCCTAGGTATGGTAGGGTGCTTGCTGCTACACACAGGAATGGTGGTAGATTTCTCTGGCAAATTGGGATTTGAAGGCTGTCGTGATTCGGATCCATAGACTGGATCAAAGATATGACGTCAGGGAGCATAAAAACAACTTCTATATTTTCATGGGCATTTTCCAGGTGCTCACGGATATGAACTGGTATGTCTTCAGGCATTAAAAGAAACTTCAAGGCAACGTTTTTTCCCTGCAGACCTCGTTCTACCTCAGGAATAAAGCAGTTGTTGAACCAGTCCCACAAAATCTCTGCAGTCATCTCTGTTCTTCTATTCTAGCAACAATGCACTAGCACTCTGGTCTTTTTTCTTTTTTTTCTTTCAAAACCCTGGGATTTTGGGCTCAGCAGACAATCAGTGGTTTATACTTGAAGTTGCCGCTGGTGTTGGCACCCAACAATAGGGTTGAATGATTCTTAAAAGCCTTGAACCAATGAGCTTTGGCAATGGCTTTTGTTATATGTGTGTGTGCTTTCCTACCTGCTTCATAAACAGACCCATCTCATCAGGATTAAACACTTGTTCTGGTAGGTAACCTTTTTTTTTTCTCAAAGTGTGTTCAACATGTTCTGAAACTCGGCAGTAGCAGAACCAGCTTTGTCAGAGAGATTCACATTTTTTAACAGTACCAAAGGCTCTCCATTTTCTTAACCCTTCATTACATGCTTATAAGTTTGTTGGACCTTCAAGAGGATGGTTGCTGGATTGACCACACTTTTTTGTCCCCCAAACTTAGCTGCTTTTCCATTTTCTCAATTCTCTCATTGTATCCTGAGAGGTTACTTTAGCATTTTCTGGAGCAAATTCATGAAAGCTTTTTTGCGGATAGAATAAATCATAGAACCATTGACATCAAACCTGTGGCCAACAGTGGCTGCAGAAATTCCGGCAAGAAGTTTATCTAACACCTTTATTTTCTCATTAAGCCACATCACTGACTGTACACTTAGGCTTAGAGCCCAAAGGACTTGCACTATGCTTTGGGGCCATAATTATAAGACTTGAGTTTTAAAGGCAAACTATGAAAATATGCCACAAATTCATGGGGAACACTTTACAACAGTAGGGTGAACAAAACTGGAGAAGTGTCTAGTGAGATACCAGCTACTCCACAAATTTGCATGCATAGCACTTCTCATTTCTTTTTTCTACTGTGCTCAGCTGTGATTGTGCAGGATTACTGACAAAAGTGAAAATGAGGTTACTAATAAAGTCACATGAATGTTTGAAGTCTCAAAAATTAAACACATTAGTATTAAAGATCAACTGTACTTAGTTACTTGGTGAACTTTCCATTGGGGGCTAAGGTAAGGTCTCTAAAAGGAAGTAGTACTTGAGCTGATCCTTGGCGTTCCAAGAAGAGGTGAAGAAGAGAAGCAGTCCAGGCATTGGCGAATAGCCTGGGCAAAAGCATTAGAGGTAAGGGTTGGAATATCATGCATGGGTGAAATAGTATGGATTCAACTTGTAGGAAACATGGACTGGAGCCAGATTTTAAAGGGCTTTAAATACCAAACATTAAGAGTTTGTTTTTCACAATGGAGACAATAGGGAACTGCTGAAGGATTTTGAGCTAATCAAATCTATGCTTTAGGAATTTGGTTGTTTTATGGAAGCTAGATTGAAGAGGGGTGAGGATTCAGGTAAAGGGACCTTCAGGAGGTTATTGCAATAATTGAACCAAGAAATGACAAAGAACCAGACTTGAATGGTTGTGGTGTGAGTGGAAAGAAGGGGATAGGGGATAGATGTGGGAGAGGGTGAGGTCAAATCACTGAGACTTAGCAACTGCTTAGAGAATGGAGACACACACACACACACACACACACACATATTGAGGGTAACTCTACAATCCTGGACCCTGGGGCCTAGAAGAGTGATGGTGCACTAGAAAGAAGTAGAGAATTTGGGAGGAGTAGTGGATTTAGGGGAAATTATGCTGTGTTTTGCTTTGGACATGTTGAATTAGAGATGCTGATGGGACATCCAGGTGGAAATGTTCAGCAAGTGGTTGGAGGAGGGGTTGAATTCAGGAGAGAAAGAGACGAGGGCTGGCTGGGTAGATTTGGGAATCATCTGTAAAGAACAGGGATTCTTATTTATTGTGTCATGGATTCCTTGGGTGGTCTAGAGAAGCCTTTGGTGAAAACTCCTCAAAATCATATTTCTAAATGGATAAAATAAAATATATAATATTGCGAGGGAAACCATTAAGTACCTGTACTGTGTTAGACTTTGAGGCTACAAATACAGAAATGAGATAGTCCCCACCCCCATGGAGCTTACATTCTGCTGTGATGATAAACACCTGAATAGATAAGTGAATACATGACATACAGTTATTTGGGGAAGAAGGTGTTGAGATGCGTCCATCTCTATATACATATCTGCACAATACAAATATATAATATATGCATATTATATTATATATGTTTATATGCATCTGTTTGATATAGATGAAATGTAGTCATACATGTATACGTACCCATATAACGTATACATGGAATATGTGTATGACATATTTATGTATAGATTCATAGTATGCATATAGTATACACAGAAAGCATGTAGCATGTGTATAGATATGCATACATGTGCATATATATCTGTGTATATAAATGTAGATATACATTGCATATATGTGTACATATGTACATATGTATGTATTTGTGCATGTATAGATTTGCATATTGTATATGTCTATGTATATATGCGTATGCATGTATATATGTGTGTGTATATTGGGGAACAATTGTGTGTATAAAGGGGAACAAAAAAACATTGGGAATGATAATAGTTGGCTTCTGAGGTCTGTTCATGAACATGGAATTGAGAATTCCTTGATAGATGCCTGCCTGCTCAGTCTCTAGTCTCTAGTCCTTGGATTTCTAGCCCTGTTTTATTCCTATATAGGGAAGTTTTTAGCTCTGGTTAGTTTAAATTCTAGTCATTAATTCAGTCTGACAAATTATTGAACCCTAGGTTCATAGGCTTTAGCACAGATAGTTGAATGCATGGGAGTGAATGAGAGCACTGAGAGAGAGAGATAGTACAAGAGAGGAGGAGATGTCTCCAAAAGTGCCCTGATTTACAGCTTCACTTAAGGGGGTGGGGCATGGATGGTGAAGCTGCCAAGACTGATGCTTGGTCAGAAAAGGAAGAAGAGAACAATGAGAGAATGCTGTCCCCCAAATCAAAGGACGAGAAGAGCATCCAGAAGGATGGGATTCTCTTGCTGTTGTCCCACAGTCCCTTTGGCTATTGCCCTTTCTCTCTTTACATGTTGAAAATACTACTTCCGAACTGCAGTAGAATATTTGCCCTTGGGAGGAAATTCCTGCACAGACTCAGTAGCTACACCCTCTACAACAATCAGTAACTGATGCACCACCAGCTTTTTTGGGTGTTTTCTCCAGCTTTACTAGAAGTGAAGGCATGACAAAAGTCCGTGGAGTTCTCTGTGTAGCACACAGTGGTATGCCAGGGAAACAAAGAGACGGATCTGATAACATACCAGGTAATAAAATAACCTGAATAAAATCAAACTTTTACAGGATGACTAATATGCCATTTCCCCAGGGGAATAAGTCAAGCGTTCAGTTGCTCAGAGTTTTCAGCTGTATCCTGGGAATTGGTCAAGGAGATTTGGTCAAATTTTTCTTCTTTACAAAAAGAATCATGATGTTTTTACTGGGGATGGAGGGAAAAGCCATTGTTTGGGGGGAGGTAGCAAGGTGGGAATAATGGCAGACTTGGAATCAGAGGACCTGAATTCAAATCCGGTCTTACTGCCACTTACTGTCTGTGTGACCTGGGGCCAGTCACTTAATTTCCTGAGGCCTTAGTCTCTTGGTTTGCAAATGAAGGTGTTGGAATGCTAGTGGTCTCCATTTAGTGGCTTACAAACCAAGGTTTGTGCTACAATTCTTTAACAGTGGTTTAAGCAGCCATTAGAGTTCAAATGTAGCCTCAGATAATTAGTAGCTGTGTGTCCGTGGGCAAGTCACTTAAGACTATTTGCCTTAATTTCCTCATCTGTAAAATGAGCTGGAAAAGGAAATGGCAAACCAGTCCAGTATCTTTGCCAAGAAAACCTCAAACGGAGTCACGAAGAGTCACGCAACTGAAATGACAGAACAACAACAATGAACATATTAAATTAGCCTAGGGGTTCACAACCCCCTTTTTTGTTGAAAGGAAATAAAAACAAAACCGTTGGGAATCATAGCAGTTGGCTTCTGAGGTCTATTCTAGTTCCATTCATGCACATGGAATTGAGGATTGCTTATTAGCTGCATTCCTGCTCAGTCTCTAGCCTCTAGTCCTTGGATCTCTAACCCTGTTTTATTCCTACATAGGGAAGTTTTAGCACTGGTTAATTTAAATTTTATTCATTAATTCAATCTGATGAGCAATTATTAAGCACCTACTATGTACAAAGTATCAAGCTAGACAAAGATAAAACAGAAAAAAAAGTGGTTCCTACCCTCCAGAAGATTATATTCTATTGGAGGGATGAAAAAGCATGCAAATGAACAGGTTATATATGCTTATTTGAGAAGGCATTGGGCATCAACCAGAAAGAGTACTGGGAAAATCATTCTAGAGGAGGAAGTGAGGATGTTTTCTTGGAACCTCAAATTCAGCATGTTTAAAACAGAACTCAATCTTTTCCTACAAACCCATCCCTCTTCTAAACCTCCCTGCTGAGGCAAATCTTGACATTTCTTTCTCTAAGTCTCTTGAATATATCCCACTGCTTGCACAGGCAACACTCTAGTTCAGGTCCTTGTCACCTTTCACCTAGACTACTGTGATATTCTCCTCATTGGATTCTCTGCCTTAAGACTCTCCCCATATCAATCCATTCTCCACACAGCTGCTAAAGTGGTTTTTCTAAAGCACAGGTCTGATCACACGA
Source organism: Pseudochirops cupreus (assembly GCA_028627135.1). Taxonomy (NCBI): domain Eukaryota; kingdom Metazoa; phylum Chordata; class Mammalia; order Diprotodontia; family Pseudocheiridae; genus Pseudochirops; species Pseudochirops cupreus. The sequence goes on along the minus strand of CM053583.1, from coordinate 398,844,186 downwards.
GACCCCTCTCCAATAAACTCTGATGGCTTCCTATTACTTCTAAGATCAAATAGAAATTCATTGGTTTGGCACTTACAGCACTTTACAACCTGGCCCCTTTCTATATTCTAGTCTTTTAACACATCATCCCCTTCTGCACACTCTATGGTCCAGAATATTGGATTTCTTTCTGTTCCTCACACCTAATACTGTGTTTCTCATTTCCATGCTTTTGCACTCCCTGTATCCCCATGCCTGTAATGATTTCCCTCCTAGTGGCTGCCCCTTAGAATTCCTTTCTTCCTTCAAGACTCAGCTCAAGTACTTCCTTCTGAAGCAGATCTTTCCCAGTGTCCCCAGCCGTTAGTCTTTTCCTCTTCCAAGGCTACTTTCTATGTATTCTGTATGTACCAATTTTGGGACATTAAAATGTAATCTTCCTGAGGGCAGGATGGGTTCTTTTTTCTTTGCATCCCTAGCACTTGCCACAGTGCCTGGCTCATAGTAAGTTCCTTATCAATTTTTGAAGATTATGCTATCAATTGATTGAGGAGGGAGTGCACTCCAGACATGACATTGTTGTTGTTTTGTTAGCCCTTCGTTTTTGAAGAGGACCGATGATCACAAGGTAATGTCTTGACTCACCCATGAATTGGATTTATGTGAGGCAGAGTTGTGTAAAGTCATCAGCCTCATTCTCTCTTCCTGAGTCATCAGAATCCATTGACGAGACAGAAGTCAGGACGACTGACATTGACTCGGGGTGCAGTGGCTGACCTTGGTGTCTTCCATGTCTGACCAACCTCTGAGCGCTCCACAGCGCCTGCTTCAGTTGCCTTCATAGCTGCTGGAACAAATTGTTCTCATCTGCTTGTTCTGTCAGGAGAAGTCTTCACATGCTAGGGGGTAGACATCCCCTTAACTGGCTGATGGTCTGTTGGTTACCCTCAACCTGGTTTAGCCCATCTGCAGAGATGGTTTTATCAGGGTGTGGTTGCTTGCACATACTACAGCTTCTTGGAGCCATAGGTGAGAATAAGGTCATGATTGGACCCAAAAGGTGTAGGAGCATTCCTAAAAAGGGATCAGAAGCCCTCATGCTAGAGGTGCTAGTCCTCCTGAACAGCCCATACACCCCAAGCATGAGATGCAGCCTGTACAAAGACACATAAGTGGTAGAGGGAACAATGCCGTAACATGCCACTGATAGCAGAGACAGCAATTGGTCATTCTGGCTGGAAAGTAGAATATGTGGAGGGGAATAATTAATGTAGCATAAGGAAGGCTGGAGCCAGACTGTGAAATATTTTTATTTTTTTAATTAAAAATTTTTTTCTGGAGGGGGGAAGGCAAGGCAGTTGGGGTTAAGTGACTTGCCCAAGGTCACACAGCTAGCAAGTCTGTCAGATGTCTGAGGTAGGATTTGAACTCAGGTCCTCCTATTCTAGGGCTGGCGCTTTATTTACCACACCACCTAGCTGCCCCTGTGAAGTGTTTTAAAGCCAAGTTGAGAAGGTAGCATTTTATTCCAGAAGCAATGTGAACCCCAGAAGTTCATGAACTGAGAGGGAGAGGAAAAGATCTGCCCTTTAAGGCGGTTTCTGCCACTGGGTGGTAAAGTGGAGAGGAGGGAGGTTAGAATCAGGGAGACCGTTCAGATGGCTGCTGTAACAGTTCAGGCCAGAGAAAATGAGGGCCTGAACTCGACAAGTAAGTGAGGAGATGTGAGTGGATGTAAGAGAGGCTCCATCTTTGGTGACATAACATTTTGATATATTTAAGAATTTGATAAATAAACTCATCCTGCAAAGGGACCCAGGACTTAGCAACAGCTCTATTGTATCTTAACTGATCTAATTGATTAACCTTCTTAGTGGGAGCATGGCAAACTTAAAGCTGGTGTTTCAATAGTCTAAGTAAGTTGGTGATAACTGATTGACTTCCAGATTTCATTCCCTGCTGTTGGTTTTGGCTCAAGACACGGTCCTATTACTCTGCTAGCTTGAAGCAGGGACTTGTTTGCAGTCAGTGTTGGGGGGCCATAAATATGCTGGTGCCAAGCTCTGGACACATTTACACAATCCCAGCAAGCTCACTGCTTCCTTTGCCTGGAGAGACTCAGCTCATTAAGTTGATTGTCAAGGTTACTGTGATGGTTCCTGGAGTCCACAAGTAAGCAGGATCCTGGCAGAGTTTTAATATTTATGCCACTGGACAGCCCTGACACCACTCCAGATGCATTTAGAGGGTTCCCTGAGGCTAAGCTGGCTTGGAGACCTCACATTCTTAGGAACACATTCAAACTCAGGCTTTCTATGTCCGTATTTCTTCTTTCTACCTTCCTGGGTGGGATTATCACCCATATGTGTGTCTATGCAAAGGAATCAAAGAATCTGGCTTATTTCCAGCATCTTTAAATGGAGCCAAACTATGCCAAACCACTGGAATATGCTAAAACTTAGTACCAATTAATAAATAAAGCATCAGTGGTTAAGGGCTAATCACACTGAAGTTGGATAGGTAATACTTTCTGTTTGCAAACAGCAGACAGAACTTTGCACTGGAGCATCTAGAGGAACCCCTCAACTCAACTAGAGGGGTCCCCAGATAATAGTACCTTAAATACAATGTTTCTCTATCCCATACATGTACTATAAAGGGGCCACATTTACTCAAAACCACAGCTTATGAGCCCCCACTGACTTTTTTCAGTCAGCCAGTAGATGTAATTAATTCTAAGCGAAGGTATTTAATGAAATTGGATAGTGAGAAAAACATTGATAAAATATGCTTCCCATAAACCTCTGGAACACAATTTTCAAAATATATACATACCGTCAATGGGAAGAAGAGGTATGTATTGGGAACAAATGAACAGAGGCACGTATCTAGGGATCATGTGTGGCCAGGCACTTACATAAAAGGTCAATTTATGGGGTGGTTAGGTGGCACAGTGAATAGAGCACCGGCCCTGGAGTCAGGAGGACCTGAGTTCAAATGTGACCTCAGACACTTAACACTTACTACTTGTATGGACAAGTCACTTAACCCCAATTGCCCTGCCTGGCCCCCTCTAAAAAGCAAAAAGAAGGGTCAACTTATCCCTCCAACACTGTACGCTTGTAGATGTCATTACTCTGCTCCTGGGGTCTCTGCTCTCTGTAAGCTTTGCTTGATACATTGCCTGCACCAGTCTCTGCCGGTCAAGGAGACTTTGCTGATAGATAAACGTGGTGTGTGCCGGCTATTAGCATTGCTTCCTGTTGCTCTTGCACAATCACAGCTTGGTGGTTGACTGCTGGTCTTGTGGTCACTGCCAGGTGTGCCCCCATTGAGCGTGAGTCTGGATTGCCCCTTGTCATAGGAAGGAAGTCTTCTTCTTCAGATTCTGCTTGGGCTACCAGGCCTCTGAAGTCCCTTCCAACTCTGACATGCCATGATTCTGTGATACGGTGTGCACTGATCTATCTCAGCGAGTCTGTCTGAATAGTAAATGTACGTGACTCTTTCTTAGTGGTTGCTCAATTTTGTCAAAAGCTGACATTAAGCAGGATCCTCTGAAATGCCAAATTGAAAATGCTGGACACAGGCCTTACTAGTCTGGGAGAACAAGACCACAGAGGAAAAAGACTTGTTTTTGAAAAACAAAGAGCTGGTCATCCATCTTCTGGACCATTATCCAGAAGTGTACTCCATTTGTTGGTTAATTAGGCAGTGAATAGAGCACAGGACCAGCGGTCAGGAAGATCTGAGTTCAAATTCAGCCTCAGATACTTACTAACTGTTTGACTCCAGGCAAGCCATCATCTCTCTTGCAAATGAACATTGCTGGTCCCAAAGGGATTAAGAAAGAGTGCAGAGAGATCAATGGGAATCCATGTCCAGTACTGCCAAGAGATTTCAGAATGTCTGTCTTACTGCCATCTACATGGACAGAGGGAGGCAGTATGGAGAGCTGGATGAAAGAGACAAGGTCTGGAAGACCCAGATTTGAATCTCACTTCAGTTGATTGTGGGTAAGTGACTTAACTTCTCTCAAACTTGGTTTCCTCATCTGTAAAACAGGGATAATCATAGTACCTACATCATAGGCTATTGTGAGGATTGAGTCATATAATACATGTAAATACAGTGCCTCAGTATTTATAAAACAAGAGATAAAAACTGAGGAGTTCTGACACTCTTTCCATGTGGTGGGTAGTACATTAACGATGCTTTAGAAATACTAGTCAGGGAACATCAGAGCTTTTTCACCTACACAGAAAGATGATTACATTGTTATAGATCCAATTATGTGAGACCCAACTTCCAAGTAAGTACAACAATTTCTTTCTCTCCTCTATCTAAGTGACTCTGGAATCAAAGGACCCAGATTCAAATCCTTTCAAATACTTTGTGATCTTGGGCAAATCACTTAACTTTCTTGGACCTCAACTTCCTCATTTGTCAAATAAGGAGCTCTCTTAGATGACACCCAAGGCTTCTTCCAAACCCAGATCTATGGTACATTGATCTTTTGACCTGTGTGGATAGGCAGGGGTGTGGACTTTTCATTTCTCTGGGTTTCTCCCATTTCCTTATGTCTGAAAAAAGATTTGAAAAGATTCTCTTTGAGGTCCCTTCCAATTCAAAACCTAAGATCTTACAATTGGGTGATCCTATTTGTTTGGGGGCACCCCACTTCCTATGCATTGAAAAGATGTGACAGTTATTGGTAGTGAAGATTAGAACTACATGAATACTATGTCTGAAGAGTTGGAGATGTCCAGTCAATCAAATAATTGATTCAATATGGGAAAAAAACCAACCATCTTCCTCATGTGCTGGCTCAGTATCCCGCTTCCCTTCCACAGGAGAAAATATTGGATTCATGCAGATTCTTTACGAATTTTCCAATTTACCTTTAGGGTGAGCATTCATTGAAAGCAGACTGAAAAAAAAATTGCCCTATGCCCTGTTTTTCGTTTTCCCTGTTCAGGTCTGACTCTTCATTTCTCTGAGTTCCTCCAAGAATTAGTTCAGATCCCACCTTCTGTAAGATACCTTTCTTGGTCCGTTCTACCAACTACAAATGTGTTCCCTTTTCAAATTACTTCAACCAATTTTGCATATATCTTATGAGTACTTAGTTATTTACATGCTGTCTCCTAGATTAGAATGTAAACCCCTTGAGGGCAGGGGCTGTTTTTGCCTTTGTATCCCCAATGCTTAATAAATGCTTGTTGACTGATTGGCTGACTCCAAGTATCCCAAAGCCATTAACTTGACTAAGAGTTCATTAGGTAATAACACATGGATTTAATGGAGACAATTAGGCGTCGTTAATTTTTTTTTTTAATTTCAAATGTTCTTTTAGGTTTGAGGCATGATGAGCAGAATGCTTCTAAAGAAAAGGGTCCCAGGCATTTGGAGAAGGTTACTTGAGTTTAAAGGACTGACTGTCATTCTGTTCATGGTCTTCATCAAAGCTCTTTTATATGTTTTGGTAAATGTGCTTATAAGAAGAAATTACAATAAGAAAAACAAGAAGAGAAATGACTATAAATCTGGAAACATTTGAAAGAGTGTTATTTTTAATAGGCTCTCACTTATGAAAACACTAATTAAAAACCTACCATGTAAATTTTTGTGAGGGGACACTGTTCTTTATTGCTTTGGGAAAAAACATCCTCAACCTCCACTTAACTTTGAGAATGGGAGAAAAGTGGGAACCCCCAAACTGGAGCATATTGAAGGGAAAATATCTAACGGAAGTCAATCTGCAATGACCAACACTGGGGCTTCAGATCCCAGGGAAGAATTAAAGACCAATTCTAATGAAAAAAAAATCTGTTAGTTTAACTAATTCAAAAAAGACTGGAGGCAGAAAAGCTTCAGGAATGGATTAATTTTCTTCTGCTCAGATACTTTAAAATGATTTAGCAAGACAGGATTATAAATACTTCTGCTGTGAGTAACATGAAATTAGCAGCAGATTTGTACAAACTCACAACAGCAGGCTTGTCTCCCAAGGGGAATTCTCTGGAAAGACAACAGTGTTATATGTATATGAGGTTATGGTTCAGAGAAAAAGCCTCTTCCAAACTTGATTTGAGCAGAGGATATTCTATCAAAAGCCTAAAACAATGATAAAAAAAAATTACCATTCCTTACCATGTGCATCAACACAAATCTTCCCATCCCCATTACAAGTGATCTAAAAGAAAAAAGGAAAAAGATTGGTTCAAAATACCTAATTTGAGAGTAGGATTGATCACATCTAGAACTTAAAAGAGAATAATTAATCTCAGATTGGTTCTTAATACATTGTTTATTGGTGGTGCCCCAAATGGACTCTTTGTTTACTAAGAAGAAGAGAAAGGGAAAATTCCTTTTAACCAAGTCTTGATATAAAGATAGATGAGTGGGAATTATCAGTTGGTCTGTTGGAAAAATGATTGGGAGAATGGTGTACTATGGAAAGAAAAGGAAAGGGATAATTAAGAGATGTAAATTAAAATAACAAGAAGGTATTATTCTTATCTATCAAATTGGCAGAGATAATTAAAATCAACAAAACTCAGTGCTAAGGGGTTGTGGAGAAACAGGCACATTCATCCATTGCTTAAAGAATTGTAAACTTTAGCAATCTTTTCTGAGAGTGATCTGGCAGAATGTGGTCCTAGCTAAAAAAATATCCTTTTTGACTGGACTAATTTGTTGTCCTAAGAGTACCTTCAAAGTGTTATTAAAAACGAATGAACAAAAAAGATGTAAATAGATATATTATTTGTAACTGCAATAAAGCTATATTCCTCAGAAATTGGGAAGAGTAGAACACTCTACTGCAGTTATGATGGGCAAAAATGGTGATTAATAAGTGCTTGTTGAATGAATACCATATGAGGAATATAAAGAAATTCAGAAAAGCATTATAGGGGCGACTAAGTGGCAGAGTGAATAGAGCACCAGCCCTGGAGTCAGGAGGACCTGAGTTCAAATGTGATCTCAGACATTTAACATGTACTAGCCATGTGACCTTGGGCAAGTCACTTAACCCCAATTGCCCTGACTTCCCCCCTCCAAAAAGCAAAAAAAAAAGAAAGAAAAAAAGAAAATCCATTATGAAATCATATGAAGCTTTGTAAAATCTAGAACCAAAGCACAGAATAAACTATGTATAACTACATAAGAAGAAAATGAATGGGAATGAATGGACAAAGAATAGTGATCAAAACTTAGAGGGAATGAAATATATATTATTATAACATTTTATAGGATGTCATTTATTTAATTGTAAATCATCAAAATAAGCTGAATTGATTGAATTGATATTGAATATTTTTTACAGTGATTTTTTTTTAAAGAAAGGATGAGGGAGGTTTTTGATAGAAAGACGAAAAGAAGATCATGGGAATGAAATGTTGCATATATTATCAAATATTCATTGGGTTTGTTGGTTTCGCTCAAATGTTTTTCTTTGTTATAAGTTGGGTTTATGCCTATGTGTGTGGGTATATCTGGAAGTGACTACGATATAAAAATAAAAAACCTCAATAAAAATTTTTTTTAAAAGAAAGAACAGGGCAGGGAGACAAAGAATTTTTAATTGCCCCAGGCACAAGCCTGCAGAGCATAATAAATGCAGATTTCACTTGGAGCTATTTAGGCAGTGTAGAAGAGAAGGAAAAGTCCTCCTTTCCCCCCCCCCCCCCCAAATGACATAGAATCTTAGAATGACAGAAAATGGACAAGATCTTGGAAATTATGAAACCCAATTCCCTCATTTTTTAGGTGAGGAAATCTCCTCCTCCTCCTCCTCCTCCTCCTCCTCCTTTTCCTTCTCCTTCTCTGTCTTCTTCTCCTTCTCTGTATCCTTCTCCTTCTCTGTCTCTTCCTCCTACTCTTCCTCTTCCTCCTTCTTGTCCTTCTTCTTTTCTGTTACCAAAAGCTTAAAATTGCCCTAAGACTTTTGAGACACTCTGTTTTGTTCTTGAATAGTTAGGGAAGAAGGGAACAAGCGTTTATATAATGCCTGCTAGATGCTGTGCTAATCCCTTTACAAATTATTACCTCATTTGATCCTCACAAAGATCCTAGAAGATGAGTGCTACTATCATGCCCATTTTACAGTTGAGGAAACTGAGGCAAAAAGAAGTTAAGTGACTTGTCCAGAGTCACACAGCTAGTGAGTTTTTGAGGTTGGATTTTAACTCTGGTCTTCCTGATTCAAGACCCAGCTTTCTATCCATTATGCCTTCTAGCTGCCTAATAGATCTAATGTGTACATTGCTATCATAAGCATTATTTTTTTTTTTGATCCTCATAACAATACGGTGAGAAAGGCAGTGCGAACACTGATGAAGAAATTGAGCTTGGCAAGTTGAAGTGTCTTGGTCAGCAGAGATGCCGGCATTGCAGTCTTAGAAGATTCCAAGCCCGAACTTGGGTCTGCTGAGTGAGTATCCAAATAACATCCAATGATGCCTTTCCTGTTTAGACCCTCCCGATTCCAGAATTGATTGCTGGGTTTCCCTGCTCACTCGGAGGTTGCATATTAATGCGGCACACAACGGAGGAAAAACATCAAAAGCTAAGTGCCTTGCTAGAGGGCTTTCCAAATAACTTAAACTTAGAATTAAATGCTCTGGCCGAAAACATTTGTGGTTTGGGAAGCAATCAATACTGGAACCTTTAATAAACGCATTTCTTTTTCGCCTTCCTTAGCGATTTCAACATAAGTCAAGGGATGCTGCGCTCAGAGCAAGCCCTGTAAGGAAGATTCTGAAACCCCACAAACGGCGATCATGGCGTTCTGGGCAGATGGCGTCCTCAAAGAGAGGGTCAGGACTTAAAGTCAGGAAGACCTGAGTTCAGATCCGGCCCTAGATGCCTACTAGCTGGGAGACTTTTTGGGGTCTCAGTTTTTTCATCTGTAAAGTCTAGATAACAACAGTACCTCCCTCATTTGAAAGATAAAATGAGATGATGTATGCAAAAGTGCTTTGTAAACTTTAAAGCGCTATATAAATGCTGAATATAACAACAATAATAATTAGTATTCAATCTCAAATTAAACAATTAAATTAAATATTACAGATGGAGCAGGAAGGGTTCTTAAAAGTTATTTGGTTCGTCTCCCTCTTTTTACAATACTGAGAGGTTAAATAATCTATCTAAAGTAACACGGGTCATGAGAGCAAGACAGAATTCAGATTCAGGTCTTCTGACTCCAAATCCAGCGCACTGTACACTGAGGTGGTGCGGCGGACAGAGGACTTGGCTTGAGTCAAGAAGACCCAAGTTCAAATCCAGCCTCAGATAATATTCTGTGTCCCTGGGCAGGCCCCTCAAATTCTCTTTGCCTCAGTTTCCTCAACTGTAAATGGAGATAGCACCTACCTCCCAGGGTTGGTGTGAGGATAAGAGAAGATACTATTTGTCAAGCATTCAGCATAGGATTGGGCACGTTGGAGGTGACCAGTAAATGCTTGTTCCTTTTCCTGTCCTCCAGACGCCACAAGACTTTTCCAAAGGGCTTTTGACCTGTGTCATACAAGTAGTAAGTGGGCAATCAGTTTCTTTCAGGGGGTCTCTTATGCCTTCTCTTCAAAGTAAGGGCATTGGACTAGACAGTTTCTGGGGATCCACCCTACTCGGGATCCTCTGATCATCTCTCATGAATTCAGCTGTCTCCGGCATCCTGAGCCGCAGGAGCATGTTTCCATTTTGGGTTTCGTAGGATGGCCGAGGATTCAGATAAAAAGCAGCTTTTAAAAATTGGAGGCCTGCTTGCCTCTGCCTTTGGACACCTGGGTGTGGGAATGCAGCGTGACTCACTGACAGCTGTCAGCTTCCATGCCTCACGATGATGGAACCTTTTTTTCCCCTCTTGCCTGGGGGGCACTTTCTTGTTTCTGAGACTTGTGCCTTTGGTGCCCTTTACCTGGGAGTGGCTTCGCCCAGCTGTTTGGGGAAGAAGGTTTGCATTCTTTCAGCCTGAAGTCAGGATCCAATAATAACTATAATTGTTCAAGGTTACTATTAATAATAACCAGTGATTAAAATGCAAACTAATTAATTCATCTCTCAAAAGAGGCTGAGGAGGTACTTACGGAGGAATTAAGGCGTTCGCCCAAAGCTGAAGGCAGGATCAAGCCAAAGAGCCAGCAGTAATTAACTGAAGGAGTGAAAGGGCAGATCTTGATACTTTGTCATCATCTCTGGCATCCTGTGGTGACCACATCCTCACCAGTGAACTGGCACCTTCCGACCTGAGACCTTCCAAGGCGGCCCATTCTTCTTTGGGATTGCTTAAATTGTTGGGAAGTTTATTTATTTATTTATTTATTTATCTATTCATTCATTCATTCATTCATTCATTCATTCATTAATTTACTTATCTATCCATTCATTGATTTGTTTGCTTTTTTATTCACCCATCTATCCATCCATCCATCCATCCATCCATCCATCCATTCATTTATTTACTAGCCTCAAGCCTAACTTTACTGTCTCGCAATTCCCCCCCAAACTCTGAAAATCAGAGAATCACAGGACCATAGCATTTGGAAGGGTCTAGGTCAAGTCTTAAATAAACTATGACTCCTTTCTATGGCCATCCAGGCTCTTCTTAAAGACACATTCTCAGTATGAGCAACATCTTTATGCCTAGAATCTGCCTCCATGCAATTTCCATCCTCTGGTCTTTGTTTTGCCCTTCAGGGTCAAGGAGAAAAAAGCCTAATTTCTTTTCCAAGAGACTTTGAATATTTGCTATCATTGATATTCCTAAAGGACAGGTCTGACTACTTTACTGCTCTAGGGGCCTTCGTGAGAACCCAGAGCCCTTAGGATAAATAAAATGCAAACTTTTCTCTTTGGCATTTTAAGCCTTGATTACAGTCTCTTCAAAAAATTCTGAACTTCTCCTTTATTGTAAAATTAACAGTAATTCACTATTTCCTGTATTCATCTGCTTTCTCTGTGGAGTTCCAGTCCATGACTGGTGTAGCTGTCCTCTCTTCTCAATCTCTTCTAAGCCCTCTGCAATCTGCTTTCCCGCTTCATCATTTAATTGCAACTTCTGTCTTTAAAGTTACCAGTGATCTCTTAATGGCCAAATTTAGTGGTCTTTTGTCAAACTTTTATCTTATTGATGAATTTGGTACTGTTGACTACTTTCTCCTTCTGGACATCCTTCTCCTTTCCAGTTTTTCTTTACATAGATATCTCCTGGTTCTCTTTCTACCTCTCTGGTCACTCCTTTGTCTCTTTTACTGGTTCTTCATCCATGTAGCACCAGTTAACTGTGAATATCTTTCAAGTCTCTGTCCTGCGTCTCCTTTTCTTTATTATTCTGTATTATCCCTTCCACGAAGGTTATCACACAGGAATGATAGACTCTTGTCTGGGATTGAATGCCTGGAATGAAAGCTAGGAGGTGCATATTTGCTTGGTGACTAGTTGTTTTGATTAAGTAAACTTTAAACTGAAAAAAGAAGGGAAAGGAGGAGAGAGCTATAGCTTTTAAATCAGATATCATTGAGAGCATTAGGTATGATATAGGAAGGAGAGTAGCAGTAGATGGGCTTAGTAATTCTCAAGTGACAATAAGGGGGGAAAGGGGACAGAAAGAACTCAGATGTCGAAATGTGAATGATCGGAGGATTGATGAAGCAAACCTTTCAGGTCACTTCTCTTAATCTATACTCACACTTGGGGTCAGTTGCTTCTCTCTCTCTCTCTCTCTCTCTCTCTCTCTCTCTCTCTGTCTCTGTCTCTCTGTTTCTCTCTCTTTCTGTTCTATGGATAACCCTGAAATATTTGTACTTATGGTACTATTGTTAAGGGCCCCCAGTGGTATTCTCTCCACTATTAATCAACCAGTTGACTTCATTAGCTTTTAGAAAATGGACTTAATGAGAAGGTATAGTAAGAACAGTTGATACAAAAATGTTCCTTCCAAACCAGGGGTGCATTCTCTCCTTGAATACACTGAGTCCCTCAGGAGGGAGGGCTCAAACTTTAAGTAATAGTGGTAGTGAATCACATGTGGATAGAATATATGTGATCAAAGAGTACTTCCTAACTCTTGGTCTTGGAAGTTCTTTTTTTTGTTCAGGGGAATTCTCATAAAGTTCCCCTTAGGTATAACTCTGCAAGGGGTGGGAGTGGAGATTATCTGCCAAGTTATGCCAAGTTGCTGGACCAGGCCATTCTGCTGCTGCTCTCTCCAACTTCTACTTGGATGTGGGGAAGGGGAAGATGACAACTGTCACCCAGCTACTGCATGGGCTTGTTGCTAGACTTGGATACTGCTGAGGTAGGACACTCAATTGTCATCCTACAATCCTACAAAAGCCATCCTACATCCTACAATGTCTCTAAACCTTTCAGTCTCTGCAAGGTTGTTTCCTTAAAATCCTTGGTCACCTTCTGACTCTTGTAGCTATTGTTACTGACTCTGTGAACTTTGCTTCTAACTCCAGTCATCAATGGGGCATCTGATGCAACTTGTGGATTTGCAGAACTCACCAGGTTACCTGGGCCCTCCCATCTTGAAATACTCTGACATAGGATTAGGAAAGAATAGCCTGAAAGAAAAGAGGCCCCATATACTTATGGGCACATGGTGGCTGGATGGGTGAAGGTGGCCAACTTTGCCTCTCTGAACTGGCTGTTCAAAGAGTTCTACTCACTTAAAATCACCAAGGAAAGAGATTGCACTCACTTCCAGCTAGGCTTCTTCTGAGGCATCAATTCTTCCTCCTCTGAAGCCAGTTAAAAGCCCTTCCTTCTTTCTTCCCTTCCTTCCTCCCTCCCTTCCTTCCTTCTTTCCTCCCTTCCTTCCTCCCTTCCTCCCTTTTTTTCTTTCTTTCTCTCTCTTTTCCTCCCTTCCTTCTTTTTTTCTTTCCTTCCTTTTTTTTCTCCTTCCATTCCTCCCTCCATCCCTCTGTCCCTCCCTCCCTTCCTTTCTTCCTTCCTTCCTTCTGGTCCCTGTGCTCCAGTCCCATCTCATAATATTTTCTACCTTACCCAACCCAAACTAACCTGTTCTGTCTCTTCTTCCTTTATCATTGTTTCAAAGCAACCAGATAAACCCATCGCTATGAAATTAATTGACATCCATTATCTGCTCATTTATACTGAAAGGTGCTTGTGACCTAACCAGGTGGAGAGCTCTGGGAAAGGGACACCAGGGTTGGGGAAAGGACGTACATGGGCAAGTGTAGAGTCTAGAAAGTACAAGACATGTCAGGGGCAGGTCGCACAAGATGTATTAGCTTGAGTCCAAGGTCCATACAAGGCAGAGTGTGAAATGTAAAGACCTGAAGGCCTGGGTTCAAGTGTAGCCCTTGATGCCACCTGGCTGGGGGATGGGCCACAGATGTCTAATCTGGGTTCATGACACTCCCATGTGTGACCAGAACCAGATTAAAATGTAATTGTGAAATATTTAGCAAAGTAAATGAAAATATAATAAAATGCAGGTAATATTATGTTTTGGATCCTTACGTGTGATCTAATGGCCCCTTTTCCTAGTGCAGCTTGATACTACTAGGCTTGGCAATCCTCTGTGTTGAGAAGGTGCTGACCTTGCTACATTGGTAGGAATTCCCTCCCCTGGGAGGTCCCTATACCTGTGAAACCAGAGATCTGGTTCCTCTCCCTGGGGGGTTCATGGACTGTTTTGATGGGGAGTAAAGCTGTAAGGCTGGATTGAGGACAGATTGTGGAGTTCTTTGATAGCTTGAGAAAAGCCAGCCTCAGGCCTTAGGACTTTGTAATCTCAGCCAGCTTGGCGTGGGACTTTTGGTCTGGATTTTTCACGTGTTGTGGTTTAGCAGCAGGCTGAGATATTCCATGAGCTGGAGCCATTGGAAAAGCAGCTACTGGCATTTGTGCCTTCATGAGGTCTCAGAGGACTCTTTTCTCCTCAGAGACTGGGAAGGTTGGCGGTCAGCAGACATTCAGAGAATGTGCGTGGAGTTCATGGGGAATAGGAGACTATTCTCAGAACTGCATGGATAAATCTAATCATGCTTGGTCAGGAAAGGGCAGTTCTGGGTAACAATGGTGGTGGGTGGGGGTACAGGCATTCTTTCCGCTGGGGAAGACTTGACTGGGCCTTGTAGATTTCATGACAAGTACATCCTTTCTAGAAGGAAAGCCCTGGCTAGAGAGATGAAGCACTGAAGCCAGATGGGCAAACGAGTAAAACAAGGTGAGTTTGGGTTCTGCAACAGAAGGAAGAGCTGAGTTTGAATCCTGCCTCTGACATTTACTGTTTGCATCATTTTGGGCACATCACTTAACCTCTCTGTTTTAAAGTTTCCTTGTCTTTTTAAATGAGTGGGGTTTCATAAGATAGCCTCCAAAGTCCCTTCTTTTGGAATATAAGCTTTTTGTAAACAATTTTTTGCTCTCTTTGTAACCCCAGGGCTTAGCACAGGGCCCGACACATAGCAGTTGCTTAGCAAATGTTTGTGTTCCAGCTCTAATAATAATAGATCAGAGGCAGAAATGAGAGCAAAAGCATCTCTCTCACTTGAGATCTTCACCAGTTTTTGAGATGGGATCCTAGGTTTGTGGCATAGGGCATTGGATTCAGAGTCAGGAAGACCAGAGTTCAAAGTCACTCTTTCTGTGTCGACATTTCCTCGTCTGTGACATGGTTGGGACTGGAGTGGGTGGCTTCTATGATTTTTTCTCAGCTCCAAATCTATGACTTTATAAGCAAAGACTAGATGACCAATCATATATGTTGTCAAAGAGATCCTTGTTTAGGCACCAACACAACTGGATGGCCTCTAATTTCCCTTGTGACTAAGATTCTTGATTCTGTGAATTATACAATAAATGAGAACTAATGATGTTAAGAAAATCCAAGGCAAACTCTAGAACGGAGGGATTGTAATGGGTAGTCAACATGGGCTCTAGTATACTAATATCCCAGTATTGCAATGGATATGTGATCTCTTCAAAGTAGGTTTTCCCTCCAATAACATTGATTATAATCTATCCATTCCTTCCCATCTTACAAAATTCTTGTCCATGCGTTCACCTAAGTTGGCACTTAATGTGTTGTAACATTTTTCTTGAGTTCTTTGGACATCATGTGGCTATCACTGGAACATGTGGGTTATTCTTAGTTCTTAGCCCAGACATACAATGAACTTTTTCCAATAATGCTAAGAAGTTTGGGCTTTATCTTGCAGACAACAGAAAATCACCATTTTCTGAGCAAAGAGACAACATGCTTGAAGAAAATTTACTTGGCAACCAAACTAGATGCATTGGTAAGGGAGAAAAAAACTAACATATATGAAACAAAAGAAAATGTAAAATAGAATATAATTAAAGTCTAGCTTGAGCTTTATAATATCAGTCAGAGAAGTGGAAGATCAATGAAGACACACCTGGCCAAACAAGACTTCCTGAAAGAGGTGGAAGGGGGGGGGCAGAGCCAAGATGGGGGTGTAGAAGCAGGAGAACTCCTTGAGCTTCCCCCATAACCACCTCAAATATCTATGAAATATGACTCTAAACAAATTTTAGAGCTCCAGAACGACAGAGAAACAAAGATCCCACTGAAGGCAGCCTGGGGCAGGTGGACAGGAAGGGCTCATTACAGCACACTGGGAGCCAAGCCTAGCCCAGCCTGAAACCAAGGAGTTAGCCCCAGGGTGGCCAGTATCAGCCATGGCTGGAGCACTCGGGAGAGTGGATCACCAGCAGCTGTAGCAGTTTCCAGAATTATCAACACATAAGAGCCAAGGACAAAGTGAAAGGTCAGTTGAACTCAGCTAAATTTGGGGGAAAGAAGTGGGTCCAGCCATCTGCCTTCAGGGCAAGAAAGCAGTGGAAGAGGCAGCCCTGCAGCCACCTCCATGTGGCTGCTTCAGAGCTCCTGGCCTGCAGATTTCAGGGGGGCCAATCGATCATTCAGAGGCTAAGTGCTCTTGCCTTAAGTTGCCTGGATTGGGATCATGGTCTTGGGTGGTGGTCCTGAGGTATGTGACCAGTGAGCCAAAGCTGGTGGGGGCTGCATAGACCACGGCCTTCTGATAACTCTGCCAGCTGCCAAAACCCCAGCAATTTGGGACAAAGCTCTCCTCTCTGAAAGCAGAGTTCTACAGAGCCCAATAGTCAATTAATTGACTGGCAACATATGCAGGCAAAGGAAGCAAAGTAAGCACAGCAATCCAACTTTAGATTCCTTTTTGGGGGACAAAAAAGATCAAAGCATGGAATGGGAGGAAGACAACACAGTCAGAACTCCTTCACCAAAAGCTTCCAAGAAAAAATGTAAACTGATTACAAGCCATAGAAGAGCTTAAGAAGGATTTTGAAAATCAAATAAGAGAAGTGGAGGAAAAATTGGGAAGAGAAATTAGAATGATTCAAGAAAATCATGAAAAGAGAGTCAACAACCTGATTGAAGAAAATAACACCTCAAAGAGGTGGA